>CM036623.1:34691098-35891098 GCA_020746105.1 Trogon surrucura | reverse complement strand
AAGGATTTATAGGAGACCAGGCAGAGAGATGCATGGCACAGATGAGTTTTGTGTATGGTCACCAACATGGTGCTCCACAGCACCTTTGCTCTCTTCTAGTGCTAAACTTCCTTTTATCTTCCATTCTCTTCTAACAATGACAGCAGCCCAGGAGATGAAGAAACATACTTACTATTGTTGCTGTAGATGTGTAGTAACATCATTGCTTTTTTTTTTTTTTTTCCCCATTTGTTTCAGAACATCAAGGAGATGACAAGTATGTAACATATTTGGGCTTGTTTCGTAGGAAAAGATGAGCTGCTGGTTTGAAAATATCTGCTAGAAGGTCAACAGCTTCACATCGAATTGGAAAAATGCCACGTGACTGCTGTTGCCCCTATCCTGATTAAAATTCACGTCACACAGGAACATAAAGACAGTTTTGGAGACAGAGAGGCTGTTTCATCATCAACACAGGGTAGTTTTCAAGATGCACAGAAGAACAAAATTAGTGAGAAGGAATGTTTTAATATTATTTTAAAAAGCAAGAATTAGGACTATCGTAATTTCAGACACACACAAATACTACACTCAAGAGCTGCATTTATCTGAACAGGTATCTGAAGTTGCTGGTGAGAGCCAGGTTCTTCCCAGCTGCCCCTACATGAGCCTGGCCGCTCCCCAGCAGGGAAGACGTGCTCCCACCCCAGGCGCTGGAGGAACAGGACATCTTCGTCCCAAAATAGTCAGGGCACTGGCTCTGCTTCTTCTTAGTGAAGAGTGCCGGTCACGGCTTAGCCGTTTCCCCACTGGTGACAATGAAAGTTTTGGAATTAGATCTGCAGTCTGTGTGAATCACGTAGCTCTGTATGACTTGCTCGAAGTGCCTGGCGCTATATAAGCCTAATAAATGAATAGTCCCTTTTGGCAATGCAGCCTGTGCATGCTGTAGGTATGCTTCACGGAGAAAATGCAGCCTGCGGCGTACAGCTGGAGAATTCTCTCTGCATAGCATGGAGCTTCCCTTTGAGTTGCTTGCATCGATTTTCTTTTCATATGTTATATAGCATCAAGTGATTTACAGGCAAACATCTAACTACAAATGTATTACATTAATTACCATTCACTGCTTTTCTTCCCTTTTGCCCTTCCCTTTTTTAGCATGGTATTTCTCCCAGGTTTTGTTGGACCAAAGTCTCCTTTCAGCGTTCATAAAAATACCATCAGAGCTGCTGTGGACTCGTGCCTGTGGACTGCTGCTTTCAGGGCCTCTGCACCCCTCCCCTGCCCTGACCACTTTGAATGCCCACTCTGCTGCCTACCTTCTGCCTGGCCTCTTTGCTAGTCTGGTGATAGAGCGATTAGTCTTGATAGAATGATTTACCCTTGCAAATATAGGATCCCGTCGAGCTAATAAATACTTCCTGTCATTGCCTAAAGTTGCCAACAGGAACATTCTCTTCCACATTTATAGAAGATGCTGAATACGGCGTCAGTGCTATTAACACCTTTAACATTTCTCCCATTAACATTTTCTGCCCGTAAAAGGATTTTCATGTTTGCTGTTAGTTCTGGTTTTACTTTCTCTTGCAGAGCTTGAGCCACCTGAACATTGAGGAGTCAGCCCTTTAATTTTGTTTTAATTCTTTGACAATAATTACAGTTTTCAATCTGTTTTTGAAAAGCAAGATCATATTGAAGAGAAATGCAGGGGTATGACTTTGAATGCTTGGAACCTTTGATACTTACCCTTTTTTTCAGAGGGTTGGAAAAAAAGAAGAGAGAACAAAAACACTCAAGAAAAAGAGTCACCAGCAATTTTTTAATACAAAATACTTAATTTTTAATGATTTCCAAGACTTACTGAACAAAAGAAAGATTCCTTGCTCTGGAACCCGGGCAAAATGGAGAGAACTTTGCAGAATTTTAAAAATCCAATAGTGTTGGCTCCTATTTCTGATTCAGCTCTTGCTGAGAGCACTTCTGTGCATCTACATTAGCGGATGAAATGTTTACAAGCCTGGTAAGCAGGGAAGTGGGAGCAGTGCTGCTTTCTGCTGCCTTGCCCTGGGAGAGGAAGGGAAGGACAGTGTTGGAGGGACCGGGGCTGGGTGGGCTGTGGGAGGCTTCTGGGGAGAGAGGAGGAAGAGAACACACGTGGGACATGAAGGAAGATCTGACAGACTGGAAAAGCACATGGATCTGAGGGGTGGGGAAAGAGCTAGTGACTGGAAAAACACACAGGCATTAACCCTAGGAGAATTTTCCTTTTGAGTAAATCCACTCTTATAAGGAGTGGATTTATAAGGCCACATTAGGTCCCACATTGAGTATGATCCTGGATGTTTTGAGTTCTTGTTCCCTAATACTACCTGGCTTCAGTGAATATTGCAGGTGTTTATTGTGGGGATGAGCCTCCAGGACACGCTTTAAGAGGAGGAAAATCCTTCCTCCTCTTTATATGAGGCAGAAGACTTGTTAGGGCACTAGTCCCCAGGGGACATTGCTGAAGGTCTGAGGCATCACCTGCAGTCACCTGAGACTCACCTGGGCCTGAAGTCTGAGTGTAATGAGTTGAGCGAGGATGTCTGGAGGACATTAAAGAGCTCCTTTAACAGGGCTGCCAATTAGAGGAAAGCATGTTGTTTTCACAGGGCTACATTTACTCTGTGTTTGCCATCCTCTGGCATGTCCCGTGGCCACCTCCATGGCATTGTGCCCTTGGACTTCAGGATCTCAGGGCTTGTCCAGGAAGACCCAGCAGAGACTGAGAGAGGACTTGGGAAATGTGCTCTGTCCTCGTCAGAGAGCAGTGTTGGACAGACACAACCAATACAGCTCAGCAGCACTGACAAATACCATGTAAGCATCCATGCACAGACATACATATATTTATATCCCTCTGTGTGTGCATACATATAGCAGGAAACCACCTTCTGCTCCCTTCATAACCCTCCTGGTATCTGTGTGACACACAGTGTGACACATGCTCCCCTTGGGAATTCATGGAGGCTGTAATGTATAACAGAGTAGGATTTATCGTGGTCTCTAACACCTAGGGAAAAGACTAATACTATTTTCTAAAGTACTGCATTGTTTCTGGGTTCAGCTATATTGCTTTTAATATTTTATGTATGTGAATATGATGTACTGCAATGAAAACACCCTTATATCTTTTTCTAGTAAGTGCGTCTTTCAAAACAAGGAATGATGTCAAATGATGGAGGGGAGCTCTGGGTCTAGAAGGCACAAGAAAATGCATAAAAGATGAAGTCCTATTTATGTTTCTCACACGCACGAAAGAAAAAAGCCACCGACCAAAAAAAAACAACCCACCTACATTAAAGAAACACTATTCAAGCTACAAAGTAAATCAGCCGGCATGTGGCCTTTCTGTACTTGCATGTTAGGATCCAGGCTTATTTACAGGAGCACACGCTGCCTTTCCAGAGCCCCCAGGACCTACTCAGGGGGCACAGAGCTATGTGTGGGAGAGGAATCCCCTTTGCTTTGCTGCCGGAGGTGGCGAGGCTGCGGGGTTTGGGGGAGAACGTGTCTCCCCAGGGGACTGCAGCCTGCAAAGCTCCTGGATGCTGAAGTTCAAGGGAAGTTTGTGGAGCCAACATGCTGGCCAGCATGGAGCAAGGAAAATCGTGGAGCTGATTGTCGGGATACGCCGATGGCACACAGCCACGCTGTGTGGTTAGCTGGGTTAGAGTGGGTGCCTCTACCAGGAGCAATATAAATGCATTAATGTGATGGAGCGGGCTAATTTCCCCCAAGCTCAGCAGTCAAACTGCTTTAGAGCTCACACAGGGCAGCTTCAGGTATCGCTCCACAGATTTTTTCCTAGCCGTTATTGTGCAGGTGGGAACCATCCATTTTGTGCATGGAGATGAGCCTGGGTGGGGAGCCTTGAGGATATAGTGAAATGAGAAACATGCAGAGGCAGCCTTCATTCAGCATCTCCTGACTCTGGACCAGCCGGCTGTGTAACCTCAGCTTTCTGAAGGCGGCTTGCACATCTGCTCACTTCTGCATGGGCAGTCCTATGTCACAACAAAGCAAACTGGGGGTCCTCAGCAGGCCCACTGTGCCTTGGTGACAGGGCCAGCAGCAGAGGCGGAGCGCTGAGGCCACCAGACAGAAGTGTGATGGGAGCTAACAAAGCATTTGTCACAGCAGAAGGCTGCCATCCACAGTGTGGCAACTGCCGTGAGACGTAGGACCAGAAGCTTTCACCTGATGGCAGAGGAGAAATGCAGATGGGAATATTTTGTTCATCCCAGGCATTGCAGGGGACACGTCGTAATGGGGAGAAGAGACTCCTCTTTCCTCCTTCTGTCCCATGTCCTCTGAGGTCCATCTCTTCCTCTCCCCCAGTTCCTTACCCCAACTTGCCTCTCTCCATCCATCTCACCCCCTTCTCAGACTTTCCTTCCCTCTTTGTCCCCAGGATGGTCTCTTTACCTCTTCATCCCTGAACTTTCCCAAAAGGTCAAGGACAGAACACATAATCTCTCACCCTTGCCAAACTACCTTGACGAAGGTCTCTCAGCACGGCAGCCAGCCGGCATGTCCGTGGCCAGCCTGGGTGGTTAGAGCCTGGCAAAATGTAAGTGGATCCTTCTGCCTTATTAATCTTGGAAAATTATTGACTTGCCTCTTACAAGCATCCTTCAGCATCCCCAGTGCTGGGCTTCATGGTGAGCCATTTCTGGGAATTGTCTCTGTGGTTGGGAACAGACACTTCTGCTGAAACCAGCTTCCAGGCAAGGTTCTGGCTCTGGAATTTGTTTCAGATGCCCTCTTTCCCAAGGAAGCTGAATGCTTGCACCATTTTGTGGGCTTGTAAGCATTTCATAACTTAATAATAGGTCACATTAATTCATCTTTTTGCTCTGCCTTTACTCTTTAGAAATATGGAAGTTATTTTTTAAAAATAAAGCACTGCATATGCTGCATGTGGGAAGTGGTGATTTGTAGCTACGGACTGAGGGGGCAAAATTGTATAATTTATAACTCTGTCATAAATAATGAGTCTGATGCCTGCATTGCTGTGATTTTATACTAGTCTAAAAGTGGAGTTATGAAGCCGAAAGTCAGCCCCAGTATGTTATCATTCCACTGCAGAGATACTAAACATTGGGAACCAGATCCTTGGCTGAACAAGAAGAGTTTCAGTAACTTTACTTTTCAGTACGGCTAATGAGCCAGGCTGTGAATCGTTTGCATGAGTCAAACCCAGCACTTTTGCACCAGAAGGTAGGCTGGGGTAGGTGTGGAGTCCTGGACAGAAATCAAGGACTGGCAAGATGTCAGGAAAATATCTGCTCATCTGGACTGCCTTCAGTGCAGCTACCCTGACTTGTCCCAACTGATGAGCTGGCCCTGAAGTCACAAGGCAGCACCCAAACCTGCAGCGTGCTGTTCAGTGCCTCTGATTTCCTTGAGGGTCACGAGTGCAAGGCAGGATGAGGTCCAAACCTCCTCAGCAGTGTGAGTTCAGAGGAGCAGACGTTTGCTGCTTCCTTGCCAGCGCTCAGTCTTTCTCCAACATGCCCACATCTACAGCAGCTCCGCTGCTTTGGGTGGCTGAGGTGTTCGAGCTCAATTCGTGGTGCATGCATCGAAACACAGAAAATAGGCAGGATGAAAAACCAAACCACAAAAATAACCCCCAAGAAACCAACACAAAATGCTGGGCTACAGCTGCCCAGGTATGACTTGTGTCCTTCCAGCGGCTGCAGAATGTGAACAGTAAGGGAAAGTGAGGTCCCCTCTGTTCTGCCAGCCCCTGCCATGTCTTGTACTGCCAGGGATGCTGTCGCAGGAGATGGTAAACTGTGGCAGGTTGGACCTGGCTGCGATGAGCCTGGAGCAGACTCCCCACCTAGTGTACAGGCACACATGCTCCCCTTCGCAGCCTCACACTGAGATGAAACCACTTGCCATTTGCCCCTGTAGGCTTATCCATCCTGACACCCCCAGGCTGCTCCATCCCGACCCCACTGCTGGGAATCACCTGTGGGTGCCTGCACCCCTCGTTGCTGCGAAGCAGGCTGCGGTTTGCCCCGTCCTCACATTCACTGCAAGCTCCAGGAGCTCCTCAAAGGCCTGATCCTCCTTTTGTACCAGAGAGACAGTTGGTATCTCCACTGCTGGCAACAAAGTCCATCCTGATTTTTCCTTGCTTAAACAAGGGAAAACTCAGGCTCCTTCACTGTGGGAGGAAGATTTCCTGTTGAGGGAAGAAGATATCCCCTTTCCTACCCTCCTACCCTTTCATTACAAGCTCCAGTAGACCTTTCACTACAAGCAGGTAACAGGGAAAACCACAGGTTTGGATGCCAACCACAAATTTTCTAGTCTGTTGAATCTCACATTTTCAATTTCCCTGGCAGTCTGTCTGGCTGCAGGACCAACCTCATGACAGGACTCCTTCTCCCTGTGCAAGAGGGATGGGATGGTCCTTCAGTGGGTTTACCTTTCCCTGAGAGGGAAGACTCCTGGAGCTGTGGTTCCCCATCCCCACTGCAGCTCCCCATCCTTGTGGCAGCTCCCCATCCCCACTGCAGCTCCCCATCCCCAGGGCCAGCCGCCACATGCTTTCCCAGTGAGGTTACAAAACGGCTGTGGGGAACGGCGTGTTAGGACAAGGCGTGTGAGTCACCAAAGGTACCAGAGTCTTACATAACCCCAGCATACATTTCTGGAGTGCACTTCAGCTTAAAGGGCTGTCAGGAGCCCTGACAAAAGCGACAGCCTGGGAGGAGCAGGGCAGAAGAAAGCAAATACTGCAGTTCCCTCTTCTCCCTCCTTACATTCAATCCTTCTGCCAAGACCTTCTCCAGATCCAGGAGGCCCCAGGCAGTCGGAGGACAAGGGCAGCCCTCATGTGTCGCATGGTGTGTGACGGCAGCTCCTTCAGGATGGGCTTCACTGTAGTGTTCTGAGTCTGAATCTGAAATCTCCATAACCAGACCGAATTCACCTCCAAGCCCTGCTTCTGACCAAAGGCCTTGCCTTCTCCTCCGTCAGCTGAGCCTGCGTAATCCCACTTTTCCCTCTGTGCTCTTCTGTATGCCGGTATCACAAACCTCTTGTATGATTTCTGCCATCCCTCTACACAAGCTGCTGGGGCTACTGGGGTAGGGCAGCAGTGGGGCTGCACACCCGACACACAGCTGACACCACATATCTGAAATCTCTTGTACAGGACCCACGTCAGGATGATGTCAGCAGGGTCTACCTGAGGAGAAGGGCTTCACTTGACTCACAGTCCATCCTGCACACTGACAAAGAGGGATGTGACACAAACCCAACTGGGAGCATGGCATGATCAGAAGTGTAGTTTAAGAAAGCGTAGGTGAGGATCAGAAGAGTTTCCACGCAGTGGGTAAGTTTCTAATTGCTTTAACTTTGAGCTGAAGGCATCTTCCAGTTCCTACATGAGGCCCCGAGTCTCAGGATGCAGTCGATGGGTCAGCGTTCACCAGCAGATGCTCATTTGTGAAAGCCAAGAGGTTTTGTGCTTCAGGTTCAGATTAACTTTCATCAGGCATCTCTCCTGGCTCCAGGATGGACTGTCCAGGCAAGCCCAGGGCCAGAGGACTGTGAAGTGTTATGGCACTTACTTGGATCACTTCATCCCATGCCTGCCAGGTCCCACCAGCAGCCTGATCCAGAGACAGTGGGCTAAGGAGATGCAAGGTGTCTGAAGAGCTCTTGCTGGGCTGGTTACACTTCTCCATCAGGGTGGATTTAACCAGTTGCATCATGACTTCACCTCTCCCAGCAGGTATCCCAGGTCCAAGCCCTGCCCCTGCTGAGGTTGAGTTGGTGGAGGGAAGCAGGTCACCCAGAGTGGTGGGGGAGTGACAAGAGAGCCAGACAGGTGCTTCTTGTGTAGGACAGAAAGTGGTAAATGAGGGAATCTCTGAATTGGATAATTTCTGCATAAACAAACCTTTAAGAAAGTCTTGGCTCCATCCCAGCACAGAAGGGCAACATGGTCTGCAACTGCTATATTATGGGCTACCTTGGAAGGCTGAAGCTTTCTGCAGAGCAGCAGAGCATGGCTGCTGTGCAGGCAAACAGCACAGCCAGGGGCTGACTCATTGGCAACCAGGAATGACAACACATTTGGCTGGGAAAACCAGGGGCACAGTTTGGATTTGGACTTTGCCAACCAGCATCCACCATGGACACCAGCATGGGGCTGGTGTCTTTGAAGGGAAGCAAGGACCGGCTCCTGGCACAGCTCCTTCTCACCTCACTGCAGTCTTCTCTGCATGGAAAAGGGTTTGGGGGATTGAGCTTAGAGACTGCACAAATCACATGATGGATAGGACAGGTTCCCGGTGAGTGCTTCCTCCGGACATGTGCTAGCTTGTGCTGGGGCACCCTGGGCAGCACCTTCCTTGGGTGAGGAGACTGGGAGCCATTTCTGAATGGTGAGAAATCCCTATTCATCTAGCCAAAAGAAACAAATGTCTCCCTCATGCTTGGATGCCATGAACCCAAGCTGCACACATGCATATCTCCGTATTTTACAAACACAGGCCAACCCTGCAGGCATTACTCGTTCCAGCGAGCCCAAAGGGGTCCTGTAAAAGAGACAGCTGCTTCCACAGCTGGAGGGAAATGATGCTTTTGGCAGTGAACCCCATGGCTGCAAAAACAAAACCCGCGTGTGCACGCTATCCCCAAGCACCCCTGAGCTTAGGAAGGAAGCTGGGCTGGGACCCGACAACCTCCTCACAGTGGTGGTGTTGCCTGGCCCAAAGGCTGGAGGTGCCTTTGCCCTGGGGCCCAGAAGGCAAAGTGCCACCACATCACGTGTGGCCTGTTCCTGGGTCACTTGCTCTGGGGAGCTGCTTGCTGGGCCAAGCCAACCTGGTGGTGGAGCCGGCCCTTCAGGGCTGTGCAGATTTTGACAGCCCAAGTGGTTTCCGAAAACGGGCTGGCCAGGTGCTGCTGTGACGGGGCAGGGAGGGATGGCTCTGGAGTCCAGGCCTCCCTTCCCCATGAAGCAGCTAATCTTAACTGGGTACATGAGTGTCAACAGGTGCCATGGAGGGAAGAGAGGCGAGGGGATATTGGTGCAGCTGGAGGAAGTATTTATAGCTGCTTTTTAAAAAAAAACCCATATAGATCACATCTCTGCTAACGTATGTAACACAATCGGAAACCTGAGCTTTTTATGATCCCATGGCTGCAGGATTTCCTGTGGAATCCTCTATGGGCCACAAAAACAAGCTAAAAATAAGTGCATTAAAAAGGAGACACGTATTGAAAGGTGCATACCCATGCCTCTTCTCTGGCTAGTGAATTGAATAGTGGCAAGAGGGGTAGGGAAGGGAAGAGGCTCTGGAAATCTCATTGTAATAACTGCTCTGATGGTTCCCAGTCCCCAGAGAGTTCCAGGCATGCAAAGGTGAGAGCATTCGCTCTTCACAGGGGTTTCAAGAGTCCCAAACACAAAAAGCAGGAAGAGTTATGAAAAGGTTATCCAGAAGGAAGAAAGCAGAAGCAGATGGGGATTCCCCCAGCTGGAAAGCAAACCTGGGGAGCCTGTCTCTCCCTTGTACAGGCTGGTCCCCAGCTCCTTCCAGCAGCACCTTCCAGGAGCCGCACACTGGAGCAAACGCTGTCATGCAACCCAGGGCTCTAGAAGCAGACCTATGTATTTAGCACTGGCGTGTATTTTAGGAAAAGGTGCAGAAGTAATGTTTCTTCTGTGCACTTAGAGATGGCCAGGGCCACGGGTTCATACTTCTCAGGCGCTGGGCTGCCTGTCAAGCTGGCTAGCAAAAGGCAAGGAGGGGTTTGTGCCCTGGTGTGAATGCTCATGGGCCACTGTGTTTGGGTAGCCCCCCACGATAGAGCATTTGTCACTGCTCTTCAGGGCCTTCCAAGCCCCTGTGGACACAATCTTCTGCCAATGCCACAACCTCACAGCCAGGCCCTGGACACCAGCTCCACTGAAAATCACGGCTGTGGTAAGGTGCAGTTTAGCTCCTGGAGGGAGCAGTGGGGAGCAGACAGGACCTGGAGGAGATGACAGCATCACCTGGCAGCTCAGCTTCTCATCCTCCCTGGAGTTCCTCCCCTCCTCTCGAAGAGGACCAGGATGCCAGGACATCTTCCCTCTGATGGGCAAACACATCACCTTGCTGCTGCTGTCTGCATCACACTTGCATTCTCTGTGTAGGATCAGCCATTAACGGGACACATCATTAACTGGGACAGCGCCAGAGCTCCTTGGAGCTACAGTGTCCCTTGGAAGGAGGGGAGTGAGATTCCCTGCTGCTGAACTGAGCCCAAGCTTCATAGAATCATAGAATGGCCTAGGTTGAAAGGCACCTTAGAGATCACCTAATCCAAGCTCCTTGCCATGGGCAGGGATGCCTCTGAACTAGACCAGGTTGCTCAAGGCCTCATCCAACCTGGCCTTTAACATCTCAAGGGAGAGGGCATCCACAAACTCTCTGGACAATTTATTCCAGAGTCTTACCACCCTCGTGCTAAAGAATTTTTTCCTAAGATCCAATCTAAAGCTATTGTCCTTTAACTTAAATTGATTTTCCCTTGTGCTATTGGTGGACACTCTTGTAAAAAGTTCCTCCCCAGCCCTCCTGTATATTCCCTTCAGGTATTGGAAGGCAGTTATAACCCTCTAAGTACCCGAGGCTGCTGTGATTCTGTAGTTACTTGCAGCAAACACCTGCAAGCAGCAGAGTGAAGGACGGTGGCTCTTTCTGCAGATGAATTCAGCCATTGCCTTTGTTCAAGCACTGCTGTGCTGCACAGCAGCTGCTTTACCCCCCGTACTCCTGGAAGCAGACTGTTGGCAGAAGCACACACTCCTGGCTGCCACCAGCCTGTGCTTTTTGTGGTATCACTCCAAAGAGAGGTGGGTTTGTCCCCTGTCCCATTTCAGAGCTGCCTTCTGCCACCAGCACAGAGGCAAAGCCGTCACCGGCAGCACGGCAAGAGGGGAGATATTCTGGTCACTGCTTTAACCACATATCAAAACCTTTCTCTTGCTGGGGGGGCATGTAATGTTACCGCTAAGAAGGTGCCTTAGACAAGCTGCTTTGGCATATGGTCCCTTCCCCCAGCACTCTGCTATTAGCTGACAGATGAAAAAACGAGATGTGCAGAGAGAGAGCTGAAGGTGTCAAAGATGTCACCTGCAAGCTGCTCTTCGTGAGGGTGGGGATGGGAAGAGCAGCCAGCTGGGGGGAGCATATCGCAGGGGATGGCAGTCAGGGTTGGAGATGCTCAGCCTTCTCCCTCCCCCTGCCCACTCCGCATCCTCACATCTTGCCCCACTTCTGCCTGACACTGCGTGGGGGATGAGGCTCTGGCATTTTGGGGATGCCTCCATGTGTGGGAGGGAGGGGGCTGCCACAACACAAGCACTGGGGAGCGGGTTTCCTGCAGTTCACCAGAAAAACTCCCTTCCCAGCGAGGCGTCTTGTGAAGAACAAGCTACAGATGTAAGGGCTGATCCCTGGTTTTAATTTTTGGAGTGATTTTTAAGCAGCACCAAGGGAAGGGAGGCAGCCCTTTGAGAGAGGAATAGGTTTACCCTTTCTGTGCTGGTGAGGAAGATGATCTACAAGTCTTTTTTTGTGCACCTCTGTTCAGTGTTTGGAGGTCAGACTCTGTCTGCTTGGGTATTTCTGAATATCCAAGCACTAAAGAGGAGTTGGATAAAGCTCTTTGCATCTAGGGCAGCATTGTCTCTCATCTTGCATACTTTAACCTCTCTGGCTCTGATACATACCCTGTCACAGCATGTGCACCCACTCAAAGCACTTCTGCAAAGCTGCTTTTCCTGGCTTGTTGCTTTGACAGATTTTCTTTGCATGGCTTCCCTAGCTCTTCTTTCCTTACAGCATCCAGGAAAAAGTGATCTGTCTTCTCCTGGAAGGCCCTTTACAGCCTTTTCACATCAAACCTGTGGTGTCTGGTCACTCCTTTGCTGGATACTTGTCATGTCTCTCAGCAAATGATCCTCCTCCTCCTTCCTCCTACACAGGTATTTCTACCTTGCAGAAAGGTTGTTGTGAAAACATCCACATTTTTCTTTAAAACCTTCTTTAAAAACTTCCACTAAACTTTAAAATGAAGACAAAGCAAATCATGATGCTCCCCCAAAGTCCTACCCAGTGCTGCAGCTCTAATCCTCCAGCAAGTCTGAACCATCACCCACTCCATAGTTGTGGATATCCCATGGCTGTTCCACACTGACATGGCCTGTTTTGGTTTTTTTTTTTCCCCCTCCCACAGCAGTTTTGCCAGCCTCAGAGATCTCTTTGAGCCTTTTCTGAAGCCAAACCAGCTCAGCCCCTGCCATCACCCTTGGTGGCTGGTGATCCATCATCCCCAGCCTCTCCACTGAGCTGCTGAGCCTGCCTTGTCCACACCTACCACCCAAACGTTTCTGGAATTGTTTCCTCACACAGGTAGGTGCCTGCAAAACAGGCCAGGGCTCTTCTGGGTGTGATGGCTCTGAGCTGGCTGGACTGCGAGGAGGTCTACCAGAGCCATGGTGGACCTCAGGTCAGGCTCCCTGGGGTCTGATTCCCAAGGGAGCAAGGCACCCACAGGTGAAGCGAGAGGAGTCTGAGCCACCCTGCAGCTGTCTTCAGGTTGATGCTGAGACAACGAGGCTCCAAGGAAATCGTAGTTTCCAGAAATAGGAACCTACCTCTCTATATTTTTCTCCTTGCTGTGGACCAGAGCATCGCCCCAGTGAGGGCTGGGAGGTGCCAGCCGCTGCGGTGGTGACTACCAAGCAGGATGGATCCAGTGTCCCTCTTGTCCTGGGCTTGGAACACCAGGCTGCTCAAGCAGCTTATCCCCTGCCGAGGGCAATCGCTGCTTTGCTAGTAGTAAAAATGAGGTGAATCAGCCCCAAAACACCCTCCCACCCTGGACTGATACACTCAGAATAGTGTCAGGAGAACTCACAAAAGCATGATGTTATTAATACAGGTGGGAGGGGAGAAAAGATTATTTTTCAGACCTGGGGTTTGGGTTGTTTGGGGAATAAGAAAGACTTATTCGGAATCACTGTATGGCATTACAGCTGCTGTGGATGCAGCCACGGCAAGGCTGGGGTTATTTTTCTGTAGAATTAACCGTAATGGTCCCCAGCCCTGCTTCTGTAGAATTAACAAGCCCTCCCTCCATCCTCCGTTAAATCCATTTTCCTAAGAAACTGGAATCCTCGATTAACAGCCTGCTAGGAGCCAGCAGGCAAATCCCTGGTGTCCTTCTGCACACCCAGGAGACTGCCCCTGTTCCGGGGTAAACGTACGCTTCATTTTTGCTCCGCAAAAGAGAGAAAAGACTGAGCTGTCTTCAAGAAAGACAACAGATTCACAGGAAAAACTGGGGGGGAAAAAAGAGAAGCAGTTTCTTTGAAAGTCATTTTCTCTTCAGAAGTTCTGTCTGCATTTTTTATTAATAATACAACACCCTGGATGTGTCAAAAAAAAATGAGAATACATTTCCTGGTGGGGAGCTCCAGCCTCACGCAGCTAAGCAGTGCAGTGGGGTTGTCATTTGCTTCTTGGAATTTCATTTCCTAATCAACATGTCTGTGAAATGGCTGTATTTTCAAAGCTTAGTTTCCAGAGCTGCTGGGATCAAAGCCTGGGGAGGCGAGGAGAGAGTGGGGAGGGGGAAACCTACCATCAGCAGCACGGCTCAGAGAAAACGCCCACCCAGGAAAACCTAAACAAGGGATGGTTTAATGCCCTGACCTGGGTTTAATGCCCTGACCTCAGCTTAATGTTTCAGAGACAAACAAGAAAATAGGGAGGCTGAGACCCACAATTTGGGGAAAAAAAATCCACTTCTTAGAAGTGTGGGCACCCGCTTGAGATTTGCAGGGTCTGTCTGGCCCCTTCTGGGACAGGAGTGCTATGGAGAGCCATGGGGTGCAGGGGAAGGTAGGGCGCCTGCAGGGACCCTCCCAGAGCCACCGTGTCCTGCTGTAGGTGACACAGCATGGCCTTCACACTGTGCCCACAAATGGCACTTGTCACCCAGGCCCAGGATGATAACTCACCCGGCTTTTTTACTTTAGTGTACAGATGGTCCCACCTTCTGGAGACACTTGAGGCCAAGCAGCCTTTCCCTGGGTATCTGTTCTCATAGCTGTCAAAAAAGGGGAGATCAAATACAATAAAATTGCCTAAATCTGAGTCAATCAGGTTTTTCCTTCTATGACACCTACAAGATCATAAATTCACCTGTCCAGTAGCCACCTAAAAGCCCTTCCAGGAGATGCAGGCTACGCTTGTACTTGAAGACATTGAGAAGTCTGGAGGGGAAAAAAATCCCCAAAAAGCCTATACCTACTTTATCTATTTATCATGAAAAATGGTATTTTTTTTTTCCATTTTCAAGAAAAGACATTATGCCATGGTATGAAGTCTTTTCTCCATGATGATCTTTTCCCTGCTCAGTGGTGCCAGTTGAAGCTCACCTGATGCTCAGCAGCTGCTCACATTGAGAAACCACCGTGTTGAGGAGCATCCCTTCAGTTCCTAGGCAAGAGGGAGATGCCAACCCATGAGATATCCATAGGTTTTGGGTGATTAAAGTTACTTGGCTCTGGGATGCTGGCGGGAAAGGTCAGGTGAGTCAACCACAGTTGCTCAGGCGATGCATGGAGTTGTCAGCCGCTTGGATTTGTACCCACTGCTGATTTGTAGCTGCTTTTTGTGTGGCAGCTTGGCCAGCCCCTCCGCTGGGCACAGGCAGGTACAGGCTCCCGTAGAGATAAGACCAAGGCCAGGAACCCTTTTTCTATCCAATACAGACAATTTTGAGCTTATTACCCAAAGACACAAAGAAGAAGGCACAAGCTCAGTGGGTGCTGGCACAGAGGAAACCTGCTGTGACAGACCTGAAGCTATAAAATATTCATAAGTCTGAAGAGTGGAGCAAGGAGGAAGGTTCTTTTTTGTGTTTTTTGATTTGTTTTTATTTTTTTGTGTGTTCTTCTTTGTTTCCCCCCCGTTTTCCTTTTTCTCTTTTTTCTTCTTTTTTTCTTCTCGATTTTCTTTTTTTTCTATTACTTTTAAAATTTTTAATTATTCTTATTCTTATTCTTATTCTTATTCCTATTCTTATTCTTATTGTTGTTATTTTCTTTTTCTTTCTTTCCATCCGTGTTTGTCGCCCGGGGCCGGGCCCGGGGCGAGACCGGGCGGTGCCGCCGGCTCACGGGCACCCCCTGGCGGCAGCGGGAGGGGCAGCGCCGGCTCCTCCCGCAACCCCTCCTTGCCGTCGGGGTGCGGGGTCCCCGAGGGTCCCTGCCGCAGCCTGTGCCCGGCCCCAGCTTCCCCAGCCTCCTCTGGAGCTCCCCGCACGGCCGGACACCTCGCCGTGCCTCCGTGAGCCGTTCCCGCACGCCCCGGCGTGTGCCCCGGCTGACAAACCCAACCCGCGGCGGGGGCGGGGGTGCCCGGGGCCACAGGTGGCACCCAGGGTACGTTTCGGGTCAAAATCTGAGCCTGATCCCTTCCCATCTCTCGCCTGTCTGTCTGGGCTGCGTGTCACGACGCGTTGGAGAGGCTGCACACGTGTTCATGGATGGGGGGGAATGGGGACATGAGCGCATGGACTGGGGGGAACGGGGAATGAGTTCACGGTTTGGGGGAAGAGGGTCTGTGCCAGCCAAGATCCTCAGCCAGTCCTCCTGTGCTACAGCCTGGGGACGTTCATGCGAAATGGGTCTCTGCTACTGTCAATGAAAGTTTAGGGAAAGAAAGTGGGTCATGGAAAATTCCCAGCGCTGGTGGCTTCTCTGATACCCAGCTACCCCCGCAGGGCACAGACCTCTCGGTGATGTCAGCCGTCAGACAGCTGCCGGGGTCTCTGCTGCAGGCACCAAAATCCTCCACCGCTGCCCAGCTCTAGGCCACGATAGAGAGTGTTTGACACCAAAGCAGAGCAAGTCCCGTGCAGCACGAAAGGCAGGGTACTCCAGGAGGAGACATGTCCTCCAGTAGCTCCCTTGCAGGTTACTGAGTCGAGCCTTGAACAGCAGCCGGCCTCTTTGATCCAGGGCTGAGAACGTGCTCATGGGAGCGAGGAGGACAGAGGAAGGTGCCTGTCATCCCCATCAGCCTCCCAGCTTGCTACGTGCAGGGCAGGTCGGGTCATGAGTGCAGCCACTCCTTCCCCATCCCGTGCCCATCTGCAGGTTTTCCTGCAGAACAGGTTTTCTGGTATTAGGGATATTGCTGCTTCTTTCTGTCTTCCAGTCCCACCCCCCAGTGCTGAGGGGGAAAAAAAAAAAGCAATGAAGGCAGTGACAATATCACAAAAGACTAAAAAAAATTTGAAAAAGCAACTGCAGCAGTTGGTGCCTTGTGCTGGTGAAGCACTGCAGCTCCCCTGTCGGTTCACATCACTGAACGCCCCCAGAAGAGGCTCTCACGACAGACAGGTACCTGGTCTCCCACGTCTCCTCCCACCAAGAACATCCAGTTCCCCTTGATGATTCAGATAAAACCACCTCCTTGCCCAGGACAAGCCTGCTGGCGTTACCAAACATGAAGGCCTCACCAGTCATTTCTCACTCCACCACCACCCATGTACCATGGCTACATTTACCTCCTGGCTCCCTGCTTGTTGACCCGGACAAGGATGCAGCCACCTGTGCCCGTGGCGCTGAGCCCAGCTTTCCTCGTGTCTCCTTCCCAGCCCACAGGCTCCTGTTCTCCCCAGGGGGCTTGTACTGAACAGATGTTTCACCCAGGCACCCAAAACCGGCCATGCAAAACTGAAAGCATCTCCAGGTCCATGCAAGTGAGGAGGTTCACCAAGACTAGTTTGTGGGGAGAGGATGGCTGTGCAGCTCCGGGGGCTTTGTGAGCACTTCTTGCTTCCTATGGCATTTGGTTTGCCAAAGCCAAATGTTTCGTTTCTGTCTTCAGGCATCAGGATTGACCAGGAGCTGGCTAGGAGGACTCATCATCCCCATCCGCTTTATTTTTAATCAGCATGAGGAGCACACAATTAATTAGTTCTGTCTACATGTTACTACCTTTAATGGGGTTTTTTTTCCATCCCTCATCTCTTGACTTCAGCAAGTCGTGCTACTTGCTGAAAACTTTGGGTCCTCCATTTGGTTGCAAGGTGAAGGTGTTGTTTTTCCATGAACTCCATTTGGTGGGATCCAGCCCGCTTTCCTAATAGAAAGAGTTCCCTTCCCTTTTTCTGTACTGTTTTACCTAAGCAGGAACTTTGTTATTCTGGAGGTGGCATGTTTCTGACAGCAGCCTGAGCTTCATTCTGACCTCATGGGATCTGGCTGACATCGTCTCATTTAAACTGTTTCTTTGGATTTTGTTAAAAACCCACTGATAGTCAATGACTTTTCCCTTAAAATTGCATCTTCTGCATTCTGGATCTTACACTTCAGTCTTTCAGCAGGATAAATGGAAACTAAAATCTAGATATGCTCTTCATGGAGAAGGCAGACTCCTGGATTAAAGGTCAGGTGATGAATAATCTAAAAGAGACGATTTAAAATCCCATGACTTTCCCCACCCAGAGCAGTATCTTCCTGTCATCACAGCTGTGGTCCTGCTTCCCATTTCACCCCTGAGTGTGCTTGCCCACCAACCATAACCAACCTGAGCCCCATGGCACATACAGCAGGGGTCACCGTATCCTCTGGCTCGCAGTGCAGAATATGCGCCCAGGCTGAAGGAACAGCAGAGCCAGGAGATACAGACCTTCAAATTCAGGTTTCCCAGCCTGAGAGACCACGTGAAAAATCCTTAATCTATTTAGTCTTTTTCTTCATTATTTATTTTTTTTCCTGTGTGAACTACTCTGTTCAAAATTTGTATACCTGTAACTTTGACGATAAAAGTGATTATTAATGAATTAATAATTTATTAACAATTCCCTCGTAACACAGGGATGGGATTCTCTTGGGGAAATATATTTCCCTCGTGTTTCTTTTAAAGATGCCAGATGTCTACCTTAGTTGCACAGATACAAAGCCAAACTCCATTGACGTCAGCACTGTTAGCTGGGTTTTATTAATATCAGATAGATATAAAAACCAGTATCAAGCAAAATTTCAGAGAGAATAATACAACACCCACACAAACCTCCCGTTGAGGAGTTCCTGGTGCTTATGTTTCACTTATTTGCAATGTATGGCTGAAGGGCCTATAACCCTAAACTCAGATCAGAGCTCTCCTTTGCATCATCCCTTCCCTGCTTGAGAAGGAAAATACCATGCAGAAAACGCGTCAAACGCCATGGCAATGAGATAAGATTAGCAGTGGGAAAAACAGCACTCTGCAGCTCCAGCCTTAGAAATATCAGGGTCCTGGGAGCAGGAACAGGCTCCCCAACCTCTTCCCCCTCCTTGCAGGTGCGTGGCTGCCTGTGCTCAAGGTCGGCTCCAACATGTCGCAGCTGAGTGACCTTGGAGCTGAGCAAGCTGAGCTCCCGGAAGGAGCAGGGAGAGAAAATGCTGGGAGCAGCTCAGTCTGGGGCCTCCTCACCCTGGCACTTCGGCTGGGGCCCTGGTAAAGCTCACGTACCCGCATGGGCATGCCTGCGCCCAGCCATGGGCCCTGCTGGTCCCAGCCTTGCCTGACTGACCTGGCTTCCTGCTGGACCTGCCCTGTCACGACGGATTTGCGTGGCCACTGCTGAAAGCTAACGGCATCCATCCATAGAAACCCAGGACGCAGCTTTTTGCTGAGGGTAAATTACTATAGAGCGTAAGCTATTTACTAAGCACCAAATTTGATGCATGTGCAAGCAGAAAAACTGATGTCCAGGAAAGATGCTTTAACATTTATTGGATTTCCCTGACACTCATCACAACACGAGGAACCATTTCCTCTATTTTACTGACAATGATCAGGTGAACCCGTTTCTTGTGTTCCTAACCCAAGATACTGAAGTTTTTTTTTTTCCTTTTTCCTCTGCAAAACATTGAGTTTTTATCGAATTCGAAACAGCAGCACCTGACTGCTGGGGCTATGTCCTTGAGGGATATCAGCTGGAACAGTTCTAAGGAAGCTATGCAGATGCCCTGGTGCTGGTCCACACCAGGCAGGGAAGTGATGTCCTGGGAAAGCTGGTCAGTGCACCCAGAACAGCTCCTCACCAGTTTCAGGTATGGAGATAGACTCTGACATCTCTGTGGCAGCAAGATGATTGTCTCCAAAATTAAAAACATAGACGGCAGCAGCCTGAAAAGCATGTAAGCAATCCCAATGGTTCAAACTTTATAAGACTGAAGCCAAAATTTAAGTGTGCAAACAGTACTTCATAGATAAGGCTTTAAAGAGCATTATTTTCAGGCTGCTTTTTATTGTCTTTTTTTTTGTCTGAGTTTTTTGTTCCACATCTTCATGGTTCAGTCTTGTTACTGAATGCCAAGGAATCAATCCTCAGCAACAGCCCTCTGAGGCTCTTTTGGAGTAATAAGAGAAGACAATAGTTGCCACAGTTCAGAAGACTAATAGATGGGTCAGCTACTTCTTTTCCACCCCTCCTTGACATTTCCATTCACTGGTTTCACTGAGAATTGCTGTGATCTTTATTACTACCCTGTTGCCGCCCTCAAATGGAAGGACAGCTTCGTCACAGATCGTTGCATTAACTACTTCCCAGTGATACATCTTCTTTTCAAACATCAAGAACTTGCACAACTGGAATATACCCACATACTAGGTATTACTTATTAGAGTTATAAATCACCTCTTTCAACTCCATGGTACATCTAACCAAGAACAAACCAACCGAGCTGTTTGACTTGGGTCTTGACTTGTTTGACTTGGGAGATTTGGATCTTAGAGCGAGCACCACACAACCCAGAGAGCAAGGAAGACCTTAGCAGGGAGGAATGACAGCCTAGCGGCAATGCCTCATGCAAATGACCCCGCAGAGCCAACTGCACTCTGTTTAAAAAGCTGACCTCGTTGGGGGCATTGCAGTTTGCAGCCGCTGCGGCAGACGCTATCACAGCAAAGGGAAATAAAAAAGGTTCAGCACATTGCTATGCCTACCGTAATCCCTCCACATCGCTTTTCCCTTATCTTTAGTCATTGCCTCACTACAAGCCCGAGCTGTATGCTCTTGGGAGCAAAGAGCATCCTTTTATATAACACATGACTACCATATCCAGCTGAGTGAGGCTGTGGTCTCTGACAATTTCTAGGCTCTCATTGATAAAAGTGAAACCAGGTGATTTTACTTCTTATATGCACAACAACCATCAGAATTTCAAACCCCAGTTGAAGCCGCTGAGCTCCTTTCATGCTGCTCTGAGCAAAGCCGTCAGCTAAGAAGCTCCCCGTTGAGCTGGATGAAGAGAAGCCAGTGATGAAGGCTGCTGAGCTGCAGTAAAGCTCCCGATCGCAGGCTCCTGGAGGCAGATGAAGGTTTGTAGAGCCAGGCCTAATGGACCTGCCGCTAGACCTTCCACCTGCCAAGCAGCAGCATTCACGCTGAGGTTTTGAAACTGAGAGACTGTACGGTATGAAGTGAGGGAAATCACCCAACACTGTTTCTTTTCCAGGTGCCAGGAGTCTCTTTGAAGCTTGGAGTAGATTGTATCTAAACACCAAATTGCCTTTTGAAGATGTACTTGTTACTTTTAATCAGATAGCAGCAGCAATAAATTCCAAGACTCGGGAAGCTCCTAAGTCAGACTTCTTTCCCTAAAGAAACACTCACAAAACAAGCACTCATTTTTATTAGCTAGCGTAATCCTTCGTTAACGATCTGAGATAGAAACAGCAATATGGACATGGCATTAAGGTGAGAAGTGTAACTTGGCACCAGGAATTTCATAGATAGTGGTGGCCTCAGTACTTCTGCCAGCCTCCTCTGTGTCTGTATACTAGGGTACCACTTTGTAGTACACTGAATCTAAACCACTTGTGGACTACTACACACAAGAACACTTGTACCCTCTGCATACTCCCACTATGTCTATCCCAAATCTACCATCACAGAGCTTTGCTACATCATCGGTTCACTGATGCTGTGGAAAATTACTTTTTTGGTGGATTTATTTCCCTGCTGGAAGGAACAGGTCTGTCTTGCTCATCACTAGGTCTTGGGGTGGAAAAAAAAAAGAGATTATCCCCTTTAGTGGCAGCCTGCAATTACAATCAAGTCTGCTCTAAAATGAAACTAACTACACCCTAAATGAAACTTCACTGTGTCACAGCTGCTAGTGGTTAACACCAACCATGCAAACACCTACTTGAGAGAGAAACCTTCTGGTCACAGCCTAGAGATGGTATTAACCCGGATCTGCAGTCACAGCTGCAAACTGTCAGCATGGATCAACTGATTATTTTGGTGAACTGTGCTGACCTACACTAGCTAAGGATCAGGCTCAGAGAATCAGAAAAGGCACTGCCCACGCTGCGGAGAACGCTCTCGCGCAGTAAGGTAAGGGGCCACAGCACTTCTGAGCATTGCAGCTGGACATGCTCCTGGGAAAGAGCGAGGCTTCTCCTTATTCCCTCCGCAAGCAGGAACTCGGCTCAGAACAGCAAAGCCAACTCAAACCCCAACTCAGAAGAACTCGCTTGACGCACAAGTACCTCCCACCGCAATAGGTGACTACCAAGGAGGAACAACATGAAGAGAATTCTTACATCCATGTCACCAGTGTGACTGAGACAACGGTGAATAATTTCGTTTCATGGGTATTGCTAATGCCCCCAGCCTGTTGATACAAGTGAGCAGCAAGCCAGGGCTGACACCTAGCACAGACTCTTTTTAACTCTTCCCTCCAAAGCTTCTGTCACCACCCCTGGAGTTCTAGCTTTTTGCTTTAAAAAAGTTCACCAGGTTCTAAATCTCCTAACTGCTACCCACCTAAATGAGAACCCACCCAATTCAGTCTTCTGCAGCAGTACCAGGAAAAAATCACCAGCTCTTCAACAGCTACACTGTATTCCATGGGGATTTTTCCAGAGAATCTCAACCTTTCAGTCTGTCAGTCAAATGCCTGTAATGGTGTGCTCACAGGTCTTACATGAGGTAAATGTGTGCCTGCATCAGGAGGAAGAGGTATCTTCTGGAGAGATTAATGCAGGGATTATTAATTCATCTTCCACGTTCCCAACAAACCTAACAATTGAGTTACTTTTGAAACACAAACCTAGCTTAAACAGGAAGGAGAACATTTCTCATTTTTGGAGAGGCAGCAGCCAGGCATAAACGCGTACTTAAAAATCATGGGTTTGTACTACTGCAATGAACACCTTTCTAAAATGAAGTAACACACTTTCAAATGCTTCACGGCTTCAACTCATCTTTCCAACGTTGTTTGCCACACCTGCTAATGCCAAGCGACCACGTGACACCAAGGCCACGTGCAATGCAGCACTAAATTCACAGATGTCCATCTGTTTCGTAGAGAAAAACCTGCAGCTCAAGTCACTGCTACTCTAACATCTTCCCCTTCATCTAATTTCAAGTTCTGCCACAATTTGATTAGGCAAAGCCTCAAAACCTAAAATACCAAATCTCAGAAGTCACATCGCTCTCCTGCCTCTCATTTTTCCAGAACAAAACCCCAAAGTGCAACAAGAAAACTCCCCCAGCACCCCCACACTGACCTCCACTCCGAGGCCAAAACCTGTTCTACGCATCACACCACCTTCCTGATTTAGACAGATGGCTTCTCCTTGTACTGTTTCTAAAGGAATCTCCCTCTCCCTGCTCCAACCCAAACGGGGCTGGGCAACACCACCGATTTCCTCTGCTGTGGTAACATGACTCAGGTCTATGGAGCTCTTGAAAACCTCAGGGGAAAAAAAAAAAAACCAAACAAAAACCGAAAAACCACCCAACTTAAGTGGTGACCACCTCTGAAAGGTGGCAGCCTAGAAAGATCAAAATCCAGATTGTCGTTTGAGGAAGCTGGCATCTGTACACCATAGATTACCCAATACCCACTTCTTGCCTAGATTCCAACGTCTCCATTGTTGCAACAGCCTCTAAGCTCAGGCCTTTTTTTTTCCAGCTTATTCATGAGACTTTTGTCATTTTGTCTAAAGCTTTGCACATTCCATAAAGCTGTGTAAATACTTACTTGGAAAAAAAATAAGGGAGCTCAAGAGTCACAAATGAAGATTGACCAAAACCAAATCCTTTATTTCCACAACTGTATAAATGTGCTCCAAGTATGTGTCCAACACAAGTTAGAAAAACAAAACAGAACATGCCAGTTGCAAACTAGATCAGTTCACCGACGTGCTGACTCCTTGGTATTAGGCTTAGTTACACAAGACCAGTCACAGTAAAAAGATACATTTTAGAGTACAAAGAGTAGCAGGATGTTAAGCCATTTCAGCTTGTGCACATACAAGTCACACTTCTGGCAGAAAATGCAGAGAAATTTGCATTATTATGCTGGAAGCTATGTTGCATCACTTCAAATGGCATCAATATCGATATCATCGTCTTTATTGTTTGCTGGCTTCACAGTTTCAACCTTAGGTACACTGGCAGTTGTAGAGTACACCACCTGGGGAGAGACAAGACACCTTCACTAGAGCACCTATTGCCATTAAGCACCACAGTACTTTTAACATCACAAGTTGCAACACTTGCCCACATAACAGCCCTCCTGCCTACTGCCATGAACTGTGTAACATACTGCTCCACGTTCCACACTTCTAGTACATGCATTAATACCGCAGAGCGAGCCTGTGTTGAGACATGGTGAAACTACAACTACACCTCACCATCTGTATTTACAAGGCAGAAGCATGCACATGTCTGTAGGAAGCAGAATCTTGTATCCAGGAACATAAGTAGGTACAACTGGGAGGAGAACAAGCAACCCACAGGCAAAAGAACTCCAAAACCCCAGCCAGGCAGCTTGGAGAAGCACAGTTAAGAGATTTTACCCTAGGTGTAAACTAAGGTGAGCAAGATGGCAATTTGTTTAATCCGGTTTTCTAACAAACCTACCCCACTAGCTCCTCTAGCAAACGCGTAGCTTCACAAGTAACGCCCCCTGCCCATCTTCCACACTGTGGACTACTACTGTGCAAGAGACTATCACTGTGGAATGGCACAGCCTCTGGCTATTAAGACGCACCCATGTTAGAAAAGCTATCATAGTTACAAGATTATGTGTAGCAACAACACTGAGAAAGCATCAGAAATGAGGTTCCTGCAGTTCCCAACACACACAGGAATGCATGAAGTAAGCTATTTTATAGTGCACCAAGACTAGGTGCAAGACTTAAGTGTGCAGAACAGTAGAAGCGTGGGAGTAGTTTACAGTGAGGAGCCTTTCATACCTCTATGTTTTCATCTTCATCCTCTTCTTCATTACCGGAAGATTCTTCTTCAGCTTCCTTTAGCCATTTAATAAATGGTTCTGCTTTGACACGAATTTCTTTGGCAAGCTCCTTTGAAACATATTTCTTTGAGGCCTGAAAGACATAAGTATATAGACATTGCCTGAACACTGAAGGAGTTTACATCAGATCATACCCAAATACAGCAAAAGCTTAAATTAGAACTCTAACCTTACCCCACTGCCCATTTTTGAAAGAGAGGTTTCTCCCAGACAGTAACTGAACTCAGGTTAGTTGTTTAAAAATATCTGCACAAGCTACCCCTCAACAGAGAAACCACATGCAGTACACTATACTCAGATACTTCGCTAGCACAGTACACAAAATGCTATCCCTTACCTTTTCTGCCCAGCCAAGGATGACTTCTTCTTCCAGGAGATCCGCATCATACATTTCCTTCAAAATATGTGGTATTTTAGTAATAAGCTGAGACTGATGCATGGCCACCACACACTCGAAGCCATGGAGAAGGTATCTCTGAGCCTTCTTGTTGTTGTGGCAGAACTAGAATTGTGATAAAAGCAGAAGCAACTACATTAGCATTTTTTCTCTCCAGACAGAGCTGCTGCTTCTGCTCTCAAGTCCACGATACCAAAACTCATTACAGCTCATACCACCTTCCCCCCTCAGCTCATACCACCTTCTCCCTCCCCTACCCAAGTTCTCCCTAGCTAATGAGTGGTCTCAAACCAAAAAGCTTTCTTCCTCAGAGCACCAAGAAATCCAGAACTGAGTCAGGTACTTGCTGCAAAATGTCAAGCCATCAGTTACACTGGATGCAGAAGACCAAATTGCTTACACGAAGGAAGTGACGTCTGTATTTCCTTATCTGTTCCCGAATTTTTTCATCAAAAAGAACTTCAGTGAGAACTAGCGGGCCCATGGCCTTCACATCCAGTCTCTCTGCTTCTGCTACAATATCTTTGTCAGAAGTATCAATGACACCTTCTTCCTTCTTTTTCTACAAAGACAAAAAACAAATATGAACATTTTTCAGCCACTGAGGTCTCGGACAACACTCGTTTCCTCACTTCCTTCCCCTCCATTGATGGAACCAGTACTGTGGTACAACCTTGAGCAGTTTGCTCTTAGGTGTCCTTACAAACATTTTATGTAACTATAGTGGAGTGGCTATCAAGCAAACAACAGAATATTCACCTTCACAAAATCAAACAGTATGTTGACTCTCTCCTCCACTGTTCTTTCCAGGTCTTCACTAAGCGTGAGGTTCTTGGCATGGTCACTGATTTCATCCATTCTACGCCTCTGGGCTTCTTCTGTTGTGTCTTCACCCCAGTCGTCATCATCCTCCTCCTCCTAGAAAATCAAGCCAAAAGGCTCATATACTGTTGGTTACTACAAGCTCAGCAATACTAAGTGTTCCCTGGAGAACTGGTTATACTATTACTTGGAAGGAAAAGATCATGGAGAGTGAGCAGATGTAGAAAAGAAGGAATAGAAGCTAGACTTCAGTTTGCACCCATCTGTAGTGTTACCTGAAGTGCAGTCTTCCCACTCTATCTAATACACTCACAACACTGTTTTTCAATTATCTGGTTTGTAAGGGGATATGCAGCTTCCACTTCATAAGGAGTGCAAATGCTGCTACTGGGGAGTTAAGAAAGTTGCTATAGAGGAGACACAGGGACACCTCTACTTCAGCAGTGAAGTTCTGGGTAGAGTAAGAACTTGTGGTGCAATGCTGATTTGCAAGGAGTATCAGTCACTTAGAAGTTACCAGACCAAGACACCACACACACCTATCTCCCCACTTTCCCTTTGACTTACCACAACCTGTGGAGGAGTAATCTCCTCTGGTGGGGGGGGCGGAAGTGTCTCATTGCTGGACACAGAACCATTCTCTTTGTCCTTGCCTTTTCTGTTCTTCTTCTCCTTTTCTTTCTTTCCTGTACCAGTGTCACCACTTTCTGCAAGTGAATTTTCATGTTTTATTCTATGAACTAGGGAAAACTGAAGTCTCTGCACTACTGCACCTCCATCAAATCCCCAAGTGACTCTGGATGCTTTTATTGGTAGTAAGTTATGTATTGTATCCATTCCCAGATACATTCAGGAAGGGTACATCTGCTGGAGAAACCCCTGGTTTCAGGGAAAGTTCTCTTTCCAGAGAAGTCGTAAGGTTGTCCAAGTCTATATAACAGGTGACCTCACAAGGCAGAGACCCCTGGAATAGGTTAGACTTTTCTATTCTGGCAAGCTTAAATTGCAGCAGGCAACTAGATGCTTACTACAGAGTGTTGCTTGCACAGAGCAAGTACATTAGTTAGCATTTACTACACTGCTTTTACTACTCCATGCCAACTTAAAGGTACAACTGCAACAAGCTCCCACTGACTATCTCTCCTCCCAAGTTTCGCCATGCACAGGCAAATGCAATCCTTCACAAATAGTTCTACTTAGCAAGGACAGAGGATCACAAGAGGAAGAGACTACTCATATTGCAACTAGGAACACAGTGTATTTGTGGGGTGGGATGAGATAGCTCTCTAGGAGTATGCTGGAGCCTTTTTACACCTTAATTAGCTATAAGCTACTTGTTCTTTGACTTCATTATCAGCACTCACACACCAAAGAAATTCCCTTCACGCCCACCAAATAGACAAACACACTTACCAGGTGGGTTTTTGAGAATGAACGTGCAGAGTTTATGGTTTGTGTCAAGCATGCCTCTATAGCCACAGGCTTTGCAAGAGTTACCTATAGTTTGTTTCTTAGGATTGACATGCTGTAAAAAAGAACAACTTCCAGTTAACATACCACTTACAGAACAATTATGCATTACAGCGTAAATGTGATATTTACATAATATCTCTGCAGGATTAAGCCAGATGTCCAAGTACTTTCTACCACTCCCAACCATGCAAGTTTAGAACTAGCAATTTAGCTCAGAACTTATAAAATATTCAGGACAGCTATTAATTTCACACCATTTCCATAAACACCTAATGAAAAATTTCCATAATGCTATCATTATACAGATGGAGAACACTCACCAGATCAGTTTCAGGATTCTCACACTCAGGACAGAGAACAAATTTTTTAATGAATCCATCCAACATGTCTTGCAGCTTATTCGCCTCATGAGATCCATTGACAATGTAACGGTCATTCTTAACATCAAACTGGGTCTGTGCTCCCAGCTCACAACCAAAAAATTTGGTAGGATCTGTAAAGAAAATATAGTAACTACCAATGCCCTCAGTATCTTCACTGTGATTTTTAACAGCAAGTAAATATATCATTGCTTATTTCTGTTCATTATTTCATCCCAAGATACCTACATCTCTTTTTTTTTTAAAAACTTCCAAGAATCATATTAATGCTTTATTAGCTACTTAACACCACCACTTCAGACACAAAAGTATAAAACCCCCCTGCGTTGCTCCAGACTACTTACACGTTGGAGGCCGATTAAGCGCCTTTGCAACGTCAACCATGTTGACTATAACTGTCTTTATCCCATTTCCTTTGCCCTCCACCTAAAGGAAAAAAAAAAAAAGTTTTAAGATTAAGTGACTGCAACAGCCAAACCGCCTGTGTACTCCCCATTTCACTATAAGTTCTGTTTTCAAGTGTGTCTTCTGAGAAGAGCCAACGCATATTTAAGTCTGGACAGGAAGGAGCAGCCATCCTCCTTGCCTTCTGACTGGCTAAACATTAGCATTACCTCACACCTCTCTTCCTCTGCTAACAAGAGAGCAAGTGGTGCGAAACGCTACGAACTCGCCATTAACAGTAAGTTACCTTGGCAATCAGACGGGGCATTTTGTAGCGATAGAACTGATCTGAAACACTGCGGTTGACGTTGACAGACATTTTGGCTTATTAGTAGCTTTATCAATAAGATGAAGAGATCTTTGATTGCAGTTTTTTGGTATCTTCTGTCTGGAGAAGACGGGATGACATAAACGACTGCAAGAGTTCTCGGTCTCTGACATGAAAAAATTTTCGCCACTGAGGCTGTAAGGTTCTTGCTTGTATGCTATGTTTCCCCAATACAGGTACCAGTGGCTGCGCAACAGCTCTGCAAGTGTTAATAAACAGAAAAGAAAATAAATGATTCTTAATGCACACCAATTAGATCTTGCTACAGAGCTATATAAGGAGCTACGTTTAGATAAAAAAAAAAAAGAGCACATTACGCTATGGCTTTCTTCAACTTGTGGAACTGAAAACAATACCCTTGAATTGTACTGAGCAACTTCCTCATCTACACCAGAGAGCTTTCTACCCTCTTTCTTTCTTACTACCCAAAACCCACTGACACCTAAAGACTATTTTCTGTACAATTAACTCCTTCAGGAGTGCTGTGATCAATAAGGGAAAGGAACACTGCTTGATTTATTATAGAAACAAATGGTTCCTGCATTGAAAGTGTCATGTGAAATGTTTCAGGCTGTAGGGCAGAGGCTACGTGGAGAAAGATCTAGAAAACAGTTCAATTTCCACATCACAGCATGAACCTATCACATACACAAAGGTCTGTCAGAACGTTGAGAAATCAGCAAGATGAAGGAGCAGCAAACTGTAACTCAACATTTTTTGCACGGCTTACCATTTTTTTGGATCGGAGTGGAAAATTACGTAATTCTCCCTCTCACTTATGGATTTCTCATAGCAGCTTCTGTTGAGTTTTGACTTAACAATAAGCCTGATAAAGTCTGACATAAGTTGCTTCACTGTAGAAAGCCTAGCAATGCAGAAGTACAGAGCAGTGCAGCAGCTTTTCCGGTTGATTTTTTTTTTCTTAGGGTAAGGAGGGAGGGGGAGGAAGGGGAAGGAGGATGAATCCTATTATTAAAGTTGCCTTAAGCAGCATTTATATATTTAAATTAACATGTGTCTCTATAATCAGATCTAAGAGTACTTAAGCCACAACCGGTTGACTACAAAGTAAACCCTGACTACTGACACGTCATCATGTTGTTATCGTTAATAACAGCAGCTCTGACACAATAAAATGGCCTTTTTAGTATTTATGTGTAAGAGCGTGTCTACTGGTTCCACACGGTCTGAGTCGCCCCAGTCAGGCTTCCGATTACTTTACACAAGCTAGCATATTTGTACGTGCCTTGCCTTCTACATTAGTCCAGCTGCAGTCTTGCCCTTCCTCAGCAAAAAGCGCACCGCAGACTTGGTTTCAAGTACAAGGCTTCCTTCCCCAAGACGTCTAAAAAGAGCCACCATGTGACCCAACCACGTGCTTGAGGAAGCAGGTATCTCAGTGACCAAGCATGAGCACTCAGAGAGAACATGCGGTTTACCCTCCTTACAGATCACAGCTTTTGTCTGCTGTAGACTAAAGCTCCCTCTCCTGGTCCCTAGGACACCTCATCCCAAGCACCACGCCCCCCTTCCTCTCCCTCCCCCCCCCCCCCCCCCCCCCCCCCCCCATATGCTATACACAGAGGAAAACGCGGGAAGGCAGATAGAACTCCTTGCTTCAAAGCACCGTTTCCCCGCCCCGCTCAGCCCTGTGATGAGTCATAAATGCAGCAATTAAGCACTGAGTCAGCCCTGGAAGAGATTGGAAGGGGGGGGAAGTCATCTCCAGCCACGCATGCGTTCTCCAGCCGCGGGAGAAGGACGCTCGGCGGCTCTGTCCTCCCCCTTCAGCCCCCCCACTCCCCGGGGCTGACCCTGGGAGAGCCGGCGCCCCCCTGCGCCCCCCCCCCCCCCACGCGCGGCGGGGCTGTAACTGCGCCACAGCTCCGCGCGCCCCCTCCCCGCCCCCCCGCACGCGGGGAGGTGCGGCCCCCGCCGCCGCCATCTTGTCTCGTCGCATGGCGGTGGTGGGGAATTGTGAGAAACGAAAAAAAAACGAGGAAAAAAAAAAAAAAAAGGAAAGGAAAAAAAAAGGACTTAAATAACACCCCCCCCACACACAATTTCACCAATCTTTAAAAAAAAAAAAAAGAAACAGGCAAACGGGGGCAACTGAACCTTCGGGGCTTTTAGGTTATTTTTCTTCGTTCTTCTTTCCCTTCCCAATAAGGCTCCGGATACTTCGTTACATAAAAACTCTCCCACCACCCACCATTTACCGATAAACTCCCAGCTTAACAGATCCGCCCGCCCCTGACGCCTTTCCAGGACCCAAACCCTCCTTCCAATCCCTCAGCTCAACCCCTTCAGCCGCCCCAGCCCACCGTTAACACTCACCGTTTTCGTCCAATAAAGACATAAACCCAACGCTGCTCGCCCCGGGCTGCGACGAAGCCGAGTGTGCGAGGAGAACAAGGCCGTGGGGGCGCTTATATCCAGACGGAGGGAGGCGGAGGCGGACGCCGCAGCCTCCGGGTCCCGGCGTCCTAGGGCGGGCGGTATCAGCAAGGACAGCAGTGCCGGACAATCTGCGGGCAAGACACAATCAGGGGCATCGTTAGTGCCGACACCTGTGAGGAGAGGGAGGGGGGAGAAAAGGGAAGGGGGGAGGGAGAGACGGCAGCCGGCGCGCAGCTCAGGCAGAAGGGGGCGGTTGATGGGACCCCGGCAATGGCTGCCCCGTACTCACCTCTAGAATGTTCTCGCTCTGACTGAACAACGCCAAAGCTGGGATCAATCAGCCAGCGGTGTCCCCCGCCTCCCCAGCCCTCCCATTGGCTCGCCACCCTCCTTGCCTCGTATCTATTGGCTGAGGCCTCGCCATCTCCCTCACGCACTGGCGGCCAGCGCTATCAATCAAGGCTTCGCCTCCCGCCCCCTTTGCCCTCCCCCCGCCGATGCCCCAAAGGACATCGCGTCTACATCGCCTGAGTCTCGCGAGAGCGCGCGGCACGGGACGCGGCGGGGGGAGGTGCGGGCGGCGGCCAGGGCTGAGTCAGTGCGTCAGGGCCCGGTCCAGGGGCGGTGACGGGGAGCGGGGACGTTGAGCCCCCGCTGACCTCCTCTGCCCTCCCGCCGGGTGTGCTGAGATACCTCTCCCGTCCCCCTCGCCTTGCGCCCTGTGCTTCTCGAGGTTGCTTGCCCGCCCGCCCTCCCTCTCAGTGAGGAGAGCGGTTCGCCGCTGCCTCTGGAAGGGCCCCTCGCGTTCGGGCCGGGCTGGCGCAGGCCGCAGCGCCGGGCGCTGCCTGAAGGGCCCCGGGTCCGCTCCCCGGCCTCGCTTGGGGCCGGCATGCGGCTCGGAACCGGCCCGAGGGAGGCCGGCGGTTGTCGTCGCCCTGCCAGTCCCCGGCGCGGGAGGGGCAGAGGCCTGCGGGGCCACACGCTTTGCTCTCAGCCCTGGTGAAGGCGAAGCCTGTGATGCGATGTAGGAATTAACTTCTGGGTGGGTTGCAAGTCGTAGGCCGGCAATGACCAAATGCTCGACATCACAACAACTGTGTTAGAAATTAAGTTGCTGAATAAGCCGTTGGTTTTTTTACCCTGTACAGCCTGCTTACAGGGTTCAGAAAACAGCCTATTATCTAGCAAGTGTCATAAAGACTAAGGTTTGGGCTATCTCGGAAAGAATGACACAGCTGCCATACGCAAGTACTCTCTATTATTGCAAAATGTTGCCAGCCCTCCTCAGCTGATGTGGGACCCTGGATGAATTATGTTTTTCCATTTGCATTCGCCTAAAAAGCAGAAAACTAGGATCCTTCCTTTGTACTCATCTCTGATTTTTTTCCATCCTCACTCTTACAGTACACAGGAATTATGTATTTTGAACATGTTAGAATGTGAATAATGTTTTTTAACTTTCTGACGTGAGTGATGAACTGACTCTCTCATGCCTATAAATACTCCCCAGCAGAACAATACTCAGTTCCTGTCTCTAGGTCTTACTGAATAACGTAAAGCTTCTTGATGGCTATGTGGGTGTATAGAGGAAAAGAGAGGGAATGGAGATAAACTAGTAGTGACACTATGTAATGTCATATACTCTAAACCTCTTCCTGCCTGAAGATAATTTTGAAACTTAGGTTTTGATGTGGTTAAAGGAAACACCCCTCTTGTTGAATCTTCAAGTACATCTTGAATGTTTTCTAGTGTGATGTGCAGAAGAATTGCATTTAAGTATGGAGATGACTGGTAAGTGAGGTTTTCTTAGAAATCGTAAAGGCTGGGCTGTCGTTACGAACAGTCCCAGTGACACACAATAATAAGAATCATGTTCCCTCAGCTGGAGCAACCAGAGATAAACGTGTGCATCTCGGTGCTTTTAACAGGACCTTTCTCTGTGATGGCTGCTGCCCTAGTCATACCTCTCTTTTCAGCCTGTGGAATAGCAAGTCTTTGTAGCAGAGACACTATCCTGTAAAATATTTGAGTCTGTCTTGGACTTCACTGTCTGCATTTGAAAAAGTTAAAAATTCTTTGGGACATGTTAAATGTCTCCTTGATAAATACACAGCAACGCTTTTTAAAACATGAGAAAGAGGGTTAGAGCAAAATAAGAAAGCATCTCCAAAATATGTGAGGATTGGCAGCTACCACGAGTGAGAAAAATTCATAAAAATATGGGAAGCAGGAACAGAAGGAACTCCTTTGCTGTGAAAATGTGCAGTATGTGTAACTTCCTAAATGCCTCCTGTCTGTGGTTTTAGTTCCATGCTATGAAGCCTACGAGGTTAATAAATTACAAGTGTTAAAGCGTATTGCTGCCAGCACCACTTCATTGAGCAGCAAGAGGGAAATGAGACTCTGGATTTGGTGCTATTTGACATAATGAGTAACTGAACAGTTATGATCAGCAACATAAAGAAGTTGTTTTCTATTTTTTAGTATATAAATTGACATCATTAAGTTAAAGAGTTGCCTTCTGCACAAAGCGGGTCTCATCCAGATGAAGTCATATGATACTCTCCTGGATTTAGAACAGACTAAAATTGTGCATTATTTGCTTCTTAGTGCCTAGTTGTTGGTATTTTTCTCACCAGAACAATTCATTAATATTAAATGTCAAATCCCAACTATCTTTACCAAATCTTAATATCTATAGTTTGTTTGTTTTAGCATTTCATGATTTGGACAAGGTGGAAAAATATTTTCTCTCCTACCGTTTTAAAATGCCATGGTTTCCCGAAGTTCATAGCTCATATTGCTTGTGTGACCTTCAAAATACAGACCACTTGTGTGCTTTGCATTTGGTAGAAACTAGTTTATATACATAATTTTGTTGTTAAGACATTTTAAATGGCATTACTAAGTCAGGTTTTGGAAGTGGTTTCATGTGTGACAATAGGAGGTTTTCCACAGTGGATCTCAGGATATGTTTCCTTATCACAGGAATGTTTTATTATCATTCAGTTCAGCCTTGAACAATTTGGTTTTTTCTGTGTTGCCTTAGTCAGTTTTGATTAAAAATAACAGAGTCAATACCTGTGATAATCAAAATTCTATTGAAAATCTTAGTATAGGTCTGTATTTAAAATGGAAATCTTCAAAAATGGAATTGTAATCGTATGTGTTTATATTCCCTGATTCTGTCCTGTCTGCAGTTTTTTCTTCAGCAGATTTGCCGTCTATCAGTGATGTGGTTGGCTATAGACATAATCCTATTTCAATACCTACTTGGTAACCTTGGCCTTGAAGAATGTTTTTTCTCTGCTGTAAGCTGTACTTGTTATCTGCCAGTGGCTGGGTCAGAGCTGTTATTTTGTCCAGTGCAGGCAGGAACGCTTAGCAGCTGAGTAAGTAATTCTTCTTTGTACCATCCTCACCACTTGGACTATTATTTCAGTAATTTCAGAAGATGGAAGGAGGACCAAGATTATGTATAGTTACACTGAACCCTGAAGAGCAAGAGTCTTTCTTCGTCCTATACAGGCAGTGTATGGACAGAGTTTAATTATTTACGTGCCAAGTTTGAATATGCAACCGTTGGGGAAGCATAAGTCCAAAATCCTTCGGGATTGACACTAGACACTGATCAGTAAGCAAGGGCAGAGGTTAATTTTGATTTTACTGCTCAGGAGCTCCACATTCATTGCTGTCCGGCAGCTCACTGTTCATCCTGGAGAGAGACTCATTTTGTGAAATGCTTTCCTTTCTGTGCTCTGTAACATTAACATTCTTGTTAGCTATTAGTAGTAGTTCAGGAATTAGTAAATGGAGAAAAAAGGAGAGCAAGTGTGTGACGTTAGATACACGTATAGCCATTATTTATGGTCATTATTTTTGTTGCTTCTATTACTGTGCAAAAATGCTAAAATCTCCCAGGTAGTGTTTGGGTCTGAGTGCCTCCAAAGGGCTCAGCGTTCAGCTGACAGCATGAGGCAGACCCTGCCCTGAATCTGTTGTTACCATCTCAGTAGACACCAAGAGGCTCCCTCTTGCCCTCCCTCTTCCAGAGTGTGTCTGCCTATGTAAGGGAGATGCCTCAGCAAGGAAAACATCGCCTTTCTCTGCGCTGTTTGATAGCTGTAAAGGATGTTAAAGGAGAATGATGCTTTTTCAATATCCTAGGGTCTCCCATCAGGATGCAATGTGGGGGATGAATACAGGCTGGCTCAGTACTAAGGGGATGCTGGGCCTGACTCTGCAGTTAGGGCTGCTTGATGGGAGACACCCCCAGCCTGGATCACCTGCTGCGATGGGTCACTGCCTGCCCATACCGACGCTGTGTCCAACACACTCACCACGTTGCATTGAACATAGTAGGGGGTGGCTTCGCAGAGCATCGTTGAATCTAATGGGCCAGTTATCACTTTGGCTTCCATGAATAAGGCTAAGGGAGGCAGATAGTATCCCAGTCTGCTTGGATGCATGTTTGCTGGAACACTCTTTCCGAAATAATGTTAGGAATGTATCTTTTCTTAGACCAACTGGTACCTCTGGAAGAACTAGCAGCCTTCCTGAATAGCTGAGTAATACCTGTCCGTGTGGGCTGAGAGAAGGTCTAAAGGCTGTCATGTGCATTACTGAGGTTTAAGCAGTGTGTATCTCAGACTTATGTACTCAATGGCCATTGGAGTGGCCTCACTATGTTTACTAGGATACCATGGATTTTCACTGTGATATTTGTTTTATAACAAGAACATATTGATTTGCTTTATGTGTTTTTTCTGTGTTGGTGTACCTTTACCTTTGGCACTGTTACTTGTCTGGTTCTTTGTCTGTGGGAGGAGTCTGTTGTGAATTTTACAGACAGTAGTTGTTTGCATGAAAGGACAAAATAAAACATCCTTTTGAACAGTTAAAACCAGTCTGTCTGTGTTTAAAGAGGCAAATAAGCAAAGGCAAACTCACAGGAATGAATGAAGACTGCAGATGGGATGGAAGTTCAGTCAGGTGAATTCAGCACAGCACGGTCTGGAGGTCTGTGAAAGAGACATGTATTTCTTTATATTACACAGAGAGCTGTATTTTTGCCTTGTTTCTCAGCAGCAAGTGGAAGTGCTGGTGAAAGGAATCGGGGAAACCAGGTTTTCTTGGTTTGTCCAGGTAGAGCTTTGGCTATGGGCCTAACTGGCAACCAGTAGCATTATTCAGCAGTTACATGCTTGTGGTTGGCAAATCTGCCTGCTACATTTGTGTGGTTGCTGAAAGAAGTGGATGTGGAAGATAAGGAGTCTCTGAGGAATGTAGCTTCCAGCTGAGAACATGCTGTCAGAGCTGCCTGCCTGTTCATTATGCCCATTAGCAACCGCTGCATTTACATTTCCCTGCTACTTGTCATAGCCGGGCTTCAGATGTCAAAATCTGTCTCCTTGTGCGTTAAGTTAAATCCCTCTTCCAGTATGGTTTTAGTGATTTACACTTGCGTTTCCATTTCATTAAAGAAAGTGCTCAGCTCTGCAGCTGTCGTGCTTTGCTAACACCTCCACATACACATCCTTTCTCATCTTTTTTCATTGGCCTCTAATGATCTGTCAACCAGTGCTGTGATTCACAGTATTGATTTGCCAGCAGATGTTAACTCTAAGTAGTAAAAAATAATAATGAATGCTTAGTTACCTATTGGCTTTCCTCCTAAGAGGAAGGTGAGGCATCCCTGGGTTTGAGAGCCTGTCTCCAGAATCTCCTCTCAGTCTGGGGATGCCTTGAAGACCTTCAATGTTCTCAAGGCCCTTCTGCTGTTGGCAGAAACATGAGTTAGTTTCTAGGGGTCTGCACTGCTGGTTACAGCACGTTTTCCTCTTCTTTTCGGCACATTTGAACATGGACGAGTTTCTTTACTTAGAATAATGCGAGGGCATTGCTGGGAGAGCCAGGGTTTCAAGGCAGTACTGAGGCCCAGCTAGGGATTATGCTTCTCTGGCAGATCTAGTAGAGGAGAAGGGATCCCTGATGCTTAAGCTGAAAGCAAAGGAAAAGTCTGTTTTGAAGGCAAAGGAAAATCTTTATATTCTCCAGAACTAAACCTTTGAAGTTGCTGCTTGGCTGGGAGGGCAGAGCTCTGCCTTTGGAAACAGACAGCTAGATATATACCAGGAAAAGTTTTGTCTCCGAGGTCTGATTTTATATCACTTAGAGAGTTGCCTCTTTTGCAACATTGAAGGTATTGCGCAGCACAGATTTTGTAGTGGATAATGTTGAACTTGTCGACTGTAATTCAGAGTTTACTGCTTGCTTGGTATGTTTTGCCTTCTGCTTGAGTACAGCTGGTGTGGGTTTCTTGATAAATGTACAGGGATTACCTTTTGTAATGAAGCAAATAATACATGACTGTGACACAGTGCCAAAGTCTTTGAATGCTCTGGTGGTTTGCAGCTCAAATATTTATATTACTAAAGTAAATTATTTGCCAAACTAAAAAAAAAAAAGGAGAAAAAAAGGAGCAGTACTGAAGAAAATAGAGACAGAAACTTGTTTTATGGTTTGCACATGTGGTGTGGTGAATTAAGTCTGGTTTTGGCCTGTGGGGATTCTGTGATGGCTAATAAAAGCTGACTTGAAGCTCTAATAAAGTCTCACTGTACCCTTCTACCCATGCCTCATGTACCTGAATGTCACTGTATTTGGAATTATCCAGGGGATTCAGGAACAGGTATATGGGGCAGAAGAGGCAGGCAGGTGCATGCACACACAGATACACACCATGATCACATAAATCTTGCTTGTTTAAGAAACAAGCCTAAAAATACCCTTGAATGTGAATCCAGGTCAAACATGGTGTTGATTATAAAGTCTAGAATGATTTTATTGACCTAATGTGGATATTTCATTTTGAGAGCAACCCAGGAGACACAGTGAAGGCAGAATCTCCTTTCAGGGATACTACTGCCTTGAAGTATTTTCAAAATCAGCTTTTGAAAGGTCTTAAGACACACAGTGGGTCAATGATTGCTCAAATGCATAATGGAGGCTGAATTTTGCCTTGAGGCTCAACGATGTTATTTTAAGACTCTTACAGAAACAATCTTGTCTGCATTGATTGTTTTTGAGCTTTTTACTTTAGATAGTTTTAGGAAACAAACTTTCCTAAACCAGGCATTGTCATAGACTTGAAGGGATCTGAAATTAATGTCAAGAACATGATTTGTGGGTGCCACACTCCTCTGGGAAACTGTGGTACCAACAACTGAATTACATTAAATGGTAACTGTGCACATTTTGGCACTGTAACTCTTTCAGAACTTGATTTTAGGATTCCAGAATGGTTGTTGGCATGCAAATGAGATCACTGGTGTAAGCCGTTATTCAGCCCTTGAGTGTCCTTAACATGACATTTTGTTAAGTTGAGCCTTATTTGCTGTTAACTTGCAGTTGTGCAATTCTCCATGGATTTTGTATCTGGTACATCTTTGTACTAAAGAACAGAAATAGGAGATCTTATTAAAGTTGCTCACAACTACTCCACACTCAAAAAGATGAGACACTCGAGAAGAATACACTGGCCATTTTCAGTGTTATTTTGCTGCACCTCACCCACAGTTTGTTTTTAATTGGTCTCATGAATGATTTACTGTTCCCTTTCTATCATGTTACTTTTTCGTTGTTGTCTCCAGCAGGTAAAAAGCTTTCAAAAGGTTCTTTAGGGTTTAATGTATTGTTTGTCCTAGATACTGGGCATGACTTAGTCAGAAATGTATAATAAATTCACAGCTCCTCTTGTTTCTGATTGTTTGCACAGTCAGGAGATTAATGGATGACTAGGTGATGGATTAATTCACTGTTCTGGATGAAATTAGGGAGTGCCTGTGGCTGCAGGTGGGATCTCAAAGGTCGTATGTATATGCTTGTGAGCTCATTCATGTCCATGGAGATGCACCATTTTATGCTAGTGGATAATGCTCTGGTTTAACTCAGAGACTTTACGTCTGGGACATCTTTCCTGGTAGTGGCTTTGTACACTTATCCCTGATTGTGCCATGTAGATAAAATACTTCTGTTTTCAAAGCTGCATGGTTCTAAATGGTTATTTTTAGTTTGTAGGTACCATATTCGTTTGATTAGTAGCACCTGCTGTGGCTAAAGAAGGTCCTTATTTTCCCTGCTTGCTTTTTTTAACTGATGCACTAAGACAAGGAGGTTTGATAATTTAGTCCATCTGCTGCAAGGGCAAGTCTCCGTGTGAGTCTGTGTGCTCTGGAGGATGTTTACTAGTACATGCTTGATAAAACTTTTCATTTTATAGATAATGAATTTTGAACCTCAGTGCCACTGCTGCTCCCACAGAGTTGTGCAGTGAACAGCTGAGTCATGCAGATGAAGCCTGAAATATCTCCCCTCGCAGATGTGAGCGAGTCCCACCGCTTCCTCTGCACAGAGGCCTGAGCTGCTGCATCCTGCACCCTGCAAAACGTTTGGGTAGGCAGGAGGGTGAATGACTTGGCTGCTGCACCTTGTCCGGCGGTGTGCTAATTCCGGTGCAGCGAGGAGGCATATGCTGTGATGTGTGCAGGCAGATCGCTCGCAGCTTATTTAATTCCTGGAGCAGCAGGGAAGCAGGCGAAGTAGCAGTGAGCTGCCAAGTCACAGCCTGCTAGCTAGGTTGCTTGAGAGTCAGCACAAACCTCCTTATCCCCTGCTATGGAGTAAACTGCTCAGTAATGTCTTCTCTTCCCTTAGCAAAGGTTTTAAAGAGGCAGCTCTGTAACTTCCTTTAGGTTGTGGCAGATATGCCTGATCTATGCCTGTTTACTTACTGTGTTCCAAATCTGCAAACAGTGCCGTGTTTGCCATAGTGATTCCAACCCACGTATTTCTGCTGAGAGATCTCTGGAAGACGTGATCAGTGTTGGGGAGGTCTGTCTCCCTGCATGCGTGAAGTCTGCACAGGGCTATTGCACAAGTGGCCGTGCAGTATATTCTTCCATATAACCTGCTAATGAGAGCAAGTGAATCAAAGGAGAGTTATTAGTCATGGGTTTCCCATAGCAGTCTCTTTTATGGAGCACTGACTAATGACTGCTTCTCAACAAATAGATTAAAATATCAGATAAAATGAAGTCGAATTCTTAAGCCTTTACTCAGGATCAGCTGAGCTTCAGCCATTCACTTTGAACAGTTTTGAATGCTTGGCATGCATGGGGGAGCTGTGACAGAGCTGTGAAAAGCCCTATATGTCTTAACTCTTGTCCTGTGTCTTATATCTTGCCCATTTTCCACTTACACTAGTAGTGCTTATAGCTTTTTAGAGGATCTGTCATTGTGCACAGTCCATGCTAAGGCATTAAGGACAGACAGGATTCTGTTTTTAAATCCTGCTTTGAAAATCTCTTCATAATATGTCTCTAGAAGAAACTCCTGGTTTGTTTACTTTGATTTGTCCTTTGACTGTGGCTGACTGCCCAGTCATGGGCCAGAATCAAACTGGCTGAGTACCAACACACAGCAATTTGCAGCTCCATGTAATGACTTCAGTTCTCTTTGGCCATATTTCTGCAGCATTTCCCAGAGCCAGTCATCTGTGCTTCAGCTGACTGGGGCGCAACTGAACTCTGGCTTGCCTGCCTGAGCCGGCCAAGAAAAGCATTAGCTAAGCAGAAAGAGCTTGTAGCTGGGGCCAAAGGTGAGCAGGCTTTAAGTATCCACATCTTGTTACAGAAAGGATGCAGCTACAGTCAAAAGAGGGGAAAGGGGATGAGGCAGACAGACAGCCGCCGGGGCTGACCCAGGAGTGGGTGGAACACTGCTCCCTGAGAAAGGCCTCTTTGTCTCCCTGCATTATGCCTGCCTGTTTGGACTGAGGTACAGAATGACTGCAAGAAACCCACCTATATGACCTTGATCACGTTTCCCTGTGTCTTGACATTGCTTTGTTATGCTCAGAAAGACCTGGAATGTATTGGACCATTGTGTGTATCTCAGTCCCAGGCAAGCAGAGATATTTGTGTGGCTGGCTTTGCAGTTCTCCTCTCACTGATGTGCAGGCTGGGGCTTAGGGAGGATGCCTTTCAGGGACACCTTTCTAACAACAGAGTTCACTGCTGACTCACAGCTGGGTGACAGGAGACAGAATCTGAAGTTCTTCCTTTGTGTCTAGGAAAGAGGAGGGAGCAGAGATAAAGAGGAGACCTTTAACCATCAGCTACTCCTTTAGCACTGGCTGATGTGTCTGCCTGATCGCATGCCATAAAGCATGACACTATTTGTGTTGCTCCCCTGTTCCCATTCAGATTAGAGCCTGACCAGTGTGAGCTGCATTTCCAGACCTTATTTTGAGCCTTGCTGTGTCAGAAGCTCTGCTGTGTCCATGAGTATCCTTCAAAAAGACAGGACAGGGTTTCTTATCAGTTTTGAGAGGAATGGTCTTATCAGAGTTCTTGGACTTTGCCTGGATACACACAATTCCTTCCTCTGACAAGGCTTTACCACTGCAATAAATTGTGTGTATAACATCCCTCCCGCTATAGGCTATAAATAACGTGGTAAAATGGACTTAACTTCGAGTTAACAACTGGTTTTCTTTTTCAGACTGTCTTTCATATATATTTCTTCACTGGCAAAATGGTTGGACTGTGGGCCTTGAAGCTGTAAGACTGAACATGAGAGGTACCAGTTTTGTGCTTCCCTGAACTTTGGTGGCATCTAAAAGATTGGATTTACAGCTTTACCTCCGTATCTACCAAATGCCTGTCAGGCAAAAGAGTTTTGTGGAATGGTATGCCGCAGTTCTGGATTCAGTGATGTTTGGTGGGGCTGCTTTGTGGAAAGAGGTAGCTTCCTCCTCCTGCAGTGGGTTCAGGTCTTTACCAGTCCTGGCTGCTGTTAGCGAGAGGCAATTCTAGCATCAGAGAGTGCCTGCAATACAGTGCTTATTTCTTTTAGTTACCCCTTTGGCGTCCAGAAGAGATAACTTCTGATCCTGTTGGCATGATGGTAGCTTTGGTCACTTCTGCAAATTTGGGACTACATGGGCTCAAAACCACTCCCTTTGCATGGGAGGGCTGAGATAAGCTCTGTGTCTGAGCTCCAATCCTGTGTCTTACTTGAATCTTTCCCATTTCCTGTTAGCTGTGGAGCTTTAGAAGTTAAACAGCAAGGCTTTTCTCTTCAGACTTTCTTTCTTTGTTGCGTTCATGTTCGTTCTCATTCCAGTTCCCTAAGGGGAAACCCAAATGCCGTTTGCAGTTCACTGCTGTGTATTGCATTTATTGCCTCGATCTTGCTCTCTCTCAGAGCATGAACCCAGCCAACCAACTTCTTATCAGTTTGACAGGCTGTGACTGCAGCTCTGGTGACTGGCATGGCTGCACTATCATCATGTACAGAAGGCAGCAGAAGAGATGCCTAGACCTACACCTTGCGGGTGTAGCTGTGCATGTGCGTGATATGCCAGTAAGTCACTGGGATACACGGAGATAAGATCCAAGTCTTGGCCTGTGTACGTGAAAGATGAAGCAAAAACAAAATGGAGAAGTGTGCAAAGTTAATAGCTATAAAGAAGAAATGAGAGCGTGTGTAGGAGTTGCAAATACTCAGCTCTTCTCAGCATCTGATCTGCGTACCCATAATTTAGTACATTTGTATCTGAGAGATATTTGCCTGCCAGCCTGCTGTCTTTTTGTTTTTCTGTCTTTTTCTACCCACTCCATTTCTTCCATTTCTTACTTAGGTTTATGGACATGAGAAAGAATAATGTTAGTAACACTTCTGAGTCACATTTTCCATCCAGACACACCGTGCTTAACCCATTCATACTCACATCCCTGTACAACATCGACTCCGGTTCACTAATTACGTGAATTGATCAGACCGATTTTGTGGTGCCCTGTCACGGATTATCTCCTAGGTGCTAACAGAATGCCCTGCTTTGAACAGCATGCAATCCAAGTAGAAGACAAGGAACAACAGATGGAAAGAGATGGCTAAGGGAGCACAAAGAAACAGTGAGACATCATTACTCAGCACATAGGCAACAGTGTCAGCACACCAGCTGCCTAACGCTTGGGACAGCTTTTGCAGGCTACGCAGCATGTTCTTGTTTTAGTGTTGGCTGGTTCACTTAGACATTGTCAGCTTTCAGCCACTAAAGACAATGTGGGATGAGATAACCTAGATAAAACCAGATCCTGGCTAGTACAGGCTCTGTGTTAGTTAGAGGATAAGAACCTATTCAGGTTTTCTACCTGTGAAAGGCTTGTAACAAGCCTGCTGGTTTCTGTGCTGAGCGGGGACAGCTTTAACCTCCTGGGGTCCGCGTGAGCCATGGCCCAGAGGCTTGTGTGCCCTGTGTTACGTGTGCAGTGGCATGTTGCTGTAGCCATGGTTGCTGTGGGGAAGAAGTGTCTAGTTAATCCCCAACCCAACTAATCTTGCATGGCTAACTGAGAGCTGAATGTGGTTGGTTTTCTGTAAAAGCTGGAGCTTCTGAATACTTAATACCAGGCATAGCTCTGTGGATATCAACAAAGTCCTGCACTAGACCCCAAATCGTGGGAATGTACATCTGATCTACTGCCTGTTTGTCTTGTTTTGGTTACTTATCTATGCCCTTAGCATTGCCCTTGTGTGTGTTTGCTTATGTGCGACCTCCAGAGGCCTTGCAGCAGATAGGATGATCCGCTAGACCTGCCCATCCTCTGCTCACATCTGTGTGTCTCCAAACAGCCTTCGGGGGAGGGGGGGGGGGGGTTGCTGTGGGAAGCGTTGGGAGGAGGAGCTGATGCAGCAGATTTGTCTCCCATCAGATGCTTCAGGTGATGCTTCAGGGCAGGTTGTGTTTCAGTGGTAGTCTATGGAGAAAGGATATGCCTGTAAACATCACTCAGCCCCAGTGCTGGGGCTTCTGGTAGGAGGTGCCACATCTCCTGGCTGCAGGATCAGAGCCCTGCTGACTAAAGAGGAGAGGTTTAAGGATGCTGCGGGATGAAGATTCTGTCATGTAAAAATTCATGATGCTAGCAGGCTGTCTTAAATAAAACATTATCCTCCCTGAAACAGACGCAGATTCTTCACTTAATGCTTATAAAAAACAGAAAGAAAGGATATTTAAGGAGTGAGGGAATTCAGGACTGTCTTCTGTGTGGCGGTCTGATGTGAGCCTGAATCTGCTCTCACAGCAGCTTTGCACTGGAATGGCGCGAGCACGTTGCCTGTGAGGAAACGTAGCAGTGAAGGGAACATCGGTTAAAGGAGGAGAGGACTTGTGCTTTCTGATTAGCAGGAACAGGGGAGTTGCATTTCCCACCTCTGCAACAGCTTCTGGAGTGGCCCCATGAGCTTCAGTGACGCAGTGCGTGGTGCTGGTGGGCAACAGAGCAGACCTTCACCAGCCCTCTTGTTACGGGACAGCTGATAACCTGGCTCCCATTGCACTTCTCCTGCTTTTTGTTTGCCTGCCCACCTGTGCCTATTGTTCTGTGCTCATTAGTATGTCTAAGGTACTAATGTACTTCTCTGTTACTGAGATCAGACTTTTCTTTGGGCCACTCATAACTCTCAGGGTGTTGTGTGCACTGACATTTCTAAGGGACTTGTAAAGCCCCATGTGCCTTGAGCTAGTAAGGCACGATTATGTGGCCCTTCCTTTGTAACATGAGTTCTTCCTCTTATGGGAAGCCTGATAAGTGAAGAAGCTATTGTTTGTTGTTGTTACAAAGGGCTCTTGAGATAAATGGGAATCTGGCACCAGCAACTAACTGCATAATTTCGGGAGGGTAACTGAAATGATTGGAAAGCAGTTTTTGCTACTAATGAGCGCAGTGAGAAATTGCTGTCCTTAGCTCTTTTCCAAGGCAGTATTAGTTTGCTGGTTTTAACAATAAGATAGAGAATGCATGTGTCAGTGACTGATAAAGTATAGTTTATTTTTGTATGTATTGATCCAAAAAAATTATAGTTACAGAAAATTTGGTGCAACCTCACGTGATACGTTGCAGGTGATAGGTAACAGGAGTGACCCGTGTGTGAATCTTACATGAGGAATGAAAAAAAATAGGTTTGGGGTGTAAGAAACCATCTTCATTATCCCAAACAACTGGTTTTCCTGGGAGCAGTGTTAGAAACGCGTGGCACAGCAGCGGTAGATGATGACACGGTGATGCATGGCTAACCCTCCAGCCAGCTTGTATCCCCCAGGTGATTCCACCAAGTTTGCAGGGTGTGTCCTTTGTTCTTAAAACACCCCTGAGCATCCCTTCATATGATTCTCACTTGCTGCCCCTGAAACACAGAGCTTTGTCACATGTAAGAGGGCCTAGCCCGTTAGTAGTGTGCTGTTTCTGTTTGCAGGAAAATCTATAGTTCCCTGCCCTGCATGGAGGAAGTAGTTTGTGTAGCTTTATATACAGTGCATACTTAATGCTCTGTGGTAGTGTGGTCTTTGCTGGAGAAAGAAATGTTATTTGTAGTTTGGAAGTTGAGCTGCATCTGGCCCCGTTGTCTTTGCTCATGTTGTTTCTTTTGAAGTTGTCATTTCTTTCTGAGGGGAGTTACCTGGAGGGTACCAGCAGTTAGCTCAGGGAGGCAGGGCTGCCTGGGATGGGACCTTCAGGGCTTGAGATCAATTACAAAGGGCAGATGAAAACAGCTTTTCCAGCTTTTAGTGTATGCAGTGTGTTGGTGAATTGCCAAACACGTAATTAGGACCCCAAAGGGCCCCACTTTCTGGGCAAAGGCAGAAAAGGTGTCAGCAAGCACCAGGCCCTCTCAGGCAGCTCAACCCCTTCCCTTTCTCCTGCGGCAGGAGCAGCCTGTCCCCATGCCTTCATCCTCTCGGTAGCAAAATCCAGTGGTGCTTGCAGTTTTGAAGCCAAGAGCCAGCAGCGTGTCCCAGCCATGCAGAAGCCCTGGCCTAGTGGTGGTGTCCTGGGGAGGTGGGCAAGCAGGATTCCCATGCAGGGCTCTCCTGATGAGATGACTTGCCAGATGTGCAACCCATAAAGGCATGGGATCCGAATTTTTTTATGTGAGTGGAAAGTCAGAAGACCTATGGGCCTGGAGACTAGTTCCTGACACTTTTTGTGGTGATTAATTTCTGGAAATATAGTCTGTGGTTCTTCTGCTCTAAAATATGTATATCAACATCTGAGCTGCTCATTCTGAATTCCTTCTGTCATTAATGGAGACAATTAGGCAGTGCTGGTGTGCCGTTAAAAGGGAGTATTTTAGGTGTCTGCATTTGTTTGAGAGGAAGGGCACTGTCTACGCCTGTGCCGTTTTTCTGGATGTAAAAGCAGTCTGGATTATCAGCTGGGATGTAGACTTCTTTGCACTGGCCATGCAAGCTTAGTCAAAGGATCCACATCCCCAGAGCCTGAGTTGCCTGTTACCTCATGCGTTGGGAAAAGACTCTGAATTCCCCAAACAGGCCGGATGAAAACCAGGCAGGCAGAGACCCAGACACAGAGGGTTGCTGCAAGGTCCTGGCCATAGGGGCTCTCTCTCCCTTGAAAGGATCCACCCTGGTTTGGTTGTCTGATGGATATCCATCAGGGTTGTGACCACTAACTTGAAGGAAAAGCTGGTGTGGAATTTTGTTGCCTTGAGTTGTTTTGTTTGTGCCAAGGAGGTAAGAAGAAGTGTCAGAAAATAAGCTCGAATCTCTGGACAAGTTTTTGGTTGCTGAACTTGGCTCTCCTGCTGACTTTTGTCTAGCTGCTGAGATCTTGTGTTTGTCCTTTCAGGAGTCATAAAGATCTATGTGCAGTGTTTTCTGCCATCCTTCAAACTTTGTCTGATTTCCTGCCTCTCATAACCCCCTGGCATCTTTTCTGCTCCATATCCTTGTCCCTTATTACCTGCATCACTGTCTTGCCTTTTCATAGCTTCTCTATGCTCTTGTCTAGTTTGGTTTGTTCACTGCTACATGTGCTTTGTTTTGCTGACCACCAAGGCATGCAAGGTCTCTTGATTGAATCTGACTTTGCCTTTTTAAAAGAGGCCTGAGATCTCAGTAACCCACGCAAAGAACTAAAAAAACAAACCACCCCAAACAAGACAGACAGGAAAATATACAGTGGATCTTTCTGTGCTCTCATAAATAAAAGTCAGACAATCACATGGTTTTCTAAAAATAACACCCATAGTGAGTGTTTTGGTAGGAATAATACTGACCTAGTTTGCATGTTGCCCACATGCAAAAAATAAGTTGATGAGGAAAATCCAATTGCCTGATGTGGTATTTGCATTTGCAGAACCAGATCTGAATTGAGGGGTAGTTAATTAGATCCTATATTCTCCTGTTGCTGGCCCCTCTGAAGGCTTCAGGGAAGAGGGGAAGGGAAGATGCTCGCTGGCAGCACGGCCCGCAGCAGTGACTTGCCTTCTGCATGGGCTGGGCGTGCGGGCTGTGCCTGTGCAGTGCTGCCAGTGAGGGTCCGCATGAGCACAGGTCCTCTTCTGTAATCTCAGTCCGGGATGTTCTTGTCTGGAGAAGGGGCAGAATATTTCTGTGATCTGAGGACCTGAATTTATGTATGTGAATTTAGCTTTTTGTCTCCATCTGTGAGGCAGATCAAAACATTTTGGTACCAAATGAAACCTCCCTTGAGTGCCCAGCTCCTGCCCACCCCAGGGACCTGGTCTGTGCTCCTGTCCTTGTCCCTGTGACCAGCATAGCATCAGAGGCCTGGGGTGAGACCTGTACCTTGGGGGACATGAGAGTGTCTTGGACTAACCTCTGTCTACCAGCTCCTTTTCATCCCACTCAAAGGGATGCTGCTCAGGTGCTGGCTTGGACCTGGAGTTACTCCCTGTGGGCAGCTCAGCATCAGTGACAGTAGTGACAGAAGCCATCAACGGCTGGCATCAAGCTGGCATCCCTCACAGTGATGGACACCCTCAGGGTCCCCTGATCACTGGTCTGATATTATTGGTTAGTATGAAAGGTTATTTGGGCTAGCTTATGGAGATGAAGAACATGTTTATAGGCAAAATGGATCAGTAGCAGAGGCAGGAAGAAAAGGACTTGGAAGTCCTTACTCAAAGGCTGACCATCCTTTCTGTCCTGCTGAGCCACATACCACCATCATTACGTTATTGAGTCCCACAGGATGTGTTGCCCATCTCTTGGAGGACTGGCAAATGGAGAAGTGTCCTGTATAGTTCATCAGCAGGACACACCATTGCCTCATCAAGGCTTTCCTAGCTTCCGAAGGGTGATGGATGTGTGCTGTGTCTGCAACTGAATCCCACTGCGACCTGGCAGTGTGGGGCTCAGCAGACATCCCTGGCTCATTTCCTCTTGGCATGACATGAACCAGCAGCCCCTGATCCAGCAGAGCCTCACTGCCGGCAGCCCAGGGGCAGGAGCTGCATCCGAGCTGCCGGAAAGCCGCGGGTGGCTCCGGAGCGACAAGCTGGCCACCCTGCTGTGCGGTCATGTCCTCCACGGCTTTGGCACATCTTAGCCTCTCCACGGAGCCGCGGCTGCCTGGCCTGCTGCGTGTGCTGAAACGAGGGCTGCAGTCCTTTCCAGACTCTGAAATGAGAGCAGAAGCGTGTCGGGGAGGGCTTTGTGCACATATAGATAAAGCTCTTTTATGACTAGCGGATGTCATCGCTTTCCCTTAAGACTATATCCTCTTTCTTTTTTTTCTCCTCTCTCTCATAAGTGATACATGAATTTCTGACTCTCTGAACAGCCTCAATGCTGGGAAATGCTCTCATTCAGGCAGAGAATCTAGGTCAGCTGTTCGTAAGAATAGATCAAGCCTCCACTAAATGCAGTGGACAGGCCTTCAGCAGCGCGGGGTTTTTTCCTGGCTTGTTTTGTTCATAATGAGCTCCGAAAGTTGACAGGCATTTTGTGGATGGCAGCTATAGCTTCCTGCCAGCAGGCTAGATGCAGGCATTACTGATTCAGTGCATCACAGGGAAAAATCAATAATATGCAATATTAATTGTGATTTTTAGTAATTTTTTTAACCTGAGATGGAGCACTCAGTAATGAAGATCTGTACCTATGTTCAAGAGGATCTGATCCATGAGATGATGCATTATGAAGATGGAGCTTAAAATTTTTTCTCTGATTTTGCACCTATAAATAACTGCTTTTACATATGGCATCTAATTATTTAATTGTATATGCAGATTAGATAGTCATTTACATGCTGTCATCAATGACAGCAACTAATAGCACTGGCAGTTATTTCCAGGCCCATATGGTAATGCCAAAGATTTTAAATATCAGTCAGTGCTTGTCATACATATCAATATCTCTCCACATCTCTTCCCTTCAAAAAATGTTAGAATAAACTAATATCACAAGGTACATCTGCTTCTTCTTGGAACTAGTACCACAGCAGATCTGTTGTGTTATATATTTTATGTAAGACTACAGCCCATCCTGGAGTCCCTGATTTGTCTGTGTGTGATGGCTCCCCGAGACTGGAAACCAAGAGGAAAGAAAATGTTAATACGCTTTTTTCTCAGTTGTATTTACATGTGCAAAGGGCAGGGGAAGGCAATTACAGACATAAAGCACTCAGGCCCCACTTGTATCCAAGTGGGATCTGTAGCCATTTTGATCCAGAAGCTATTTTACAGTTCTTGGGCTTTCCCTTTGTTTAGACCTAAATGGTTACCCAGGGTAAGGTTAGTAGCCATCAGGGCTAGGGTGTGCCCAGTTCATCTCATCCTCATCAACAAAATCACTGCCGTCTTTTTCCTGATGCAAACCAGATTTTAAGCATGAAGGCTTATATTTTGCTGCCATTTTACCCGTTTTGCCTGCCAAAGGTATATTTAACTGTGAAGAGTGCGGTAACAGCCAAGGAGACCTCAGTGAACATGTAACCATTATGGGGCTTGGAAGCCCCCCATTCAAACCGTGTGCAGAAGATGCCATTAAAAACCCATTCATTCAAACAAACAAGCTCCGAGGCAGCTGCCTTAACATCCAGTGATTCCGTGCTGTGTCAAGATCAGCTGTATTAAATTGGTTTGCAGTTTGTGCGATTTTCTGACGTTATGGCTCCAAGGCATTTGTTGTCATGTAGCTATGGAGCATACAAACACCACTCCACACCACTATTTCCTGCTCACTAAACAGATGTGTACAGCTAAGACGGTGAATATTCTCTTTGGAACTGAAAGAAGTAGTCACTTACTTAAACCCTTTGTTGGAATGTGGCCTTAATGCTCTTTTATTAATTGAGTTTCAAAAGTCTTGGCCCTTGACAACTGGTAGATAATGTGTGCAGGAGATCTAAGATCATAATAGTATAGATAACATGCTTGTTCAGGATGAGCAAAAATAGTGGTTCCTTTTTTTAATTTGCTTGATAATTTAGAAACATCCTTACAAATTACCTAATTTTGGTTCCTTGAGGACGACACCTCTCTCCTTTGCAGGGAAAAACTTGCTGTGAGCGATGAATGCTGGCAGAGTGGTTGCGATGAAGGTGGCAAAGGAACCCTGCCAAAGTTCTGGCAGTCGGTGCTGTGCGGCTCTGGGGAGCTGGGTTAGTGTCTCTGAATCTTTATATAGCACTCCCTTCGCTTTGCTGTGAAGTGGGAAGCAGTGGAAAGATGAGATAGAGCCTGGTACTGGCAGCAGATGCCTGCATTACAGATACTCTTCCCTTTCCCTTACCTTGCCTGTATCCGATGCCTCACACCAAGTCTTGCCAATCCCTTGCTTTCTTGGTATTTTTTTCATTCCTGTAAGAGAAGACTCTCAGGGAGCTTCCACAGCACGTAGCAGTGCTGAATTTTCTAGTGGCACATCTTCTCTAAATGCTTTTCTGGTTTTGGCAGAAAGCACAGTGATGCCGTGTAAATGTTGTATCACCAGGTATTTGGGAAGCCTGCTTTATTCAGCTTGAACTCATGCTGAGAAAAATTTAATGCTTCTCTTTGTGCCCATGCAGAGTTCTTCCCCAGGATATTTTTCTCAAACAGTTTCAGAGGAAGATTAGCTGTCTACGAGGACCCTTTTGGGTAGCTAGCTGGCTCCAGTGTTTAGAGATTGCAAAAATCTGTTAAAACTGGCCTTTTTACAGTGTGGCATGGCATGGCATCTTCTTGGATATCCTGAGTTTTACTAGAGCTAGTGGCTAAGCCAGCACCTCGCTCACTGTGGGGTGAAAATGGAGTTCTTACTCAGGCTGTCCAGAAGCGACAGCAAGAGATGCTAGGTGCTGAGTGTTTCTGAAAATGTGGTTTATTTATGTGTCTGATCTTTTTTCTCTCACCTTCTGTCCCAAATAATTGTCAGAATGTTCAGCAATGAGGATAAGGGCTCTGAGTTGTGTTGTATATATATCCCGTCCCATATAACAAATCCTTTGGCAATGCAGATGTGTGAGGCGTTCCTGCCCTGGTTAGTAGCCAGAGATACCTGCTGGGAAGGTTGAGTGGAGAAATGGTTGAGTTTCGACCTTCCGTTAGTATTTAAATGTGCCCAGCTCCTTTCTGAGAGGTCTCAGGATGTCCTGGAAGCTCATCTGTAGTTAGGATTTTTAGCCTCCAGATGGTGTCTGCCAGATGTGCCTGTGGAGCCATGTCAGTGCGGTGGGGGTGAAACACAGGAGAATGGAAGTTACACAGTCACTGGCCCCTGGTGGCAGCAGGAGAAACACGCAAATGATGTAACAGATTTTCAGCCCCACGTCTCTGCATATGCTGCTCCATGTAGGGCTGTGGGTACAGATGTATGTAGGAAGTTTACTGTGAAGTCGTACCTGGAGTTTTTCCTGTTGGAAAGAATCTATGAAAAAGTGCACAGAGGAATCCTGTCAATCTAAGCCAATCAAAAGACTCTAATAAAATCATTTTAGGCTCATCTGCCCAAATGGAGGTGGAATTCATAAAAAAACAAACCCTCCCTCTGGATAAAATCATAGATCATCTTAAAAAGAGACATGGTGGTGGTCGAGGGAATTCATTCTTTACCACACTAGCAAACAATATCTGTGATTTATTTTTTAAAAAAGCTCTTTCCATCCCAAGAATAGCAGGCAGCATTTAAGTTGTAGTTTTCCTTTGGGAGACCTGCCCCTTGGAGCCTTCTGTGGGTAACTCTTTAGATAGCTCATAGGATTAGGAACCGAGCTGTTGGGTGGGTACTCTTCTAGGGATGTGACCAGACTGAGATCCCAGAGCATGGCAGCGGTTTCTGTGGCAGAAACACTTCCCTCAGCTGCTGTTCAGGACCTGGGCTTTCAGAGTGCTGAGTGACAAGGGAGGACCATGTGTGGTAGGAGATAAGGAATGAAAAACTACCTCTGGGATATTTTTACTTTAGGTTTTCCTGATCCCTTTTGAAGCAGAAAGGCCAGGTCACCTGTCCTTCAAACCCCAGCTTGGCACAGCATACTTTGCATTTTTGTCACAGGGTGTATATTATCTATATTGCTTATATAGAGGTATGTATGGGTGGAGAACAAGGTCAGACATGTCTCTTCTTCACCTCCTGCCCATGCAGGGCTCTGGAGGCCCTGGGCAAATGCAGATCTCATCAGCCTGCCTCACTTTTCAGCGCTGATGTTTTCCACACCAGGGGCTTTCCCTGATAACTTGTCTGCATCAGAATTAGACAATAGCTCTCCAACCTTTATAGAAACTTTATGTCCTGCCCAGCTCACGTTGTAGCAAGCAGCAGGATGCTTTTACCAGCTTGGGGTGCACAGGGTGAGAGGACAGAGGCAGCACAGAAACTGCCTCTCACTCCTCCTGGCAGCTGCTATTTCTGCACCTCCCCACAGCTAAATGTAACCTAGCTCCAAACAGGGCCTCAGGGGTGATTAAGAATGTGAAAATTAACAAATTTTCTTTAAAATATTTTATTACCTCATTTTAGGGGTCTGGAGAAGCTGTTTTTTAACCAGTCTATGTGCTATGTACTCTGGTGGATACATTTTTCTCCCTCGAAGGAAATTGCAATTACTACAGTCTGTTCAGTCCTTGCTGAAGGCCTACAGGGTGAAATCAGGGAATGCAAATTCCCAGCTTGGTCACAGTTTCTTTACTGAAGACTTAAGCTGTTACTTCAGGAAGTACTGCTTTGTTCTTCTCTTACCACATGGACAGGATATTTTTAATGTAGGGATTTTTAGAGTAACTTCAAACATCCTTATTGCTTGGCTTTCTGTAGGTCATCTTTAAAATGTTGGGGAGTGTGTGATTTATTTATTTATTACTACCACTGTAGTCATTGCCAAAAGGGAAAACATCTTCCTTAAAGCAACACTGAAAAAACAGAATTAGGTAAAATCCCCAGAAATTAGCTAAAAGAGTTCCAAAGGAACAGCAAAGTAGGTTAGTAATTAAGTGAAAATTGAGGTCAGTTTGGAATGGGGTCCTCACAATCAGGAGGAAAACTGAGGCAGCATGAGCTGTACATCACGTCCAAACGTGTTTTGTTTCAGTATTCAGGGCAGGGGAAGGGGCAGTGTTCAGTTCTTCAGGAAACTTAGGACTTTAGTATGGTTTCTGAAACTGCTGGGACCACGCAGCCTGTCTCTCTATCTGTCAATCCATCTGTCCCCTCCTCATAAACTGAATTCCTCCAGTTTCAGACAAATCCAGAGCAGGACGGAAGCCTCAGATTAACTTCTGTAAAATGAGATGAAAATCAGTGGCTGAGCGGAGAAGAGCTACTCATGCGAATACATCAGTGAGAGAAAGGAAGAAGCTTCCTTCTTTCCCTTTTGCTCTGGCCGTGGCAGCTGGCAGCAGCAGAGCTCCAAAGTAGCTCCAGCTTGGAGCTCTCTGGCCTGCTTGGAGTAACACAGATGTCGCGGAGACAGCGGGGTGCAGCCTGGGGCGAGGAGGCACCGTAGGGAAGCAGCTTCATTTCAGCTGTTGCTATGGGGAAGGTTGCTTGTACGAAATATTTGTGCTGCTTTATTTACTCTTGCATGCACCCGGGTTAGCTGGAGAATAAACAGGGGATTTGGTGAGTGAGTAACAGAGACAAGGAAACCATGTCTATGTGGTTTCAGATTGAGCTGCTGGGTGGAGTCTCTGATGTCTAATAACGGCTGAGTTCATGTTGTGTTTTGTTCAGCAGCAGGAGCAGTGAAGGTCTTGTCCTCCCTCCTCAGCCATGTATTTTCATGAAGTGTGTAAGGATGTACTATTTGGTGCTAGCCACCTCCTGCCAGTTTGGTTAAAACTAGATTTAAAATAGGTTAAAACTGACTTAAAACCCACTTGAGTGCCTTGCAGCAGGGGATCAGATGAACACAGACATGCATGCAACCTGTAACTGCATTGTCTCACTTGTTTAGGAAATGGGGTTATCCTTAGGAAATAAGAATAAATATATGCTTTACACAGAATGCTAAAGAGCTAATCTTGCACGATTAACAAAGTCACCTCTTGCATATCACCTTTATGGCGATGCTAGCTGCAGTGTCAAACTGAAGGGGAAGGTATTTTTTGTTTGTTTGTTTGTTTTCCCACTCTCTAAAAAGCCTACCTTCCTTATAATACAGACTGGCTGTTCTTTGATTGGAGATGAAATCACAGATGCTGCATGTGGGTGGAAGAACAAGCTATAAGACTACAACATAGATTCACAAAGTGCTTTTGCATGAATTTATGTCCTAGGGAACCACCATGTTTCCGTGCCATGTTCTGCATGTTTTATTATGATAAATTAATATTCCTTTCTACCATCTTTCATTCCTCTGGTTCAAAGTGGTGGAGAGTACCAGCATGTTCTGGAAACAAAGAAGCAGGTGAAAAAAACACAGATCTCTTGTCTCTAGATACCACAGATCCAGCCTGCCTATTAGGACTGAAGTGTATTTCGTATAACAGATGCTACTGAGCACAAAGTTTCCATTGTGTATGCCTGGCTGTGATCATGTGGAGTCCCTGCAAAGCAAACAGGGGCATCACTGCGTTGCTGGAATTGGAATATTAATGTAATTGGACTCTTGCAAAGTCATTTCATTTGAAGTGCTAATAGCCTGACTTCATCCGATTAGCATCCAGACCAAACAGCTATTGTTCAAGGCAGGCACACAATCCACTTATTATGAAGAAGTTTTATCTACATAGGCAAAAGAAATGGGAAGCAGCAAAATAAAGAGTTAAGTCAACAGAGAAACAATATAAGATTTTATCTGAGATACTCTTGTTTGGTGAAAGATCCCAAAGACAAAGGAGTTACAGGTTTTTTGAGATAGAAAGACAGAGTCTCAGTGATGCGGGGAGGCTGTGGGCTTTTCCAGGAGCTCCAGGCAATGGGGGAAACTCCTGAATGCTGGGAATGTTCCCAGAAGACAAACTGCTCCTCTTTTGCAGCAAGGATAGCAAGGGTCAGGGCAGGAAGGAGAATGACACACACACACACCCCCCAGAAGAACATCATACTGTGGGTAAATTGAGGCATTGAAACACGAGGAGGAGGGGGGTGCAGGGACAGAGGCGGGCTTCTGACCAGCGGCTTTTGAGGAAGAAGAAGGTCATTTAGTACACCTGACAAAGGACATTGTTCAAAAGCAGAACTGTGCTTGTTATGGTGCCGTGTCCTTGTGGTTTCCTAGTGCCTTTCTTTCTGCTTGGAAGGGCTCCCCTTGAGCGGGCAGCTCAGGAGCCCCTGGAAGGGACAGGTGAAAGGTAGCAATGCCCTGATTCCCCTGCCTAAAACAATGGTTTTAGACAGCAAACAATCCTTCTGTGTTATGTTAACACTTGGTGAAAGACCTCTGTTCTAGTTTGATCTTGACACTTTTCAGCATCTCTGCTGTAAAGGTGTACCTTCTGCAGGGACTCTGCTTGTCAAGGCATAAGAGATGGTCCCAGGCTCAGGAAGTCTGTCCATCTCTACTCAGTTACTCCACGCTTTACATAGGCTTGAGTTGTATTCCCCTGGAAGAATTGTTCTGGGAAAACACAGCCGTTCCCATACATCATGTTGGCCCTGTTTAGAATCATAGCATCATTTTGACTGGAAAGGACCCTTGAGATCATTGTGTTCATCTGTTAACCCAACACTGCCAAGTCCGTCAGTAAACCATATCCCTCAGCACCACATCTACATGTCCTTTAAATACCTCCAGGTGTGGTGACTCAACCAGTTGCCTGGGCAGCGTGTTCCAGTGCTTGGCAACCCTTTTGGTGAAGAAATTTTTCATTATGTCCAATCTAAACATCCCCTGGCACAACTGTGGTGTGTTCAACATCTATATACTGCAGAGAATCTGCCTGCAGGACTGGCAGTTTGACATCCAATTTCCTTCCACAGAGAAGTCTAGGAAAATGGTTTTTGTTAGAGCTGGGCTTGTTGGAAAAATGCTGATGAAGAGAAACATAAACACACTGTGTTGGAATTTTCATGGGAAAATAGTGCTGAGGGGTTTCAGCACGCCTGGAATGCATCCCTGCAGTACTAACCCTCTCACTCTGTCTTGTATTCACATACAGTGCAGCTATAATATTCCAAAGGAAACATTTTAACTTTAACCAATTAGAAATTAAGGTCAAAATGGAATGTACATAAAGCCTCTCAATTTTCAGCTTCTTTCACAAGCTGGGAAAACACTGGATTTTGCAACCTCAGTATTTCCTACTGGCAACAGCTCAAACGTATGACCACTGCTGGAATTTGTTTGTCCTTCCAAATGAAATGTATTTATTTCCTCCACCCTATTGTTACTAATGAATCAAACAGCTCAGTGATAACATGCTGGTGGAATTAAGCTCTGAGTAAAAGAGGCAGAACAACATAACATTTACTTGGTTTCCAAGTAGGAAACTAGTGGAATTTTACTGTCATGAAAATGTAGAAAACCTTGGAACAAACTGCAGGCATTCTAAACCCAGAAAGATGAATGCATCTAGATGCTGTGTGGAAGAATTGCCCCTTAAATTCATACCCTCCAAAAATAACTCTTGAATATTATATGAGTTTGAATCAATAAAGCTTGTGATGGCTAATACAAGACTCTGTCTTCATCTGGTGAAAATCCTCAGATTCTTGAGTTCATTTTTGTAATAATAGAAAGGAGAAATAAAAAGCCAGTTTGCAACTATCTAGCAAAGAGAGCACGATATGGACAGCATTTCAGCTTTTCTCCAAGCATAGCGTCTCTCACAGCAGTGTAGAGACTTTAAAAAAATCTATTTTAAACATGAGCTCCTGGAGTTAAATGATACATTCTGTACAGGAATTTGTTCTGAGGAATATGGATCAAAACCTTTAACAGCCCCAGACTCACCAACATGGTCCTTGCACTGGATTGGGAACGCGTCTCCTTTCTCTTCATGGTGGAGGTTGGCTGTTAAATAGACCTGTATGTGTGCATGCACATATGGACACAGGAGTTTATGGTGGACTGCTGCAATGTAATGCCATTTATATATGTGTGTATATAAATATAAAATAATTTCTAGTAGCTTATATAGTTGCCAGAAAATGCACAGTCCAGGAGGCTGAAATCACTTTTATGTTCTCTGAATGGTGCTGCTAAAACATGAAAACCAATGCTTGTTCTCCAGGACTTTACTCCGCTGTTGGCTGTCACTGGGCTTTCTGGGAGACGGGGAAAAATTTACCTCCAAAGGTAAGCATGATCTCCTTGCCAAAGAGGAACTTGGGTGCATCCAGGGCATGTGAGTTGGGTGGAAAGTGATTGTGTCCTTCATAGAAACTATTAATAATCAACTTCTGTAAACTGAAAGGATTATTTTCGAAATAGCTGACAGCATGCAGGGATGTTTTAGTCATTTAGAAAATGCTGAAAATCCCGATGGCTTTCCCCCACTGCTTGTGGTTACATTGTGTGTGAGGTTTTTGACGTTATTTTCTCAGAGAAAGATTACATAAGAGGGCTGGCAGCCTATAAAAGTGTCCTCACTGAGAACGGGCAGGAACCAAGTTAGACTTCTTCGAAGGCTGTATCTGCACAGAAAAATAAATAAATCTGGAGAGAAATGACTCCTGTGGGAGACAGCTGCTAAAATCACCTTGCATAGAAGTGTTTCTAATGTTTTTTTACTGATGGTGTTCCCAGTTGGACAGAAAGCATCTGAATCTGCTCAGATCATGAGGAAGACAAAGTATTCCTGGGGAGTCTTCACAGGAAAAGGCAACAAGTGCGAGAAGATGGCTGGCGAACATGCAAGGATGCTGCCCAAGGCCACGTGTGAGGAGAGAAAGACGCAGGAAGTGAAGAGGAGAGGGAAACTGAAAACTCTGGCAGGCAAATTGCTGAAGGCCATGGCTAGTGGGAAAGAGGCAGTGGAAGAAAAGGCTGGTGGTGGGGATGTGGCAGGGAGTTTGCTGAAGATGGCCACCAGTAGGAAGGGAGCAGAGGGAGGGATGCCTGCAGGTAACCTTGAAGTTATCTCTGGGTCCAGCCCTGGACTTTGTCTCTTCCAGCCCTGCAGGCTCTTGTTTTCCTTAGCTTCTGGAGTAGATGCTTTACGCTTTCCTCCTCCACATCCTTCACCTGAGTTCTTGTCCTTTCTGAGCTGTACTCTTGCTCCTCTGAAAACTTCTGTATTTTACTTTCCTTCTTCCTCACAAGTATTTCTCTTTACTGTTCTTATTTTTATCCCTGCAAAGTCTCCTCATGTGTCTTGTGAGAAAGATGAGGTACATGTGACTGACACCCTGTCAGGTTGTGACTGTGTGGTTCTTTTGCAGATGAGAAGGGAAAGGTAGATTATACATGGGCTAATTGTACCAAGTAAACATTCCCTCTGTGTTGCATTTATCAAGGCAGGACATGTGCAGCTTTCTACACCCCTCCTGAGCAGCTTGTCCATTACATTGCTGAAGGTCCTCGCAGCAAGCCTTCTCCGTTTTGTGTCATGTCTGTCCCTCCAGTCCTGTTTGATTTAATTCTTTCTACACAGACAAGGTGTTTTCATAGAGGAGGGTTAGGATACAGGTGAAAGATGATGGAAACTCATACCCTTTCATTCTTCACTCTACACCCAAAGCTATATCCTGAATTGGTTTCAGACTCTCATCGCTTCTGGCCTTGCTTAACTTTCCCTGGGTTCTCATTGAGTTTGATTTTTCCTCTGACCTCTGCTGCAGATACCTTTGAGCAAATCTTCTTAACCCTTTGTTGCTCAATTTTGTGAGCTCTCTTGTGAGATTACATTTGACTCTTAGTGGTGGACCGGATGCGATGGATAAGGTACTTCGGAAACAAGCAGTGGTGGAAAACTTCTTCTTCCAACTTCTGAACTTTAAATAGTTTCCTAACTGCTGTGATGAGGTGTCTGGTGATTAGGGGAGCGGCTCGGTTGCCACAGCTTCTTGCAGACATGGAAGTCACGGGGAGTTATGTGAATCCCCATTGCGGATGGGTAGCCCACCTTCTGATTTTCACCTTTGGGCGAAATAGCATGTGCAGCTCTTGGACCTAGTTAAAAAGCCCTGGCAAAGAGAGGGCCCTGGACTGCCCTGAGCAGTGTCAGTCTATCACAAGATGTTGCTGGCAAGAGTGACACCCTCTGCATAACCATGCCAGACTGTAAACAGGTGGGAGGGACCGTAGAAGAGAATTTGCAGCACTTTGGTCCCACCAAGGTTTCTGCAGAGAAGACAGAGGGTTCCTTCTAGGCTTGACTTTCAGCTGTTGGCTTTTTCAGAAGATGTCCTCTCTCTAATGCTTTTCTTCTGGACAAAAGGTACATGCCTTAAGGAAAGATTGTCATTAATGAACCGCACTGCCCATGTGAAGAGGTCTACTGGGATGACAGAAAACTGCAGAAGACTAGTGTGCGGGCTTAGTTAGCCTGGACAAAAAAGGAGGAAAGAAAAAAAGAGGAAATTATTGTCCCGAGGAAACCAAGAGTGCTAGACTCTGAGTGAAGTGGTTTTGAATAGATCCTGAGGAATTTTGGGATACATATAAACTACATACTTCAGTACTTAGGTATTAAACATCAAGTTGTCTTGTTGCTCTCTCTCTTGCAGAGGAAACCATCTGCAGATTCATTGAACAAGGAAAATTTTGTGAAGCTTGTGATCGTATTTATGATCTGGAGCATTCTGGAAATGATGGTGTGGGAAGGTCTGAATCACTTTATACGCTACTGGCTGAACGAATGTGGACTGTGGTGGGAGAAGCACTCAGTGGAAGTGATAGGATGTTCCTAGAGCCACTGCGGTCAGTGGGGGAATCACTGAAGTGGAAGAAGCAGAAGGAAGCAGAGCGGGTTGGCAGCACCCAAGAGATGGAGTCTATTTCCACCTGGAGTCCAAACTTCTGGAGGAAAGATCTGGAGGACAAACTGATAGAGTACATGACAGCTCAGATTCCCCTGTTTGATTCCTCCAGTAACACAGATAAGACTGCACTGAAACAGCATCTGAATCAGCTGGAAACGATGTTTCTTACCAACCTGGAACACAGAAGCTCCGTCTTCAAGGAAGCAGGACTGTTCGTCACCTACGCCCACTGCTGTCACGCCTCTTTGTCTGCTCACCTTTCCGTGCTTACTGACAGTAATCATTTCAGCTTCAGCCAATGTCTTTTAGTTTATGAATGGGGCCTTAAAATGTACAAAAGGTATGTCTGAAGGACTTCTTTTTCCCTACAGGTTTTCTGTGTCTCTAGTCTTCAGTTCTAAGTGCAATCCCTGCTTCCCATTAGTGCAGTGATGCTCAGGACTCTTGCTGAATTTAGACTTGCCCACTGCCTGTTTTGTCTTCTGTGCTCTCAGAATCAGAGCCTTTCCTCTTTGCAGTGCTGCCTCTTTCTAAATGCTTAGTATTGGGCTCAGGGGCTCACCTGAGGTAGGCAGGTATTTCTTCACTGGACACTTGTTGGACATGCACGGCATCCTGCTTTCTTGAACAATTTCTTTTCTCATAATAAGCCTGTTTTAGCAAGGTCCATAATACTCTGATTATTCCAGAATAATTTTCTCTTGCCGTTATGTAAGCACAGTGCTCTGCAGACCTCTCTTGTTGTCTCCTTGGTTCTCTTGCTGCTTTATCTGGCTTGTAGTTTGACCAGTTGTTTCTGTGTTTCCTGCATTAGTGTTCAGATCACAGGACAAACATATAGCAGATCATTAAGTTCCTGTCTGAATTTGGGAAGATGGATATGGCTTTCCCCATGATTTGAAGAGTGGCACATCCGGGACTTTTTGACCCAAAGTGAATTTAAAGCCTGTGGGTGTCATCAAAGTGTGTTTTCTTGTGTTTTCTTTTTGTATGACAGGGGTAGATGAAGTGTTTGATTCTCTGTGTCCATGGTTACTTTGCTACTTGACAGCTTCAGTCTACTTATGTCCTTAATAGTTTTCAGCCCTTTTGTGTTATTTCATTGCTTCCACCCAAGCTTAAAGCTTCTGTGTTCCTTGTGTTAATTACACTTATAAACCCTTGATTAGGTCATAAAGAGTTCATTAAGTGGGCTCTTCCCCTCGACAGCTCCTGAAGGAGGGAGGCAGGGTGGTGAGTGTGTGTTGGTGCGTGCTGTCCTCACACACATGGGAAATGATGTAGTCAGGATGCATCCCTTCTGCTGCTGCTTGTAAAATGGTAAAACTTTAGAGTAACAGATTGAGGAAATACTGAAAATTTCCATAAATTGGAGGTGAATAATTATGTAATTTAAATCTATAAAGGAAAGCTCAAAGATAGGAAAAAATGTGTTGTGCAAATGCTGAATTCCTTCAAGAAAAACAAACAAAAAACCAAGAGCAGTCCATGATCATATTGAGTTCAGAAGGTAGTGAAGAAAGTGGAAATGAGAAGAGCAGAGATGCCAGGCTTAACTATTTGGATTTTCTGCTCTGGATACAATTACAACCTTAGTGAAAGCTCATGTGTAGATGCAGTCATCCTGGTACATAGCTGCTTTTCATTCCATTCAGGGAGAGTATGTGGCACTTATAAAATTGTGCATCCATGGAAGTCTGCCCAAGCCCGAGGAGTTCAGCAGCATCAATGAGGGGAGTGGAAAATGATGAGCAAAAAGCGTCATTTGGGCAGCAAATATAGGAAGAGGGAAAAGAAATGACACAAAAGAATAACTGGCAAAAGGGCACAATAAAGACCATCTACCACATTGTGGCTGTTCCGACACTGCAAACACTGCTGGGTGCTCTCAGGGTCCTCTGTTTGCTTAGTGTGAGACTGTGGTGCCGAGCAGGGGGTTTCACGTGGGCGATGGATGGGCTGTGGGGCAGCAGGAAGCTGCCCCTCTGACTGAGCTCTTGTTTCTCTATGCAGTGGCAGCGAGACATGTCTGAGACCCGGGCAGACCCCACAGCACAGCCTTTCCCTTGGTGTACAGCGTCTCATGTGCATTATTTTGAAGACTGAGGAAAAGTTGCTTGCAGTTGCCCAGGTAAGAACTCGGGAATTTCACACCAGTCTGCCTGTTCTATTCCCACAGTTTTAAAATAAGGAATACTCTTCTTAAATGAGCTGCTCCATTGCTGCTGAGCCAGCTCTGCTCAGGCGTGTGTGAGCCCCAAGGTCTCCGTCTTGGCCGAGTTTCATTTCAGAGCCCAGATGTGAAGATCCATGACTGTCTTCTGCCAAAGGGATGGTGTCCTTGCTCCTTAACAAAGAAGTGCTGGAACATTTGCAAATCTCTCTTCATCCTGTTGCTGCACCTTCGTAGTGGTGCAGTCTACTCTGCTCAGAAGACAATGTATTTGGAGGAAAGGGAGGCTATGGGTAAAATCAACTTTCTTATTGAGGGCCATTTCAAGATGCTGTTCATCTTCTCTCTGGCTGTTAATGAGCACACAGTGTGCAACAGTTGTTCTTTTTTATAGCCCCTTTGCCTCAGCTGTGCAGGGTATTGAGGCTGCTTGGTTTGTGTGTGTGTGAACTGCTCACAGCCCTCTCCAGCCTGCTCGGCTGCCACTGCTGAGGTAATAGGAAAGATTATTTCCAGAGCCCAGCAGGAGAAATTGGCACGGACCTTCTGTAAGGTCGGAGCAGGGCATCCTGCCCTGTGATCCTACAGGTGACCTCAGCTCCAGGGCTGTAGGGTCTCCTTTTCTGAACGAAGCTCCCACTTTGAAGAATGCTGCCTTGGCATGTGGAATACAAACTAAGCAAGGAAGATGTGTTTCAGCAACAGGTAGCTCCAGAGGAAACCGTGCCATTCAGAAAACTCAGCAGGGCCTTTTAGAGAGAGCTAAAGCCAAAATGCAGCAGCAGGAGTTAGGAAACTCTCACTTTCCCTTCCCACCAACCTTCGGGGAGCAGAGGAGGGGAAATTCGGTAGCAAACTGCTGAATCACCCCAGGGGAAGTACTCTAAATTGCAGAGACTTTCCTCAAGACTTGTTCCCTGAAGGATGGCACAAAGGTAGTCACAAACATGGGAGTAGAGGTGCCAACTGGTGACAGTATGCTTAAACCCTAGTGATTTCAGTGTTTAGTCTTTATGGGCTGTTTCTAATTATTACCCTGGGGAAGACCACATGTTCTTGAGGTCTGTTTTTAGCACGTACTTCAACGAAGGAAATGACTTTACTCAGGGTAGTGCTAGTGAGGTTACCTTAGAGCATGTCACTGACTCATTGACAAACCGTTACAGATGCTGACTAATAGTGATGGAGTATTTAACTTTTTTTTTCTCTTTTTTTTTTTTGTTCCTTCTAATGTAGTGGTTGGAGGAAGCTTTTGTTTAACCGTGGGCTCTCTGTTTTACCAATAGACCATGCACTGAGCAGGCTTACCTAGATCTGACAGTGGTTATGAGCACTTGTGCCATGCTGCTCTGAGTTGGCTGCATTTTTTCATGCCAGCTTGGGTCTGGAAGCATCACAGCTCTACACAGTGCTGCACTGTACACAGAGAGCAGAACTGAAATTGCTGGAGAGTGTAGTACAGCAGTATTCCAGCTCACTTCAAACCTGGCCGGCTTAGGACCAGCTCCAGGTTCAAGCTAATGAGCTTAAGTGGACATGAACCGGCTCCATTTGGAAAAATTACGGATGTCTCTTCACTCAGCTCAGTGGCATAGCTTATAAAACCTGGTTTATTCCTCTGTCTCTTCTTCCAGGATACTCCAGCTCTTCATTATTTCAAATATACAGGAATCTGCTATTGAGCAAATACCCCATCAGTTATCTCTGAGTGACTGTAATATGTAATTGTGACTGTAAATCACATAGTGTGGGGGATTTTGTCCCACTGGAGGGCAAGACCTCCGCGTTGGCTGAAACTGACACATTTTACTGTGGAACTGGGGCAGGCTGGAAGTGTTTGTGCAGCTCGACTGGGATGTGTTATCTCAGCACATCATGTTCGCACAATTGCTCACAGTCAGGTGGTGGCACTCGGGAGGAAAGGAATTATTCTTGGGTTGTTTACAACTGCTTTCTTGTCTTTGATTAACACTTTTCAATGAGTATGGCAGAGCAGTTGTTTTGAATATACTTCTGATGAAATTCTTCAGTGACAGCCACAAATTTCCTAATTCAGCAGGAGAAAAGAACAAAGACAAAAATGGAAGATCAGACTTTACATTCTTTCTGTTTCCTTGGGGGAAGATGCAGAAATGAAAGAATAACTAAGTGAGCCAGGCTTTTGAGATTAAAGCTCCTATAAAGGTCAGATCATGTTTTAAGCGATGAGCCCTTTCTCTGCAGTGTTAGTTTTGTTTTTACAGCCCATTCAAACTAACATAAGCCAGCCGAGTCTTGGGAAATTTCCCATCACGCAGCCTCATGGGGCTCATCTCCCTGTGACAGTAGCTCTAAACACTAACCCGACTCCTCTGCACTCACAAGTCCCTGGCTCAAGCGAGGGAATGCTTTTAATTAACGCTGACTGGTTTATGTGGGTGCCGGCTGAAGCTGGGAAGGGTGGAAAATCTCAGCTACAGTAGCTGGCAGCACAGAGTTGTGTCTAAGCGTTGTTTTGCTGTGTGGGCACCTTCATTTGAGCTAAGCTAACTAGGGAAGACTGTAGATAACCCGAGCTGACACTAGGATGAAAGGAAGCTGCAAATCATTTAAACTAATACAAACAATGTAGAACAAAACAGAACAATGTTATTAGGTCAGCTGGAAAATAGCCAGGCTTTGGGTTAAATGAGATGGCCAAAAAAATAGAGGCAGAAATTTATCGAGTCCAAATGTATAATGAGAAGCTGGGAAACCTAACTCATTACAAATGCCACTGCATCTTAACTGTTTTTTCTTCTTTTAATATTTAGAAGGAAGTAGGGAAAGCCCTGAAAGAAGCCTTTGATATTGGGAAACCCCCTTGTGCAGATGCTGCAGTCATTCAGGTAAACTGAGGGAAACGGAAAAGCTCTCATATTTGGGGGTAATTGTGTTTGCACACAAGTGTATAGGTATTTGGCAAGACCCATTTTTGTATGTTGTGGGCTAAGCTCAGTGTGTTAAAAGCTTGCAAGTTAGCTGCCATTCTCAAACTGCATCAGTTTGCTCCCAAACCCGTTTTTCACTCGTGCATATGTAAAGAAGGCAAAACTAACTAAAAAAAACGATGAGACTAAGCTTAGCTGATTCAAGCTGAAGTTGCATTTCCATATATGCACCCAGAATTTAATACAACCTTTTGGAAAGTCATCGTGTATACTAACCAATCTGCTCTGTGTGAGTTCTGCAGAGCACTTCTATAAAAGCAGGAAGAGTTGCCAAGCCGTGGCCAGTCCCCATATCTGGCAGTGCAAATGCAGGCAGCTTGCTGCCTGCTTTTATCCTGGGTACAGCTGTGACTGCTGCCCCGATGGGTCTGGCAGCGCAAGGGACTGCTTCAGAGCTCGGCAAAGCCGAGGGCTTGGAGGATATCGCAGGAGCACGCACTGCTGAGCTATGAGCAGTACATACCATGACCGGAGGGTGTTTGGATCAAGACCTGCAGAAGGCTTAAAATAAATCCTGGAGTTTACATATGGACTTAAGTGATGCTAGAGATCAGAGGCAGGTTGTGGGCTGCCGTGACTGTATCTTTCTTCTTCAATGCCACCCCGCTGCCCTGCAGCAAGCCTGTTTCAGGTCATGAGAGAGGGAAATAGCCTCACAGTCCTTTGGGATGGCAGACAACCTCAGGCACCCTGTTGGAGCCTGGTGTTAGGCATTGCAGATCAAAAGCAGCTGGCTTTCCTTGTGAGAATACAGCTTTAGCTGGCAAGAGCTGGCTTTTCTGGCACAACTCAGACCCACATCTCAGTGCAGAGGGGACTGCTCCCTCCTCGCCTTGCATTGTACTCACTGGAGCAGTGGAGCAGGGAGGTATTTGGTGATGTACCTGTGCTACTGTGGCTTTTAGCTGCCAAGCTGGCCTTATTTTTCCTGCTTCTGGCTGACAGAACAAAGGTTTCTGACAGGGACCTGGCCAAAGCCTGTAGTCCTCACATCTGCAACATCTGGCTGTACTTCATTACGACTGGTTTTGCTCTGTTGTGTATGTAACTGACAGGTTTGAATGCTCTGGAGTAGATGGTGGAAAAGCCTGGTTAAATAGGCATGTCTTATGAAATTACTGCCTCCTCGATTTTCTCAGGCTGACACTTAAAGATCAGATAGAAAATGAACAAGATCTCAAGGAACCTTGTCAGCCATGGTTTCCTAACACTTTCGGGTGGCGTATTTTATATCTTGTCCCTTTGGGTGAACTTTTACATCTGTTGTGAGCAGTGGAAAAGCCCATTCATGATATGAGTCACCCTTTGTCTCTGGCTGACGCTTCTGAGAGCACTGGGAGAGTGCAGCTTATGAGTCCATCTGTCTCCTTTTATCCATCTGGCTCTCCTTCCCTTGCAAGCTTTTGTTTCCACAGAGCAACTAATGGGCAGCATTAAGTTGCCACCTGCTCAAGCCTGCCCAAAATGGGGTGGATTTTTAGCTTTCTGGCACAGCCTACCTCCTGTAGGCACCTGGGACAGCCAAGTGGGGTCGGTGGGGCGAGGCAGGCGCCATAGGGTTTAACACACGTTGCCATGTCAGGCGTGAGTGGTGCTGGCTGGGAAGATGACACCTGTTTTCCTCAGATGCCTCTGGTAGAGAACCTGGCAGAGGTGCAGAGTACATAGTTAAAGATGCCTGAAATTTTTTTTTTTTAAGAGGCTGCACTCAAATTTATCTGTGAGCGTAGGTCACATAGAAGCGCAGGCGCTCCTGCAGACGGCAGGTCTTTGTATGAGCTGAGCTGCCAGGCTGGACATTGCTGGCAGAAAACATCCATAGGGACAGGCTTTCCCCCAAGGGCACGGCTTGACTCCAACCTGCTGACTGCAATAAAAGCAGCGGTAGCAAAGAGGATAAGGCATTAAAATCAGCCTCCTAAAAAACCCACTTTTATTTCCACAAGGGTTCTCAAAACTGAAGCAGAAATTGTTGCTAGAAGGTGGAAAGACTTGCAGCAGGGTGAGGGATGGGACGTATTTCTGTTCACTGCATTGAGAACAAATGGTTTTGGCCTGTTCTTCTGTCACACCTTGAAATTCACAGGTACTGACAGAGAGGACAGAGGCTGCCTGGCATGTCAGTGAGAGCCTGAGTGAGAAGGTGGAAGCTGTGTGCCTGGAGGAGTGCCTGAGGTTCTTGGAGAGGTAGGAAGGATGTTGTTTTCCTCCTTGGCAATGTCCTCAGTGCTCTAAAGAAAATCCTGCTGCAGCGACTGGCAATGCTGTGTTCAGCTGCATCTGCCATTGCCTCACTTTAGTTTGATGGCTGTTTCCCATCCAGCTGGTACTGGAGAGGCAGTGCTTTGCTGATCTTTATGTGGTCAGCATTTGCTATTGGACTAAAGCTGAGGAACAAACTGCACCTGGACTTGCCAGCACAGGTTAAAGCCTTGGGAGATGTTCTGGAGAGTCTCAGACTGTAAAAACAACCAGAAAGAAGGGCAGCCATATGGCCAATGCTCAGGCTTGGCCCTTCCTTCCCTGGCTGTGCTTCCCAGGTGCAGTGCTTTTTGCTGGCTCCCTGGGAGGGTGAGGAGCTCTGCTCTGTCGTGTTTCTCAGAGGAGGACAGATGTCTTCTTATCTTCTGCCCTCTCATTGGCTCCCTTTGTCTGCCTTTTGCTCTTGGGCATCTCCCTCCTTGTGTATCCCTCACAGCAGAAAATGCCAGTACTGCTGATTGTAGGTGAATATTTCAGAAGGAGGTTTGATTTAAGATCCTTACCTCTTCACATTATGAGAGGAAGGAAATTCCTGTATAACAGAGTTGTCCAGGAGCCATTTGTGAGACTGAAGTTGCAATGAAGCAGTCGATAGGCTTTTTGGGTTATTCATACACACTGATGTTTTATTCTGCAGCTTTATAATCAAAGCCCAAGTTGCTTCTCAGAAGCAAGTGTTGCAGCCATAGCAAGAGCAATGGTAAAATGAACCTTCTGCCTCCCAATCCCTAGCAGTGACACCCAGGCAGCTCAAGGGCCCTCTCTGTGCTGTTCCTGTGCTCTCCTTCTCCCACTGGGCAGGACAGAGACGGTCTTTGTGCTGCTATAGATCCCACCTTGAGGAGTAAATCTGCACGCTGATCTCAGAATATTTGCTGCTGGGCTAACACTGTCAGATGTGTTACGGAGCATGCCAACTTAAAGATATGTCTTCCTTTTTTTCATTTAGCTATGAAAACGAAGTAAAAAGCTTTCTCTGGCTTGATGGCTGCCCGAGGATCTGCAGCGGCTTACGAATCCTGGAGAACTGCTGCATTCTCCGGTTAGAAACCAGACCCTAGTGGCACGGGAAGCAAAATGAATTTTCTGCTATCTGATCTTCTAACTCTAATAGGGGGTTAGCCTTGTCTCCAGCTGGATCTGGTCATCCAACCCCATGCACACCAATGCCTCAGCATGGAGGGAGCCAGCTGTGGGCACAGAGCTGCCCTGGCTGCCCCAGCGAGAGGGAGGCTCAGGTCTGGCCACAGCCAGGACTTCTGCGTTGGCAGCACCATACTGCTGCTTCTCGCCTGCTCCCAGGCCCTGCAGGTGCAGGGCCTGTAGCCTGTGGTCGAGCATCTCACTCTTCCTGGTGCTCACGATGCTGAGCAGGAGGTAGGCAGTGATGCTGTGTTGTGTGTGGGGACATTATCCTGGTCAGCCCTGCCGTGTGTTGTGATGGGGTTCCTTTACCTGGCCTTATCCTCCTTCATTAAGAAAGGCTCATAAATGTTGCACTGAGATGCGTGCTAGTGCACTTCAAGGTAAGTCTAAGCTTAAGTGCTTTGCTGAATGAAACCCAGTTGAACATGCCAGGCTTTCCCTGGGGTTGCTAAGAAGGAGGGAAGCAATAAAGCACAGAAGGGTGGAGGAGGCTCTTTGCACCTACGAGCTAATTTCAGAAATGCTTGCAGCGATGGAGAAAACAAGGTTGCTTCCCTTCTTCCTGTGTAAAATTATCTGGGGATCTCTGGAGTCAGCAAAACGCTCAAATCCAGCATATGCACAGTGCTTACGTGACATTGGAGCCTTGCATTGAGCCTAGGTAGCTGTTTTGTTTGTTGTATTTGCATGTTGCTGATGCTAGATCCTAGACTGAATACTTAATGAGGCTCTTTGATGTAATTCTTTACAGTGATATTAAGAAGAAAGTTATACACCGAGCTTTTCCAGGAAGTAAGATGTCTAGTTCCAAACTGGCGATAATTTTAACCCAGATTTGCTGACTTGAAGACTGTTCTGATGAAAGACAATTGTTTGTCTTGTCTTTGTCAGGTGTCAGAGGCACACAGGATGCTCACCCAACCTCCGTTTGTCAAGACCACTTCATGCCTAACCATTTTTAAAAATACTAGAATTTTTATTTACCTAGTGATGGGTACAGCTGGTATTTGTGTGCACTGAGCTTTTGTGTCCTTGTGGCAGTATCTTAACGAGAACCATGCAAAAGATGGGTGCACATATGTGGGTCACTGAACCTGAGCGTGTGTCCATTCAATTACTCGGGCAGTCATGTTGGTTACTAATGAAAGAGTTTGGATCTGAGAGATTAGCTTGGTTTGATCTGATCAATACATTCCATATTCTTTTTTTATATATTTTTTTTTTTCTTAACAGGACTGTCTGGCATAAGCTAACATACATTTTCAATGCTAGCACTGGTCAGGATGTTAAGGTAAACAGATTTCTAGACAGGATGGAAAATGAGATTACGGACCATTTTCTGCACACAGTCACTTCTAAAGTCAAGGTATGGGATACCTTCATTAATATTGAGTATTTTTAGATGAAAGACAGGCACACAATTCATTCTGATGCCCTGATTTGGGAAGGGTGGAATCATAGTTTGATATTCAGGCTCAGTACTCTCCTCTGTCTTGTCTGAAGCTGTATGTTGACAGCTGTGATTTTTCCAGTTTTTGGGATCCCAGTTCCACTCTTTGTAGTATTTGCCATTGTGCTACAGATGGGCGCCCCATGGTGCAAGGGTTGAACTTCACCTGGTACTTACTCATCCCCAGCAGCCTGACATCTTCCCAGGGCAGTGATAATTCACAGAGCCCAAGGCTGTGGTGGGTAGTCAGGATGCAGAGAAAGCTGATCAGAAATGTGTACCTCCCTTGGGATAAGTTCCCCTACCAACTTTCTAATATTAGACTGTAACCCCAGACATCAGCCTTCATATCCTGGGCTCCATGTCTAAATAACACACAATTGCAGACTCCTAATAGTGTGTGGTGGTGTGCGTTTCCTTGGGAAGTTCTCGGGAGAATCTTCACATTCATTGCACAGGCTCCCTCGAGCATGCTCAAGGAAGGAAAATTAAAAAGGCAAAGGAAGGCCTGGTCTCCAGAGCTCATTGCCAGCCTATCCCATGGGCCCGCACGTTGAGAAGGGAACTGGAGGTGGTTCTGACAGAGTGGTGCAGCCAGCCCTGGGGAGGAACAGGAGACCCAGGGCTCAGGCTTTCAGTCCTTCTCTGTCTACGTCAACGTGGTCTTTGAATCATGAAAGACAGTTTGTCCCCTGCTGGCCTGCTAAATGGTCCTTGTACTTTCCCATTGAATAAGAGGCAACATCCATGCTGGGAGGAGGATGCCAGAGCAGAAGGGTGCAAAATGGCTGCATCTTCCTGCACTCCCCATCTGCAGGGACATGTTTTACATAGCCTTGGATTAGAGCTACTGCCACCCATTTTTCGTAGCTTTGAGTCTTCCAGGTTTGGGCTTAAGAACTTAATACATCCTTCCTGAGTTTGAATCGTTTCTTTCTTTCATGTTTTGCTTTTCTTTGAAATGAAGGCACAGGATGCTGCGTCTTGTGGAAGAGTCTGTTTCTAAGAGCAGAAAGAGCAAAAGCAAAACAATCTGTGTCTGTTGTCTGTGTACTGTCTTTACATGTCACTCTTTGACTGTCTGTCCCTTTTCCTCAGGGAACACTGAAGGAGCACTTCAAAAAGTGTGATAGTGGCTTTGACCACATCCTTGAATCCTTAAAGCAAAGCTTTTTGGCATTTGGGAAGAAAAAAACAGACACGTATGAGGTAAGAGATAAGTAAGAAAATAAGAAAAAGAGAGTACTCAGGAAATCACTAAAACTAGCTCTTGAACCTCTGGATGGCACAGTATTTGAACATTAATCGAGACTACAGTTTTGTCTCATGTTAAAATGTCTTTTAAAGATCTAGCGGTCTCAGTCCAGTTTCTCTGTCCAACAGAGTTGGATATCTTCTTCACTGTGACAGGTAGGAGTGTTCTGTAATCTCAGGAGTGAAACCAACAAGTGAAGAAATGTGGAAACTAAACGTGCGTCCCAAATATGGAGGGGGAGTATTGTGCTGTCTCTGGTCTTACCATTGCTCCAATACTACTCTATTGGAAATCTTCTCAGCTTCTGATATGCTTCAACCTTAGCTGGAAGGAATATTTTTGCCTTTGATGGAGAGTGGACATATGGAGACGTGAAGCGTCTAGATCCCCAAAGGCTGTACACTCTCAGGAAGAGTTAAATATGCCAGGCAAAGAACAACCTCACACAGTACCTAAGTTTTTTCACCTTTACAGTAGCCTAAACAATTCGTCTAGGGTCTCACGGCACTTTCGAGTCTGTCTCTTTGGCAATGAGATTGGAACCTGGGGTGCCCTCTTCTGCATGCAGGTTGGATTTGCTGCTGCTACCTGTGCCACACATATCCCCCGTAGCACTGGCCTTGCTTTCTTGTACCCTCCCAGATCTACAGGCTCTTTGCCAGTGATGATTTTAACTAATATTTTGAAATGCGGAAAAAGGTATTGGAACAGAAAAAAAAATTAGGAGCTATTGCACTGTTGTTCAGAGCCTGTCACTGGACATTATGTCACATTAGTGCTGGGGCAAGTAGCAGCTCGGAAGTGGAGCGCTGTGCCAGAGCTGTCTGTCTCTTGCTTTGTCTGTTTTGGACAGGGCTGGGGATTTCCTGTACCTTTGGACTGCAGCCGAAAACTGCTCTGATTTCACTTGCTAATGAAAATGTGCTTTCTGTGCAGCAGCCCATCTACCCTTAGAAATGCTTATTCTCCCTCCCCCTTTCAGGCACTGCGTGGTCTCAGCACTGGGGTTTCTCAGCAGGTAGTGGGTGGCTCAGAGGTGCCCCGGTGACTTCTCTGTGCCCAGCTGCAACTTTGTGCCCAAGGATGTCACCCCGGACACATCTAGTTGAGATGCTCCAAGGAGGCTGGATCTGGCTTTGCTTGTAGTCCAAGCCTTTCCCAGGTGACGGGTTTGTTAGCGTGGGGCTAAGCCAAGTGTCACTGCTGCTCTGCAGTGTGAGTGACCTCTGGCTCAGCTAAGTGGTCCCACTGCTTTTGGTTGGATATATCCACGTTTATAACCAATGTTTATGTCATCCACATACAGCTTGGAGGTATTCCACATGTTACACTGGACATTTTAAAGGGATACTTAAGCAAAGAAGTGGGACAGTTATCTGCATGGACCCTATATCTACTGTCTACATTGATCAGAGTCCTCAGTACAAGGAAGTTAATCTGTGTGTCTTTGCTTTGGAACAGGTCCTCGTCAAGGCTGTCAACGCCATCGTTATTACAGAATATATGCAGGCCCTCCTGACCACTTCCAGGAAACCATCTTCTGTGCAAAGGAGGAGGATTGTCAGCAAGATAGAAGAAGATCATAGAATGCTGCAAACCGTCTTTAAAGAGTGCTTAGTAAATATGTGATATGGTTACAGTTTTGCTCCCTGTCATCAGGAACAATACCAGCAGAGGAAAAGGCTCTGAAAGCAGCAGAAAAGCTTAAGAGGTCTTACCACAGTGGTATTCAGCTTTGCAGAAATGACAATCAGATGTGCTGATGGCCCTTCTGATCTGCCAGAAGCTGTTAGTTTGTAGTTTTGAAATGTATGACTGGAGGAGGCAAGTTTCACGCTCCTGCCACTGAATGAGGTGCACTCCTCTGAGCTGGTGAGACAGCTCCAAAGCTGTCAGCTCCCTCAGGCGTGCCTTTGGTACATAGCATGGGGGTGCAGATGAGGAAGAGCTGTTTTCCCCCACAGTGCTTTCCCTTGAGCCTCTGGAGTGATAAACCAAATCAGCTGCTCCACATCTTCACCTTCTCTGTGAATTGCCCTTTATGGCTGCTCCTCCCTGGATGCGGAGTATGTGTTGTTGTCCCTTCGTCAGGCCTCCTCCCTCCCTGCTGGCCCTGCCCAGCCCTTCAGAGCTGGGCTGATGGCTGCGAGAACCATTTCCTTGTACGAGAGCCATTTCCTTGTGCTGCAGGGTTTCCTCATGGGTGGAAACATGCTGATGCTATTGTGGTTGGTGACAGTTGCAGGGAGGAATGAGTCTTCCTGAAGGGGTAAACAAACACCTCACACCATTAGGAGGTAAAGATGCATTGCAGAAGGGATAGGTTGGGTGTAAAAGCAGAGCCACACTGAAGAAAACTTGTGGAAAAATGCTAGGCCTGATTTGCAGAAGCAAGTTGGGAAGCTTAGAAAAGCCTCTTTCTTTAATTCATAATCTAGTGTAACTGGCAGTGCCGCACACAGCATCTGCGGATGCCGCCAGGTTGTCACATGGGTTCCTTGATTACCCAAGGGCAAGGACTGCAATGCCAGCAGCATCCCCTCCTGCAGTTGCTCCAGCCGGAGAATCGCTGCCGTGCAATGTCCCCTGGCACAGCTCTTCTGCAAATGCAGGCTGAGAGTGCCCAGGCATAGCATTTCGTAAGAGGCTGGACTGAGCATCACATTAGTGGTTGCAAAGTCAGTCTGGTAACAAGACTCAGATGTGATAGAACAGATAAAACCCCTCAGCTTTATTGGTTTTAATAATTTCACAAATCTTGAGTCATTCTCACGATTTGTGAGTTCAAGTGCTAGAGACTGGAAATCTGTTTTCTTCCAGGCAACTCCCTCTGCAAGTCATTTGTCAGCAATTTTTACTTTGTCCAAGAAATAAAATTAAATCAAAATGATTGTCTGTAGGGTCCTCTAAAAAGCTCTTAGACCCATTACAATTAATGCATTAGTTTCATGGTGGAAAGCTGGAAGCTGCCAGTGCTTTTTAGCTGAAGGCCCACCTCTCCTGGAGTGATCACTCACAGATGAGGCAATACTTTGAGCACTTGAGCCATTGGGAGTAGCAGGAGGATTCCCTAATCTAAACTCTGAAGTTTACCAGTAATGCTGTGCTCAGCATCAGCTTTGGATGTAATGTGCAAGAAAAGCTGGTTTTATAGTGCAAAGGAGATACAGGAAATCTAATTATCTACTAAACCCCTACATTCGGCTCGGGTGAAAAAAGTCTACGTCTAGTTAGCGTTATTTCCCTTCCATCCCAGTCTGTTTGCTTTCTTATGTGAGACGGAGCACCAAAAACCTCAGGGAGGAAATGCAAAAGCGATTTGCAGGGGACAGCCTGATCCTCAGCCAAATGAGGTACATGGTTATGCATGCAAAGAATGTACTCTGCTGCAGACTGGATTTACTGGGCAGTTGGTGCACAGGCTGCACCTGCTCCCTGCCCTGCTCTGCCCTCTCTTCAGGTTCTTCCCTCACCCCTGTCCTCAAAACGCATTAGGAAATACCTCGCTTCTCTCATAAGGACACTCAAGAACTGCTGACAAGACACCTCTTTTTTGTCCTTTTAGATTTCAGGCTGTTTACCTCTGACCTTGCCTGTCTAGATAGTGCTTAACTAGATCTGACACGTTCAAATTAATTAGCATTTTGTAATAGTGAGCTTGCAAGTATGGAGCTGTAGAGTGTCGGTGTCTTAGGAGCTGAAGACTGCTTGTGCTCTGTGCAGTGCTGTGCGTCTGCAGTGCAGAGGAAGAGAGAGAACGCTCTCTTGAATGTTACTATTATTTTTAATTTATGTTCAGCGCAGGGGTGAGCCACACTGAGAATGCAGCCTGCTGTTTCTAATGCCCCCGTGGAGATCAGGGGAACCTGGGCTGCTCCTGCCCCAGTTTGGCAGCCCGTTCTCCAGGTTTGCTTTGTCACAGAGTCTCTGCTGATGTGACGGCATCAATAATTCAGGGAAGCAATTGAATCGTGTTACCGCACCAATGAAAAATGTGAGCAAGCCTGAAGCTCTCTCTTGGCAGTTCATCTGCATTCTATTTCCTCCAGTTTTGCTAAAAATGCTGAGTGTTTCTTGATGAGGTTTTCTTTTTCCGTGGGCTTCTGTTTAGAGGGAGCTGACCATATGCAGCATTTACCAGCCATGTTGTACCCTTCACAGTGTCCAGCCCTGCTTCCCATTTTTTCTGTTTTTCTGTTAAGGGATCTGTGTCCTCTAACCCTCTCCCCCAGGTCGTTTTTCTATTCCTGGGTTGGCTTCAGGGCGGCAGAAATGCCCTTGCGTCTGGCCAACAGAGCTTATTTTCACATGTGTACAGGGTTATGCTCGCCTCTGGAAGCAAACCACTTGCCAAAGGGCAAAATGGCCTGGAGAGCCAATGTAGGGGAAAATGAGGTACGTTTGCCCACTTTGCCAAAGGAAATGTAAGAGGAGGATTCTGTGCTGCTGAAGATAATCACCCAGCCACCCTGGAAACAGTCTGGGGCTACACCCCAGTTCCTTTTCTCCTACCCTGAAGGAAAAACAGGCTCCTATACATGTCCCGCAAAGCTCCTAACCCATACAGTGAGATCCCCAGGCAGATACGGGTCCAGCTCTCAGGGCTGTATGCTGCTTCCCTTGCACTGAACATGCCTTTGTTTTTTTCCTCAGGGTCCTGCAGCTGGTCCCCTCAAGGATCCTATAAAAGCAATTTTAGAACTTATTCAAACTTCTGATGCTGAGGGGATGAAAATAGCTCTTCTGCCCATTCTCAAAGAATTTCCTGATCTAAGGTAAGGTATTTTATTGGTTTGACTTCTATAGTTCCTTACGTGATTACTTGCCACTAGAAGCCCCATAGTAAGTTAATCCTGCGATACTTCTTGCAGCGTGCTGGGCCAGGCACAGTGCCTCCCTTTGAATGCACTCGCTGCTGCCTGTTCGCAGATGCTGCTTAACATAATTTATAACTTTGCCAGACATTAACCAGTGGAGTTGAGATGTCCTTCTGTAAAGGTGAAGGATGGGTGAAATAACTGTCAAAGCAGGAACGCTGTGGAAAAATACTACCCAAATGAAGAATTTACAGTTGTGTGTGCCAAATGTAGGTTTCAAGAACATCCTTAACTCAGGCATTTTGTAACTTCCAAGCACTTGGCTTTTGGCTTTAATACTTCACCGATCCTTTTCTGCAAAAAAAACCCCCATTTCCCACAAAATCCTAGGTGTATTCAGCAAGAATATACACTTAGATTTCTCACAGCAAGCTGTTAACAGAAATGAAATCCAACTTTTATTAGGAACGTGAGATCTTAACTAAGTGCATTTGTTCCAAAGCCTGTGGTTTCTTGCATCTATCTTTTGTCCTGGCATCTTGTGCTAGTGACTGCATTTTTCCAAGTTAACATGATTACAGTGTGGAGCTCTCTGTCACAGGATGCTGCAAAGGCCAAAAGTGAGGAGAGCTTCAAATAAGGACCAGACAATTTGTAGTAGAGAATTAGTTCAGTACCTATTCAACATGACAGTCATGATATTCATCTGACTTCTAAATTCATTTTGTAAACATTTACTACTTTTGAAGATGCTGTTAATCTGATATAGCATAGCAATTCTCTTATTCTCTTTCTATATATATATACACACAAATATAAATAGTAATATATCTATAACTGTATATTTATATATACTGTTTGGGTTGGATACATTTACCCTGTTTGTTAATCAGACTAATGTAGTGTGGCCCCACTCAGCAAAGCAATTCTTTGTAGAACAAAAATCCCAGAGCCTTCCAGGTGAACAAGAAGTAGCTCCATCTGATGGGAGAAATTGTATCAAAAATACTACTAAATGGTCAAATAAAGAGTTACATGAGAACTATTATGGCGGATACAGATTTTTTTTCTGGGAGACAGCTGAGGTAGAGGTTTCCACAGTTTCATGGGGACTCTGTGTGCACTGGGCTCAGGACCCATGAGCTCAGCCATATCCCACACAGCTCTTGTCATAAATCCTCCTCCTTGTTAGGTGGCCAGAGGGTGTCAAAAAGCAGTTCAGCAGCTTCCGGTTGTTGGTCTGGTCCAGCAAAACTGAGTAATAGGAAGTAAGCTTTTTAACTTGACTTGTTCACTGACCTGCCCTCTTATTCTTTTGGAAAGGAAAGAGCATCTGAGTGCAGTGCTGGACATCAAAGACTCACTCAGCCGAGAGGACAGAGCTGCTCTCTTGAAAGCATTTCATGATAATTGCAGGGAATCAGAAACTGAAGCAAACTTGCTCTTTGCAGATATAGAAGTAAAACCTAGGAAATATGGACTATGTGGCTGCCTCTGCTGTTAGCAAAGGTAAGTGTGTGTGTGAACATGCTTGTGTGTAACGTGTACCTGCCCAGGTGTAGGCATTGCTGCTTACAAGGTAGTGGAACGACTATGGCTGTAGCATCACCTCCCCGATGTCAGTCATTGCTGGTTCTGCTTCCCTTGCTCAGCCTGCAAATTTCCGTATCATGAAGCATTGTGTTATAGGTAGCGCAGGACACTGAACATTTAGATGTAGAATTCAAGTTACAGCAGGGACAAAGGAGAAGACAAGGCTCTTCCTCCCTGTCCGTTGCTCATCTGTGTTTCTCTGCAGTAAGGTCTTTCCACAGCATCTCCTCCCTTGCAGCTCTTACCGCGTGTGCCTGGGCAGGGTCTCTCAGGCAAATGCTGCTGCCTCCTGGCAGCACATCCTGAGGGACTTTCTTCTCAGTGGTCCCACTGCTTCCCCCTCCATGAGTTTTATTAATTAAACTAGGATTGGTCCTGTTCAGGTGACTGTGTGGTGCTCTGAGTGTGCCCCTTCCTTGCTGGCAGCAGCAGCTGGTGGCAGAAGGAAGGAAGGATAAAAGTCAGAGGGATGACTGTCACTGTAAGGTCTTAAATCCCCTGACGTGAATTCCCAGGGCTCATCTGGAGCACCTGCAATCTCCTTTCAGTTTTCCAAGGGATTTCTTTGCAGTCACAGATTGGGGATTTTTTTTGGGGGAGGGCATGGGAGTGGGTAAGCTGCAGCAGATCTTGAAACTAAGCAGGTCCTCATGGTTTAAAAATACTTCTTAGTGGAGAACATGCAGCTGTTTGCTTCACCTTAAATAATCTGCAACTTCTTTTTAGTCCAAATTTGTCGAGCTCAGAGCCAGAGAATTTTGTTTTATCTTTGTGAGGCCAGACCCGTCGGCTATCAGAAACAGCCCCCCTTGGTTAATATTTACAGATTGTCACCAGTCACTTTCTGTTGGATAAGCCGACTAGACTGAATATCTCAGGTTGAGAAGCACAGTCCCTTTCCACCTCCTCTCTAGTGTCACCATTTATTTATAGTTCCCCATGTTAGCAGATCAGGGATGAGTTACGCAGGGCTCTGACCTGGGGCCTCCAGGCACAAGCAAACAGCAGACTACCCTGGTAGCAGCGAAAAAAAGCAATTAGAGAAACAATTAATAAGCACACAAGCTTTCCTCTCCTAATGAAAACTGATTCTGATGTAATGAACTGGCTAGCAGCCACCCACTTTTATACCCTCCTTTAAAGAAATTGCCCATGGCATCACTTTCGCTTTAGGAAAGATATTCAGGAACATATTTTTAAAACACTGTAAGTCACTTAATCTCCTATGTCCTGAAATCTCTTGGGTAAAGAGCCTCCCAAATCCCAGAAGGCCTGGCTGTCTGCGCTGTGGTGGAAGCGTGTGTATAGCACAGGTTGGTAGCCTCACCCGAGCTCAGGGGGTAACAGTAACAGTGAAATCGGCTATGACATGTGCTCCAAGGAAGGTCACCTTCCTCCTTTCATCCCAGCCCTGCAATTTTGCTGCCACGCTCTGGGGTGTGATGAGCAGGGACATTGGGAATCAACTGCCTTCTCCCAGCTAGGAACACAATAATTGTGCATATTTGTCCCTTCTGTATGCAGAGGTGGGAGGACTTTGGAAAAGCATTGTCTTTGGTTGTTTCACATTAGCATGAAATAACCTCCCAGAAGAGGAGTGAGCAGGTTTGGCTAGAGAGGGCAGGGAGCAACAGGGATGCTGCCCATGGCTGTGGGCCCATGGATTGCATTAGCCAGTGTAGCCCAGGACCTGGAGATTTTCAGCAGGTGAATCATAGAATCATAGATTGTGTTGGGCTGGAAGGGACCTTTAAAGCTTCGTGCGAGAGTCTGTGCATGGGAGGGATGTTTTTACTGTTTGACTCTGCCATATGTTTTGACGAGTGCTATTTGATTACCCAGCTTTTTTCTTGCTTTCCCTCAGGCCTACTGGGAGAAACATGAGGTCTTGCTCCCACATGACAGCATCTGCAATCACAGCTCCTTGAAAGCTTCAGGAATGCATGCAGACAGATGCACAGAGAAGCCTCACAGCTATGGAAGACACAATTCTTGCACTTTCCTGGGAAAACCACGTGGCCCAAATCCTAATCTTCTATGCAAAGTCCAGCTGGAAGATGAATGGGATATGGCAGAAAGACATTCATGCAAAATTTCCTAGACTGCTGCTTAGCTGAGTCCTGGTGGTTACTCCCAGGATGTATCGTGATGGTGTATGGAGGAGGAAGAAGGTTCCCCCTCACAAATTCCTCTCTGTTTCCATTCCTTGTTTCATGCAGTCTCACGCAAAACCAGGGGCTGCTGCACCACACGTTGTCCTAGCAGATGACACAGCATCACAACCTCCCCCAGGGACCCAGGACCCTTCTTTAGGGAATCATTTAGGAAGTCCTGTCTAGCCGGTGGTGCCTGTGAGTCTGGGCATCTAGATCCACCCCCAAAGCCTGACCTGCACCAGGAGGGGTGTGGAACGAGCTGCCTTATCCTTCTCTCCCCACACACTAAGGCTGTGACCTGCTTTGGGGGTCGGCTGCCGTGGTGCTGGCTGTGAGATGCGGAGCTTTTCCCACATGAATTTTACAGCTGGATCTGGAGCAGAGTCTTGCATTCATTTTTATACCTCAGTTACTGGAAATTTCCTCTTGGAGAGGGAGGGGAAAGCCTCATGGGAAGCAGACAGTGAAAGGAATTGTTTGTCCCAGCCTCCGGGCAAGGTCTGTGTTGTTTTCAGATGTAAATAGGCAGTTCCGCGGGGAAAACACTGACATTTCTTCCCAGTCATCTATGGACTGGTCACAATCTCCAGGCTGGATTTGGTTCAAGGCCCTCCTTCACTATTGTGTTAATATAGGCCATTACCGCTCCTCTCTGACTGTGTAAACAAGTGAAAAAGCTCTGCTACCTCAGGCTTGCCAGTGCTTTTCTGAGCAACCAGCCCCCCTTGAATCTGCTTCCCTAAAAAGAAAAGGGGCAAATTTGTGCATAACCCAACAAATCGCAGCACGGGGCACATGTCAGGCCCTGGGACCTGGGGAGAGCACAGGCGCAGGTGGGTGCTGCCATGCTCTGCACAGGCTCCATGCTGTCACCCTGGGAGCTCAGGGGCAGCTTGTCCGACCAGAGCCCTTCATGCAGACAGGGTCCTGTGTATTGGTGTGAGTTTTGCACCTGGCACAGCACTGAGCGTGGGGTGAAGTGGCAGAGAAGCAGGAAGGAGCAGGCTGCTCCATCTCCAGGGAGTTCTCTGTGGGCTTTCGGGCCACCATAAGACCTCAGCATCATTACACTCCATTCTGCAGATTGTTAAAAGGCAGCGAGAGCGTCCTGCAGCCCGCCTGCCCTTCCTGACTGCGTATCTGCTTCAAAGGCCCAGCTCTTGTGTCTCTCGCATTTTATCACTGTCCACTGTGAGACCTCTCCCAGGACATGGAGGAGCTGGGGGAGCTGCAGCCCAACCAAGCGGGAATGGGTTGGGCTGTGGGGCTGGGTGGACACCTGCCCTCTGAGGGTTTCCAGCCCTGCTGACATGCTGGGCCAATAACCCTCCCACCTGATTGCATGGGTTTTCTTCTAATGGCAGGGTTTTTTCAAGGGTGGGAAGGAAGGAGGGATCTGATGGATATGGCAGGGTCAGAGTCAGCCTCTGCTGATGGGGATTTCAAGCAATTAGTCTTCCAGAGAAAATAAATAAAACCCCTTCTGACATTTCGATCACAGCTGGGCTAAAAATAATCCAACAGCACGCTCCTGCTACGAACATGTCGATCTCTATGTACGTCTCTGCCATTTGACATTCGCAGTCAGACGAGGGCGTGCTCTGCTTGCAAGCAGCAGCTGGAAGCTGTGGGTGATGCCAGGTTTGTCACCACTGACCCTGCGGACGAGAGGGCTGAGGACAAGCCCTGCGCCACCATGGGTGCTGCTGTGCCTGTCCTTGCCCGGCAGGCAGGGGATGGGCAGCACCTTCTGCTTTCACGGAGGCTTCTTAGCAGCAAGTTTCTGCACCCTGTGTACAACATCCAGTTGTGGAGAGGGCAAATAAAGGCTTGAATTTTTGCATGGGGTTTAGTGCTGGTAGCACGTGTGAGGTTTTCCAGAGCCAGCAGGCCCAGGGACGTCAGCCGGGTGAGCGTTCGGGGGGAGACAGGCAGAGGCTGCCTGGTGTGGAGGCAGATGGTGTGGGAGGGATGTCCTCAACCACCCGCAAGTCGCCCTGGGAGAGCAGATGGTGTGTAGGGAGGCTCCCGGTGGCTCCCCAGGAGGGGAGGCATCAGCAGGGGGGGATGCTAGGATGCTCCCTGGGACTATCTGGGGTGAATAGAGAGGGGAGGGGCGGCTGTGGGGAAGGAGGATGAGGGATTTCCCTGGTCTGGGAGGATTTTAACCCACTGCTGTGTGCCCTGATTTTCCCAAGTGATCCAGCCTCCTCCTTTCTAGCCTTCACCCTAGGCTGGGGTTAAAGCGCTTGGGTGGGATTTGTGCTGCTCTCTGCAGAGGACTGGGAAGCAGGGTCACACTCAGGATCCTTCTGCAGGATTATCTTGTGGCCTTGGGGTATGGGCAGGGGCAGAACTGCCATTGCTGCCAGCCTGCCAGGGCCAGCATGGAGCTGTACTGAGCATCTCCCACCTGCCTTTGTGTCCAGCAGTTCCACTGCCACAAGCAAGACAGAATTGCTCAGAGCTTGGCACCCAGAGGCTCCCTGCCCAAAGACCCCCTCTCTCTGCGCACAAAGTTTCACGGGGATCCCCTTGGTGTCAGGGTCATGGCACTGCATGTTAACCCGTCACCCGGACATTCCAGCCCCAGGGAAGTGGGCAGTGACACGCTGCTCCCGGTGGTTTGATGCTCTGACTTTTTGGGGAGCTGCTCTCCATCCATCACCTCTCCAGCTCTGCACTGGGCTGGCAGGTTGTACCGTGAGCAACGATTTGTCATCTGTGTTCCCCACACTGCTCAGGGCTGGGGTTTGGCTGGCTGCTTTGAAGTGCTGCCAGCAGCAGAGCCTTGCCAGGCACCCCTGCCATTTGAGCTCCCGTCTCCAGGGGTCACCTTCAGTGCTTGATGCTGAAGACAGTGGAAAACAGACGCTCCTTAATTATGCTGCAAGGTCTGAGGAAAGACCTGACATTTGCTGAGGTGCCACCTGTGCTTCCCCAGTTTATTTAGTGGCTGTGCCAAGGATGAGTAACAGGGAATGGAGGACTTGATGGTGGGGAAAAAAAAAAAAAAAAAGGCAATACTGAGGTTTTGGGACATGCTGAGTTCTGCTGGATAACAAATGTGCACGAGGAAAATCAATTCCTAAAACCATGAGACTTCAGAGGGGGCAAGCCACTTGCTGATTGCAAAATGACATAGTAAATTTTCTTTTACTCCCTTTCCACCCCCCCTCCCAAGAGGAGCCTGTGAATGCTGGGAAACTCATATATTGACCCCAATGTTAACCTGAATAACTTGCACCCACCTTTGAGGCTTTCATCTCCAGCCTTGAGCTCTACCAGCACCTGGCTGGGGAGTGACACCTGGCTCATGGGTGAGTGCCTGGGATGAGCAGCACAAGGGCCACCACACGTAATTCCTCCATGAGGAAATACCCTAGAATATCACTGAAGGTTTACTTTTAAGGCTTAAATGCCTGCGTTTATCCCAGCACCCCATAGTCTGTGCGGGAAGGTGGAGGAGGAGTCACTGGTGTATGCTGAAGTCTCTGTTCTGCGCTAAGGGCTGGGCAGGGTCCTCCCAGTATCCTCCAGTGGCCCTGGGGACACCCCGGGCTGGTAAGGATACACACCTGGTGCCATCTAGTGGCACTGGGACACGGGAAAGGCTGTGGCTCTTTATTATTTACGTTGTTGTTATGCGGTGTTACAGGGATGTATGCCTGCACGGTGTATCAGTTGTGTGGGGTGTGAGTGGCCCCTTATTGGGGTGTGAGACTTGCAGGAAAATAAAAGTTGGGAATCCTGGTGTGAAATAGGATGCACAGAGCATGCAGGTATGTCTACCAGCCAAATAAGCGACAATTTTGTGGGAAGATTGCCCAAGAAAGCAATTAGCAGAATTGTTGGGATATGTCCTGTTCTTTATAAGAACATCTAAACCTTGTGAGTACACAGAGGAGAGGCTGAGAGACTGCCCTGCAGAGCCAGGTCCCATGGAACTGGTTTCTTCCCTCTCCACAGCAGTCAGTGTTCCTGCTGCAGTGAAGGGCTTTAGCATAAGGTTTTAGTTGGCTTAATCTGACCTAAGGCCATATTCCACCAAAAGACAGGTTCCTGCTCTTACCCCTGGATGCCTTCCCTCCACATCCATCATGTTGGCTCTAGGGGTTGGCTAAATTAACAGCCAAGTAAATAGTTCTGCATGGGTTTGCCTCTCACCTTTCCTTCTTGGGTGCTCTGGGGCAGTTACCTCTCTCTGAGCTTCAGCTGCCAGCTCCACACCTGCTGATTCTCTGGTCTCCAAGTGCCATTCCGCAGCCTGCGGTTCTCAGCCTGTTCCCAGATGCCCTCCCCTGCCTACTGTCCCTTTGCCCACACCAGACGGAGCCATTCTCTTGCTGGCAGTTTGCTGCTGCCCACAGCATCCAGGAGGATGTGGGGCTGCGGTGCTGCCTGTGCCTGCCTGTCCTGCCCACCCTGCCTCGGACAGCATGTGCTGGGGACATTGCATATTGCCCAGATGGGCTGTTCTGTTCTAAAATAGGTGCCAAATTGCCAGCAGTTAAAATAAATGGGCTGAGTTTAAAACAGCTGCTGGGAAAACCCCTGTGTTTCAGAGCCAGGACAAAGTATTTGCAAGAGCAGACTGTCTGGAGCGGTTTGTTGTATCATATACCCTTGCAGGGTTTTGGAAAAAATGTAAAGCAAATCTTGGTTCACAGATGAGTATCAGAATTTTTTTCCTGCACCATCCGAACTCCTCCACACTGATCTTTTCTGCCTAACAAAATGGGCTTGTGTTACGCCAAATGATGTAATTTTATTCCTCTCCAGACTGCCCAGTGCTGAGAAAGATCTGAATCTCCATTCCCAGATACCAGCTGTGGCTCCTGCTGATGCTGCCACACTGTCCGTGGCCCATTTCTGGAGGGTCTCATCCAGCACAAACCAAACTGAGGAGGGAAAGATGGGCCTGGCCCCAGGAAAGGTGAGCCCATGCCGAGGTTTTGCAGCCCAGAAAGCAGCTGAGGTAGCCGCTGAGCAAGAGCTCTTCATTAAAAGCTCTTCGGAAGGGAGAGAGCACTTCTGTGCACAGGTTAAGGGCTGTGCTCTGCCTCATGTGAAGCACTCATTTAAAGATCAGCGTGGAGGAAGCTATGGCATGGCTCAAGCCTGTGTTTTGCAACTCTGACACATATGTCAGTGGCCTCACCCTTGCTGCATGGGTGACAATGTACCAGGAGTGGCCTGGTGCTGGTAGCAACACCATCCACGCAGGCAGCTCCGGGCTGCAGCTATCCCAGTGCACCCCTGTCCCCCTGGGTCTGAGCTGCTCATCACACAAGTGGGTCTCCCCACTGTGGCTGCAGGCAGGGCTGTTCAGATGGGGCAGCTGGGGGTGGTTTTGGGGCTGGCCTGTCAGTGCAGCTGGGGAGACTGGGGGCTGCTACCTGCCCTGGGTGCTGCTGTGGCGAGGCAGTGGTGGTGGTGCCTGGGCCTGAGGGTACAGCACAAACCAGTGGGGCAGGACACAGCCACAGCTGCAGCACTTGTCTCAGCTTGGTCCCGCGCAGGCTGGGCAGGATGGGAAAATGCTGATCCCGCACTGTCTTGTCAACTCAGGCAATTGCTGCTGGGGTAGGTGGACATCTCCTGACCTCCTGGACAGCTTGCACCCTCTGAGTGTTCACTGGTGATGTAGAGCACATACTGCAGTCAGCTCAGCCAGTAAACCCCACGGTGATAGCCTCGGAGGCCTTATTATAACCATGTTCCATGACCCTTTCAGGATGAATCATCTTTTGCAGGTTGTCCAGGTGCCTGGGATGTGGCCCTGGGCTGGCTGTCAGGACACCAGGACACCTGGGCTGGCTGCCAGGGTGATGGGCTTTGCCAGTTCTCCTCTGGAGCAGCAGCACAAAAGGGAATTGGAAAAGCAGAGACCTCCCCCAGGTGTGACCCTGCCTTGGGGATGCTGCAACCTCCCCTCCCTTCTAATTAATTTCAGCTGTTAATAAGGTCTGGTTTTACCTCTTAACCCCGCGCCAGCGCCTCCCCTGGTAGAGCGGCTGCTCTCAGGGCAGATCCCAGGCGTAGCCCTGCTCGTGGTCAGCTCGTCCTCCCCAAATCCGAGGAGGTCCGACTGCCGCAGCCTGAAGCGGAGCTGCGGCCCCTCCATGGCTGCCTTGCCTTTCGGGGGCCAGGCGTTTGTGACAAGTCGGGACCCGCCACTAGATGGAGGTAAAACCCGCGGGAACACGCGGAGACGCGGCGGGGTGGAGCTCACGCGTGGGGCCATGAGTAGGTGGCGCGTCCCTTACCATGGAGCTGCGGGCAAGCAGGAGGGATGCCTGTCACCCCGGAGGGTGCTCGGGCGACCTGCTCCCCAGCTGGAGCCGGTTCCTTCCCTGCCCTGGGGAAAGCCCTGCAGCCGAGCTTCCCGGTAGCCGGAGCTCCTCCTCATCGCGGGGCCCTGGCTGTCCCTCGGACCTGGCTCAGCCCTGTGCCCGGTGAATGGCACTTGCTGCTGTTGCTTCAGTTCTGGCTTGGGTCCCGTAGCAGGAGTCTGTGCTGCAAGGGGAGAAACCCTGTGAGAAACAGGGTGCATCAAGGTGAAACTCAAACCTGTGGTGGTTTCTTTATAGAGGCTCTCCCTGGCTGGTGGGGATGTCACATGGAGCTTCCTGCTCTGTTTTATGCCCCGCATGGTCATTAATAACCAGTCCTGTCAGCAGCTCCTTCCTGGCTCCTTCTTAAAGAAAACAAACCCAGGAAGGTGGAGGTCAGGCTGCAAGATCGCAGTTGAAAATAGTCGTGACGGAGATGTTTTCCCCAAGACTGCCCGATAACCACACGGGCTGGGATTACTGTCTGGGCACAGCGGGATATGTCTCTGCATATCAGACACTTGTTGCACCAAGGAAAGATGACCTGGACTGCAGGAGCCAAGTGCCATGTCCTGTGGGGCAGACAAGCTCGAGGGACAGGTCTCCACCACTATTTTCCCTATTGCCTGCTCAAAAAACAGGGCCCTGGAGGAGTGCAGAGCTGCTGGCAAACCTTGTGCATTCACAATGTACGAGGAAGGCTTGAGCAAGTGGTTTACCGAGAGTGATCAGGGAAGAGCTGCCATCACAAAGCCGGGGCTCGGTATCAAAACTAACACAGAGCTGAATTTCCCTGAAGGCAGCCTTGCCTTGCATTCCCTTCCTCCTGTAGCATTTCTTTCTAGAAGCATTTTTTTACCTGTTTGTGGGACAACATTTTGTCTATTTCTGCTGTCTTTCCTAAATTAAACTATGTTGGTTCCTTCAGTGTTTTTTCAGCCTGTCCATTCTCTTGTCTCTTGAACTCAGGAGTGCCAAGAGCAGATACTGTACAGTAGCTGAGCTCCAATGATGACAGCTGGAGAGCTGGAGCAGGGAAGTTTCTTTCTGTGTTGTCCAGGCTTCACTCCTCTTTGCAAGGCCCAGCTAGAGGCTTCCTTTTTCACAGCAATGTGTTGACACAGCCTGTTCATGACCTATCATTACTTCAGAGTGTTTGGGTTTTTGCAGGTTTATTACTGAACGAGCGTTTCCTCCTTGTGTTTGGAGGTTGTGGAGTCTCCTTCTCTGGAGACATTCAAGACCTGCCTGGACACGTTCCTGTGTAGCATTATCTAGGTGTTCTTGCTATGGCAGGGGGATTGGACTTGATGATCTTTCGAGGTCTCTTCCAATCCCTAAGATTCTGTGATTCTGTGTTTGTGCAGTTGTTTACTTGTGTCATTGCTGAACACTGTTCTTGTCCTGGTTGAATTGCATTCTACTGATTTATTTTTAATCCTAGACAGGGGACAGATCCTGTCCCTTACCCCTGGCCACCATGCTTGCAGTCCCTGAATGTGTTGTGAGCATCCTCTGCGCTGCAGCATCCAAATCATTAATGAACATGGCCGAGACCAGACTCCTGTGAATTCACACTCGGCACCCCGTGCAGTTTCGCTCTGATTGCGAATCTCCATCCAATTTTGTGTCTGTTTCCCAGGACCTTTGTAAGAACAGACCCTCAGCCCGAGGTCTGTATGCCCAGAGAGATGTGTGGTGCTCCCCAGACCTGCACCAAACCATGGCCAGCAGTGACACCCCTCCTGCTCCACTGCCTCATCCCTGATGCGACTGTGGTCCCTACCATGCTTATTTACATGAATGGTACTTGAGACGGTGTCAAAAACCTTGCTAAAGTGAAGAGTCCCAACATCTGCAGCTGCTCTGCTCTTGGGGAGGGGAAACTCCTGCCATAGAGGGAAAGCAAATAGATTTATGCAAGACAAATTTGATTAAAACCATCTTGGTGTATTGTCTTGGTATTGTTCTCATGCTTAAAACTCTTTAATTTTACCAACATATTTCCAGGAAAAAGATCCCAGGGCTTTTTCTTCCTCCTGTTTTAAGAGCAGTGCTGCTTGACCTTGCCCAGGGAGCCACCTCCCTCTCCTCTTGGCCACTGTGGTGGATCACTGTGGGATGACTTTGACCTATTTTCCAAACATGCTGTGCTGGGACAAGTTAAGTGGATGAAATCTGACTCTGGAAGCCGCTGGTTTATTTAGGCTGCAGTTGGATGCACAGTTTGTTAGCATTATCGTATTTAGTTTATTTTTTGGGAGCGTCTTTGGCATAAGCAGCCCCCACTGCATGTGTCCCTTCCCAGTGCTAGTGCAGCTGTTGGAGGCTGGGGAGGGGGCAGCGGTGACAAAGGGTGACAGAGGCTGCTTAAGCCAAGGCTGATGCACTTCTGAGCACTTAAAATTGTGTTCCCCTGGTACTTCTCATCCCTCAGTATCAGCATTGCTGCTTCAGCTTTCCAGTTTCTCCCCAGCTGCTTATGCCACAGTTTTATGTGGATCCCCTGGAATTTGAATAACTTGTTTTCTTTCTGTAATTTCTTCTCAAACTTCACGGGATTATGGAGTTTATGATCCAGCTGAATTCCCATCACAATGCATGTTCTCCTTCTGCACTCGGAGATCTCTTCATTCCTTTAATATTTCCTGAGGAGCTCCTTACTCCTCTGAGCTCCACTTTCCCATTAGACCAGCCTGCCCCATGGTCTCTCCTGTCACATCTGTCTCCTGCAATTTGCCCCCACCAACATCGTTTTCCAAGCTCCTCCTGGCCTGAGAATCAGCATCTCTCTGGTCTCTCCATCTCTGATGTCTACCTTCTTCTGCCCAGGGCCAGTTACCTTCTTGATCCCATGAAGAAGGGGATTAGGAAAGCAGTACTGAGCACTGCACACTCAGTACAGAGGTGAGGAGCACTTCCTGAGGCATCTGTGGAGGCTCAGGCTTGTGAGAGGTATCCCTGGGGTTGAAGCAGGGCAGCCCACAGGTATGGCTAGGTCCAGCCTTTCTGGAAGGGGGGGGGGAATGTGCAACAGAATGGGGTGGCCTGGAAGGGAAAAGGAATCATTCCAAAATAGCAGCATGGGAGTTATAAGAGGTTTGAGAAGGAGGACAGCTCAGAGGTTGAGGGCAGCCAGGCTGCCTCACGCACATGAGCGCCTCTGATGCTGCCAGCCTCTGGGGCAGCACAGGGCTGTTCTGGGAACAGAAGCTACCTGGAGTGGGTGAACTCCAGATAGATCACTTCTGCAGCTGAGCTTTGGGCTGGCATGGCTGGGTGACCTGAGCACATGGCCCTGGGAATAACTGTCAGACAGCAGCACTGTGCCTCAGTTTCCATTTTAAAGCTGTGGCATTGCTGCTGTGTGCCCTGCTGTGTTTTGTCATGTGTGTCACAGCTGTAGAAAGGTGCACAGTGTTGTCTGTCCTGTCTCACTGCAAGGCTGTGCAGGCAAGCCCAAGCTGGTGTCTGTCTCATGTGGTCTTCATGAAGACCTCATCTGGTCCTCAGGGGAGGCTGAGCTGCCAGACTCCTGAGGCTAGGTTCTTGTATTTAAGGGCTGGCATAGCTGGAAGGATGCAGGAAAAGCACTGATTCTGGGAAATCGTGTGTCTCCCCAAGCTTTTGACGGGGCTTTCCTTGTCCTGTCCCAACAGAATGCCGGGCTTGTATTTAAAAACTGGCATAGCTGGAAGAAAAAGCACTGATTCTGGGAAATCACGTGTCTCCCCAAGCCTTTGGAAACTATTGCAGCAGCCAAACATGATGCAAGCTCATATTTCTGCATGCTTTGAGGACTGTGTAAAAGCAAGGCTGTAGCTACCGATGAAGGCAGAGAGTGGCTTGAGTGATTTGCTTGGAACAGCCATACTCTTCCCAGAGAAGCAGCTCCTCCATCCATTGTGAAATGACAGAGCACTGCCCTGAAGAAACAGCACTGTGTTCATTTAGACACCATCTGATTTCCGTTTTCATAAGTGCAGAGATGTTTATGCTTGCTTCAGATGCTTTCCACAATGCTGAACTCTTACAGTTTCAGCATTGATGATTTTCCCCTTTCGCTTCAGATAGGACGCAGATGGATACCTCCTTCTTGTCCCTAAATGAGGGCTGGGGGACAAATGCCTCTGCTGACCAGGTTCTCCTGGGGCTGCAAGGCTCTCCCAGTACAGGCAGGGCAGCACTGCCACACCACCAAGGTGCTGCCTCCGTAAAGATACTGAGAGCAAAGGCTGTCCTCTATCTGGGGCTGACACCTCCAGCATCTTCCTAGGGCTGTGGTGGAAGCCAGCATCAGGTGGCTTGGAGACAGGAACCGCAGCCTGTCCTCTTACAGACATTGGTTTTGGAAAGCCACAATTGCTGGCTAGAAGTTTCTCCACTGAAGTTCTCCACATCTGAAAACATGTGCCAGGAGGGGCTCGCCTCAGTGATGAATGTGTTGTCAGTGAGAGCGTCTGGTGGAGGAATATAAACCATGTGGCTGATGAACAGAGGTTGCAGAGGCTGGGCTTGGTTAACCTGGCAGAGGGGAAGATAAAGGACAATTTCATAGCAAGCTACAAGGATGGTTACAACGGTGATAGAGTCAAACTCTTCTCGGTAGCAATGGGTAATACACCAATACAGTCTGTGGTTTGGAAAGTTCAGGTTCTACATCAGGGAAAAACTTCTTCCCTAGGAGGTGATACAGCCCAGAGAGATGGTGGACTCTCCACTCAGAGATTTTCAAGGCTTTGCTAGGCAAAACTCTGGGCTGGCCTGAGCTAGCATTGGCAATGATCCTGCTTTGAATGGGAAGGTGGACTGGAGGTGCCCAGACCTGCTTCCGGCAGTGCTGTCACCTTGTGAGCCCTGAGGCCAGGCCAAGCTTACTTACAGCTTGTCTGAGTGCTTAAATGTAATGGATCATCACTGCTCACCTGCCTGAAAAGAAATAGGAAGTGAAGGCTCTGTGGACTTTGTCTGAAAAGTTTGTTCCCAAGCATAGTGTAACAGAGAGGTTGATGGAGCTGAGCCCTGGGGTGGAGAACACTCTTATCCTTCTGTAATTTTTAAACATTATTTGCCCTTTCTCTTAGTACAATAGGTCAAAGAGAGGAAAAACATAAATAAGAGTAGAGGGGTTTGCATCTCCTCAAGGTCAGGAGTCTGTTTTTACCATACACCACTCCAGGATGAGACCACATAGCACAAAGCCCCTGCCAGGCACCACATACGAGCAGAGTGGAAGGGCAGCAATTTCCATGTGCCACTGGATCATTCTCCCAGTCTGAAGCTTATTGGCATCAACAATCTTCATTTTTGTCTTGCTTCCTGGGAAGCAACACGTCCCAAAAGCCTGTGGCAAGGGTGGAATTTCCCACAAGGCCCTGCTTTATCAAGGCATCAAACCAAGAAATTATGCTTGCTCAAGATGTTTGTTCTTGTTGATCTGACTGGAGCATAACCATATGTCCTAGCTGCACACAAGGATGTCAGGCTCTCAAGAAACCAGAACTCCAGAGTGAAGACTTGGGAGCTTTTGGTGAGCCAAAGTTGACTTGGATTTGTAAGTGCAATTCCTCTCTCTTTAAAAGACATTTTCTGTATTTAAGGTAGTATCAGCCTTGTTTTGGTTTTTTTTTGGCTGGGTGACAAGAAAAAAGTGTGTATAAGATACTTTTGGGGAAGAACTACAAGAACACTGATTTACCAGTCTGACTTCCCGGGCTGCTTTTGAGACTGAAAATGAGTGTAACTGAGGTTTCACAGAGCCTGAGCATGACCTTTCATAAAGGCACTCACTTCTCCCGAATTTCTGGGCACTACATCAAAATTCCTGAACTAAACACAAAATACAGATAGTATGAAGACAAGTGACGCAATCCACAAGCCTCAAACAGCTGGGGAGCCTAGGAGTGGGTGCAGGATAGCTGCAAGGGTCAGACCAAACAACTCTCCAGCCTAACATGTCCCTGCCAGTGCCCAGAACAGATGCCCAGGGAAAGCAGGAGGGATGGGAGAAACATGATCCACCCCCATATATTCTCCCAGACAGTGACAATTTGCAGCTTACTCATTTCCTAAGCCAGAGCAGTGACTGTGTTTAAGAGCTTTTGAAGTTGTTTTGTTCTTCTTGTCCCCTCTTCGTCCCTGACTGGCTGCTTTCTGCACACAGCTTAGATTTTAGCAACCATGTCACCCTGCAGCAGGAGCTGCTGTGGCCTGATTACAAAAGCTTCAGTATCTGGTTTTGGGTTGTGCACCTACCACTCTCGTCTGATACATTTGGTGTAGGAAAACTCATTTTTTCTCTTTCCACCTTCTTTAGTCCTCCATTATTCTGCAGACCCCCATCCTCAGTTATCCCACTTCCAGCCTGTAATGTCCTGTCCTGCTCATTCAGAAGCTCTGCCATGTCTCTGCTAACCCCATGTCTCTTCTCTTGAACTTCTGCTCCTCTGCTAGCACGTCTTTAAGATAGAGAGACCCGAACTGTGCACAGTCCTTTAGCTGGGACTGCCATGAGTTTTTGTTATGGCATGATTTCTTGTTCCTGATTTATTTTTTTTTCCTCTTTTATTAACTCCTCACATTTACTTTGAGATTTCTTCTCTCTTACTGCATTAGGTAACATTTCCATGGAGCTATCTGCCCAGAATTTCATTTGGCTCCCTTGATTTGTATACAAAACAAGAATTTTACATAGAGGCCACTTCAACACCTGCTTGCTCAGTGTCATAAGGTTACCCTTACTGCCAGGAGTCATGTGATATCATCTGCAAAAGCTGTTGTTTGCCTGTCCACCTCTGCTCAGGTTCCTGCAGAGACCCCAGAACAGCCCTCCATGGAAGGACACCCCCCCCCATAAGAAAAATCCTCCTTATTTCCCATCTTTACTCTTTACTCATCTCTGTGAGACCTTCTCGCTCATCCTGTTCCTTCCTAGTTTCTCTCAGAGCCTTTGGCAAAAACTTGTCAAATGCCTTTTGGAAACCTCAACAGGTTTCAGCAATAACATCTCTTCTGTTGCGCCCTTGCTCACCCCCTCCAAGAACACCAGTGGGTTTGCAAGGTGCCGTTTCTCCAGCCAAGCAGGGCTGGTTCTTCCTTGGTGCGTCACCATGAGAAAGGTGAGAAAGGCACCTGCTAGGTGCTGGTGCCACCTGATGAGAGGGGGTCAGGCTCTGCGGGTGTCTTCCAGGTTATCTGGAAACATCCAAGGGCTGCCCTGGCCACAGGGTCCATGGCTGCAGCCACGTAGAACTCGTGCTGGAGGGAGCCTGCCCGTCCCTGCCCTGGTGAGGAGGCCATTGTGGGCACAGGACCACAGTGCAAATGGGGTGCAGCTGCTTTGTGCTTCTCTGAGGCTCACCCAACAGCTTTGTATCCTTCCCACTTGAATCTGCTGCAAAGAGACAAATTTTCTGGGTTTCCCAAGCTTTTCACGTGTCCGTACGAGGATACCACATACCCGTCCTTTCTCCGCAATACATCTGAGCTTCATACTTAGGGTGCAGAGCCCCTCCTTGTTATTCTCACGGATTTGAGTTTCACTTCATAAGAAGGGCAGGCAGGCAGGTGGCGACATGCTGGTGAGGCTGCTGCCTTGCACCGGGGATGTCCCAGCTGTGGTCTGGGAGGACAGCCTATGACCAGAGTCCACCGCATGACAATGGCCTTCCTCCTTCCTTTTCATAACCCTGGAGATTTTTTTTAGATTGGAAAAGCAATATTTGAGGGACATGTTGTGGCAGGCAGGAAGGGTGTCTGTGGAAGAGACACAGAGGTGGTGACTAAGGAAAACACCCGGATACTTCTCTGGGGTTACTTAATTGTAAAAACAGTCATATCAGTTCTAATTTAGTTACAATGACCCAGTTTTGAGTGGGTGGGAGTGCACGTGTTTGGGAAAGCTCTTCACATGGCAGTCACCCCCTCCTGGTGTGCCCCACACAAGACTGGCCTCAGATTGCCGCAGGTTTACAGCAGTGCAAAGCCCATGGGTTCACGGAAAGCCCTCCAGAGCAAAATGCAGACAACTTTGGATTCAGGAAAGGGATTTAAGCTGTCAGATTTCTGGAGCCTCTGGAAACAAAATTGCTCCAAAGCGATAGAATTTCTTCAGGTGCATCCTGGGGTCCCGGACAGGTGTGAAGGTGGGCAGCTGCCCCAGTGCATGGGGTGCAGTTTGGGTTATTCCCTCTGTGCATTGCCCAGCCTGGCTTGGCTGATACATTCTCCTTGTCCAAGGACACAGTGACTTTTCTCTGTCCCTTCCTCTCCATGGGGTAGGTAAAAACTTGCATGTTGAAGTCTGCAAAAATAATACCAGAATGAAATGAAGTAAAAACTGTCTGTGATAATTCTTACTCAGCCAAACAGACAACTCACAGGAATACATCAAAGTGCTCCAGGAAGAAAATTCTGCTCCCAAACATATTAACTGCCTGGAGCTAGCCTTTTGAAGGAAAAGACAGTGTTTCAAGACCTAATGGCCTTCCACATCTTGTTCCTTTCCTGGCACAGAAAGCTGGACATGGTTCCTGGCCCGATGAACCCGTGTTGATTGCATTGCAGGTTCAGCTTGTGTCTGGCAGCATGGGTGTGCTGCAGCCATCCTGCCTCCACGTGAACAGACACAGTCAGGGAAAATGGAAAACTTGCTGTTAAATCCTGTGATAATAGTTCACTGGCTTTTTCGAAGTCAGAGACCTTCAGATTAAGAAGAAATGAAAAAAGTGAAATGGGTTGAGACAACAAAGATGAGAACTCAGAATTGTCCACCAAGCTGTCAGTGACAGTGACACAGGGAAAGTACAGGGGAAGTAAGCTGTTGTGGTGGAGCTATGGGCTTGTTGTGATAACGAGATATTGCAAGACCTTTATGTGCTCTCTGATTCTCATGTCCGTTGTTTATGTTATTCCTTGGATATGACTGGTTCTTTGGTAAGCCTCAGGCATGCAGCAGTGGGGTATACAGCAGCAAGTGCAGAAAGAAAACACTGTATCTAGGTTCTTCTGCAAGGGCAGTGGGGTGTAATTAACCACGCTGGAGCAGGAACTGCTCTTTCAGGTTAAGTGTCCATTTTGCACAGAGATCCCACCATGCTTCTTGTCACAGATGATGACGACAGAGTTTCTGGGAGGGCAGGAGATGAACAGGGGCAATGTGGCAATATATGGTGACAGCATCACCTGGTGGAAGTCCTGGAATTACTATGGTCCCATGCAATTGAAGCATACATGTAGCGTGTGATTAAACTAGTTTATATTATCTGTGGGGTGTCCGTTATGCATGCACACTGCTATCCTTGCCAAGTAAGTTTTGTAACAGTTAAAGAAAAAAGCAAATGACCACTGCAAAAAAAAACCCAGCCGTGAGTGGTCGTCAGGGAAGGAATGTGAGACCTGGGCATGTCCACCACGATGCTCTCTGCCACGTCCAGCCCCCAGCAACAGGACATGCAGGGACTTCTCAAGCCATAGCTTGCATCTGCTTGTTGGCACCTTTTGCATCGCAGTGCCATCAGCATTGCATAATAGATGTCAGAAGGGAGGATGGCAGGAGACCCTTCCCGATTTCCAGTCTTGCTGCCTTAGCCTGATTGAAAATCTAAGCTGGTTTGGTGGGCAAAAGGTGCACAGGGACCTCTGGGCCTGGGCTCAAGTGTGTGTCCTGCTCTAAGCTCAAGACATGTGTCCAAGGGCAGGTCACATCTGTGTTTCATCTCCTGGTCTGTAAAACGCAGCACAGCTCTTTTCCCTGGTGTGCAGAGAGAATAAATACTCGGCACTGGGCTATGAGCCTGAGCACAAGAGGCCATCTAAACAGGCAACAGTTCCAAGGAGAGGAGCAAGGCCAAATACCTCTTTCCCCAGTGAAACAGCAGTGTGGTTTGAGTTAGTCTGAGCATAATGTGATTTCTACAGCATTGTTGCTGTGCATCTGCCTTGAAAAAAGTGCCATCCACTTTTTCAAGAATTATTTTGGCCTGGCTTAATTCCATTTACATTGCAAAACAAAGCATGTTTCACTGTGAGCAGGCATTTTACCGGAGTTATAAAGCAGAGACCATGTTGTAGTAAAGGCTTTTAAGCCCAGTGCTGTCCAGTTTATCTACATGCAGAAACACGTGACTCAGAATCACTCGTGTGGTTAAAAGTAGGCATAGGTGTAGCAACATGGGCTCTTATAGTAACTCACAGGTTTTTGACAGAACTACACAGGCTGTTTGGGTCTGATTTCTCCCAGCCATAGTTAACTTAATGAGACTTGAGATTACTCAAAGTTCTCTTGCCAATGCTTTCCTGTAATGAGCGATAAATTAAAGCAAACAAACTCAAAGTGAAGCAAGCACAATTCAACTGTGTGGAGGAAAGCCAATAAAAATAATGCCTGTTGTCCTCATTTATTGCTTGATGTGGGCTGACCTTGTGGATGCACATTGTGGCTGTATCAGCTGGACTGGAGCACATTGAAATCTGTGTGTGCTGCTCTCCTGTGCCACTGGAGATACTTGACAGCTCCACTTTTATTTGAAAAGCAGATTTGGCTAGGCCCCAAGCCAGCCTCACACGTGATAGCCCCTTCTCCAAAGAGATACAAGCTAAAGCACGTGTTGGGCCAGAGAGAGAAGTGAGAAAGCAGAGGGCAAAGGAAACATGAGACCGAGGACTTGTGAGCCATGTGCATTCCTGGGCTGATGAAATTGCCATCTGTCCTGCTTCTGTGCAGGGTCAACACAGCGCCCATGGTCCTGGGGTGGAGGCTGGAGGGAGGCTGAGGACTGCACTTGCCCAGGGGCTGATCTGAAGGATGCTCAGCCACTGTGGGCTCCCTGCATGCTTCTGTGCTCTGTTTGCCCATGGTCTAGATATCTCTTCAGAGGAGCAGTTTTCAGCCAAAGGTGCAATTGCTACCCAGTCTAACACCACAGAGGTTTTCTCCTCTTCTCAACTAAGCAGTCACATGAAGGACTTCAAAATTTCACACATTACTGATGAATTATCTGTCTCCTTGCCATGATGAGAAAGACTAATCTGCTTCCCAGAGCTACCAGGTCCCCTCTGAGGCTGACACCATGTGTCCCCGATACCTGACTTCAGGGAGCACTTTGGTGCACGCTTCTTGTAGCAAGCCCAAAATCTTCACCCCAGACCTCAGCAGGGTGCACTCCGAGCTCCCCACAGCAAGCTCCCCACACTGCACAAGCACACCTCATCCCTAGATTTCTTTTATTTCCTGGCTTAGGTGGGTTGTTGTCAGAGGTAAATGAGATAACAGGATCCATCAGGGCTGGGTGGGGATGGAGGGAGCTGATCACCACTCCATCAGCTGGTGCTGCATGTGCCCCGTGGTCAGCAAAGGAGGATCAGTGCCCGCTGGGAACGGCACCCTTGGGGCCATGGCAGACACAGCTCAACCTATTTCTGGCTTAGTGTAAATCAGCGACACTTCTGTCCCATGGCTCCGGCATTGTGCAGTGCAAGTGAACACTCTCTTATTCTGCCGTCATCTCCCCCTCTTTCCTGCTGCCCTCTCAGCTGATCTGCATAATGTGCGGCACTTAGACATTTTGGTCTGGCTAAAGAGATGGTAAGGGATGCTTGATGACCTTCATTAATGGCATTGCTTGAATTCGGTGGGATGAAGGACAGACGATGGGAGGACAGACACATGCTGAGCAACACACTCCACTGCAATGAAAAAAGTGCCATCACCTGGGGGAATGTCAGCTAAAATTTGGGCTAGGGAAGGCTCTGCTAAGGAGCTCAGGAAGAGTCTCTGTTTTCTGGATGCTGTGGCTGAAGACAGGGTTGAGTTTAGGACAAGACGCTGTTTGTGGGACAGTCGCTTACAGACTGGTGAAGGTGTATCAGCAGGGCTGTGGTTCCTGTGGCTGAGGGGCAGCAAAGGGCAGGGCAGAACTCCCTCCTCCGGGTTTAGCTAAGTTCTGGCTCAGGACACACTGCTGCCTGAAACTTCCTACTTGAAAGCATTTTGTCCTTAGACTCCCTTCTCTGTGCACCATAGCTGTGGCTGACAGCACTGAAGCTTTGCAGATTGACAGAGAAATACTGTCTGGAAAGGGAAACCTCTGTCTTGGGTTTTGGAAATACCACACCATTTCCTAGCATACTTGGTACGGTATATTGGGAGGGAAATAATCCTTTCTTCACTTGTTTTTTTTCTGAGAGAAGAGAAACTGCACTAAGAACGGTTGACCACACAGAAGCACAGGAGAGTCAGATGGTCTGAACCTCGACAACTTATCATCTGTCGCTGACGGTGCTCATGTTACCTTTGGCAACGGTTGCCCTGCCTACAGATCAATGGAAAATGAGTATTTGCTTCTAGCTAATTGTGTCACTGCCAAATATAAAGCCATACATACAAAGATGGTCATCATCTGACCTTGGGGACTGTGTCTGTCTCCTGCTTGGAGTCACAGCTGTGACGTCCCTCTGGTGGCTCTGCCCATGTCCAGACACTTCCCCCTGGCTCACGCTGTGTACTGAAGAGCTCCCAGGTCCCCAGGAGATGTTTTGCTGCCCTCGCGTGTCGTGCCCATGACCAGGAATATTTAGGAAAGCTGGGGCACTGCGTTACGGTACTTCATACCCTGATTGTGCATTTACTTGGCCTTTGGAGGAGGAATGCCATGGTCTGTCGGGATAATCCATTGCTACCCAGTCACCTCACGCTGCAGTCACCCAAGCCAGGTTAAAGAGCATGAGCACAGCCAAGTGTTCATAATTTGATCTTCCACCTGAGGACGCCACTGCACATACTTATCGAGGAGACAGACAACCACTTGGTTACATCCTTATATATGTAGGTAGGTGTCTTGACCCGCTTATTCCTCATCGAGGTTAGAGCCAAGGTGATTTTTTTTGATCCCAAAGGTGAAATTAAGACACAAAAGAGATCAGATATCACAACCGCACAACCTTTTATTGACTAACAACCACTGGAAAGCAATAGGAAAGAAAGATAAGAAATGAGAAAACAAAGTAGTAAAGCATTTAAGATAGCAAGAAGTATAGCTACCACTACAGATCCAGTGATGTCTCCCAGGGCTGCCTGTTTCTATTTGGTGGGGAAGATCTCCAAAGAGTAGTTGTTCAGGGTGGCATTATATAGTGTCCCAAGAACTGCTTTGCATACCCTATTCCTGTTTAGCACATGCATATGAGGGTCATCAGAAGCAGTCTTCACCACCCTCAGCATTGTCTGTGTCGGTGGAGCATGCAGAGTTGTCCAGAGGCCCATATTTGCAGACATAGTATGACTGCGCACCTTTGGGTTTTTGCGAATGTAGTATGACTTGACAACTTATACACCATTGGGCTTTTGTGCTTGCAAGACAGCTGCCTTATCAGCAGTTGATCCAGGCCCTGCAGTTGCTTAGGACTTATCAGTACTCAAGTCAAGCCCCGTGGCTTATCAGTGGTCCAAGATTGCAAACAGTAGACTTGAAGTTTCTTCACAGGGAATTTCAGCAAGGTGGAGACAAACATTTAACATAGTCTCTTACAGTAGAGATTTCACAGAATTACAGAATTGTTGAGGCTGGAAAAGACCTCTGAGATCATCAAGTCCAGCCTACGACTCAACAACACCATCACATCAGCTTCTAGCCTATGGCTCAACACCATCACATCAGCATTTCCCTCCTGCAGCAGCTGTCCAGCAGGCAACACTGCACCTGGACCCTGGGTGATTTCTCAGCTTGTCCTAGAGAGGAACACCCTCACCAAACCTCACAGACTGCCCTGATGACACGTGTGTGAAGCATCTAAACAGAACAAGTATGTAGCTTGACACTGACTCTGGAGACCAGTAACATCAGCCTTGTCATTTTGGGCATACCCTGCATATGGCTTTGTCTACTAAAAATTTCAGAATTATGAAAATTCAGAATTTCAGAAGTCCCAATTTGTCAGTCCCGAATACTGGAAGTAGGTTAGATTGTAAGATCATAACATTTTGTGGTTATTGAATTATTTTCTACACTGGGTGGGAATTGCATGACCGAAGCACTGAGGTTCTTGACAGCTCCCAAAACCTGAAGATGACAGAGAAGTCCTCTGCATGTTATTTATATTTCTTTCATAATATGTCAAATCTCCTACAACATTGTGAACTTGCATGGCCTGAATTTTCTTGTCTTTTCCTTGAAGAGAAAGTTACCAGGAGGAATAATGCCCCAAAACCATAATGAGACTCATCTAAGCACACGCTGTGGTAGAATGTGGGATGACGGTCTCACACACTGGCACCCAGCTCTCAGGTCCTGGGCTTCATAGTTTGAGTTTGCCAAACAAAATACCCTTATTTGGCCACCTCCTGGGGAGAAAAATTTCCAGAAAACAGTGTACTTTGAAGGACTGAAACTGGGCAAAAGGCTGAATACAGGGTGTCTGTAAGAAAATCAGTTGTTATGGTAGTAGCATCTGTGTGGGGGCACTGTGTGCATGTGTGATGCAGAAGTCTTAGGCTAAGAAATTATCTAAGTATTCATTACAACTCCAGGTATCAGCTGTCAAAACCCCATAGATTTTATTGCCTTTATTTCTTGAAAACACCCCGTCAAGAATTTTTTCCTTGCATAGAGGTAAACAGATTGCAGAAATTTGGCATGTGTTGATTCTCATAACGATAATTTGCACAATAACATGGAAGTGTTGCTTATGTACTACTGAAAGCAGAAATTCATGTTTCAAGGCAAGCTATATTGAAACGTATGAAAAGAGGCAATTAGTACCATTTTGAATAATAAACTGAAGCTTATGTTATAGAGTTGTTCATACAAAATTATAGAAACCTAGACTGGAAAGAAGAACATCATATCTGGATAGAAGTAGTATTACTGTGTACAGAAATAAGTTTTCAGACAGAAATGGTGGTAAACGGAGAGATGGGCTTTTGCCCACTGAAGGTGCAGAGGATGAGGTTTTGAGGCAGGTGGGAGGAAAGTGGAACCTTTTCCTTTTCTTAGCTGAAGCCCAAGAAAAGTTGGCTTAAGAGGTTGTTCTGGACAACAGATGAATCTGGTCTTTCTTCATAAGCTGCTATTGATTTCGTGGTGTACGTGCTGATCTGACAAAATGTTCCCCAAGTAAATGCAATCTGAGCTCCTTGAGAGAGGCTTCGTAGAGAAATCAAATCAAACAGAAATGAGAGCTTGGGCAGTTCATGCATTCCACAGTAATACTTTAGTCTTTAGTAATATTTTGATGGATCAGAAGGGGATGCTGAGCTGGACAGTTAAACAAAGACCAACAAAAGACTTTTGAGCACAGCCAGGGGCACGAGAGGTACTCGAGGGCTGCTCCCACCATCTCGGTCTCTACTTACTGATATATGGCAATGGTTATCTGGATTACTGCTCATGCTGTGTTCTGCCAGCTCCAGGATTAACAGTATTACCTGTGAGATCTTCACAAGCTGCCAAGGTTCCTCCAGGAGCAGGTCTAGCCCACCCAGCATGTGCAAGGAGTACCCTGGTTAATTTTTAGTCCCTTTTTCAGTAACTCTTATGGGTCTCTGCCCTGTGAGATCACAGGACCAGTCTGTGGGTCCTGCGTGTCTCTCTTGAGTTACCCCAAGCCCCGTGATCTGTCGGAGGTGGAATGGGAGTGTCTGCATAAGCTTGTCACAAGGAGGTGGCTGCCAGGATTCTGCTGGGTCAAATGTCTCTCCTGGGGCATTGGAAATACTTCTGTTGCTCCCCACACGTTAAACAGAGGGAGTGGGTAGCTTCAACCAACTGCTTTGGGTCTGCATATCCCCATGCAGCTTGAGTAGGGACTGTGTCACAACGTCTGAACTTGGGTTTGGGACCTTGCAAAAGACAAAAGGTTTGCTACATGGGATCATGAAGGTGACAGTCTCTGTCCCACAGCTCAGATGCCTTTCACCACTTCTTACAGCCTTGGTGTAGGGTAGAGGGTTCTGCAGTGAAACCAAAGAGCAGAAACAGCCCTCCATTAGCTAGGACATAGCACTGTTAACTTAATCCTGATATTTTCTCTAATCTGTACACTTGGTTCAGCTCTCAGGCTGCACTGCTCTTGCCAGCGGGACTTGGGGGTTGGCATCCAGCCTTTAGGACAGGGCCCCAGCCTTTGGAATAAAGCTCAAAAGCTCTTGAAGACTCCAGAACCAATATTGTTCTACCTGAGAGTTTGTTATAATCTCCTCCCTTTCAGGGCTAATCTTTCCCCATTACAGCTGTTCCAACATTGATGAGTACTTTTGAGAACTCAGCTTTTCTGCTAAATGGTAAGTTTTCCTCTTCTATTAGTCCATTAGGAGGGTTATTACAGCTCAAGTATTCTGTCCTATTTGGATGAAAATTACTTAGATAAATAGCTATAAATTCCTCGTCCTGAAATGATGGTCTTTCTGGGTGCTGGCACAGGACATGCCCTGGTGTGTCCCATTTGCTGAGTGAAGGGTGGGAGGATTAGGAGAACGTGGCCCAAGGGCACTGCTGAGTAGTGCTGGGAGGGGAGCTGGGGCAAACATCAAAGACTTGTGGAGAGGTAAAAGAAGCAAGTGAAAACTTCTGAGGGGACAAGACCCAGAGAAGAGATGAAAAATGGGATTGCAGTGAAGCCTCCAACCTGGTTAGATTGAAAGGATTTTTAAAAACCTGATTTCTAGAGGAGAAAGCAAGGAGAAATTGTGTCCAGCAGGTGCACAGTAGCCTGCCAAAAACTAAATTTTGGTTCAAAAAACACAATTAACCTTCCTGTAGTACAGTGCACCTAAACAGCCTTATGTATACATCTGCTCCATTGCATTTCCTCTATTTTCCTGCCCGGAGGTGAGAATTTCCTCCCTTCCCAGCAGTGTGGAATTGCACATTTGCTAAGGAGGAAATCTGTGGTTGAGTAATTCATAAAATTCCCCAACATTACCTGCCACCTCTATTACCGTGGCTACAGAAGAGCTATTTTGTATTGCGAAGATATCAGTGTGGGTGGTGTGGCCACATCCTCTTTTAAACTGCACAGGAAGGCAGCAATTACTCTCATGGGTTTCAATCTACATTATGGTAAAACACAATTTTGCTAGTGTCCCACCCAAGCTCGGCAGCCTCCAGCCTGTTCCTGAGATATCCCTCCTCCCAATGCCCAGTGATGCTGACTCCTGCCTGCTTGGTCCTCAGTTCTGGCTTTTGACCCAGGCTGTGCAATGCGGAGGCAGGTGATGGGGTAGCACATGAAACCATGCTGGGAGATGCAGGATCTGTGTGCCCTAATTCCCCTGGGGAAGGAGGATCTGCTGTCCCCACTCACTGCAAGAGTGCTTTTCCTTCAGGATGCTCCAGGTGTTGCCAGGCTTCACTGGTTTGGGCTTTTCAGGTTTTCCCCTCTTAAAGCTCATTCCTGCTAAACTAAGTACAATATTTGCAAACCGAGGTCAGGAAATTGCTGCCACACCCTTTGTGAACATGTAGTTGCACGCACTTGTCCTGCTTTCCATCGATTACTAGATGAGGAACTGTGTCACCTGTGCATGTCACTGTGCATGTCAATGAAGCCAGGAGTGTCCACCCAGAGATGGGGGCTGAATTCAGAAAGGGCCAATTACCAAAGCACTTTGGTCTAGTGTGCCTCTCTCAAAATCAGCACATCAATAAATCATATGGCCTTTAGTCCAGGGCTTTCATCTCTCAGGGGATCCTAGTAAGAAAATCCAGACTCGAAGGTGAGGAATCACAGGCATTCTGGTTTCTTAGCACTTCATTTCCAGGTCTGCAGACCCCAAAATTTGTCAGCAGGCTCTAACAGGTTTCTGCTTTTTTTTGTATCAAACTTACACCTGGGAGGAGCTCTCTGGCTGGTTTTGACTTTCCCTGCAGCAAGGGCAGAAATTTCCAAGGTGTCCTCAGGGGCTTGATGTGCAGCGGGTGATTCCTGCAGGACCAGAGGAGGAGAGCGATGCCTCAGCCTACCCTCTGGTACGCTCTGGTTTGCATCCCTGTGCCTTCTGCACAAATACTGGGAGTGCCTGCTGGGATGGTTGGGTAGGGAGCCAGCAGTGTGAGTGTGAGCTCAGACCCTGGCTGTTGCCAGGATGATGTCCTGGTGGCACCAATGACAACCGACTGGGAGAGCTGGCAATGCTACAGCAACTGTGCCCAGGAACAAGCTTTCTTAACTGATTTATAAAGCTGATTTTATTTTTTTCATCTTGGGTATCTGCTCTGCCCCAAAGGAGGGACAGGCATCAACATCAGCAGAGTTTGCGTGATAAAGAAAATCCAGCCACACTGACCTTAGAAAATTTTATTTAGTTACTTTATAGGCATGCTATTTATCAGTATTCATCTAACACTGTTATCAAAAGACATTTATGCAACTTCCTCAAAGTACCTGACCATGTGTAATAGGCCACATAAAAATAAATGCCATGGTAAATGTTGAGTCACACAGGATAAATAAAATAGTTTCCAGGGCTCATTAGAGCTGAAAACTGGGGTTTTATAGCAAGATGAAGAGAATTACACGATGCAGTTCCATATGGCTTATGAAATGTGTATGAAAACCATTTTCTCCTACCTATCCTAATTATGATATATAAATAGATTTACTATTTTCCTTTGAGCACTTACTTGGCAGGAATTTATTTTTTTAAAAAGGCCAGCATAATCACTTATATGATACATTTCTGTAGGCTCTTAACAGATCTCTAAATCAAAATGCAATTATTTATAGCAATAACATGACCTTTCACTAATTGGAAAGAAAATTTTACACAATAGGTGACAGTTGTAATGAATGCTCAGCACTGTCAAAAGTCATTTGGCATTTAAACTGTAGCTGTTTAAGTGTTTAAATAATGCATAATGAGTTTCTAAATTATGTGTATATATGAAGTTTTGTGGGGAGCGTGAGTATGCTTGTGGAAGGAGGGGGCAGTTTGCACTACCCATGGCCAGATACTGGACCGAAACCAAAACACCGTTTTTCACCCAGGGTGAAATTTTATCACATAAGCTGTTGGCTGAGGATGCCTTCTGCATCCGTCTCGCTGTGGACAGCAGCAAAGGCACAGGTTTAACAGCAGCTGTGAGGAGGGTAAAAGGGGGCAACAGGACCAGCTGGGGCCAAATTCTGCTGGGCTGTGCCTGCTAAAGGTTCATACGAATAGGAGGGGACAACAGAGACAGAGGAAGAGTGATGCCAGAGCGGTAAGGATGAGATGTTTGCCAAATATATGTTTTTATTGTTCACCATTAAGACTGCGGTAGTGCTTAAAGGCTGACGTTTTGGACCTTGTTATACCAGGTACCATAAACACGGTGCACAACAGCCGTACTCACTACAGAGAGCAAGGCAAGATGGGCTATGGGGCCCGTACACAGCAGAAACAGAGGGTGTCCCTGCTTTTCCAAGTGGTCTGTAGTCCAGCAAGATCCTCCCTACCTGGAACCAGGGGGTGACACTCACCAGAACAGGCTGGGAGCAGGGGCCCTTTGAAGGAATACGTAGGACTACATGTGGCAATGCAGTAAACAACAGTCAAGAGACAGAATACATGAGTCACTTTTCTAGCATATTTGAATGTTGTTTAAATATAAACACTGCAAATGAGTATCTCTAACTGAGAAAAAATAAAATTGGATGCAAAAATACACCAATGGTACACTGCATACGCATAAAAATACATTACATGGTTTGCACAGTCATTATGTGTCTTCCTTCCAGACTGACTTTCTACAGACTGATACAAAAGTTGAACTAGAGAAAAACAGAACGGAAAGGTCTTCAACTAAACACATTGTTGTTCTGGCAAGCGATTTGCTTCCAAAAAAACTGGACTATAAAACCAGAACAGTTTCACAACAGACTCATTTGTGTTTTCACATCGTATCTACCTCACAGAAAGAGGGGAAAGGGTGAGTAAGGAAACGGTGACACATACTGGGCGCTGAATAAATTTGAATGGCATTTGAGACCAGTTCCAGTACCCATTCAGAGCCCATGATGTTAACGGGGTCTGGAAAAGTCATTTCCTTGATTAGGAGGGCTTAAGTAGTATCTGAAGTGCTTTAGTAGACGCTGGGGCTCAGCGCACATGACCCACGGCAATAGCGGCTCGCTCCTAACCCTGTGTCAGCAGGGCGCCGCTCCCGTGCGGGTGCACTGGATGGGGCAGGTGCAGAGGGGCTGCCAGGGGGCTGGGTGCTCCCATCTCATGGAGGTGAAGGAAGCAGAAGCTGCCCGAGCTGGGCTGTTGCTGCAGGGCCAGCTAGGCTTTTGTGGGGCTGATTTGGAAACCCTAGTGCCCCTGGGCGATGCTGCTGCATGGGGCATGGGGGCAGCAGGAGCCCTGCCATGGCTGAGCAACAGCTTCTCCTGACTCAAAACCCGGTGCCTCTCCCATCAGCCTAATGCAGCCACCCCTGCCTGGCTCGGAGAAAAACTGATGGAGTGCAAGCATGCTCCCAGGGAACTCTTCCAACATCTCTGAATTCTGGCTTCAGTTTTTGTTTCCCTCCATTTCCTTAGAAGACAAGATGCTACACAGGAGGTGCCTGCTCAGTCTGAACTACTTCGGGAGTCATTGACGTGACCTTGGCAGCACCCTGTGAGGTAGACGGAGGTCAGAGCACCAGGGCAGTGTCCCGGCAGAGAACGTGGTGGCACCAAGGAGACCTTGGGGGGCAGTCCATGACTAGTGGAAGGAGCAGCCCTCATCCTCGTGGGCACTGCTCCTCCCGTGGGCGCATCCTGCTCCTGGCTCAGCACGGAGGACAGCCATTCCCATGGAAGTGCGAGCACTGGATTAGGACAAAGTACTTTCCACAGGAAAAGGTGGCAGTGTGCGTTGTGCATCGCTCCAGGGGACGGTCTCCATCCCCAGCTTAGCTGACAGTCCAGCACAAGGGGTGCCAAGGTGTGCCTCGGCCTAGGACACATTTATGTTGGAGAAGAGTGGGGCCCTGGGTGATGTAGATGACGTGCTGTCTGCCAAATAGCCCAGGATGCTTTTGAGTTCGCTGCGTGACAAATTAGCTTTGATGTACAGGAATGCTTCCAGGTGCCTTTTGCTGCAAAAGAGAGATGGGCAGGTGTTACCTCCTCCTGCAGATCTCCATGTGCTGGGTCCCCAGCACCCACCCCAGGGTGCTGAGGTCCATGGCAGATGCCAGCTCCAGCAACTGGCAGTCCTACATGGGACACAACACTGTCCCAGGAGGTTTTGGGTAGGAAATCTCCAAGGCAAGGGAGAAAATCAGGCTGGAATTCAAAATATATACATAGGCTTTTTAAATAGTTTACTTTGTTGTCCAATGGCACTGGGATTGCCACAGCCTGGCAGGCAGCCCCCACCCATTTTTACAGACTCAGTGTATCTGAACCTCACCTATGTTCATATTTTACTGTTTCCTGGCTCAATTAAAAGTCCACACAAGTATTTGCAAATCTATTTCAGCGTCTCTTACCGGATATCTGGGTACGTCGTGGCGAGTGTTGCAACTTCTATTTTAATAGCAGCTAAATCCTGAAGTCGGATTACTTCAGCCATTTTGGGGAGCGCCGAATTCAGCCACGTGGCTTGAGACCCCTGCCAGAAGAGAAAGCAGTCAGCAGGGCACCGTGGAGGTGCAAACCTTCACCCAGCCCAGGAGCTGTGTTTCAGGGCAGGTGCAGCCCAGCTGGTCCCTGAGGCTGTTTTCTGGTGATGGGGAAGGACACGGCAGCGATTTTAGGTGCCTCATTGTTTTCAGTGATGTTTCTAGCCTGGGTCAGTGTTGGAGAAATTGGATTAGTTTTGTGGTGTTTTTTAATCCTCTGAAGTGGTGCAGGGTTTGCCATAAGGCTAAGGTTTCCGCATCCCACTTGACAGACTCTCTCTGCTCTTCCCTCCCGTCACATATGCCTTTCCTTGGGTTTCTGTGCTGCCTGGTGTGCATAAGGTCTGATGGACAAGGTAATGCAGTGCCATGTGCTGCTGTCTCCCAGCTCTGCACACAATCCTGCCTTCAGCATCTCCAGGCATTGCCAAAATTCTCTCCCTGCCCACTCAGATGAAAACCCTGACTGAACCTCTTTTCTGGCAGTCGGATACCCCAAGGCACGGGCTGCCTGACCTCCCGCCCACACCGAGTGATGCTCAGCCTTGTTCCTTCTCCAGTCAAATGTACATGGGGTGGCACAGGACGGGGCTTGGCTTAGCTGTTTTGCAGGCAGATTTATAGATGTGAAAGGCAGGAGGTGATCTCAGAGGACTGTCAGAGGTGTTTAGCTCAATCTTCTGACCCTACTGATATAAACCTTCAAAAGGAAACAATTGTCTATCGGACAAAGGGTGATGAATTATTGCTTTCCACCTGTGGGAGGGGCATACTGGTGGCAGGGGAGCCTTCCTGCTGGTGGGCACTTGAAGACCTCTTTCTGCCTTGGGTCCTGCCTTCCAAGAAACTATTCTGAGTTTAAAAGTTTAAGGAGAGGCCCAAGAAAAGTTATTTTCCTGTTTTTCAGTGTGCCCCTGCCTTGTGCTGTTGCGAATGTGGTGAGCACTCACGTACATTGCTGGTGCAGAAGGCTTCCAGGTCAGCAGCGTTCTTGGAGATGCGTTGGGCCAGGTTTTGCTGTTGTGCTGGAGTTTTCAGGCTGACCTTCCTCTTCAGCAGCCTCACGATATACTCTTTAACCAAATGGGCATGGATCTTCTCGATGATAGCCTGTTGGGAAGGAAAGGGAGGGGATCATCAATCTATCTTCTGTTTGGAGACAAAACAAACCATGTGTGGGGACGGAGGACAAAACCACCTTGGGTGTTGTAAGACACGTCCAACCAAGTGCCTGCTTCTGGCCACACGCCACGAACGGCGCTGGCTGCCAAACTCCCTATGACTGGTGACACGACATCCTAGATGCCGAGAACTTCTTTGTGCTCAAATTAATTACGTGTGGGAATTTCCCAATGGTGTTTCCTTCTGGGAAGCATTGAAAGTGTAGAAAAGATATGTGTTAGAGAAGCAGCAGTATTCCAGAGCAACAGGAATTCACGCTGCTTCTCCTGTTCCTCTCTCTAATACACAAAACATCATCAATTTTTTTTGAGCTACTAAAAAGACAAAGGCAGGAAATGAAAAATATTTTTAAATGGTGGTGTTTTGTGCATACTCCAGCACCAATGAAGATATGGTCGCGGCTCAGTTATCTGGAATTCGTCCCAGTTGCATCCATCCCCTCCAGTCCTTAGGGCAAGCAAAAGAGCCACGAGACAGAACTGAGTGATTGCATCTGTGTTTCAAGGTTGATAAACCAAACCCACATGTAAATAAAACCATATTTTGGGTGATCCCTAGAGCACCTTCTCTACAGCAGCAGCGCTTTCCTCTGCAAACACTGCAGGAGAGCTACAGGAGTCTGTTTCTGCTGAAGAAGAGTAAGATTTATATGGCTAGTCTAGGTAAACTGCGCGCTGATGGAAATCCTGCCTGACAGGGCTCTCTGATGCCAGGCCAGCTCGCCAGCTTAACGTGGGACAAGGCAACTCCAGTTGCAGAGGATCAGAGCTGAAAATGCAGCCTCAGCATCCCAGAATCCCTCTGATATTTCTCTTGGACTTACATGGTAGAAAGGGTCCTTTAGGGTCCGGAAGTCTGAAATATGTTTGCTGGTGGTTTTAATGATCTCATTCATAATTTCGTTGCTGGAGTCCCATTTATTTTCTGTAAACTTCTTATAAATTGGCTGTAAAAAGGAAAATCTGCTTAGTTTTCTCAAAACATATTCTAAGCACACATATATTTAGCATTTCAGTATGTGCAGTATCCTACATAGTGACAGCTCAGCATGCAGTCCTGTGCAGGGACATGTGACAGTGACTTACAGGGGAAGGGGAAGAGAGGGCTGTTTTGGGTTTGTGCCCCCTTCTTGGTTCCTCATGATGAAGAAGACTAAAGGCTTGAAAGGCTCATATTGGAGATTCTTCGTTTTATTTCCACATTAACGTTTCACCCGCACTACCTTGTCTGATTAGAGAATTATGGAACTATCAGGGAAAAAAATCAATCTTTATGAGATGTTTTTGATCACGATTTTTCTTGGCCACAGTATATAAATATAAAAATAAAAAAAGCACCCCTACTCTGTCAGATGCCTTTCAAAAGGCTCTACAGAGAAAGCAGGAGAGATTGTGCCTGAACACTCCTGACTCCTACGCCTCCCTCTCTACCACACTAGCTTAACTTAAAAGCTTGTGTTATATATAACAACAACAAAAAAAAACAGGAAAAAAGAAAATAACCAGAAGTGCCTTTCAGGCCACCTTTCTGGAGAAGCCAAAAGCTGCATAATTGCGATTGATGCCATTTGTGATTGCTTCCTAGAGACTGTGGAGTGTAAACACTGTCAGGCTGAGACTCTCCCTGCTGCAGCAGTTATGTGAGAGGTGATCAGCACGTTTTATGCTCCTCTGCACACTCACATCTATGTTGCTGTGCCCATTTTGCCTGTGGGCTCGAGGAGAGGTGAGTCTGAGTTTCCTGGCAGCAATGCAAGTTAGGACCAATGCTGAGTGGTGACCTGACCCAGAGCCCTTCTGACCTTTGCTGCGCTGGGATCAGAGATTTGGGCAACTGATGCACAGCAGAACAGGCCTCGCACTGGCCGAGCCATGGGGCAGGGATCTGGTACCTTGAGCTGGGCAAACAGCTGCTGAAGCAGCACGTCAAAGACGCTGTTTTCAATGTCGCCAAGAGTGAGGAGGATACTGGCTTTGTTGTCGTCCTTCTCTGGCATGTTTTTCTCTGCATAGTCTCTGCAAGGAAATACCAGCATGGTCAGAATAATCTGTCCTCAAAAGACAGGGAGAGAAATTCAGAGGTCCCTAAACTTTCCTCTGTATGTAGATGGACCTTCCTTTGCCCACTCTGGAGTACCTCCCCTCTATCACACTATTATCCACTGCCCGCAAAGGAAGGAACAAAACCTTTTCTTTTGGACCCTTACCTAAAATTACAGCAGTTGTTAATATTTGCAATCAGTATAGGCTTGTAGTATCTGTGCTTCTTGCTCTTCTCCTTAAAATCTTCAAAAGCATCCCTGTAGCTGGAGGGGAGATGGGAAGAGGAGAGGTGGGTGAGTGGGTTCCCCCAGGGAGTCTCGGCCAGCCCAGCTGCCCAACCCAGTCTTACTGCACCTTCTCAGGAAGGCAGGCAGCTCCCTCGACAGGCGATGCGACAGCTCCTCGCCCACTGCCATGCTGATGTCCTCGGCTCGCTTCTGGCCGCTGTAGATGCTCTAACAGACAAGATCAATTTTAAATGCCACTCGCTCCAAAAAGGCCAGGTTTGCCAATTAAAAAGGCTACGGGTCCTCAATTGCAGTATCTGCGCCCAGCTCTCTGGCATCCCTCCCTGAGACTGAGCCAGGGACCATGCAGAGCAGCTGTACTTATCTGGTGGGTTCAAGCCAATTTTGAACTCCATTTTCAAATGGGGAGAGAAGAAACAAGTATTACAGAAGGTCTATAAAATAGCTCAGACAGTGGGCAAAGCGACACTTGGGATTTTTTGCGCTTTTTTCCTGAATGTCATATGATTGCGTTAAAAAAAAAGCAATTTAAGCACAACATCCTGAGGTTTTAAAAATTAAACTCTACTAATCCACTGCAGCCAGGGTAGGGAGAATGTTGAGCGTGGGGAAAGGGTGTGAACACTGCCCATGACAGCCTCCCTGGGAGCAAGCAGGGATCAGCACTGTGCTGCTCCCTTGCTCACCAAAACCTGCCTGTGTCTCTCTGCTGTTACATTACCCAACTTGGCATCGGCTGGGGTGCAGAGGAGACTGCACGGTGGGAGATGAAGGCAGCTTTACTGCTTGTTTTGCTTATAGAGGAGTTTGTCTCCAGCACATGGTAGACCAGGACCACGCTAGACCATGGGTTTGGGCCCCCCCATACCACCCACCTCTACTACTGACCGACAAAAGTGACTTGTCCTTTTGCTTTCTTGCATTGACCATAGTTGGTCTCAAATCACAAATACCTGGAGGATGCAATTGTTTGTTTTTAATATATATCTGTATTACCTGGATTACAAATATTGCTAGTAGTTCACTCTGAAAATGCCCATTTAGTTTCTCTGGTTCTTTGTCTTCTTTCCATCCTTGGATTTCTTTATCTAAACATTTGCTCAGTGAATTTTTGATCGTAGCCTTTGGGGAAGGAAAAACAACAGCGTTTACCACAAAGTGGATGTAGCAGCTTCTACCTTATGGCAGTTTCACTTGCCCACCCACCATTTTTTTCTGGCTCAGCAGACCTTTTCCTCATCCCTGGTGAAGAAATACAGGCTCTTTGTTAGGAGAGACCTTACCCATCACTGCATGACAGCAAGCAGAATGCCCTTACAACCCACCTATGCAATAGCAAATGGAACATTTCAGAGCAGGAATGAAGATCAAGATCTATACCCTGCCCACCACCCCGCGACACCAGTGGTGAGCTGGAGGGCAGGGAGGGGAGCATTGAGCTGGCAGGTCACAGACAGCTACACATGCTGGAGCCCAAATTCCCCCAGCTACGCGCTGGCTGTGGGCCACACACAGTGCTACTCTCTGGGACTGGTTTTGCAATCTTTTTTCATGAGCGCTTCTCAACATCTTATGAGCACTGGAGAGCGAAACAAAATCATCTCAGGTTTTCTCTGCTCTGACCCCTCATGTGTGCATGCTGTGCAGCAAGGTTTTGAAAATGGTCTGTACGTGGCTGGCACATATTTTTGGTCTCCAAGTGCCTCATTCGTGCACGCTGTAGCCCTCACACCCACTCCTCCCATATGCAAACCATCACAGCTAAACCTGGAAGTTGTCTTCTCATTTCCCAGGAATTCCATTCCAGACCAAAATGCCAAAAGCACTAAGCTATGGGAGTACTGTAAAAGTTGCTTCTTGCTTCCATTAAAGTAAGAATGATCCAAAACCTAGAGCAACTGTTATTTTCTGCAGACTAGGCGATTCTCCATCAAAGATGCAGATTTTTCAAGACCAGACCTACATGCTTTGTGCTCACCCAAGGTCTGGTACCACTACAGAGACCAGAAGAAATTGAATCCATCAGCTGTGAGAGGGAGCATAAATCCCTCTGAAGATTTAACAGACCACTGGAAAGTTACCAGTAAAGATTTGTTGTTGGATATTTCCCCACCTTCCTACCACAAGGTCTGCAAGAACAGAGCAGTTCCTTTCTGACAGGTCCCAGGGCTAAGCAAGTTTGCTCTGCAAGTCTCATCTAGCAGAAAGCCAACCTGTTTCCCCGAAAGAAACAAAAGCATTCTTGCTTTTCCTTCTCTCTGGCAGCGTGTGTGGCTCTCAGGTGAGACATGTGTGTGCATGAAAAGTGAGAGCTCGTCTGCAGAGTCATATGGGAGCAGTACGGGGAAGAGGAGGGACTGACCAGATTCTCACCTCTTCACTGTCAAGGTATTTCTTTTCAAGCTCTTTGCTCAGACTTGATGGTAAAAGACTTCCAAGCTTAACTTTTTCCAACTCCTTGGCTAAAGCATGATCTTTTCTCATTTGTCTGGAATGAAAAAACCAAACAATCACATTTTCCAAGGGCAGTGTAATTCAAGACAGCTGTTGATGCAAATCACTAACACTTTTTGAGGCTATCAGTGAAAAAACAGACGGAAATGTACATTGTCCTTACTCCAAGCAGGACTTGGAGGAGCTGAATCTGTGCCAGGGGTGGGACCTGTGAGGGTGGGACCCAGAGCAACCCCAAGGAATGGAGTCATGTTCTTCTGAGCATCTGAGCACCAGTCACTGTGCTCTCATGGGGATGCAGGACCTGAAACAAGCAACCTGAACCAAGGCGGGTCTAGCCATAGCACACAACCTCTCTCCATCAATACCGAGAGGTAATCAGATGAAGAGCTGGCATTTTGTGGCTAGTTGGGAATGGAGTGGGAATTTTCATACCCCACTGTCATGTCCCTGCCACACACTGACTGAGACGGGTGCTCCTGAGCAGCTTTGAGGGAAAGAACCTGCCAGCCATAGGGGAGTCAGACCAGCACTTCTCGGGAGGCTGATCTGGAAGCAGCTTCTCCTTCCAGAGCTGCAGAGAGTAACCCTGAGGATTGCCTGAGCCCCGTGTTTGCACATCACCCAGCTCCACGTGGGTACGCTGCCGTGATTTCTGCACATGGCCTGTTTCTGATATGACACTGGAAGCCGGGGCCAGGCTGATGTGCAGCCCTGCTCCTCCCTGCTGGTCATGGAGAGAGATGGTCCCTCACAGATACCTGGGATGCAGCCTCTGGGAACGAACCTCAAAGCAGCCACTGCCCTGGCCAACACCATCCCCAGCCTCAGGCTGCACTGCCCTGGCAGAACCCTGCTCCTCGCAGCTACTGATTTCCAAACACACACTGGTTCATGCCTGGCTAACCTGACCTAGAGCACCACACTGGCTCTAGAAAACTGCCAGGATCAACATTGACTCATTATACTCTGTCAATGAAACACGAGAACAGCTTTAGAACAGCAGAAGTAATATTGCTGGTGTGTTTACCAGTTTTCATCTAAGAAATGAGATCCCTCAATTCTCCATCCAGTACTATAAGCTACAGCAACAAATACTTTCAGTTCTATAACATATTGAGCTTGTGAGGATAAAGAGTGATGCTTGGCTGATGATGTCCTCTCACAAGGGTGCACCCTTTGGTCTCCTAACCAGGAGCAGATCATAGACTGTAGGCAACACCTAAGCAACGTCCTCCATGCCCAGGACAATTTTGTCTTGGGTTGCTCAATTTATTGGTTGCCCTCTGGTGCAGAGGGCTGAAATTTCCAAATTCTCCAAGAATGAGTTCAGGTCTGCAACTGGAACAGACATTAGGGCCATGAACCTGCCCAATTTACCTCACAAGTGAAACCCTGAACATCCCTGTGTGTGTCTGTTGCCCAGAAGCCTGAACGGTGGGCTCTGCCCTTGGTTTACAGACTAGTAGCCTTGAGTGTGTCCCTTCCAGCTGTCCTGACCATCAGCACCAAGCCAATGACACCAGACCTAGCCAGGTGCCAGACTGCGTTGCAGTGATACCGATTCATAAATCAAGTAAACTCCCGGTTTCGCAGCCAGGGAACCTGTGCTGATCACCAGGAATAAACACATGTAAAAGCCTCACTTACTCTGGGTAGATCTTGTGCACCCACGAGAGGAGAAGGTAAACATCCTTGTCTTCCAGATGAGACTCAGCATTTTTCTTTGCCTGGGAGGCAAAATAATCGTGGTAGAGTTCTGCATATGTACCGAACACATTAAACTCAGGAGGATAAAGCTGTTTAATGTACTTTACAACTACTGTCAGATCTTCTTTCATTGTCTTTCCCATGTGCAGGAGGTTCTGGCCAACTATAGAGAGGTTCTCGGTTCTAGGAGTACGGCTTGTGTCTTTCATTCTGGCCTCTACTGACTCCTTTACTGTAGCCATCCAAATCTCTTTCCATTTTCTAGGTCTAAACTGCAAATTTTGGTCAGGTGGATTCTCTGACGTGTAGTACTGATCTTCTTTCTCCTGCTCTTTCAGTGCTTCTACTGCCTGCTGCAGCAATTCTGGGTTTGTTTTCGCAAGCAGCACGGAGTCTTTCAAGACGCTGAAGACTTTGTGCTTCAGAACTTCATAGACAGACTCGAGGTCTTGCTGGCTGGTGGTCAGTCCCTCCTCACATTTGCTAGACAGGCTCTTCTCCATAACAATGAGAAGCTGAGCAGCATCACAAAGCTTTTGCTCTTCCAGGAGATCCATGACTTGTTTGACTGGTGAAAAAAAGAACAGCCTTTCTTTACCGAATGGCCAAGACCTAAACTTCTGGTTTATAATAAGTTATGGCTCTGGAATACTTAAAAAAATATTTCTATTTTTATAATGTTAGATCTTAGGCTCCTTCATCATATAGAAAATCTTTCTGTTTATTTAAAGATTGGATTATTCCTAGCTTGCCTCTAACTGGCACAACAGAAGTTGGAATACTTATCACCGGTGTGTTACATATGAACAGCTATTTATGTGCTACCTATAATTTTTTTCCAAGATTTAGATCTGTGGAGTTTTAAAAATTTATTTATTTATTCATTATCCCCCTTCACATTAATATGACCTCAAGTCAGAAGCATGGCTTAAAAAAAGATATAGATATACGTGTCTAAATAAGATGCAGTAGAGGAAATACCACATGGGTTTTCCAGAAATAGATTGGCACAATCTGACCTGTGAAATTTTTTTGGAGGACACATTTAGCAGGCAAGATAAATACAATTGAACTATCTTATCTGAAGTACAGCCAGTTACTCAATATGGTGGATTCTGGGAAATTATTAGTTAAACTGGAGAAGTTATATCCCCAAATAAGTTTTTTTCAGGTGTGCAGGTTTGTGTGGAAAATCCTGGGTGGGGAAAAATTACATTATTCATTAAATACACTTTATTTCATATTGTCTTTAGAGACTGGCATAAAAGCTGGAGTGCCCTGTTGGCATCTGCTGACTACACAAAGCTCAGAGATGTTATCAAAACTAGAGGCTTGGTTTATTATACAGGAACAACGAGATAACTTGAATAGTAAATGGGCTGAAATTTAATAGCACAAAGTGTAAGATACAAATTCAATAGAACAAAAGTTACTTAGCAACAAATAGGATTTTCTGCTGCAAGCTGGATGTGAATCAGCTTGAGATGGGGGAGGGAGAGAAATGCCTGGAGAATTAGTAAATTCTTACTGTGAGATGATGAGGAAAATGTCAAATACGACCCCAGGTTGTATTCAGTGAGGAACATCCAACTGAGATAGGAAAATGGTCACATACTGTACCAGGCATTGATGGTACGTTATTTGGAATATTTTCTACAATCCTGGTTACTTTATTTCAAAAAAAGACATTGGGAATGGGGCAATACAGCAGTAAGAATAAAGGCACAAAGGGTCTGGTTTTGGTAGGCTCGGTTCATTTAGCTGAGCAAATTCAAGGCCGATAAGGAAAACCACCAGTTAGGAAAAACATTTGACACATGGAGAAAGAGATGCCAGTTAGCCAGGTAAAGGCTTGCCTGGAAACGAGATAAATTCTGCTCAAACAGTAAGACTTTGTAAGAGCTGCCCAGTAAAGGAGGTAGGAATAAAATATTAACTTATTTTAAGGTACAACTCCCAGGCAATGAGCTAGGTCACCCAAGGTGGCAGGTGAGCCTTGGAAGTGCCAAGGGACACTTTCTTCTCCAGTTCTGGGTTTCTCTGTGCAGGTATTTTTCTACCCTTCTAAGCACCCTGGTGGGACGGTGCCTGCAACTGGAGGAGCTGTATGTTCATATACCAGCCCCGGGAAACACCTACACGTGCTGCTCACTGTGTCCCTGAAGGAAAAAGAGATTTCACAGGGTGGTGGTTTCATGGAGGAACAGAGCAGAGAAGTATGCCCTGGTTTCTCACCCACCCACATATCTGTGCCTCCAAGAGAGGTAAAAATAAGTTTCATTTTGGACGGAAAACCTGTAAGCTGGCAGTTCCTCAAGGAGTGTGCCCTTGGTACCAAAGGACTAGGACTTGAGGTGATGTCTCCCTCAGCCCACATTTCCCCAGGCTCCTTGGCCAAAATCACTTCAATCTGTCAGTGATCTTGTTTCTCAAAGTGACAACTCCTCACTTTGTGCAGCCCCTCTAGAGGTAACTGTGGCCTATGAAGTGGTGCAAGGAGGATAAAGGAGCACTTACCGCTGGGTAGCTTGATATTTTTCATTTTCTTCAGTGCAGTCCTAAGGATTTTCTTTATTCCTTTATTCCCCTTTTCAGGACTGTCCCCAGCAGAGGTGGAGCTCCCATTGCTCGTGATAGAAGATGCACGTGAGGGTCTGCAGGGTGCTTCTGGCTGTTCACTCATCTTCTCCTGGTCTCTGGACCAGATCTCGTCTCCAGGAGGTACAGGACAGGCAGGAACTTTCTCAGCTACTGATGTCGAAGGGTTTTCAAGCTGCCTGTTTACACCAATGCAACCCTCTGATCCATTGCGTATTCCAATAGCACCACTTTGGAAAAAAGGTAACATTTTCATCATTTTCCTTCTAGCCTGTAAATTTCAGAGAGAACTGGTCAGATTATAACAGTTTGCATACAGTGGCATTCCCATCTAAAATTTTTTCTGGAATGAGTTGTCCCTGTGTGGGTGGAGTGGGCAACGCCACACACATTTGGTATGAGCACAGCTCTGCAGGAGAGTTCCTAAGCAATGTCACCTCAGGTAACTAAGAGGATGAAAGCAGCTCTCTGGTCCAATAAACTTAGAGAAAAATCAATGAGTAATTTTAAAGGTGATTCAGATGGCCTGATTTGAGACCTCAAACTTTTCTAGATATGGGAGAGCAGGGCTTTCCCACTGGATGCTGTGGGAGTATGGATGTGAGCCTGGATGCTGGACACAAATGATGTGGGTGGCTGGGACAAGCATCCATGTGCCTATTCAAAGCAATCACAAAATTACTATACTTTTATATGGCATCAGGATCAATTCCCACCTTCCTCTGGGCCTGTTTTTTGCTGATCTCTGCTGATCTGGCTGCAGATCTCTTTGTGGAAGCACTCATGTAGCTTATTGCACATTAAGTCTGCAAGTATAGCATGAAAATGAGATGAGCCTACCAAGCTGGGTATGTGTCAAGTCTTTGCTGAGTAAAAAAGTCCTTTATCTATGTCCCCATTTAAGTCAGTAACACAATTCTTAGCTTTATTGAGGAGAGCTCCCAGAGAAGGTGGCTGAGGGTTCAGAAACCTCGGGGATGTCAAAAACATGGTCGAAAGGGTGGGAGTGTGGGAAGCACAGCAGTATCTCCTGATCTGAGCATCATAAGGCTTATCACTTCAGGCTCAAAAATCCCGGTCAGAAGCAAGGTTTCAATGTTCTACATGCTGCTCACACCCTGACAGTGGTGGATACAAGCTCAGGGACAAACTCAGACCCTTCAAACCCACTCACATGTACACAATCTCATTTTCAAAGCGGTCCCAGAGTGACTACAGCATCTCAAGACACGGCAAGTTCAGAGCAGCTTGTTGCAACTTCAGCAGGAATTACTGGATTTTCAAATACTTGGGAGCATCTCTTGATGATGAAGTATGAGGCTGAATGAAATGCTAGGGAAATGGGGTGGTAGACGGGGAAAGGTTCTGGTAGCAGGGACTAGCCAGACTGGACTTTCCCCAGAGCCGTTAAATGAAACTGGTGCCAATGATGAGGGCTGCTGTGTGTCCAGACCAGCCTTTGCCTGGCTGAGGGGAAAATAGGAAATGACAGAAGGATCGGGGTTGTTTAGTCTTGTTTAAACAGACATCATCCTGCCAGAGTCCTGCTCTACCACAAACACTCTTGCGCTACAAGTAATTAATGATAGAAATTTCTTACCATAACAGAATATTTTCAGATATTATATTTAGAATTATCTACGTACATGTATCATTTAATATATTGCTATAGAGTTATTTGCATAATTATATTCATTTATATAATGATTAATATATTTATAAAATAGTAAATAAACAAAGTGACTCACAGTTTCCTATCCTTGATCTAATAACATTTATTTTAAAGTGACTTACTGGGACATCAGTGCATGCCTGTATGAAGAACTCCCAGGGAAGTTTTGGCTTATTTGTACTGCGTAAGGGCAGAATAATGAGGCTCTAAATAAAGGAAGAACTGGGTTTCAGTTGTAAGGCCACAATGTGGTGATCTTCAAATACCCTTGTTAAGTTTATACTGTTGATATGGATCATGCTGATAGAAACTGTGATACACTTATTTCTGGGCAAACTCATTGGAAGACTGTGGCTTTTCGTTTTAGTTGTGATTCCTCCTGCTGGCTCCTAGCAGCCTGGGGAGCTGTGTAGAAACAACTCAGTGGCAGCAGCCGGGTGGTACAGAGAGCAGCTAGAGCCTGGCATCGTTGGAAGCTTTCCTTCCTCGTGCTTTGGCTGCCAGGTAGTGTTGAGGGTTAGCAATGCTATTGCTTTTAAAACACAACGAAGATGAAAACTCATTTGGGAAGGAGAGAAAGTGAGGAGGGTGTGCACAATCTGGCTGCCTCTCAGCTAAACTGGTGGTCTGTGACCTGGAGCAAAGCGTGAAGCTGGACCTCACGTGTTGATATGGCAGAGAGGGATGGTCGTGGCTGCCAGAGATGCCAGGTTGCTGCCTCGGGTCACTGCTCAGCCTGGGGCTTGTTGTACGGGCGAGCAAAGGTTGCCCAAGCACCCCAAGCACCATAGCTCAGCAGCAGTGAGCCCCGTCCGAAGCGGTGCCCCTCTGTCTTCCCCTCGCACACCTACTGGGGAGAGAGGCAGCGAGAAGCCGCCTCCTCCAGCAATTCACTCAGGCTACTTTAGGCAGGATGCCTACCTAGAATCCTAGAAACAATGAAGAAGAGCTCCTTTTTGCTACACATGCATTACAAAAAAAAATAATAACAGTAACAGGAGTTCTGTTTAAGTATTCGGGACTTTCCTCATTTTTGTAGGGCTTTTTTCCTAGCTTGTATTTTCCAATACAATGCTGTGTTTAGATTCATTCTGCCAAATCCCTTCCCTCCTGTTTACTGAAGCACAGACTCAGATAAATCCTTTCTTTCTCTCCTATTCCAAAGCATTTATTGCTCCTTTTTGGGGGGGCTTCTAAACAAACAAAGTATCTCTCCCTTTCATGTAGACAAAGATGACTTTCAGAGTCTTTTGTTCTGATGAGTGATGATCAGGAAGGTGGATTTCAACAGGGTTTTGCTTCTTCTTCAATACTAAGACAAATGTCACGTATCTTTGAAAACCATTTGAAATCACAGTACACATAAAAAGAGTCCATAAGGGAATGATTAAGCTGGTTAAAAGCTTAGTTTTTAACAGCTGATGGAACTTTGTCCTGGTAATGCTCGGAAAGGCGCAGGCATAGGGGCTGGCGATGCTCAGGAGGGAAGCAGGTAGGTGGGCACGTGTCGCCTGTGTGAGCCCCTGCGGTCCCTCAGCAGAGCACACCAAGCCATTGTCTACAGGGTGTCCTTATGCCTTAACCTGCCTAAAAAATTCCCAAAGCCGAATTAGAAGAAAGATAAAATCAGTTCTAATGTTTTCACACAGGGACTGCACATCAGAGCATGACAACCATTGGCAATATTGGCGTCTCAGGGTGTGTTTTTTCATCTTGAACTAATAAACACTGAAGGGGTTAAGCATCTGAGTAAGGCTGTTGATGCAGCAGCTACCATGGTCACTCACATTTGGCCAGCTTGAATGCTTTCCGAGCATTTATCAGTTTGCCACTCCTTGTTTACGTATATTTCTGCAGCAGAAAATACCAGTAAACCCCAGCTACCAATTCTGCCTTGAAATGCAGCCTCAGTCACTGAGGCTAAGGCAAATGGTACCAAAATCTCCCCCTCCATCTCGTCTGTTTATCACTAGTAAAGCGCTTACTGTAAGAAATGCCTATAATAAACACACCACCACTCTCTACAAGAAACACTCAGCTAAAAGGAGGTGGCACCAGTTACAGCTGGAGGCCACGGGCAGGAGACGCTGTGCCAGCCCTGCTCCCTGTGCCCCCCCCGCAGCATCCGCTCCTGCCCACCGCAACGCAGAGGATGCGCCAGCAGCTCGGTGCTGGCTCAGATGCCCACGGGCTGCTCCTCCACGTCTGTGCTCTGCTCACAAATCAAAGCTTGTTAAAAATCCAGCAGGCTCCTAATTATTTTAGCAGTTAACACTCTGGGAAACGCTGAATCATTTCCCAGGCACAGAGCTCAAATTCCTGACTTGGAAAATTTAATGATTTAAGCTCAAGACTTGACAGAGATCCCAACTATTATTACTAAATCACTGTTAATTTACTGTTATCATCATCATCATAATAATTCTCATTATTATTATGTGGCACTATAGTTTGGGCCAGGGGAGTCTTTAGCTCCAATTATTTTTGACATAGTATGTTCAGCTTACGGTTTCCAATCAGAGGAGCATCACAGCTCATTTAGCATCCTCTGCTACCCTATGCAGAGGCCCTGTACCATTAGAACAGTGGTGCTGTTGACTGTGGGTATGGCCAGACAGGGACCCAGCAAGCTCTCTGCATGGTGCTGATCAGAGCGTGTACCCCTGCCCTGGAGTTCTTCCAGGGTGAGCAGAAACAGCAAGGGAAACACCTGGAGTAGAGCCATGACACAAAAGGGCAGACCCTGGCACAATAGCTTCCCATTTTCTTCTTTTCCTTCTCAAAGGAAACCTCTCATGCTACATGCTTCGGAATGAGCTCATTCACGAGGGGTGGCTCATGGTATGCCAGAGAACACTCAGGCAAAGAGATTTATTAATTACTCCTATTCTGATTTTTTTTGCTGATCTTTTACTTGACTTCCTCTTCCTGAGCTGCTGCCAGTATTAACAAGCATTTGTTTGGATTTTTAGTCCTCTCCAGCCTGCTGACATTCTAGGCCACAAGGATTTATGTCTTGTCTTAGTGGAAATCCCCCAACCTCCCACAGCCTCTCAGAAATCCAGAGTCACTTAGCCAAGTTTTTTCTCTACTTTTGCGTCAGCTTTTTCTCCCCCTACCCACTCCCCATGGAATTGGGGTCACCCCTGCCCATATGACAAAACCGCACCAGCTCAAACCATCTTTTGAAGCAGTAATGCAATGAAGCTAGTCTGAGTTTAGTGTACCTTGGACTATGCAGTGACACCTAAGTAAACTGCTAATAAATCAAGGCAAAGAGTCTACAAAGATGCCAGCCCCAATCTTTGCAAGTTTGGAAGCCCTCTTAGGAGGTGGGTTTTCTCCTACTAATTTTCATCAGCTGGGTTGCGTACTGAAAGGACACACTGTGAAGCTGGGAGCACCAGCTTGGCTCTGCCTGGGAAGTCCCAGTCCATAGACAACCAACACCCCCACCTTGAAATTTTACTGGGCTGCTCAAATCCATGCTGCTGTCGATGGCCCCATACGGGACACCCACCACCTCACGTGGTGATCCTGATGATGGGCAAACGCTGCTCCTAACGGGGCCCAAAGCTGAGGGCAAACAAGGCTGGAGCAGAGGCCCCAGGCCATTCAGTCCATGTATTTTAGCTGTGCCGGGCATCCCCATAGGGCTGGGGGTGACAGAGGACCCAAGGAACCCAGGGAATGGCAGTGATGGACTAGGCAGAGGACCCTAAGGCATCTTACCTAGCATGAGATGCTTTAACCCAGCATTAAACTGTTTTATGACTTGTCTTGAGAACAGCATATATCTTGCAACACAGTGCCTCTCCCGTTTTTTAAATGAGAATTTGGTTTCCCTAAATTACTGAAGCATAACTGAAAATGGTCCTGTAAACTGGTGTCTCCTGTTGTCAGCGTGAATTTTTCAAACAGGAAAAGAAAAGAGGAAACTACATGTATATATATTGTTATCGGGAAAAAGCAGAGAAAATGCAGTGTGATATGCTCCTTTTTCTTCTTGCTTCAGATCTGGCAGTACAAATTTAAACTGCTGCTGCTGAAAGAGAAACCAGCTGCTGCTGCCCAAGATTTTGTTCTCATATTACTATTTCCAAAGCCAAATCCTGCATTCAGGTCTGGAGTCTGGAAAGTTCACTGCTAGAGCTAACAGTGGCTGGGAAGATACAAAAATTCTCCAGAAGCCAGACCTAGATCTCCTAGAACACTTGCCTCTGCCAGCACTTTCAAATTCTGGCTTTCCAGGCCTCTTTTTACAGAGAGGGTGACTGAAGCAAACACAAACCTGCATTTTCTAAAGCTCTCTGCTCCCATTTGACCAGTTCTATCGCAGCCGGCAAGCCTCAAAGTCCCTCATCAGGGTCAGGCAGTGGAACGCTTGGGAGAATGACTGTTTCTTCAGCTTTTCTGCTCTGAACTTGGGTGTAACGGCGAGGGACCATGGCTTTTAGATCAGCCATATGCTCCAGTCACAAAAGACTCTTCCTTACTTCGCAGCAGCCTCAAGAAGAAACCCTACTTTAAACATGCCGAGGATCCTAACCCTGAGGTTAAACCTTTCAGCTTGTGCTTGAGGGGCTGATGTGGTGGATGTAGGGCAACTGCTCAAGGGCAGGAGGGAATTCCAACAGGCTCTTCAGCACACTGGGATAAGACAGGACCTAGGGGCAGTGAAACTTCCCTGACTAGGAAAAAAAAACAAGTCACAAAATGGCAAGCGTGGCAATGCAGAAATGTGCCAGCTCGACCCAGTGACCCTGGCAGGGTGCAGGGCACAGGGGCTGCCTGGGACTATGCAGGATCCTGGCACTGAAATGGTGTTTTTCCAACGCAGCTGGGCTGAGTGAATCATAATCCAATTATTTCCCTGTGGTTTGGGATGAAACCACTTCCTTCCGAATGGAGACCAAGAGAAGGGGGCGGAAGGTGCCACGCCGAACTTGGATCCCAGTGCCTGACCTGGGTTTAGGATGCTTTGGTGCCCAAGAGCTATGTCTGGATTTTGGAGAAGTGGTTGGGGAACGGAGGGGTAACAGAAGTCACTGCTCAAAGCCTGTGATCATATCCTGAAATTCGGGGGATGAGCAACAGGGATCAGACCCAGCTGCCACAATACAATTGCCAGATGCATATTCTTGTGGTCCCCAGCCCTGGGATGCGTCCAGATCTGCTGTCCCTCTCACAGCAGTTCGATTGATTCTAAATTCTGGGAATCACAAGGCTGGGCCAAAATCTGACTCTCTGTCCACGAAACCATCCTTTAGCACCTTCCACTTATTTCCCCCCGACCCTCCCCGGACACAGCAGAGAGCCTTCGCCCTCCCTTAGCCTTGCAAGCAGCGAGCCGGGAGGGAGCCAGAGTAGCGGGAGTAAGCGGGAGAAAGACACCGGCCCCACGAGAAAGGGGAAAGCCCCGAGCTCGGAGAGGCGACACGAAGGACTTACGGCGTCGCGGCTCCCGGTCGGGCTGGCGGGGCGGCAGCGGGCGGCGGCGGCGGCTGCCGAGCCCCGGGGCGGCCCGGCTATAAGGGGAGGGCAGGGAGGCGGAGACCCGATGCCTGGGAAACCCCGGCCGCTCCTCCCCGCCGGGAAGGGGTTCAAGCCAAAGGGAAGCTAGAAATTCCCCCTAGGACGCGGAGAGAAGTTCCCCGAGGTGGGGGTGGGGGGTGACAGGGGGGATGGCCCCGGTGGAGGAGGTTGGTCCCCGCGGGGGAAGGTGAGCCCCCAGCGGACCGGTGGATGGGGCGCAGGGGCTGGACTCGCTGCCCCGGGGCTTTGCATGTGGGATCGTACCCTATCGCAGGCTTAGAAGCTTAGAAACTCATTGTTTGGGATGGAGCAGGTGCCTCCAAAAGCTCTGCTCCCTGAGCAGGGCGTTGCCACCGGCGAGCTGGCAGGGATGAGAAAGCACAGGCTGCCATATCGAGGTCCTGCACTGTGCCCAAGGGGAAGAGCCCTCTCCAGAGCAGGGCTCACAGCATTCCCAGGAGACACCAATATCATCACGTATAGACACAGGGAAGACACAAGCTTCCTTCCTCACCCTGAAAGCCTCTGAACATATACCTTCCACTTGCAGAAGGGACATTTGTCTTCCTGATTTCTGTCCCTGATTTGCTAGGTGCCTGCATTCCCAGCCGTGGAGGTGTGGTGAGCCCATTACGCTGGGGGAATGTGTGTGCTGCCATGGCAAGGGATGGCTGGAGGACAGCCAGGGGGTGCCCAGGTGACAGAAAGGGCTGTGGGAGGCCGTTGCAGAGGGTTTGTGAAGGCTACCAGGGCCGTGCTGTCCTTTATCTAGGTAGCCTCAATGTGGAGCCTTTTCTATGTTCACCTAGGTGAGGTCTGGGCTGAAACAGCTACCCTGCAGGCAGAAAATCAAAATATTATGGTTCAGCAGAGCCTAGCTCCTCTCTCCTCTTCTGGGAAGTAGCTGTGGGACAGGGAGTGGAGCAGGCAGCAGGTTTCAGTGCCTGGTTACTGTGCCCTGGATGATTTCTGTTTTATATCTGATAAATATCTGATATATAGCTGATAGCTGTGGATAGTTGTGCAGCTGTGTGGCTGCACAGCTTCTGGGGGGGGGGGGCTATGCAGGCCCAGCATGGGGGCATCCCCCAGCAGCAGGTCTGGGGCTAACATTTGTGCTAGAAGGAAGCGCCTGGCTAAGGAGGCACAGTTCTGGAGAGCAAATGCTTCTCCCAGTCTGTGCCTTTCAGGAGGCACCCTGCCTGCTGGGGCTGCTGCCTGCCTCTCTGGGAGTCTCTCCACTGAAAGACTATGGCAGCTCGAAATAAACCTCCTCCACAACGATGTCTGGCAAAACAGGAAGCAGAAATGGAGGGGACATCGCCACCAGCAAATTCATCATCTCCAGTCTCTTGAAAACACTGATTCATGTCAGGCTAGCCTGTGGCTGATCTGGGCAGAGGGTTCTCCTCTGAGATTGCCCCAGGGTTAAAAGCCCTCTCACTGCTTCATAACCAGTGGCCAGAAACAGCTGTCATGAGACAGAAATTCTGGGTGCCACATCAGTCTGAAAATCATTGGAAACATGAAATAGTGTGAGATTTGACCCTGAAGTGCAGTAACTTTATGCTTCATTGCCTTCTCGAATGGCAACATGAAGGGCAGAGGCAAGGTTTGTCATGTGCAGCTACAGCCGGTTTTGGGACAGTACGATGTAGCTGAAGGTGGCCTTGACACTGCATCCAATGACCCTTTGGTGCAGGAGACAAAGGGATGTGGTTCCTGGGAGGCACCTGGGAGGCTGTTGTGGCCCAGGGGTTACACACACACACATAGCTCTGGGCATGGCTGGGCAGGCAGCATTCATGGATGGTCGAAAGCAGAGGATGCTGTTCTGGAGGCAGGGATGACCCTGGGGCTGGTTTGCTTCTCACATGCTCAGTTATGTGATCTCTGCAGGGCACAAGGGTATCTGTCTCCAGGCGTCCTGGGAATCTGTGGTGGGAAGCGACTCAGACCCACCAAAATCTCTCTTTAAATATTCAGGGTGTCTTTGCATTTGGCTCAGCAGCAGTGGTACTGTTTCATGAGACCAATGCCTCATTCACAGCTTAACACAGGAGGCCCTAACTGTAGGAGACCCAGCGTGCAGCAAGACATGTGCCCAAGGGACTCTGATGCTCAGCTGGTGTTAGCAAATGTAGCTGTAAATCTACAGGCATCCTTGGTTATTTTCTTGGATAAATGTCTGTATAGAACGATTTATGTGGGATCCAAAGTGGATCTGTATTATGGGTTCTGATACTGGGCCTTATCTTTAGTTACTGTAAGTTAACTTCAGTGGGTCCAGCAGACAGGGAAACAAGAAACATTTTGTAGTTGGGTCTTAAATTAAAAATCTAGAGCTTAGGTGTCATTCTTCAAATGCCCTTATTTAGCTGAAAGGCAGTTTTAAAGGCCACATTGGATGGGGCTCTGAGCAGCCCGATCTAGTGGGGGATGTCCCTGCCCATGGCGGTAGGGTTGGAAGTAGATGGTCTTTAAGGTCCATTCCAACCCTGACAATTCTATGATTCTATCACTGCACTTTAACCTCCTGCTGATACACCAACATGATGTTGCTTGTTCATGTAGCCTGATTTCCAAGATCTTGATTGCTGATTTCCAGGCATCTTGCATATACTTGTGCGATATAGGGTAGTGGCTGACCAACTTACACCAGGCTCCACATCTAGTGCTGCACAGGAATTTTTCTGTGCTCTGTATGTACTCAGGGTGGATTGCATAGGGCTGCACTGATATTCTGAGTTTATGCATCTAAGACATCTCAAGACTGTGATTCTGAGAAAACTGGGGTTTTACGCTTAACTCCCCCACAACACTCCCATAATATATACATGTGCTAGTTTTGGCTCGGGTAGTTAATTTTTCTCAGAGCTGGTGTGGGGCTATGGTTTTGATTTGTGCTGAAGGCAGCATTGATCACACAGGGACGTTCTAGTCAGTGCTGAGCAGGGCTGACCCAGAGCCAAGGTCTCCTCTGCTCCTCACCCCACCCCACCAGCGAGTCGGCTGCGGGTGCACAAGAAGTTGGGAGGGGACACAGGCAGGACAGCTGACCCCAGCTGACCAGAGGATGTTCCCCACCACACAACGTCATGCTCAGCATATAAAGCTGGGGGGAGAGGCAGGAGGGCACGTTTGGAGTTATGGTGTTTGGCTTCCCAAGTAACTGTTAGGCATGACGGAGCTCGGCTTTCCTGGAGATGGCTGAGCACCTGCCTGCCCATGGCAAGTGGTGAATGAATTCCTTGGTTTGCTTTGCTTGCACTCACAGCTTTTGCTTTACCCATTAAACCATCCTTGTCTCAACCCATGAGTTTTCTCACTTTTACTCTTCTGATTTGCTCCCCCATTCCACTGAGGGGGAGTTAGTGAGCAGCTCTGTGGGGCTTAGTTGCCGACTGGTGTTAAACCACTACAACACAATATATTTTTGCAGCTACAACCTACACTTAAAAGTAAAATATACTTCAGAGGTTGGTAACTTAAGTTTGCAGATGCTTCCTTAAATTCAACAGCAAACTAGCATGGGGTAGTTCACCTTTCCTGTGCTGAGCATCAAAGACTTTCTCACTATCAGTCCTAAAATTCAAATTTAGCTGGGCAGAAGCCTACAAAAGGGCCATGCCTCTACTAAAAATAGAGTTGTGAATCTTTTGCACTGACAATGAAAGATTTATCTTACCTATAAAAATGAAGAGACCAAACCCAAGATACATTGATAAGGAGATTATTTTTGAAGTGAAATTTAAATTCTTCTTTCTGTATGCTGAAGAGCTGTTACCCTTCATTGTCAACTAAAGGTGCATCAGGAAGCATATTGTTACGAGGGTAAAGGTTTTTTTCTGGGAATCCATTATTTCAATATGCTTATTCACTGGATGGTATTTGAGGATTTTGTTCAAGCTTGTTTTAATCACCTTTGTTACCAGATGGAACTATTGGTTTTCCTGTGAGATTTTCCATGAGCTTCACTCATTTGCCATCAGTAATTCCAGCTGTGCATGCTTCAGTGCTAGAAAAGCAGCAGGTCTGGGTGCAGGTGGCTGGCAGCAGCTCTCTAGGTGAGCAGGAACTACTATGTTACCTTCTGCTGGGGGTTTGGGGACCATCTCCTGGAGCTGGCAGGTCAAGCAGGCCCAAGCAGAGCTGCATGAAATAGAGCTTGAGAGAGAAAATGCTCTTGGCATGGAGTTGGACTGGAAAACAGGGTCAGGTAATGTCCAGCAGCTTTTTCACCTGGGATGGGGGATGAGGTGTGCAGCAGCTTGGAGACTGCTCCCTGTAGGGCCGGGTGAGACCAATCAAGGAGCAGGTGATGGGGACCACCTGTGCTGTGCCATGAGCTGCTTGTAGCTGGTTGCTTCACTGCTTATGGGCACAGAAATACTGCTTTTATTTCTCCTCATTGAGGGATATTTTGATAGAAGTGAAGACATGTGTAAACAAGAGTAACAAAGGACTGTGAGGGTTAACCGTGCGGTAGAAGTCCAAGAGGTGACATCAGCCACATTTATCTATCTCCTTCCAGAAGTTTATAAAGCTTGGAGAACAGCAAAAGGGCTGAAAGCTTGAATTCTGAAGACTGATTCAGATCTACAGGCCAGAGCAATCGTAGCTAGGTTGTGAAGGGCTCCAGCTCCCCTCCCTGAATGGAGGGACATGGCAGGTTCGTAAACTGTGGAGGAACTTGCTGTCTCAAAAGACACTATCACTGCTCAGCAGCTGAAGCAAAGCAGCTGGTTATAGAGAAGATGGATCCAGCACTCAAGACTGTTGTGCGTTTTAACTCAGACCACTCAGGTCATAAAAGGATTGCTTGGATGATGTGCTCACAAGAATGATTTACTTCTGCTTGATTTAAGTGTCTTCCTCTCCAATATTCATGATGACTGCAAATAATGGAAATGCTCTTTTTTTTTTATTCCCCATCAGCAACCAGGCTCGGAAGAGCTGTGATGTTATACTCAAATATTGGCCTTACAGCACAGGAACAATGTAGTTATGAGTGGCAGGAGTAGGGCATGGGAAGTTGGAGGTGAGGGGATCCAGGTTCACTGTTTAGATTGTGCGACAGAGTACTAACCACTGTGTGGAAAATTCCTGTGATAGGTGACGATTTCATGTAAAAAATACCAACACATAAACAAGTAGTGTTGAGCAAAGATGGAAGACCTGGGACTTCTCCAAGACGACACCCGAGATCACTAGGATGAAGTTTTGCTTCTTCTTGCAGTTTCTCTATGTGTCAATGAAATGAGAACTTCCCGAGCTGCAGATGACCGGGCTTTTTCTAGATGTCCTAGGGCCCAACTTCAATGAGTGGAGAGTACCTCCTATGACACAAGTCTGAAATCTTTCAGACTGATGGGACTCTTGTCTCTAGTTGGTCTAAGATGTCTCTTGTGAGATGATGGAGTATAACCTTTCATTTTTCCTTTTGTTTCGAGAACTTTTTCCCTGGCCCAACTTTCTTTTTATTTGTGCCCTTCAACTCTTGATAGTTATGCATTTGCAATGAATTCTTTGTCCATAGACATGTGTTAAGTTATATGGTTTGGAGTACAACATCCCTTGGCTTTCAAAATGGTCACAAAAACACACCAAAGGACAGATTTCTGCTGTCTTTGAAGCATACTTGTGGCTTTCTCTAAAGAACTCCTTGTGTAAGTTATGTTTTGTAGTAGGTGAGAAGCAGAATCTTCCCTCGGATCTATGATAGCTCTGTCTGAGGTTAAAAGCAAGCATCATATTCGCCAGTTCTAGTAATATGTTCCAAGTCAAAAGCAACACGTTAACTTAACATCTTAATGCCAAACAATATGGAATATTTCTTCAGTGTTGAAGGACTCGCCCATACTGGTGTTTTCAGTTCCGAAATGTTCCCTTGCTCCTGCAAAATGCTTTATCCTTTCTGGTGTAGACCCTGTAGCTGTAGGCAAAAGCTTGTCCTTGTGCTGAGAAGATTGACTTGCTCAGGCATTGCTGAATCTTGATGTGAAAGCCAAGCACAATGATCTTCACCAGCCACGTTCAGAAACAACAGCCACCATAGCAGTGTATTTTCATCCTTCTCTCATAGTTTTGGCTTCCTTCTCTTCCTTGCCAAATGCTGAATATGCATGTTTTTACCCAGGCCTATGTGAGAGAGATTAGTGTTGGAGGCTTGACCTGCAGCAAAGCTGTGATGTGGTAGCTTTAGAAGTGTGAACGCCTTTTGAGAACTTCGTGTCAGTGGTACAAACCTCACACAGTGGTAGTTTTGCCCTCTCCAGCCACATCTGAACCAAATTAACCATACAGAACTTTCCTGATTTTGGTTTCTATTGGCATTAAAAATTCTACATGTCTGAGTAATGAACGAGGAATTCAAATCCAACAGGAATGTCCTAAATCTTCATCGAAGGAAGGGCTTACATGCAAGTGTGGTTTGCAACCCCACCCTGATATTCCTGCTTGAGGAGTGGTCCATGGCTGAGGTTGATGATACCTTTGCCATAATATTTCTGGTGGAGGAGGTATCCATCTCTGAGGCCATTCTGGCACCCTTCCCCTAGTATTTGTGTGAGGGAGGTGTGCATTTTTGAGGTTGCTCTGCCACCCTCCATCTGACATGGAGACTGGAGGAGGGGTCCATATCGGAGGTTTCTGGCTGGGCCCAGTTATCCCTGACATGTTCACAGCAGGTGGGAGACATCATGTGCTGGAAGTGAAGTCCCCTTGTCCTGACAGCCCTGGCAGCTGGGTGTTCCCAGTTTGCTGTCCCTTTGGCTGAGCGGCTCCGTAGCCTGGGCTAAATCACCATGAAATAGAGGCTTGTCCCTATGTTTGGAGCTTCTTGCAGACTGACGGCTGCTTGCAGATCGTCAACATCTGCCGTGCGGTGACTCAGGAAGGAGTGGCGAGCTCTGAGGGAAGGGTGTAGCTTTTTCCTCTTCACCCAAAGGAAACTGGAAGTGCTTTTCCCCCGATGTCACAGAATCACAGAATGTCAGGAGTTGCAAGGGACCTCTAGAGATCATCTAGTCCAACCCCCCTGCCAGAGCAGGATCCCCTAGGGCAGCCACACAGGAACGTGTCCAGATGGGTTCGAAAGTCTCCAGAGAAGAAGACATTCATCTCAGCACAATTCTCTCCAGGGTGGGAACTCACACTTTCTGCCATCCCACGCTTTACACCTGGCTTGGGGCTGGAGCGGGGCTGAATGAGGTGCTTGGAGCAGATCTGGAAGAGCTCTGGTCTGGTGCAATCAGAGGGGGGTGTGGGTGTGTGTGTGTGTGTGTGTGTGACATCTGCCTATACCACAGCTGTTTCAGGAAACACTGCTGCTTCAGAAAACCCTCAAAGATCCTCTAAGAGGAAAGCACCGTCATTTTTATGACCCTATTTTTAAAGTAATCCAGCATTTGCTACCCCATAGTTCTTTATTTTTCCCAGCTTACTCTTACTTCTTTATATAACACTGCTTCTCTGTTTACAGCTTCCTAATGCCCTTGGAGGTAGGGAGCAGCATAAACACACAAAGACCAGCTCTCAGTAAAGTTTGACAAGCGTGTGTGTGCTTGCAAAATGCAGGCTGGTTTTCTCACAGTGCTCCTGCCTTAAAAAGGGGTTGCTAAGATGGGACCCCTTTTGACTTGGCTGCCCTCAGAGGTCAGCACAGCTGAGGGAAGGCAAATGGGAACTGCCTCACTAGTTAAGCGACAAGAAATCGTGTAAGAAGCCGCAGCGTGTGACATTCGGGCTCTCCACGATGTGACAGCACAGCTGTGCTGCGCAGTGCAGGGCTGTGTTGGCCATTTCTGCAGCATCAGGTCTGGAATACAAAACCAGGCTTGAGACCAGCGCTTGCACTGGGCTGCCTGTACGTTAAACAATCTTCAGCAGCCACCGCAAAACAAGCTTTGCTGCCAGCTGAGCCCCGGCACTGCCAAAACTACCCTGCAGCAGCCAGAGCTGCTTGGGCCGTGTCAGCGGAGCTGCTCGAATACCCGCTGCCCACGGGCGTGGGAGGAATGTGCCCATCCATGTTGAAAAGCCAGGGCTGGGACATGCCTGTCCTCATTAGGGCTCAGCTCATGGGTCCCCCCAGACATTGACAGCCGTGCTCAGGCTGGCACAGATGGTGTGCAGCGGGTGGGAAGCCTAATTTTAGATCAGGGAATGAGACACTGATCCCAAAGGTCACTGGAAGGGACCAAATCCCAGCTGGCCCTTATGATGGTAGCAGCATTGTGTTTAGACCTGGTGGAACTTATCAGGACATCTTCTCACTGCGGCTGTTTCCCCCTGGCCCAGGCACCTTCGCTGCCCCAGGACTCTTGGGGCATCTCCTTTTGCCCGGCAGGAAAGACTGCCCAGAAACTCCCCGTCACTGCAGGGTGGAAAGTACTGGGGGGAAAACAAATGGAGAAACTGCAAAAGCAGTTCTTCTTTTTGAAGTCTGGAAAGCAAGACACCAAGAAGTTGTTCTGTTTTGAACTTCTATTTGGGTCCTCAAGGTTTGCCCATGACTGGTTCCGTGCTCTCTCCTACTGGGCTACCCTTGTGTGTCCAGCCAAATTCAGGCTTGGCGAGTGGCAGAGAGGAAAATTTTCAGGGGAAATCCAAGTGGCCGTGAGGACTCAATAGCCTGTGTTTCAAACCCTCTGACTCAGTAAGGAACTCATTGCTTATCCTGTACTGTTGAAATCAACAGAGTTGTTGCTGTCAAATTTACTGGCAGTAGAGAGAGCCTCTTCATATCTTTGTAAATACTGATGTATTCCTGAATGAGATTTACAGATCTCTTGAGGACTGAAATTCACGCTGATCTTGCAATAAAACATTCCCCTTTCCTCAAGGAACAGCTGATGAATCCTGATGGCTCTTCAGGATGACAACCTTTTCCTTTGCCTCACCCTTCTCTGGCAGAGTCTGCACTGCTGGCCTGAGTAAGGTGCTTTGTACGTGTCTACTCCCCTAGGAATTGTCCAGATAGAGCAGCAGCCAAACACAGATCCTTCTTCAACCACTGCAGTATCAGATGAGGTTGTCATAGCATTTCTAACATCCCCGTCAAGAACAGAGGAAAAGCTCTTAAGTAAGTAAAGATGAGTGATGGATATGAAAACCAATATTGCAATGCCTATGTAAAAGCAGTATTTTGGATGCAGTATTTAAAGATAAGCCCCGGGTGTGCACTTCTATCTCCTTCAGGCTACATTAACAGCATCATTTAAAAGAGGCTGAAAGAGCTATTACATATAGTATTGAAGTTTATTTTTTTTAAACTGTGGAATATAATATTCCTTTGAGGATTCTGTTAAGTACAACCCATGCAAGCGTTTTCCCAGAATAGAGCTGTAACAGCAACAATGCAATTCATTTTTTGTGTCGTGACTGAAAACAATGGCATTGAAATACACGCACCAAGGCCCAGGGTTAGCTGATTGTGGAGATGTAGCAGTTGTTGTTTGCAATGGATTGTGAATAGCTCTCCGAAACTGAACAATATTACTGTGAGGTTTTGCTGCCTGTCTGCAGGCAGTTTTATTAACTCAAGATTTTCTCCTGCTCTGGATGTCTACTAGCGCAAAGCTAGGGACCCATTCAACTATTCCCGCCCTATTGCAAGCTAAACAAATCCTTTATTTGTTTTTTTTTCTCACTCAGAAGAGACAACCTTGAAGTGTTTCAGTGTTTAGTCACTTGCAAAAGGCATTTTGATGGGAATGAGAAGTCCCAAAGCCAAGGGTCGAGGCCAAAACTGGAAAAGAGTAGTGTGTTCATGTTCAGCCCCATCCCTGTGGGCAGCACTGAAAGGTTGCTTGTGGGCTCCACCACAGGGGGCTCATGGGAGGTCCTCTCTTGCCATGGCATTTGTAGCCTTCACTGCAATGCCGAGGGCCACCGTGCCAAGGGTATGACAAGCCTGGGATGGTGCCACAGCTTCTCCAAGATCCTGGCCAGCACTGCAAGTGCAGGGTCGTCTCTAGGGTGTTTTTTTTCCTTGCACAGAATAATCAGGTTAAAACTTAGACTACAGCTTGGAACAATCTCATATATCTATATTTTCTTGTACTGGGTCTGAATTTGGCTTTGTGCCATTTGGTAGAGAAAAATGAGCAGAAGTCATACGGTTAACAAAAAAGTAAAAAGGAGAGTTGCAGAAGGGCTTTCTGCGTGTGATGCCATAAGGCTGCACACCCACTCTTAGGGCCAGAGGCACTCCTGAGGTAGGCGAGGAGGCAGGACCAGAGCTGTGTGAGTGCCTCCTTCCTCAGGGCCATCATCTCCTTCTGCTCAGAGGCAGGTGAAGGGCTGGCTGCAGGCTAAGCCAGAGGCAGGAGATGTATGGGATGAATGATTTCTTGCTGCTTTCCCTCCCTGCACCCCATTGTCTCCCTTTCGTTCCTCTTCACCAGAATCTGTTCATCAGATCCGGAAGAGGGTCTCCTGAGCCAATATGGTACCTCGAGCACCCTTCAGCATCCCCAAGCAAACATGTTTCTAAATACCAGCTTCTCACAGATCTTGTTGGGACAACTTCTTACCACGGACAAATCGAGCCTGGCCCTTTGGGCTGCTACTTCCCTCCACATGTCTGCTTGAAGACAGTACACATGTCATCCTGGGGAACAGTCTTTGTTTGGGAGGGTGACTAATGGCTGCTTAGCAAGAACGCACGGGGTGGATTCAGCCTTGAGATCGCCAAGGGGAAGAGGCACTGTGGGCTTTTGCTAGTGCTTTGGAGCTCTCAAGGCCCATTCATTTAAAGGGCTCTCAAGATGAAAGCATGTGTAATGCATTCTTGCACTGTAATTGGGGCTGCAAGGGGAAGGTGACAGTCCACGTGTGCAGTTGACGTGCTTTTGGAGACAAAAGCCACCAGCTTTTTTGGCCTTGCTTCTCACAATGAGTGCCTGGTGATTAATCCATGAATGCCTCTTCTCTACTCAATGAGCATAGCATAGTTCATAGCACAGTTACGTCAGGAAATATTTTTGCCCGAGTTTTGTAAAAAGTATTTTAAAGTTTTGTGCTCCTTCATTCAGGAAATGATCCACAGCATTTTGTGCTTTGCTCAGGATGCCAGATTTTAATGATTACTTTGATTTTCTTTAATTTCAATTCTGGGTTTACCTGCTATGAGCTTCATGAGAAAGTGCTCTTGGATACGTACATATGGAAGCAACGGAAGCTCCCTGGCCACTTTCTTGCCCCTGTGGGCCACCGAGGATGCAGCTCCTTGTGCATCAGCATCTGAAAGAAAAACAGCCCCTGGTATTAGCTCCATGGTCCCTCTCATCACTACAGCCCTAAAGACCCACAGCACCAGTGTCACCATGTGCCACCAGCCTGCTGGCTCAGCTGCACTCCTGCTCCTGTGCCTGTGTGATCAGAAGAACCCATCACATCTGTCCCCATCACAGAGCAGAACCAGCCATGCTGGCACATTTCTCGCAGGTACCTGCCTGGCCTGCTGCTCAAAGCCAGTGCTGGTACGGATGCCATGCTCTCCTCAGAGCTTCAGCCCCATCAGCATTAGCAGCGGGTTTGCTGTGTCTAACTTACACCTACTTGCTGTAGCAGAAGTTTTTTTCTCTGTGCTTGACCCCCACAGAAAGTGGAGGGCACCTTCCTCCTTCCCTTTTGCAGCAAGTTTTTAACTGACTGAGAGGTGGTTATCTGTGCTCTGTGCCTTTCCTGGAAGTACTTTTTTAATCCCGGACAGAAAAGAAATTGAAGGCCACTGCTCTGCACTGATGAATGTTAAACTAACCTTTCTGTCTCTGTGGATGCAGTTTTTGCAATAATTTCTGTGTTACGGGCTTTCTCTCAGCTGCAGCTAGCCAGTGCCTTTTCAGGGGCTGAGTGCAGCTGGGGGACAGCTTGACAAGCTGTGTAACCACTCCTTTCTGTCCTCTGGCTTGGTTTGGTTTTTTCTGTACTTGTGTAACACTGTTTGCAAAAAAGCAGGTCTGTCTCGCGTGACGCCAGTCTCCCCACGGTGCTGGGAACTGAGGAGTAATCCTGCATCCCATAATGAACCCATCCCGGCTCCCCAGCCCCGCACTCGTTATGGAGCTCAAGCCATGGACCTAGTCGTGCTGCCAGGGACAACTTCATGAATGACCAAACAAAACTGCTCCTGGCCAGACATCTTGGGACTCAGGTGCTAGTCTTGATTTGCCAATCACCTCATTTAGCAACAGATGTAATCTCTGTGCAGCTCAAAGATAAACCCTCACACAGGCATTTTGAGAAGCTCACTTAGGTAGCACGAGGACAGCAAAAATAGTACAACAGCCTTTTCCTGGAAGGTTCTCTACTTCACATGTTACTCGTTTTCTGGGATAATGTATTTGAGTGACTTGATATTAGCTTGCAAATAAATATGGGAAGTGCTACACTGGAAGAGGCTGTCTGCAGTGCTCTGTGTGACAGGAATGAATATAGGAAGGCAAAGTTCGTGTTTGCTCAGTGTCCTCAGACAAATACTCATGTGGCTGTGAAACCAGAGGAAATTCTTTAAAAATTAATCTTAATCCACTTCTGTCACGCATTAATTTACATCAGTCTTTACCTTTCCCCAGTACTGTCTTATTATTGTAATAGATATAGTAAATAGTTTAAACATGCTATATCCAATAAATGCTGCAGGGATCTGATTGCTCTCTTGCACGGGTTTTATGGGAGAGGTGAGCCAATCTCAGTGTTAATGTTATATCATCATTACCAATATTATACAAAAAATGTTCTTAAGGGGTGGAATTGTGCAGTGATGCTGAGAAGAGCAGTTCTCTATCTGCCCAGTGCCCAGAGAACCAAAATGACTGACTTTGGGGCAGTAAATCCAACCCACAACAAGATTTCATGGAGAAATACCCAAAATACAGAAGACAAATGTTTGCTAACGCCGGTACTTTGAAGAACTGTGATATATAATTACCAGTGCAGTTAAGCCTAAAATTAATACAGCTTGACTTTTCATCCACTCCTGAGAATGTGACATCCTGGTGCCTCTTTTCCTCCCAGCAGTGTTTTTACTGGGTGGTATCAGTCCACATTGCCCAGCCTGTGAAGTAGATATAATACTGCAATTCACTTCCCACTGAACATCCTTAATATTTTAATCCAATTGAGAGCTCTTTGCTGAAAGCTACCATGTGTGAGGGAGCTAAAAATTACAGTGCTGCTGCACTAAGAGGCTTCTTCTAGAATATTTTGACTGATGGATTCGGATCCTCAGCTCAGGGACAGCCTCCTGTGCTTTCAGTGCAAAATCTTGGTACTGTTCCTTTTCTGCTTGGAGTCAGCCTGTATTCCTACCTTCCTTCCAGGAAAGGACAATTTCACAAAGCAAAATCGCTGAAATGATAGCACCCAAAGGCTGGTGTCAGATGGCAAATCCCAGACCACAGGCCACCCTGGCTGCAGGCGCTGCTCCCGTGGACAGAGTGTACTGGAAACAATACTTTTCACCCCAAACTAGAAACAAACTGGATTGTGAAACAGCAGAGACCTTTGAAACAAATAAAATATCTGTCACCACCCACACAATGGTTTGAGCTGTGCCAGATCCCCCCCCTGAAATGCAGCAATCACCCCTGAGAAGCTAAATCTGGAGGGAGCTTGGCTCCTTCATTTAGTCAGATACTTTTAAGAAAGGCTTGTTCACTGGAGGATGGATCTGCACTTCGTAGCATGGGCTGTCTGGGGTAAAAGGGATCTGTGTCTCCAGGTGGGGAATGTAACTGTGTTGGGGTGGGAATAGGGCTGATTGTGGAAAACCCAGGGAAACAACAGACAGAGGGATTTAACAGGGTAGTAAATGAGCTCCTTGGCACTTTCTTACAAGAGCAACATATTCCACAATAAAAGCCCTGGGATGCCTTCCTATTCTCTTACTGGAATGTGAAATATGGTTCTAATGAACACCAGGTGTTCCACAGAAGATGGCCGGACAGCAGCAGCTCATTTTGGAGAGCACAACCCTTCTTCTCTCATCTCCAGGATCTGCTCTTGCAGCCCGGACCAAACACCCTCCTGCCCTGGGTGGAGAACCCTGCTCCCCACCTGCCCTGGAGCTCTTTCTCTGCTTGCACGGCTGTTGGGGCACGATGGGGACTGAACCATAATCTCATCCAAATAGGGTTAATCTTAAACTGGTTTGCTCAAGAGCAAGCAGCAGGAGAGCAGCAGCTCTGGGAGGAAGCCGCTGTGCTGCTGCTGCTGGCTCACAGGATGCCAGGCTGCAGGACCTGAGTGTCCCAAGAGAGGCTGTGACAAAAGGCAGTCGTCGTGCCCAGCTTTCCTCTGTGACTTCAGGGTAGCAACTTGCTTTTATTAGGAAACGGAAGCTGAGCGCTTTTTCTCAACCCAGGGCCAGGTGGCTGGAGCCTGAGGAAAGGCAGCTGCTCTATGGAGGGACTGCCAGTGAAATAATAAGACGATTAACCCACTATACATTTGATGTGTTTGGGAAAATTTCTGTGCTGCAGACGCCTTGCGTGAGGTGATTGGACCAGAGGTGCATACAGAGCAGAGGGAAATTTCTGATGCACAAAAATTCTTGCCGAGACTTTAGTGCCACAAATCCTGCACTTCTCTGAAAATCCAGTCTTAGATGCCTCAGACTGATGCACAAGTTGAAAGCCCTTTTTTATCTCTTTCACTTAGTCAGTGCTTTTAACATTAAATATTAATCTCTCAACACTGATGCCCTTCTCTGCTGGGATGGAGGCTGTAGCTCACATCCCCACAGGGGCTGTAATCCAGGGCTCCCTGCTTGCACCATATCCCCAGGACAGGGAAGAGGAGTTCCAAAATGTTCCTGAGCTCTGCACACCTAATGGGAGATGCAGATGATATTTTACTTATCCTTCTCCATACCAAATACAGAGTCACCAAGGGGTGGACTGTGTATTTGTTATCCATCAGAACAGCTCCCTTGGCCTGTCACCAGCATCTGCTGCTCGCCCAAGCTGAAATTTATACCGGTGCAAATGAAATGAAAGAGGCTTGCTACTGATGCTCTAAGCTCTCCTGCAGACAAATTAGTGTTCAAGGCTATGCCATGTCCACATCTATCACATTAATTGATAGATTGTAAATATGTCTCTGTATAGGGTCATGGATTAATTCCTGCGGAGGGCAACTTAAAGGGTATATTGGATTAAATAAAATCAGATTTGTACGGCTGTAGGCTGCTGGATATCTCTTTTAGTCTCCCCTGCAGATGCTGGATGTAATGCTTCGGATTCCTCATGGAGTTAAACCGGTGGTGTTCCATGCCCATCAGTGGGGTGATGCTGGTTTACACCAGATGAGAATCCAATCTGTAGCACTCAGCCTTTCTACCTCACATCTGCAGTCAGATTGTACCGGGTTTGTTAAAATGCATTTAAACATACAAGAAAATGAACTAGGGGCATGGTGACATTTTTCCCTGGGGCAAGGAGGACTCAGAGCCTCTCTCCACATGACACATCTGATCCAGAGACGTCTGCCCACAGAGAGAGGCTGTGATGGCCTGAAAGTCTTTGGTCCAGCAGGAGCTTTGCAAGGCAGCCCACAAGTGAGGAAGATCTGCTGAAACACCAGAAGGGTCATGGGCCCCATCCTGGAGCACAGAGTGGTCCATGTGCTGGGTGTCCCAGCTGTGGGGTTTGGTTAACCTCCAAGGTTTTCCTCCTCAGGCAGGTAGTGGTTTGTGGCCTCAGGTCACAATGTCACCATTCCTATGTCATGCAAGCTTGCTCAGCTGCTTCATGGGGGGGAGAAATAAGACTTGGGCATTACCACATCCTTGCCCAAGCTCTGCCCTTCAGTTCCTGAGGGACACTAATTATGAAGGAGGCTTTTGCTCTGCTGCTGTGTAATTATGCAATACACAGTTCAAGACTTAACATAGCTCTGAGTGAACTCCTTTTGGTTTTCTCCTGTTCTCTGAAAAGGAATTCAGTCTTGGACCAAACAATGGAGTAGCCTCCCTGAAATAAAATCTGTACTGAAAACAGGATGGAGGTAGTGCCTGGGCTGGAGTAGTTGCCTGGGAGCTCTTGCAGGAGGTCGGTGTCTTGGTGCGTCTGTTGCTTTTGGTTTCTGAGCTCAGGGTAGCAAGTTCAGAACACTACTCTTTTTCTCATGGCAGTCAGAAAGTTGTTTGCAGAGGAGCGAGGCAGAGCAGCAAATTTTGGATCATGCCGTAGAGGCAGCATGGGAGGAGGGAGGATGCTGGCTGCTGTTTTGGTTCTTTTTTAGAGGCAGCTGTTGATCGTTGGGACAGCAATTTCAGCGAAGAGTGTGCAGCCCTCCTCACTGTCAGGGCTTTTCAGCACACAGGAGCCTTGATGAAAAATTGCTGCTCTCCTGGTGCACCCCAGGCCCCGGAGTGAAAGGACCGCCATGATGTGCTCCTTCCTGCAGAAACCAAACAAGACCTCATTCAGTCCTGGCGAGAAAACCAACTCAGAGGTAAGCAACCAACAACCATGCCAGAGATGGAGCCAGGCCACGGCAAAGCATCAGGGAACATCCCCTCAATACGCTGGAGGAACCACCAGGATGGGGGTCTGCAGCCTCTCACCAGCTCCCACCACCTTGCACTGGTGGGACATCCTTCTGCTGCTGGTGCTTTGGGGAGTTTCCTCCTCCATCTCCACACACACGTAATATCTTTTTGCAAGTTTTCCTGGGAGGCTGCAGACCTTTAATTTAATGATTATTTTGAGTTGAGTAATGTAAATGCTAATATTCAGGAAGCTGACAGGCAATAATTAGATTAGAGCTAGGAAAGCCAACTTGGAAACATACCCTATTCCAGTAATCTTGATATATACAAATTCAGCAACATCTCCAGGAGCTCAGGGAAAGAACTAACAGAGACTTGAACAGGAAGCAATGCAGGTCCAGCAGGTTCCACCTCATTTTCCAGACGTAATTGTTAAAAATAATATTACTCAATAACGGAAGACCAGGAAATAGATTAACCAAGAGGACAAGCCTTAAAACATGGCTTAGATCCAAGGCTAATCATGAAAAAGTACCACAAATCACAGCTTTATAAATGTCTTCTCTGCCTGGAAAATTGTTTTCAAGTAGCTAAGCCTGACTAGCCATCATTTACCTCTCCCATCCTTCCCAGAACAGGCACTGCCTCCTTTGTCAGATTAGTCTGGCCACTGGGATTAAGGTGGTGGGGTTTTTTTTTGTAGGATAGGTGTGTTCACCTTGGAAATTACTCAGGAACAATTATTCTCTTCCAATTCCATGTCTTGAATTTCCCCACACAGATAAGCCTGAAGCATATCTGACCCACTCAAGTTAAATATACTTATGAAAAATTTTAAACCTCAGTTTTGGGGAAAAGAAAATATATTTAATGTCTTCTTATTTTTTTTTCTGAATATCTGGGGGTCCACTTCATTGTTCTGAGCAATTTATTCAATTTGTGGGTTATTCTGATTGTTTATATGTTTTCCAGCAGGAACTGTGTAACCCAGTACAAAAGCCTTTGGTCTTTTTCTGAAATGACTCTGATGAAATTGAATGTTTTGCAAGCTGTACCACTGATATTCCTTCCCAATGGTTGGTAGAAGAGCTGCAGAAGAGGAGGCGGCTTCTGATGTGTAGCTGCTTAGCCATGTGCAGAGCTAATTTGTTTACTTTTCCAGTAACTTTAAATTTTTCAGATGCTGCTTTGGAACAGCAACTGGAAAGCAGAAAAGACTTTGTAATTTACTCCAAAATTCAATGGTTGTGTGAGGCTTTTTCAGAAACAGCAGCTGTTCTGTGTCAATGTCTGCTACACTCTGAGGTCCGAGCCTGGGAACAGGGCACAAACTATTTGCTCCAAAGCTTGAGCCTGCAAATTGGCAAGCTGGGCTAGTACTGGTGATGCACTGAGAAGCTGGAGCTTTACAGTGAAAGGTGGTTCATTTGGGCCAATAAAATGGTAGCCAGTGACAGGATGCATAGGAATCATCCAAAGCTGCATCAGGGGAGTTTTAGACTGCCTGAGGAAGCATTTCTTTACTGAGAAGGTGGTCAAACACTAGAAGAGTCTTCCCAGAGAGGTGGTCAGTGCCCCAAGCCTGTCAGTGTTTAAGAGGCATTTGGTCAATGCCCTTATCAAAATGCAGTAACTTTTGGTCAGCCCTGAAGTGGTCAGTTGGACTAGATGACTGTTGTAGGCCTTTTCCAACTGAAATTCTATTCTATTCTATTCTATTCTATTCTATTCTATTCTATTCTATTCTATTCTATTCTATTCTATTCTATTCTATTCTATTCTACCTTGTGTGCATGAGAAGATCCAGTAGACAGGGAAAAAGAGAAAGGACACAGCCATCAAGCAAGAAAAACAAGCTGTGATTGTCCCTGTTGCTGGCACTTTGACCACTAAAGTGTGGCTACCACAAGAGGAGAGGAGAAGAGAGGAGAGGAGAGGAGAGGGGAGGGGAGGGGAGGGGAGGCGAGAGAAAAGAGAAAAGAGAAAAGAGAAAAGAGAAAGAGAAAAGAGAAAGAGAGAAGAGAGAAGAGAGAGAGAGAGAAGAGAAGAGAAGAGAAGAGAAGAGAAGAGAAGAGAAGAGAAGAGAAGAGAAGAGAAGAGAAGAGAAGAGAAGAGAAGAGAAGAGAAGAGAAGAGAAGAGAAGAGAAGAGAAGAGAAGAGAAGAGAAGAGAAGAGAAGAGAAGAGAAGAGAAGAGAAGCTGAAGAGCTTGGCCACGGCACAAGGCAAGCCAGAGCTGTTTGGGACGGAGCCCAACAGTTCTGCTGTCTCCTGGTTCATGTACCTGATATCTGGATAATCCTGACACAGCTCCTTGATGTGCTCCTTGATCTTGTCTTTCTTCTCCCCGATGATATTGGCAATGTGCAGTATGGCAGGACAGAGCCATTCAGAATCAGAGCCCTGTGAACAAGGAGGCATATGGAGTTGTCGGGGAAGAGCACGGCACCTGCAAAATGCCTTTTTACCCGCAGCACAGAACATGGTAGCGAGTTACTTTATCTCGTGTAAGACAGTACCTGTGCAGGCAGAACAGGCTGGTCTTGAGTGAGCAGTGGGGTTCTGCCCAAGGCAGCACTGGGTGGCAACGGCAATGGACCCCCAGGAACTCCCCTGGGGCCCAACCTGGCACACCCTGATGCTCACAAGCACCCCAGCGAAGACAGATCCTGCACAGGGTGTTGTGGCTCTGGTCTGGCACAGCAGTGGACTGCAGAGACAAGATTTCACCTCTTTCTGCCTAATGGTTTTGTGTGCCTCATCTCTGAGGTTGATCTGCCTCAATGGGATTTAGTGCCCCAGAGACCAAACTTTCTCTAAAATCCAATGAATTCAACTTTGGCTTCCCTGAAAATCCCAGACTGATGTTACCTAGACATAAAACACACAAACAGCCACAATTTTCTCCCCGTCATCCTCTATGCAGACGGCATGCCTGGATGGACCTTCTCGATGGACTCATCTCCGTGAGCTGTACCCAGTGCAGGGATCCTTTAGAAAAGACTGAGGGAGCTGGGGCTCTTTAGTTTGGAGAAGAGGAGACTGAGGGGTGACATCATTAATGTTTACAAATATATCAAGGGTGAGTGTCAGGAGGATGGAGCCAGGCTCTTCTCGGTGACAACCACTGATAGGACAAGGGGTAATGGGCTGAAACTGGACCATAAGAGGTTCCGCTTAAACTCGAGAAGAAACTTCTTCTCAGTGAGGGTGACGGAACACTGGAACAGGCTGCCCAGGGAGGTTGTGGAGTCTCCTTCTCTGGAGACATTCAAGACCTGCCTGGATACGTTCCTGTGTAGCATAATCTAGGCGTTCCTGCTCTGGCAGGGGGATTGGACTTGATGACCTTTCGAGGTCCCTTTCAATCCCTAACAGTCTATGATTCTATGATTCTATGATCTCATGGTCCAAGGGAACAGGCCCAGGAAGAAATTCCAACAGCGCACAAAAGGCCTTACGCAAAGCACCTGTGCACTACTGCAGAGTAGCCATCGAACTGGAAGTCCACATCATGAACCTGCAGTGACCTCCTCAAGAACCTGCTGCCTCAGTCCACAGGAAGCCAAGAGAGAGTATTGCGTCTCTGGGAATGGGGCAGCCAGGGGATGCCAGGAGGGAACTCACGTACCTGATCAATGAGCATGTTATTAAGGATTTGGGCTTCCCAGTTCATCTTTTCGCTCACTTGCTGCCGTGTCTCCCTTTTCATTATCCTTCTGGATTTCATGACCCGCGTGATGTATTCCCTCACCACATACTTATGAACATCACGCAGAAGCTCCTGGTTAAGAAAAAGCAAACCTCGTGGTTTTTCTGTCATTCTCATGCAAGACCATGGTAGTGAGAGAGAGCAAGGGAAGCCCGAGGGTGTTTAGCTGGAGCTGAGGGTGTAGAGGAGATACACGAATGCAGCCCACTGGCAACACGCGCTGCCCAGCCCAGTCCTATCACAGGGAGCCGGCACCTCGCAGCCTCTCGCTCCAGCACAGAGGGATAGCAGTACCCAAGGGAACATCACGGAAAGACTCCTCACCCTGAAATGGCCCATGATTTTGTGTTGGCAGTTTGACTCCTCAGTAGCAAAGGAGGAGATTTAGGATTGGTTTAAAAGTAGGGTTTGATGGTACTTGCGTATTTTAAATATTTGTCACTTGTCACCTATCCATTTATCTCACAATTACATAGATGTGAAAGGAGCATACAAACCTGCAACTCATGAAATTGTAATGTTCACTGATGATGTTCACCCAGGCTTTTTGTTCCTCTTTAAAGAAATCAGTTCCTGTGTTTCCCAGAAAGATGTTGCTTATTCTCACATGGAAGTACTGTAATAGCTGAACTCCCCTGCATCAACAGTCCCCCTGGTTATAAACAGCCCCCACTGCTGGAGAGGTGTCTGCAGGTTGGACCACAACCTGCAAATGACAGTGGGACCTCCCCAGCATCACTGCACCCAGGTGTGGGACCAGTTGCTTACCTGCCCCAGGGGCTCCCTCATGTGCGGCAGATGCTCAGAGAACTGTGAGACTGCTGACACCAATGAGCCTGGCTTTTCCTTTGCCAAAATCCAGTCTTTGGTCAGGATTTTCTTCAGGAGTGGCTGAAAAAGGACCAATTCACTTACAGCACCAGTAATATTCAGACTAGCTGATGCACTAGCCTGATGCACCCAGCTGTATGACTTCTTGGGGGCTTGAAGCAAAGAGCACGGAGCACCAATGGCACACCCACTCTGCATGAAGACACACAAGGAGTTAGGCATCAGGAGCACAGAGCAGGCTGGATTTCTCTGTCCACCCCAGGGAATTCAGACTCACATCTTCCGTTACTGGGTAGGTGCCCCACTGCAGTCAGGAGTAGAATCACTCCCCAAGCAGGACATGCTTTGGCATTAAAGGCTTGCTTGGGACACCTCATTTCTTTGCTGTGTGCCACCTTCTAATACACCAGCTATGTTTCCTTAGGCAAATAGATTTCTATTCTTGCTGTACGGATGAAGAAACAGATGTGAATGTTAATTTGTGAATGTTAATCAGAGGAAAGCCAGGCATGGCTAGAACAGGCTGTGGCGTGTAACCATGTATGCTAGTGTTACATAGGTTTGCACCAGTTATGGACATGTCAAGTCACTTGGTAGTGAATTGATTGGAAATTAGCTAGTAATCCATCACCTCTCCAGCCTTCTCCACAAGTAAGTCAAGCTCCTCTTGCTCACAGCAGCTGCAGGTGGCTGTCCGTAGTCCCTGCAGATCCATGTGTCAGCATAAAGTCTTACTGAGATTTTCCTTCTGCTCACTGTTCTGATGTGGTAGTGGGGGGAATACCAGCTGGGAACATCCCCACCTTGATGTCTTGTGGCCAGTGATGATGTGGGACTGATGGCATTATTTCTCATCTATCGTGAGTACAAGGTGCTCTGACCAAGTGTTCCCAGTGGGCTATTTCCCTTGCTGGGTCCTAGAGCTAATGTGCCTCCACACAGAAACACAGCAATACCTGCTAAAGACTTCTGGTAGCACTTGGAAGAGACTTTGCTATGGGCCAAATTCAAAATACCCTTTCTCTGACACATTCCCTTTGTACTTTTCTCCTCTTAGCTCCCAGGATCTCTGTCTTTAGACTCTGGTCAATCTCCTTCCCAATTATTTCCCCTGCTTGTGCCCTCCTGCTGTGCTCCCAGCCTGTCAGAGGGCTATTTAGAAATGCTTTGCCTTGGCTGCCCTCAGTTCTCACGGCATTTCGGCTCTCTTGCTCAATGCCTTGGCTTGACTCCTTCCTTGCCTGCCTCTTAGGCTCTGAGAGAAGCTCTGCAGTCACTGGAAAGTCCCTTTGGAGAGACAGGCTTGGCTTAGATTGGAACAATTGCGTGACTGTCCTGGTTTCTGAAAATTATGGCTGGTGATTTAAAAAGTGAATTAGGATGAATGCAAAGGGACCAAAGGCTTCATTTCCCCCACCTCTTGTGTTGTAGCAGCTAGGGCCAGTTAACCCCCAGATGGCTGAGAGCAGAAAGTCCCATCCACAGCACCTGGGAAACACAAACTGCATTGCAACATGTTGCCTTTTAGACCTCTCACACACGTTAAGCTGCTATCAGAGCTTTATCAGCTGATACCAGAGATTTAGCATCCTCATGCTTAAAGAATCAGTCTTTCTTTACCATGGAAACACCCAGGAAAAATAACCTCTACCAGAATGAATTCTGTCCTGTCTGAAAAGTTTGGTAGAAGACCATGATGGCAGATCTACAAATAAGTAAGAGTAAATTGAAGTCCAGAAAAAATCTGGTCTTTTGACAGGAGGAAAAATTTCCCATTGGTGGTATCCAGCTGACTTCCCTGGTGCTTCACTGTGAATAAGGTTTCCCTCTGCTGCTTTGAAGTGCTGGAAGCCACTAAATACCTTTTCCTTTTGGTTGCCTGTACTAATCAACTCATCAAACGTATCATTGCTTATAGTGAAAATCTCCCAGAATGAAGGAAATGTCACTTCAGGCTAAGGAGGATTTCTACAAATATTAGGCACAATACATTTTGGAGGGACCATAATGTGTAACGTCATGTGCTGCAAAATGAGGGGTAGCTGGTGATACAAGGGAAGGGCAATGGCCTTCAGCTGTTGCAGTGTTCCTGCACATACCTCTTATATTTAGGAATAAATGTGGCCAAGATCCTCTTACCTGTGCTTTTGTTCTTAATTTATTTAAAAACATATTTGTGAAGTTCCTTGTCAGAGCTGCGGTAATCTTCTGCAGTTCCTCAGTGTTGACTTTAAACACTGTTTCTAACCCTGACCTAGAGAGAGAGAGAGAAACCACCAATGGGTAAATGTTAAAATGTAAACTATTACACTACCCTGAACATTTTATTCCAATTGGCATCTTAGACGTCATTTTTAAATGAATTTGTACATCTAATACTTCCTCTTGGAAACACTTATTAGGTCAAAGTAATGACTTTTTGCATAATCCCGTACACTGAAAATTAATCATAAGTGAATGACTGTGCTTATAAAAACCAAGCGTTTCCTCATCAGGTGGGACGGTTCAATCATGCAGAGCAGTTGCATAGGCTGGTTACTTTTACACTTGAGCAACACTTTTACTAAATGACCTCCAGGTACCTGAGAGAGCACTGAGGGACTTATGGAGTAAGAGAAAAGTAAATAATTAAGACAGAGAAGGGAAAGCTGCTGAGCCTGTGTCCCCCAGAGCCTAGCTGACTCATTCCATGCAGCGTCTATTGGCAGTGGCTGGGATGGCAAACTACAGAGGTGGGAACCTGTGGATTTTCCTAGGGGTAACGCGTGTTTCTGTGAGGTTTCACACTAACAAGGAAGAAAACACAACTTCCAAGAGGTTAATAAAATCCCCAACAGTAAGGGTGGGCTTTGGGGACACTGCAAGCTCTTGGCTTTCTTCTCACTTTTCATCCTCCCCCCTCTGTAATGTGCTCTGGGGGGAAACTGAAGCACACATCCAAAATGCTAGTGGTCCCCGAGCTTCCCTGGATGTGCTTCATCCACTGCTGTGACCACAGAGCATAACACGTTTCTGCTACTGCCCAGTAGCTACTTTATACAGTCTGAGGCTGCTCAGGCAGGACTACAAAATACCTAAGAGCATCCTCTTACCCTAGGCTAGGGGCTCAGATCCATAACTCTTACTGAACACCTGAAGTCTAGGTCCAGCATCTGCAAAATCATGTTGTTACGTCACCTCCCTCTGCCCAGAAGCCCATCACCTCAGGCTGACGAATATTTAACTCAGCTCAGGAATAAACCCAGCGCAGCCAATCCGCCACCCAGACGCCTGCCAGCTCCCTGCCTGGCGCTGGTTTCTCCCTTCACCACCTCCCCAGTCCCCAGCAGGGAAGCGGAGAGCGATGAGCGATTTTTCTCAGGGGCAGGAGGCGGCAGAGAAAGCCAGCTCCGCGGCGGCGAGGTTAGCATTGCTGGAGAGACCGTGCCATCTAGAGACTGCCCGGCGGTAGTGCTCGCTGCGGCGGCAGCCCCCGGCTCCTGTGAGACACCGCAACGCGAAATCCTCTGCAGCCCCGAAAAACATTTAGCGCGTCGCGTCCCCGCCACCGACGGGACCAGGCGGCGACGCAGCGGCATGGGCTGGAGATGGCAACCCAAACTTTTTGGTGGCCAGACCCCAGGTGTTAGCCCCGTGTCTGTTGGCCTCAAAACATCACATCTGCAAGCCAGGGACGAACCCAGATTCCAATAACTCCTGGGCTTCGGTGGCCATGTGGCTGCAGACCACCCCCTGGGGCAGGGGCTGTAGGGACAGCCCCAGTTCCCTGGCACTGGCACTGGCGGGCTGCGGCTGCTGTGAGGGCAGCTGTGGGGTGGGAACTGCCCTCACCTGGAAGCACTCTGCTAGTTGGAGCCGGTGGGTATACATTTTCATCACATGGCTTAACTAACGAATTCATAACATGCAAAGCCCTAGAAGATCCTGCTGCCAGCAGTGGTGGTAGGGCTTTATTTGCAGGTTGAGTGCTTTCACTGAGTTTCCTACAGCTCAGTGCCAAAAGCAGCCTTTCAGACCGCGTTCCTGGGTTTATACTGCTAACCTCCAGAACAAAAAATTTAAACCCCCCTTCCTCTGAGGCTGAAAAAGACTTTAAAGCTTTCATGAAAGCACTAGATCCATCCCCACTTCTGTCTCTTCACCCTTGTGACTTTTATCTTCATCTCTTGGGGAACATCCCCCTGTGAGGTGAAGAAAGGCTGGAGGCTGAGGACCCAGCAGGGCACCCCAGGAAGACCTGGGTCATTCCTTTCTGGGTGCTGCCACTCTCCCGGACCCCAGCAACATGGCATTTTGGCTTGGCAGGGAGCAAACTTACACCAGGTCATGGAAGCTGTTGATATAGGCAGCAAAATAGGATGCAAAGACGGGGCTGTCCCGGGCAGTGTTCCATGCCCTGAACTCCTCGCCGAACCTGCAGGAGAAGACACACAGGTAATGCAAACAGTGGGGGGAATGAGGATGATTCATCTTCTGTGTACACGGTAACATCAGGAGACACCAGTGGCTGGCCCAACCTGTCCCCTCTGTATGAAAACGTATTTTCTTCCAGCTGTCGTAACATGCGTGTGCATTAGAAGGAAATAGATGGCAGATAATTATGGGTTTAGGGTGCGCTTGCCTGAGCGAGTACACAGCACTTTTGGAGAGATACTAGGGATCTTGGCACGTCAAATCTCTGACTTCTCCTCATGCTGAGGGTTTGATTGTGGTTGTGGTACTCAGGGTCATCAGTCTGGTCCTTCATTTCTTTGGCTTTTTGTGCACTCTTAAGCACACCGGAAAAGGATTTAACTCAGGGCTGATGTTAAAACAAGAGGTGAATAGGAATGGGGCAGCACACCTACATTTTCTTCCCATAACCTGAGCGTGGTGTATGAGGTAGCTGTTTTCTCTGTAGCACAGCTTTTACAGTTTCGACAGCTATTTTACAGCCAATTCTGCACTGCTGGCAAGAGGCTGCATGCTCAGGCAGGCTTTGCATGGTGGTCTCATTCTTTGTCAGCATAAAGGAACTTGCTTGGGCCAGCCTGAGCTGCTTGCACCTCAGGTTTGGTTAAGAAAAAGTTTAAGTTTCAGTGACCCTTTAATCTGGGAGCCCTTGCTGCCCCAGGTTGTATTTTACACCGATTTTTATTTTAAAAGGGAAAGAAAGAAAAGGGAAAGAAAGGAAAGGGGGAAAAAAAGAGAGAACAAAACAAAAACGGGGGGAGGGGGAAAGAAAAAAGAAAAGTAACATCAGTACTGTGTTCTCCTCAAACATCCATGCAGACTTCAAAGCCAAATGGCTGGTTTGAACTACCCCGCTTGCTTAGGGTATGGGTGAGAAGTGTCTATTGCTGGGCTATTAGAGGTGAGGGTTTAGAAGGAAAAGCATTGCCTTTAGCACACGCTGGACACCTGCCATGCCCCAGGTTCACCATCTGAGAAAGCAGCACTCGGGCTCCCCACCCTCGCTCCTGCAAAACGCTTATTAACAAACTCCCCACTTGGCGCCTGCTGGAGATGGGAAACATCAAAGGTTAATGCAAAATTATTTTTAGTCTTGTTTGGAGTTGATTCATGCTGAAAACCTTTCTCCTCTGCAGATTACTGTTCCAGCAAGTGGCCACAAACCCCCAAAACACAGGCCCACCAGAGGAGTCAGATGCGTGTCGCTGTGCTGAGACCCTCTGAGAGCCAAAAAAATTCCCTAAGAGCATTGCCAAAGCATGCCACAGGGGATAAGATCTGAGGCCACAACATGGGGACCACCAAGTAGGAAAATACCATTTCAGCAAAGAAACAGGTTCCTGTGTCCTTTGGACACTGGGTAAATTTAAAAAAGATTCAGAGGGTAGCTGAGCTATATGTTTTGCCCAGCTGTAACAGAGAGGATCCCATCAGCCATTTCTATGTCCATAGTGACAGGGCGCAGGAGAAAACCCTCTTGGCAAGACTCATCCCGGGACACCTAGATCATGTTTTGGGCAAACAGGCTCTGGGTCTGGGAGTGCATAACTGCTGCTTGCTCCTGGCGGCAGCTACAAGCAACCAGCATCTGGCATTACAAAGGTCCTGGATGGATGGGACCACAGTGGTCCCATCACTGTCCAGCCAGCAGCCCCTTCCTGGAGCTCTGACCTCAGCTTTTGGGACCTGCAAGAGCCCCATCTGGATCTGTTTATTACTTTCTCCAGGTCGCTTTGCAGCTTGCTCATTACTGGGCTCATCGTGATCTCTAGTTCTCTGGGGAGCAGGCCCATGCCTGCTCGGTGCCAGCATCTGGCCCAGTGCATGGACTTTTTCCCTGCTTTTTTACCAATGCGGGACTCATTTGGGAGGAATGTGCTGCCTGGAGTGGTGATGACCTTGGTATGAATTTGTGAAGCTCCACCAGGCATAGCTCAAGCATTTTCATCTCCAGGCTTCTGCTGATTGCTCCAGATATCTTCATGTGCTCGCCAATGATCTAGAAAAGGGCATGAAAAATCTCCAGTGAATGGAACAAGCATGGGAGAAACACCCTTCATAAGGATCTCATGCAGCTTTGGGTAAGAAAACCTAACAAAAGGGACAAATACTGACTTGTTACCAGGTGGCTTTCGTTATTTTGTGGCAGTTTTAAAATCATAATCCAGAATGGACCAAGAGACACAAATCTATTTGTGGCACAATCATTCATCCCTAATGGCCCCCAATGGTCACGTCTGAGTGTGACTGAGATGTGGCATTGACTGGAGCTGCCAGCTGTCCTGGTGCCATCCTCCTCTTTTGGGGGTATCTGTGGAAGGGATCCATCCCCAAACAAGTGCCCAAGGAGAGCTGAGCTGTCCCCATGTCCCAATGCTGAGAGTGGCATCATCCCTAGGGGCCTACACAAGCCCCTTCCTCAGGAGTGATACCGGGGCTGCACAGAGGGTTGGAGATCACCCCAAAATCTTGCTTGCAGTGTGGGCCCACCCTAATTCCCATTCCCAGAGCCCCAGCTGCTCTCTGGGGCGAGGCAAGCTGCACTCCCGCTCTGGCATGTCCCGAGGCATCCTACCCATCTGCTAATCCAATTCAGACCTGCCTTCCCGGTGATCATGCAACGCGTAATATTCCTCTATGGGAAAAGAGTCATGGCAGCAGGCAAAACTCTGATTTTCTTTCTTTCTTTCTCTCTCTCTCCTCCTCTTTTTTTTTTTTTTTGTATTATTTAATTGAAATGATTCAACCCTTTGAGTGAGGAGAATGAATACAAACCCCTCCTGGATTTATTACACTGTAGTCCCTAGAGCTAGTAGGACCTTCTGGTTTTTGTACTGTGTAAATTGGAGTGGCTGTCACTGCCTACGGCTTTTCTGTGGCTGTCACAGCCACGGGACAAAGTCTCTCTTTCAGCCAAGGGGTTTTTCTAACAAACCTTTTCTTTCCACCTTTCTTTTCCTTTCTCTTTCTTCTTTCTAATCAAAGAGATTTAAAGACTTTAAAATCAGTTGCCTATTATGTTGCTGACACAATTGACAGCAGGTTTAATTTGCAGCTAGAAGGCAAGCGGGAGAGCTAAAAGTTGTAATAAACAGCATTTTCTGCTCTAATGTATTCTACCAGCGTGTGACTAACGTAAATTATCGCAGGAGGCGGTACCTCCACCCCAGAAGGTAACGATCCAGTTTCCCTGGAGCCACAGAGCCCCCCACACTTTGCCCCAGCTAATTAAATACCGTTTGAATATCAAAGGAGAATGAAGAGTGGTAGAGGTTTTCTTTCACTTCTGGATGAACTTCCTTCTCCCACTTTTCCGTGACCTCCAGTCTCAGGATGTTTTCAAAATAGCTTTTGATTTTCTCCTAAATGTTAAATGTAGGAAGGAAATGTGCAGCTCAGGATAAGGAAGTAAATTTGCTCGTTGTGTTCTGCTCTGTCAACGTGTGTAAGGTTCATGCAGAGAGGACTTTCTCCAGACCCTGTTGGTCTACATAGACTCTCAGGAAAAATGAGGAGCTGTGCTGTGTGGGGCCAAGGTATTCCCAGATCAAGGGGGAATCATTTTCCTGGCAGGGAAATATTGTGTCAGCTGTTTGATTGCAAAGTCCTCCAGCACATGTAAAGCACAAGGTCAGGATTAAAGATCAAACCGGTTCTTTCTGGTGGTACAGCCACAACACTGTTCAGTCCTGGCTGATAAATCGATCTTGCTGTCGGTGAAACAAAGCGATCCTTCACCAGCATGATGGACCAACACCAATTTTGTTCAGCTAGGTACTTTGAGCTCACCTTGAGCAGTGTCCTGTGTCAGAAATGGTTTGCAAGAAAATACCTGAGCCCAGCAAAAAGCCAGGAAAGCTTGTAGTCTTAAACAGGGTCCCAGCCAAGGACGTCAGGAAAGACAGCTGCAAAAGGGTCTTCCTAGGAACTGAACCATGAGAATGTCCTCTGTCCAAAGTGTTCTGCCTATAGCAGATGTGCTGGAGAAGATTGCATGCTGTAAATGTGGCAGCTAAAATGCCTTTACATCTGACTTTGCAACGAATTCAGTCTGATGAAGCCCAGTTTCAGTATGCCTCTGCCATGCTGTATGGGTCTAGCACAGCCCCTTTGGCTCTGTGATCATCCAGGTTCAGGCCCATGGCCTGCTTTGGTCCCTGAATTGTTCAGGACCTTTTTTTGCTTTTGATTAAAGGCCATTCTGCGTGGTGCTAGCTGGGCTCTGCACCTGGCAGGGTTAGAAACCATGATACAGCCATCCACGATCTCTGCCCAGGAGTCTGGGGCTTCCGCACCTTCCCTAGGGGGCACATGAGGACAAGGTCAAACCTCTCACCTTTGCAGAAGTGATGTAGTTCTTTTTCAGTTTATCCCAATCAGCTGGTGTTAACAGCAGGGACAGGTTTTCTGTCTTAATCTCTGGTTTGAGATCAGGGTGACCCAGAAAGAGTTCACTGGAAAGATTCAAATGAACAGATTATGTTGCCTCAGAGTGTGAGTAAACTGATGGAATATTCATGTCACATGAGCTACATAATTATTAAGCCGTGAGAAATATACTTAAAGCTTAAATTGCGATGCTTGTTTTCAAGCTTTAACAAGAAAATCTTTCCTCGCTATTCAGAATCCTAATTATTCAAAATCAGAATGATCTAAGGTTCCAGCCCACCTTAGAAATCATGAGACTTCTGAGTTGTTTGGACATGAAAAGTGCTATGAGAATTTACTTTTTTAAATAAGCACCCTGAAGCTGAGTCACTTGACTACCAGCTTGCGAAATGCCTTTCAGGGTAATTCCTGTAGCAGCGTGCTGCTGTGGAGTTAGGTGATCTCCCTGGCTCCTCTCAGGTGTCACATCACAGCTTATGTCAGCCTGTTATTTTTCCCCGTGGGTTATCCCTAGCAAGGGGAGGTGGCAGAGCGGGTCCTGCTGGGCACAGGGCAGCCTCTGGAAGGCATTCCCACGTCTGGCCCACAGGCCACGGCAGCACCATGGTTCCTCCGCAGATGGAAGCGGTGGGTGGACGTGCAGCTACAGAGTCTGATTCCAAAGTGTGCTCAGCTGACACACGGCTTTACCACTCACTTTCCCCTGGATTGCAGTGTAACCAGGCCAGCTGATTAGCAAGGTCACAGAGAAAGGGAGCGAGTGCCTGTGTTTCTCCCTTTGGGGCGAGAAACCTGTTATTAACCTGTACAATTGAATGTGCTATCCTTGCTACCCTTGCAAACTGCCATGGACTGTTGAGGCATCGCATCTTTCAGGCTGACAAAGGTGGGGAAGAGAAAGAAGAAAATAAAGAAAATATGCATGCACTTGATGAATGTGAGACGTAAGTTGCAAGCAGTCACCTGGAAACAGCGGGGAACACGGCTGCAATGTCCTATACGCAGCCTCCTCATTTGTTCGCCCACCAAAAGGTTTCCCATTGCCAAACCAGGACCAAGCCTGTGGTTAAGTTTGGATGCAAGGGAGGATTGGACTGTATAAGGTCAGGCTGGTACAGACTGACTGCTCCACAGAAAAAAAAGCTCAGCCCATTGATAGTGTCCTGGAGTCAATGTTCCCACAGTCACAGTTCAGATTTCCCTGAGAGGTACATCTGCACGTGTGGAGCATTGCACACCCAGCTGCTGCCGGAGTCTGCTGCTCACTTAAAGGACACCACTTAAAGGATTTAAGTACAAACTCTCTGCCATGACTGAAAGGACTAGCTTACGTGCATGTTCAAGGAGTTATTCCCTTCTCTTTTCTTCCATTTGTTTGAATTTTAACATTGGTAATGAGTTTGGGTCAGACAATTTCTTGGGTTTTGGGCTGGGCCCCAAGAAGGGTTGAAGTTCTTTTAGAACAGGAAAATCAAATGGAAACAGCTCAACCCAGCAAGCTGATTGCAAGCAGCACTTCAAATGGCTGCAACCTATAGGTAAGCTCTTTTACAACAAGTTAGATAAGTATGATGGGGGCACTTTGGTGTAGAACCTGGCTGCTGAAGAGCTTTACTTTCCCCCTATCCTGCAGTGTTGGGGTGCAGTACAGTTCCCAGGGACTGGGTACATGCAGGAATTTCCCACCGGATGAGATTAGCCCCTTCCCACTGCTTGACTCAATGTTGACACTCCTGCCTTAACTCCCTCTTTTGTTTATTTGAGGGGTGCCACCTAGTTTGCATTTGTCCTATCCTTGGGCACCTGGATCAGGCCATTCTTGGAGACCAGCTACTGGCTTAGATTTTGCTTTGACATGGCTGTTTTTACATGATTATTAGCAAGACCATCTCCTGTGGATGTTGTTTCTCTTCTCCTTCCCATCCCACTATGTATTTTTGTTGGATTTTAGTCTGGGAGTTTTTTGGGGCTGTGGTCTAGACCACTGAACAGCTGAGGACACTGACACCCAATGCCTGGACCTTCCACAGGACAGACATCTGTCTCCTGTGGCTGTAAAGAAGGCAATGTCCAGCATCACAGTTTTTATTGCTGTTACATAGAACTGCCTTTACTCCCACACACCCAGGGTGCCGACCTGAGGATGATGTTTGATATGTCCTTACAGCTCCTAGAATAGTCATCCGTGAACTCCAGGGAGCTTTAAGAAGTCCTAAACCCCACAGACCTCCCATTCAATGATAAGACAATTCTGAGGCCAGAGCCTTTGTTTCAGTATGGCTAATTCCACACGGTGCTGTCTTGGCACCTCCTCAAGATGACTCTGACCCCTGAACATGGGGGGTAACATGGCCTGTTTCCAAATGCATCACAGTTTTAATTAAACAGGAAGAAGGCAGGAACCCCCCACAGGTCCCTCCCTGTGTCTGGAAAAGTCACCAAGCAGCTGCTGGACCTTGCAAAATATTTGCAGAAATGAGAACAGGTTTAACAGAGCTGCAAGGAGGAGCTTCCTGGCATGGGAGAACAGCAAGTGGGAGAGGGAGGGGAAAATGGGCTAGTTTAAATCTGTAAAGAGCAGCAAGTGCTTTATCCACAAACCTTTGTCCCCACCTATTAATAGATTAGCTATCTGACTCTACTGTGGAAGCATTTGCGTCTCTTCTGTTTGCTTAGAAAACGGAAAATATCTTTTGATGCACCTCGTGGCCCTGCTGCTCTCCAGAGGCTGAGGCTGGGCAAGTGCAGCGTCTTACCTGTGGTAGGTGTTGGCCACCCAGTCGAGCAAGGTGTAGATCTCGTTGAATTCCAGTGGTGTCTGGGAAAGCTCTTGCAAGTGTGAGGCAATGGCCCTGTGAAAAGCCTCCACATACACGTCACACACCTGGTACTCCTCTGGATAGCACTTTTTTACTGACAACTTGATTTTCAGTAAGTCTTCTTTCAGGTGTTTCTGGAGGAAACCTAAGTGAAGACCAAGCCAAAAACTCTCTTCTTCTTTTGATACCATGGGTACCCTTAGGACTCTTTTTCTAGCACTCTCATTGATAGCTTTTCTCCACTCCTCCCTCCACTTTCTGGGTGTGCCAAGCAAGTCCAAGCTCGGACCAGCAGTGTTGTCTGTGTTAGGATGAGCTGCTTCTTCATGGGCAATTAAAGTCACCAAGGAGGTCAGCATGGTATCCTCTATGGTGGGATGCTCCAGTGTTTCCACCACAATTGACTGGATTGCATTTGTGATGCAATTATAAAGCAAATCCACATCCTTGCATTTCCGTATAAACTCCTGGAGATTATCTTTGTATTTCTCGGCATCCCGTTCAGCGATAGTCTCATCTTCCAAGTACTTGATGCTTGCAAATGCTTCCACAAGTTGCCTTTTCTGAATAAGTTCATTGATTTCCATTACTGCAGAAAGAAGGGAGGGAAGGAATTGTGACAAAGCAGGCATTAAGTGATTGACAGGTTGGTAACAGGACAAGATACCCCACAGCAAGGCTTGCAGGGCTGCTCTGAGTAACTGGGTCCCAGCAGTGCCCCTGAGACTGACACCCACGATCTCTCTAGCACTTGTTTGACACAGGAGAAGAAAGAAGTGAAAATGAAATTACTGTAAATCGAGCCACATCTCTAAACTCTTGGTTCCACAGGTAGGAAATAACCCAAAATCTCATTGTAGCCCTGCAGGGAAACCTCAAGCAATGGCTAATGAGACTGCACAGAGGGACACTGGTGTCTCAGGCTGCATAAAACCGCCTCTGGCTCTGCCCCTCTGCCAGTGTGGAGCTGAAGTGGGACTGGGGGTGGGGACAGTTTGGGATATACCCTACCAGCAGGATTTGCTTTAGTATGGGTGCCCTTGTTTCCCAGCACACCGGTGTGCTGGGTACAGCTCTGCTGCTGACTTGGCTGTGCCTCTGGCATCTCTGGCTGAAAGGATGTTTCAGCACGTTGCCCAGGAAGGCAGGGAGGTCTGGCTGGAGGGGCGGGAGGGAGCACAATAGGATGAATCCCTTTGGGCCTTATGAGCTCCCAGGTCAGAAATCTTACACGATCACAGAATCATAGAATGCACGGTCATGTCTGTCCCTAGACTGCCTACTAGCATGTCCTCTCAAAGCTCTGGGGGAGCAGGATACTGGCTTGAGGCTGCTCCTGATATGTTCTTGAGAATCCCAGTTCAGATTGTAACCTTGGGCAAACTCCGGGCTCTGTTCCTGTCTTGATTGGAAACACTGGAACAGGTTGTCCAGAGAGGTGGTGGAGGCTCCATCCCTGGACACATTCAAGGTCAGGCTTGATGGGGCTCTGGGCAACCTGATTTCGTTAAAGGTGTCCCTGCTCACTGCAGGGGGTTTGAACGACATGATTTTTGAAGGTCCCTTCCAGCCCAACACATTCAATGATTCTACGGTTTATGTGTTATCCATTTTCCTAAGACACATGCCGAAACAATGTCACAGCTAAATTGGCTTCTGCATTTCTGAAGGCTGAGCAACACACTAACGGAAACTGCAGAGACTATTGGTGGTGATTTGCATTATGAGGACTGCTCGAATGCAGGCACTGAGGTAGCAAGTCAGAGACTGGTGCACCCATGGCTGACCACCCTTTCCAGTCTGTGCCTGCCACAGCAAATGGCCTCTGAAAGATACTTCTCACCTGTTTTAGATATTTAGGAGGTCTTCTGTGAATCCTTGTGGTCTTCAGTCTTCTCAGCCAAAAAGAGTGGCTTCTGGAGCACCAGAGTCCACATTATCTCAGCTCCGCAGTTACTGCAGTCTGCAATAAACCTTTACTTGGGGAATGAGGAGCATCTCTGGGATGGTGATCCCAGGGTCCCAGCAGGAGGAAATGGAGAAATACTGAAGTGTGTAGGTATGTGAAGTTCAACTGCCTGGGGTGGTTCAGGATTGGGCGACCTGGCTGTTCACTTCTTATGTGTAAATAAACCCACAGTCAGATGCCAAGCACTGCCTCTCACCAGTGACATTTGTTTTCTAAGTGATGAGCACTGCTGGCCCTGGATGTTTTGGAGAGGTGTGTGCATTGGAAGGGGATCCAAACCTATGGGTTCTTTCTTCAGGTGCTCAGGTCTCACACTTTTCTTCCCTACCTCCTTTGCTGTTACCACGCACTACCAGCACTGACTGGTGTTAGCTGAGGCTGGAAGAAAGTCACCAAACACTGTTACCCCCAAGTGGCTGAGGTCTTTTTCAAAGCCTTGCTGGAGCAAGAACCAGTGACTATTTGCCTGTAATGTAAAGTATTTGCCATGTGTTGATTGGATCCAAGAGCATTGCTGGCTTTTGAGAGGCTCTGGGAACATCTCCTCATCTCCAGCATCATAACAGATGCTCTGAATAGAAGATCCCACTGTAATACTGGGCATAAGGCAAATATTGAATAGGAGAATGCTGTATATTTTAGGCATGTGTGGCCACTACTTTTGAGACATACATACATAAAAAGATAGGGGAATTTTGAAGAGCACTCAATGAAGATATGTAGGACTGGTTCATAACCTATAATTTATGCCCTTGGGCTTGTCTGCACACAGATTTTATACCGTATGCACCCAATAATCTGTACAGGATCAAAGTATGTGCATGAAGACAGAAATACACCAAATAACCCAGCTATTGATGCAGCATAGAATGCATAAAGCTCTGAGTGCCTACACAGAGCTACAGTTGCTTCTGCACTCGGAGGGGAAGGAGTTCATGCCAATTAACTTAGTCTCTTCTAGATAAATTAATATAAAACCTGTGCTTGCACAAGTAGTCACTTGAAGGAATACATTCTGTTCTGTTTATCAAAGTGAGAAAGCACCATTTAATCACCATCGAGGATAATTATTCGAGGAGGTGATACTGGGTACTAAATGGATCTTTAATTTAGCAATACAAGATCAGCCAACTGGTAGTTGTAGGAAGACAATTGAAAGGCAATTAACCATTATGCAGCTTAATAGTGCACATGGTGGAGTCTTCATTGCTTGCCATATTTATCTCAGGATGGGATGTGTTTCTGACAGAGCTGCTCTAGTCCAGGACAATCATGAGTTATCAGGCACAAGATGGGCCTTTTTTGTGCATTTCCTCAGCTTGTTTATTGCAGGAGATGAGAATGGCTTATGGTAACATTTTCTAATGCTCCTTATGCTTGAGAACAGACCAGCAAAGTTTATGAGATGGGCTCAGACTCAGCTTACCAACCTCACAATGTATCAGTGCAAAGCAGTAATTAATTTCATGGCACAGTAGAGCAGATTATACCAGGGGGATAATGTCAACCCTTCTCTCTGATCCCCATGACATCCTATGCAGTAGACCAAGAATTTCTTTCTAGAAATTTAGGCTGAGGAAAGATTAAGCCATGTTGACCCACCTTGTTCTATCTTTTGGTAGATGCATTGCAGTACCTCTGCCATGAGCAGGTGCAGAAGAAGGGTGCTCAAACTAAGATCAAAGTCATTGTGAGAAAGGTGAGAGCTATGCTGATGGTAGTTAGTATAATTAGGACATAACACTACATAACACTGGTGAAATATATAAGAGTAACAAGCCTGGAGAAAACAATCCAAATACTTGTGTTTTGGTTTGGCCTGGCCAGATTTCGGCAGCGGGGGTGGAGCTGCAGGGTGGCTTCTGTAAGAAGCTGCTAGAAGCTCCCCAAGATTCATAGAGCCAATGCCAGCCGGCTCCAAAGAGGGACCCGCCGCTGGCCAAGGCTGAGCCTATCAGTAAGGTGATAGCAGAGGAACGCCTCTGTGAAAAACATATTTAAGAACGGGAAAAAGAACTGCGCCACAACAGCTGGCACAGAGATGGAGGAGTGAGAGTCTGTGCAGACACCAAGGTCAGTGAAGAAAGAGGGGGGGAGGATGAGCTCCAGGCGCCGGAGCAGAGAGAGTCCCCCGGGTCCGTGGTGAAGACCATGGTGAAGCGGGTTGTCCCCCTGCAGCCCATGGGCGAGGTGCAGATGTCCACTGTGAGGATCACCGCGTAGATGTCCACTGAGGACTCCACGCCGTGTGGGTGGATGCCTGAAGGGGGCTGTAGCCCGTGGGAAGCCTGCACCAGAGCAAGTCGCTGCCGGAACCTGTAGCCTGTGGAAGAGAGGAATGCCCACGCTGGAGCAGGTTGGCCGCTGGGACTTTTGGGACGTTGTGGGTGGCTCACGCTGGAGCAGTTTCCCCCGAAGGACTGCGCCTCAGACTCACGAGGGGTGGGCTGCCCCTCGTGAGGTGTCTCCCGTTGGGCAGTTTGTGATGAATTGCCCTTCGTGGGACGACTCACGCGGAGAAGAGAGCGTGAAGCTCGTCTCCCGTGAGAGGGACCCCACAATGGCCCTGGGGAAGAGTGAAGAGTCCTCCCCCAGAGTGAAGAAGCGGTGGAACCAACGTCGGATGAACTGACCGTAACCCCCATTCCCTGTCCCCCTGCGCCGCTCGGCGGGGAGGAGGTGGAGAAACCGGGATTGATGTTAAGCCCGGGAAGAAGGGAGGGATGGGGTAAGGTGTTCTGTTTAAGATTTGTTTGCTCTTTCTCACTTCTCACTACTCCTCTCTGATTAGTTCTTTTAATAAATGTACCTAATTTCCCCAAAACTGAGTCTGTTTTGCCCGGGACGGTAAATGAGGGTGATCTCCCTGTCCTTATCTCAAACCCTGAACCCTTGGAAATATTTTCTCCCCCTGCCTAGCCGTGAAGGGGGAGTGAGTGAGCGGCTGTGTGGGTACCTGGCGGCCGTCCAGGGTCAACCCACAGCACCACTGTTGTGAGAAGAATATCTGTGGCGGAGGTCTCTTTGCAGAGCAATCTCTAAGATTAGGAACTAAGATAGAGGTGTTGAACCAGATGACATCCAAACCATCTTTTTTTCCCCAATCAAGGCCTTGCAGCAACCTACAGACTAGAGTCTTGGGACCATCAGGCTGAAAACCAAAGAGCAGAAATTGCCCAGAAGTGCAATGCAGGCAATAGTGTAGGAGTAGCTCACCTTGTGCTTCTAGATATCGCCAGGCCAGCAGTTCCCAAACTGCACTCAGCAGATTGGTGACTGATGGGCGATATGTCTGCTGACGTGTGAGCTGACAGGTTGATAGATAGGTCGTTGATGTGGTTAAACTAATGCAGTGGAGGCCACAGAGCAGCATGTTCAGTAATAGGTGACCTGCCCAGGCTTGGCCAGGTAACGCCCCAATGAGTTCGTGCAAGGGATCGCAGTTGTCTCTGACCAGTAATGGGATGCTTTGTTCTTTAGCATCTCTGTTGGGCCCAAGACTCACAAAGTGTGAGTTACTTAGAGGTTACATATATCCTGCCAAGCAAATTACACTGATGGTTTTGCTTCTTACCTGAAAGAGGTTTTCCTTGAATGGGCTCTGCTTCTATCTTCTCACCAATCTCTTCCACACCATTACAGATTGTGGTTTTGTTCTCCTCATAGCTCTTGGAGAATAGCAAAAAACTTCTTCTCTTCCAAGTGCCAGTAACTTCTTTTCCTTTCTCTTTGTTTGGACTTCGTATCGATTTCCGGATACTTAACATTGTTTTAACACCTCTTTCAAAGAACCCACTGTCCCTGCTATGCGAAGTTGGGTTGCTCAGTTCAGATGCAACCTCCATCTTTTCCCCTGCTGGACTGTTCATCAGAGAGGGTGATTCTGAGGTCACGCTTCTTGAGTCTAACTCTATGTTTCTATTCATCTCGTCTTTCAACAAGGGGTTTTCCAAACAGCTTGATGGCAATCACTGAAATGCATAGAAGAACAGAATTAGGTGAGATGTTCATAACAAGGTATTACTGTGTCTCCAAAGCCAGTCCTAGACTGAAAATCTGACCCAACCTTTTCTTGCACCTAAGGTAAGGACAGAGCAAGCTGTTATAGCCTGTAGCTACTGAAACAATCTCTTTATACACAAACACCAAGTACTGGCTTGCTTTTGGCTCAGGAAAGCTCTACTTAACTCCATAAATCAGGCAAATCTCCAGCACCAAAGAATCACTAAGTGTTAGAAATGCTGAAATCTGTGTAAACATACCATTGCAGTTGGTAACACAGTATGCTTTTACTTTCCATCCTTCTAGGTGCAGTTCCAGCTTTACAGGAATGATGACCGTTCCTGAGTCTCACTGAGACATTGCCACTTTCTGAAGTTGACACAGGAACTTTCCTGCCCTGCTCAAGCCCTAACCTGCCACTGCTGGAAGGTGGCCCAGGGATGAGTGGTCCCCAGTGGGTGGCTGAACCTCGCTCTAGCCTCTTCCATCAAACCCGTAGCAATCTCCACACTCTGAATTGCCATGGTTACAGCACAGGAGGCTGTACCATGCAGTTAAGGGTTCACATCACTCATCCTGCCTCAGAGCACAGCATCTTAGTATGAACGAGTATCTCCAGGGCCAAGCAAGCCCCTGCATGAGCTGTAGGGGATGCTGCAGATTTCAACAGAAGTGCTTCTGTCGGTGCTACTGGGCTGCAGTCCCATTCCCTGCACTTGCTCAGCTCCTGCCCTGCTGCAGACTAGCTCCCACCCTGAGGGCTAGTCCAGGTGCTTGGGAAGAGGGAAGAAAGAGGTTTTGCATTCCTTCTCTTGCAAAGGGCTCTCACCAGGTCACCAGGTGACACAGCCTGCTGACCGGGATGTTGTATGTTGCAGAACTATGAGGATGGGAAGTGCCACGTTTCCTCACAGCAGGCTCAAGGCATCTCAGCAATCAATTTAAATCATTATAAACATCTATTGCTTGAGGTTGCCCAGGAACTGCCTGTCTTGGGTCTGTCCAGCTCACAGGAGCCAGAGATTGAAATATGACTGCAGTGAACAGACATGTTGGGATTCTGGAAATAGATCTTGTCTTTCCTCGATCTGAGTTCGGCCAGAGTTTTACTCCCTTGTGCATGATTATTTCACAGGCTATAAACCACAGGGACTACGTCTTCCCACGGGTCTACTGAGCTCCTTGCACAGTGGGGCTCAGAACCTGCGTCACATCCTCTCAGGGGATTATTTAATCATTCGTTTCCTTGCTCAGGAGGTCACCCCATCACAGCCCATACAGAGGGTGAGAGGAAGAGGAGGGCACCCCGTTTTCCAGAGATTTCAGTAGGAAAGGGGCTGAGTCCCCACCTCAAACCCTCCTGGGGGCTCTGTGGCTGACATGCAGCAGCAGCAATCAAAGGGGTGAGCTGCGTGGTAAAGGGAGCTGGGAAAGGAGAACCTTAGGATATGAGCCCATGAGTAAGGAAAGAAAAGGGATACATACCCCGGTACTGACTGAACCGATCCTCTCCGAAGCCAGCTGGGATAACACAGGCGTGATCCACAGAAACTGAGCAGTTCCGTGCTGCAGGAAATCCCCAGAGAGGTGCGGAGGCGGGTGGGCAGCTCCGCAGGGCAGATGTTCGGCTGAGCTCACCCACCTCAGCTGATGGGAGCACCATCCTGCTCGCCCGCACTGGCTGAGGGGCTCCCTCCAGGCATGGCACCGCTCTCCATCCTCCTTTGCCCTCTGGAAAAGAGTGGTTGGAAGTGAAAAAAAGGCCTGTCCCCACCTGCCCAAAACCTCCAGCACTTCTGCTTGTTTTGTCTCCAGGAGAGACTCTGGCACTGTTTCACTTTCATTGTATTGGGGCTTTTAAAAAAAGGGAAGAGGCAGGGGAAAAACACTGAGCGAGCTCCAAGCTTTCAGGTTAATTATTTACCCTACAGCTGAAGACAGAGGTGCAACCAGAGGCTTCACAATGGGGTGAGCTGCTGAGCTGAGCTGGCCCAGGGAAGCTGGGGGGAGAATGATTTGAGCCCTTGGTCCAGCCCCATCAGGGCAAAGCCCCACAGCACCTGGGTGTGGGGGCTCAAAAGCAGCCCCGGAGTTGCTGCATGGAAATCAGTGCATTTCACTCCTTCTCCAGAGGTCATTGGTCCCAGTAATGATTGCCAGGTGTGGGGGAGGGACAGGGGACACTGTGTCCTGTGGTTATATATATTCATATATTCACCTCTCCGCTCCTCACTTTGCCCTGGGGGAACTTATTTCCATTGGAGGTGCTGGCCCTGGATCCCTTCATTTGTGGAGCGTTTGGGCACCCTGGAAGGAACTCAAAGCAAAGGAGCAAAAAAGGGGTCTGAAAGGTTTAAACAACATTAAACACAGTCACCCAGCTTGTTACTGAGACCCTGGGGACCATGTGATGCCTGGGTGGAGGTGAGCCAGGCTGTCCAGCTGGGCACATCAAGCAGTCCCAGGTGGCCGAGGCCCTGGTGTAAAGCAAAGGGGGTAAATCAGAAGGTTGCTCCTGTGCCATGGGCACTGTGCACTTCACTTTAGGAGCCAGCGTATCACCTTTCAGTGTGATAGAGGAGACCAGGGGGTTTAGCAAGGGACTGATGCAATAAAGTCCTCTGGCTTTTGGACTTCGTGTCACACAGAGGACAGAGGGGTTCAAAATCTCCCTATGGCTGGGAAAGGGAGGTTGTGTGTACCAGCAGTGAAAGTGTGCAGGCACACATCAGGGTGTGGAAAGCCCCTTCAGACACAAAGTCCAACTAAACCACTTTCCATCCCTGTCAGTAATTGCCTGCTCTGCCAGGCACTTGTGCAGACAGGCTTGCTACAGCTGGGGTGCAACCAGAGCAGGCAGCAGGTCCAATATGGATTGGGTCTGATGTGGACCTCCCCAGGGAGCTGTCAGCTACCCCAAAACACAGCTAGCTCTAGTGCCTGCTGGGGTACTAGTAAAAACAACCTTGGAGGAGTTCTGCACCTCAGAGTTTTAGAGTTCACTCCCTGCAGCTCTTCCCAGTGCTCTCACCCAGCACCAGGTCTCAAGGAGCACGCCTGCTCCTGGAAGTGCCATCAGGACAAAGCTGATTCCAGGAGTCTATCCAAGGAGGTGATAGGAATTAAAATTTACAATGTTGTTTACCATTTTCTTTCAATTTTGCTAGAATGTCATAACCCTCAAGCTAGCTGTGAGGGTTAGTTTTATTAAAAAGAAAACCTAAGGCTCTTCTTATTCTAGGAGAGGGTTCCAAAGAATAAAAACCCACTGATTGTGGTGAACTCAAATAAAATGGTGAAGCTGGGTGATACTACAATACATCTATCCCTTCCTACTCTTCATAGTCCCTGGAGAGAAAAGTCTTCAAGATGTTCTGGCCCCTCACACACCACCATTAACAGCTCTGCTTTGCCCTAAAATACTCATGGTCCTTAGTGCCATGGGCATCACATGGACACCATCCTGTCCCCAGCGACACTTTGGGCACCCAAGCCAGCCCTGCCAGGTGTTCCAGGCCCATCATGCTCCTCCATCCCTCCCAGCCATCAGAAAGGCTGCAGATGATGCTAAACTCATAACCCTCTGATGCTAAACTCATAACCACGCTCTAATTTGAAGTGGATGAGTGAACTGGAGAGAAAAGCCAGTCCTTGCAGTAGGTGGCCTCCAACTGTTTTTCTCTAGCAATGCTTCAGATTGTCTCATGCTCAGCCTTTCCTAATCCACCTACTGATGCAGCGACAGCCACTCAGCATCCTGGCTGTGCTGTACGGTTGTTCAGCCCTGCCGTCCACGGGAACACATGTTCCTGAAAAGATCTGGCCATCTGGAGGGCGCATCATGAAACTGCCTTTTACCCAGAAGCACCAGTTTAATTGCGTTTTTGGTCTTGGGGCAGAGTCATGAGAATAGATTAATCGCTGTCTGGAGGTTTGAATATTGATACTCAGCCTGAGCTAGCAGCAGGCTGGTGGATCAGGCTAAGCTTGGACCTTCCCACCAGGACAACTCAACCATGGAGAAGAAAACAGAAAAGAAGGCAAAACCACATTGAGAAATCACAAATAAGAGAGAAACTAGCAAATTCAGGTGAAAGCACTCATGCCTCAGAAGTGAGGACAGGTATCTCGTGGCAAGTGGCTTCTGCAATCAGTAGCCAGTCTTTGCAAGCTACATTCAGTGTGAAGTTTGCACCCTGGCTTTATTGGAAAACCAGGCTTGACATCAACTGTTTGACAGTGTGACCTTGGTTCCTTTTTCTGACTATACTTTATCATGCTGCAGTGTCAAACTGTTCTCACTCTATCTTTTTAGAGTTAGCCCAATTACTGGTAATTTGCTAATGGCAAGGAGTTACCAATGTCCAGATGCCAAGCTGATGGCGATGCAGAGGTGCTTGGAGAGATCCAGGCACAAGGTAAGGATTAGAGGACAGTGTACAAACTCCATATACCTAAATACTTGAGTATTTCTGCCACAGTCTCGGCTTGGGACCAGGGCAGAATGGAGGCTTCCACCTCACAGGCTTTCAAACACATACGGCTTTCTCTACACCATGGCAAAAAGTGACAACCTCCTGGCCTTTGGGGTTTCCATGGCAACCCAGCCCCACTCCCCATCCATTATACTTGGTTTTCAAGGAAATGGATTCTTCTTTTTCTCCTTCATGTCTCAAATCCTTTCTCAAGTCCATCACATTTTTCCCCAGTTCCCAGGCCCATGGCACAACCTCTTGCACCATTCCCACCCCCTCCCAGGATGGCATGATCCCAGTCTGCTCTGCCTCGGAGCCTGGTCCGTGAGAGAGGAGATACACCTGGTTATGTCCCCCCTGGATCCTGCTGCAGAATTACTCACTGTGGCCTTCATAGGGCAAGACCTCCTCCAGGCTTCACCGTGTTGATGCATACCAGCTTGCAGCAGAGCCTACTAAACATACTTTGCTTCTGCAGTGCAAAAAACACACAAACCACCCTGAAGCACAAAGCCAGCTCCTCTTCACATGCTGGTTTCTCCCTTCTTTCAGCACAGCTCATATCAGAACTCAGGGGTGTGGCTGGGCTGAAATGTCAACAACAACACAATCAATGCTCCTTAAAACGAAGCTATTCCATTGGTATTTATTAGAAGAGAAGGATCTGGTAAATGCAAGAAATCTGGTCTTCTCGGCAGAACCTGTCCAGCTAAAAGCAAGAATGGACTGAAGCTGCAAGAATCTCCCATGTGTTGATGTTCCCCACGAAAGGGAGATTAATGTAATTCGTTTTACCCTTGATGAGCTTTGACTCTTGCTCCAGTGACATCCCCCCATGTATATAAGCACACTTCATGAGGCTTTTGCAAAGAGGTGCATAAAAATCACTATAAATAGGGATGGAGAGAAGTGAGGTGGAAGGGTGCTAAAAATTTCACAGTCAGACAGTCAGACCAGCTTTTGAGAGATCTATAAAATAAGGACTATGAAGAAGAATTGAACTCCTTGTGGTTGTTTCAGTTAAGAGAGGTCACACAACAGGTTTCAGCTATGGAGAGGACTGCTGAAAAAAGAAAGGCAAGAACTTGCCCTCCTTACTCAATGGGAAAAGGACAGTGGCTTTCTACCTGTTGAAGCCTCACATGAGATCTTCATGATGGACTAGGACATGTGTCTGAGCAGCAGTTTAGGGGCAGAATTCCTGTCCTGTCTGCCTTGTGCACGAAGAGATACTCATCTGGTCATGGCCAAAGAGAGGGCATGAGCTTCCCTGCTCTCTCCCTTCCTCCCTCTCACCTCTGCTGGGTCTCTTCCCAGCAGGTGTTTGCTTTTCTTCTCATTGCTTTGTCTTAATTTGTGTTTAATAGACACAGCTGAAGCAGGAAAACCTCTGGAGCACATTGCTGTGACCTTCGCCTCAGTTTCCCCATCTGTGAAATGCAGGTATTTGGTTTACCCTCCTTGGGAGGGTCATATCAATGGGCTGTGTTAGTTGACCTCTTGCTGTGAGAATGCTCCAAGGAGTTTCTGATTTCCTTGGTGTGAAGGACATGCACACCCCAAATCTGCATGGATGTTACTGGCCAACACCTCTCTAATGCCCTGCACCTGCTAAACTCTGTGAGGTTTTCACACCGCTGCTTTGCCTTCTGACCCTTCTGAATACCTGTCTTGACATGTACTTCTCCCCATTCTCTTCTCTGTGTTTATTATTCATATTTTTTGTTTTCCTGCTTATTTCTTTTCTTGCGTCTAACATCTGCGGAGCACAGTGAAAGACCCAGAGGTGCAGCACTCCTTGGTGAGAACAAGGGGAAGCAGAGTGGTATAGGAGGGTTCCACAAACTGTTCCACAGTCTGGAGATTTTTCATCAGCTCCAAGTGCCAGGACAAAAACACAGTGCTGAGGGAATACTATTCTGACACACTGCAGAAATCTGTGCCGGACCCCCACTCCAAGCCTTGGTAGGCAACTCGCCCTGCCTCTGAAGGGTGTGCTGTGACCCACTCCTTTTCTGCAGTTTTCACTCACCCCATGGTGGGGTCAAAATATGTGTAGGTGGAGGAGACCCCAGAGCTGCGGTGATTTATTGCAGCAGAGAAGCTGGCCTGATATTTTTAACAGCACTGTCGGTGATGGATGAGGTAAAAGCATGCTCAGAGGCTATACGTGCCTATGCAGCCATTGCCTCCTGGGTGGTGGTTTGCAGTGAAATGAGATATATTGCTTCACCTGCAACATTTTTCTTCCTGTTTTCAGGGTGTAGGGGGAGGCGAGCAAGAGCGGAGCCTTCAGCTGAGAAGTCCATTCACAGCAAAGAAGCAGGTCATGATTTGGAGACTATTTTTTTGCAGAGGGAATGCTGGCCCCAGGGCATTGGGAAGAGGCATTTCTGTCAAGCACAGTAGTGTTGCCTGGGAGAGGAGGGTGTTCCAGACCCAGGATAGGTGTGTGATGGGATCCTAAACTATTTCTGAGCAGCCGTGGAAGGAGACCACTGGGATTGGTAAATATTACGATGGGAAACAAACACAAGAGCTCATTTCATTGCAGAAAGCTGAGCCAGGAGGATTTTCCATAAAGGCTGCCACTGCTGCAGAAACCCATCCTAGGTGCTTTTGAAGGATTAACATCAAAGTTTTCTCTCCTCTTCTCGCAGGAAAGGTCTGAAATAAGCCCACGTGAGCCACTGGTTTTCTTCTTTTTTTTTGATATAATGAAAACATTTAACACTTTCAGCAAGTCACCACCCCTGTGTTATGTCAGGAGCTGTGCTGAAGCATGCCTGACCTCACGTGAGGCCAGCCGGGGATGATATGACTGGGACACAGGCTTCCTCCCTTGCCTGGTTCTGGCCTTTCGACCTACAAATCCTGTGCTTAACAGCAACAGCTTTGCAAGCACCTTTCACCAGCACAGCATGGACCAGCCCCAGTGCTGGAGTGGGTGCTGCCGGGGCTGGGGTGCAGTGCCCATGCGCATCCCCCACCCTCAGCAGCAGCTCTGCTCCTGGGGGTGCTCAGCTGGTGCATCAGGGACACGCTGTGGTGGGTCCTGTCTACCATCTGCTTGTTTTTCGTTAGTGGTGAGCTGGTGAGTAGATGAGTGGTAATTGCTCTTCATGCAGAAAACCTAGCTGTCCAGGTTTGCACTCAGTAGGCCATTAGTTTGCAGTGAACATCAGCAAAATCAGGGTGGGTTCCATCACTCCAACCGTCAGAGCAGCCTCGAGATTGAAATGTCACAACTTACTGACTTCAAAAAGAAGCTGCTGTCCTACCACGCAGGGTGCCCTCATCCCATTTGTCACAGGAGCTGCCAAACAAGACCTTGAAGAGTAGAAGTGCTTTGTGCATGACAGTGACCGCAAATTTATCTACGTGATCATGCTTCTGCTCCTAATTCACCCTGTGCTTTGCCAAAACACCAGCCTGATGCCACAGATTTCACCGTGGTACGACTCCAAGGGATTCAGTGGAATGGAGCCTGAGGTCTGCCAGCACAGCAGGAATAGCCAGCCCCATCACCTGGAGATGGAACATCGCTTTTAGCACCCTTGGAGGTGGCTGGGGGCTGATTGCTCCCCCATGTCAGCAGCCTGTGAGCAGGGATAAAACCTCACTGAGCAATTCAAGCTAACTCTGACCATTCTGTTATTTAAATGAGGTGGCTCAGAGCAAACCACTTCTAGGGCAAAGGCATTTACCTACTGTGCATGTCACCACAGCTAGATGTCTGCCGTTGAAAATGTGTCACTGAGGCCAAAAACTGACCTGGGAGCTCAGCACAGAATCACAGAATACTAGGAGTTGGAAGGGACCTTGAAAGATTATCTAGTCCAACCCCCCTGCCAGAGCAGGATCACCTACAGTAGGTCACACATGAGCACATCCAGGTGGGCTTTGAATGCCTCCAGAGAAGGAGAACTGAAGGAAGCACTGCCTCTGCTGCAGAGGATGGGGAGGTCATGATTACTAGAGCTTGTCCTTCTCCTCTGCAGGCGTTTGCTTTACTGCACCAAAATTTCCAGTCTATGGTGCTCAAAAACTTTACCAAAGCCAGGTTAGTATTTGTTTGCCACAGAATATTCTCAAGCACAAGGAGCCAGGACCTTGTGAAAAACTTGTGGAGGAAAACCTGTTAGAAACCTTTGGCCTCTTATTTTTCCTTATTTCTCCAGCTTAATCCCAGGCTCAGTCTGATGAAGGAGGGAAGGTGCAGGTTGGTTCTTATCTGTGTAACACTACTGGTCCATTGCTTTCACCCACTGCATGTATCACACCTTTGCATTGCCCCCAGCAGTGTGAGCTGTGGTGTCCACAGCAATGCCCCAAGGAAAGGTGAAGCAGCTTTTACTGAACCTCTCCCCAGAAGAAACCTTGTGTCCAACCTCTGGAAAGCTGAATTTTCCTTACCTTTGATGCCTGAGAAAAACTGAGAACTGGCACTTTATTTAAATATATATTCCTGTACATTTTTTTTAATAAGTGTTTTTGAAATTTCATTGAAGATGTTGTCACTAGAATCATTATATGTCTATAGAGATTATAATGACTCCATTTGAAGAGTTAGTCTCAGTCAGTCAGTACTTAATTCACATATCAATGACTCCACAAACTGTAAATCCATAAATCTGAAACTGCTGTAACCTATTGTGCCAATGAATGCCTGCAGGGGCTCATTGGTGTGGAGATAATTTGCTTAATGAGCGCTGCTGAGGGTGGGTGGTCGGTGAGGGCAGAGGGTCCTCACTTGTGCGAGGCAGACGAAGGTTTTATAACTGAGCCATACTTAGGGTAAGGGTTAGAGCCCAGTTGCTCTTTTCGGTTGATTTCCCCAAACTATTTCATGTGCGATCCATCAATTTGACCCTCAGAGACTTTCCCTACATTTGCAGTGAGTAGTGCATCATTTTGACATGGCGATGGGAGGGTGGTTGGGCCTTTCTGGCACATCTGGCCAGTATGGAAGTTGTGTTGCTTTGTTCAGAGTGAACTGGTTAAGCTGTAGCTGGTAATTAAGCCTCTGAAGGCAGTCACTCCTAACCAGCTATTAGTGCATTTGCAAATCCTTGCTGCTGCTGCAAAATACCAGGCACCTCTTCCGGCTGACTGGAGTCCATTTAATGACGCTATTGTAAGCCAGTCCAAGGAATATTTCCTTTATTTGATAAAATGCATAATCTCTACGAAGAACTGGAGACCAGTAGAAAATTGTGCCAGAATCCCTCCCCGGAGCAGCAGGGGCAGCTGCTGAGGAGGTCAGTGGGAATGTCCCTTGCTCACACCTTGGCTGAACGTCACCCATCCAGTTGAGCAGCTCAGGTGTATAATTTGAGTATTCCCAAAGTGCTCAGCCTCAAGAGCCATCTGTCAATCTTGTTTGTCCACAACCCCTTCCAAGCAGGTCAGTTCACTGGCATTTTTTTTCTTTTTCAGTCTGAGGGGATTTATACAGCTGTGCTTTGAAAGCCTTTTTGGGTGGGGGTGGGGGTGGTGGTGTTATAATGGAGTCCTAATTGCAGTAGCGTAACAGGTGCTGCTGTAAAAATGTTTTTCTTTTTTTGAATATTTTAATCTGATTTAAAGCGGTGACAGGGACACAATGAATCGCTCACACATGCTGGTGGATTTTGCCCCTCCCCTCCATGTCTCTTGCAAAAATGGGCGCAAAAGCAGCGAATGGCAGCGTGTGTGCCTGCCAGAGAGGCTGGCAGTCTCAGCCAGCTGCTGTGGCCCCAGTGAGCCCCAATTTCAGGGGCACAGGCTGTACAAGTACCCTCATGGGGACCAGCTTTTTGGGGCCATGAGCCACCCTGCTGCAAATCAGGGGATGGCTGCCTGTGGGGAGCACGGCAGCCCTCCAGGCTCACCCTTCGTCCCCAGGCTCCTGTGTGCTTCCTCCAGCTGGGTGGCAGCAACCTGCTCCCTTCCGCATCCTCTGGCTGGAGCATCTCTCTTACAAGAAAAGACTGAGAGAACTGGCACAATTTAGCCTGGAGAAGACTGGGATGAGACCTTATAAATGTCTATAAACATCTAAAGGGTGGATGGAGCCAGACTCTTTTCAGAGGTGCCCAATGACAGGACAAGAGGCAACGGGCACAAGCTGGAACAAAAGAAGTTTCATCTAAATATAAGAACTTCTTTACTGTGAGGGTGACAGAGCACTGGCACAGGCTGCCCAGGGAGGTTGTGGAGTCTCCATCTTTGGAGACTTTCAAAACCCACCTGGATGCAATCCTGTGTGATATGCTCTAGGTAATCCTGCTTTAGCAGGGAGGATTGGACTAGACGATCTCTAGAGGTCCCTTCCAGCCCTGACGATTCTGTGATTCCATCAGCAAATGCTCTGCAAAGCAACTTAGGCATTCCCCGCCTCCTCATCCTCAGCCTTGCCTTCCTCCACCAAGCCAGGGCCACCTCTGGCACAGGGAGCCAGGAGGGTGCAGCAGCAGCAATTGCCCCCCACTGATGTGCAGTGCTGGTGTTTTGGGGCTGTCACACAAAATCAGGCTCCAGTGCACATCCCAGTGTGTGATATTTGCATGTGCCATGTGGCGCTTTAAGAAAGCGTATATATGACATTTCCCCAGGGGAAAAAAAAAAAAGAAAAAAAGGAAGGCAAGTGGAGCAGATGTAATTCTGCAGCAGTGCCCAGGCTGATTTAGTGGGCAGCTGTGATTTATCTGTGGTGAAACAAGGCAAGACTGCCTGGGGGTGTGCTCCCCTCCACCATGGGGTTTGTGCTTCTGGTGGGGGCAGAGCTGCTGCTGGGGTGCCTGGGTGTCCCGGGCTCCCAGGGTGCTCTTGCAAAAGCCTCAACCTGCTGAAGCCAAAACCAGAAAGTAACCGACTTGCTTAACTGCTTCTATCTGGTCCAGCATCAACAATCAGGAAGTCAGCGTTGGACCTGCGGAGACAAAATTTACTTTCTTCCCACTTGGGAAATAAGGGCTTTGGATTTACCAAGTGTTTAACTATCTCCATGTGCCACTGCATCACTCCAATGCACGCTGTAATTGTAACCTCTCTGCATGTGCTTACATAGACAGAAAGTTGTGTTCACACACTTGTGTGCATGTAGGGGACAGCAAAGGATCACAGGTCATCACATCTCCCTCCATAAGAACTCCTGCAGTTAAGTTCTCACTCTCCTGTAGTGTTTCTCTCTGCTTCCTTCTGTGATGCTCTAATGCTGGCGGTGAGGGTTAAGCACAAAATCATTTTTATTCTGCTGTTTTACACATCGTTGAGAAATCTTCTACTTTTGGGACTGAAAGTCATTCTGTCTCTGCCCATCAAAACTTGCAGAAATGGAAGTAAATCATGGTACCAGACTTAAGACATGTCTTCTCTCTCTGCCATGCTGGAAGGGAATAAGATCCAGTGCTTGCAGAAGCAGGAGAGGGCAAGGTAGAGATCTCAGGGCGCCACGTTCATCAGCATCCCTGTGTCCTGCCAGCCCAGACCACACTGCTGGGAGCAAAGCCCAGCAACCTGCCTTGGACCACCTTGTGTCCCTCTCTGCTAAGATGGAGCCAAATGTCACAGAAGTCCAGCCATGACTCCATCTCTCAGCCCACAGAAAACTCCTCCGAGCGATATCTCTGTGGTTTGTGCAGCACCAAACACACCATGGTGCAGCTGCAGTTGAGCAACCCACATCAGTCTGCACCATCTCCTAGCTGGGCAAACCTTGCCAACCTTTCTTCTTTTTTTGCCAACAGTTGTGTTTTAATTTGGCCTGGCGCTATTGACACAGTTTTGAGGACATGACATGCCCTACAAGCCACAGCACAGCCTTGGTATGCAAAAAACTCCAGTTCACATCCCTCCTTGGACTGAGCCAGACTTACTCCCATAGAGATGAGCATATGCTGGAAAGCCTGGCGGTAGCTGGAAAACTGAAAGATGGAGGAGGATCTCAGTGCTGTGGCTGCACAGCCTCAGCTGTGTCACCGCAGAGCTGGGCTCTCCTGGGAACGTTGCTCCCTCCACCTGGGATCTGTGTCCTGCAGCCAGCCCCGCAGTTTGCAACGGTGCCCATGCCCCTGCTGAGTGTGTCACCATGGGCACAGCACCCACGTCAGCCCTGGGGAGAGAGTCCTCGGGGCCCTCGCAGCCTCTTGATGCCACTGGTCCTCAATGGGCTTCCCACTGCTGCTGTGGGAAATAAATAAAATACAAAATAAAATAAAATAAAATAAAATAAAATACCACAATTTTGAAGGCAGCAGATGGGAGAGAGCTGAACCTTCTGCCTGTTTCTATGGAGCCCCGTGCAAGGCTCCAGCTCCTGGTGGCTGTCAGCACCATCCTTGCTCAAAGGGAGCAGCAGCTCCCTCCTCAGCACTGGGGTGCTTCAATTCCATGTCCCAGGTGCTGAGTAGCACTGCAGAACTCAACCACGGCCACGCTGGCTGACACCTTGGAGCTGGGTAGTCCCAGAGGGAGCTGCAGCACCCCTGGCAGGCTGGTGCCTCTTGCCTGGTCTCCCAGATCAACAGCCACACCAAGCAATTTGGCCGGGGCACGGAGAAATCAGTTTGTGACTCAATTAAATTTTAATTTTTTCAGTTTTGTTTTTGTTTGTTTGTCTGTTTTACATGAGACCATGTCTGATCTTTCCTGCCACTCTCTTCTTTTTGCTTCCAGCTATCTGTGAGTAGAACTGGATGGCAGGAGGTGGCAAGTGGTGATTGGTGTTCTCTTTGGTGTCCCTTGTCATGCAAGCACACCTTGGCCAGCCAGACCCTCACCTAGATGAGTACAAGGTCACCCAGCCAGAGGCTGGCCCAGCCTTGCTCCAGGGACTGCTTTGTTGCTGGTGCAAAGCTGAACAAGCTCCAAAAGGGAGACTGGCACCTTTGTCCCGGGGCAGTGCCTGGCAGGCATGCTGGAACCACCTGGTCTGAGTCAGGCTTCAGCCCTTTCTTCTGCAGGAATTTCAATTTTAGGCCATTTCTAGTAATTTCCCTGAAGAGCAAACATAGATGTGTTTGCATTAACAAATCTCCAAGGGCATTCTTCCTGCTTTCTGCATTCTTTGTTTTCTAATCAACCATTTGAGACACCTTTTCTTGGAAGAGGAGAATGAGGATGAGAGAAAATGACACTAAGGTGTATAAATTCTCCCTCTCTGTGATTGCAAAATAGCAATGGGACTGATAAATCACATTTTAAATCCAAATACAAGTATCTTCCCCAGCCGGCTGAAAAATCAAAGGATAAACAATGAACCCAAATTTGTATTGCTTCTGTGGCTGTCGCACATTTTATCTCGTGCATGTTAATTTTCTCTCTGGCTTCATTTGCTAAACTGATGTTGAAAAATATTTGGCCTCATGGTGATTATCTTTGTATGTCACTCATCTCCTCTTCTTTAACCTATTAAATGCTTCTTTCTAATATATTATTGACTTTTATCAGATTGAAAGAATATAACCAACAAGTCTTTTCAATTTTCCCTGTTAAAAATCTCTGGGCTTTTGTTGTTGGTTTTTTTGATATCATATTCTGAAATGCAATTCACCCTTTGCTCAAGCTGTGATTGTGGGCTCTGAGTTATTCAGTGCAAGTGCACTTCAGTTTCAGATTTACTACACACTGCATCACATTGTACAACCCACCATGCTACGGCACTGCACCGAGATGAAAATAAACCCCCCACAAGCCATGATTCAGGTCATTATGTGCAAACCAGTAATTGCACTGATGTAATTTCTCAAATTGCAGCCTTCAATCTCTCTATGCCTTCAGCAGCACAGATACATAGGGATAGTCCTCATTCCTGTGAGCAAGCTCCCCCAAGTCTAAGGGTTGCTTCTTCTTGAGCTGGATGCTTCTAAAATATTTCCTATATCTAGAGGGTAGCAGGTGGTATGAGGTCAGTGTGGATTTATTTCATGCCCATCAGCCTCAGTAGGAGCAGAGCTGGCAGCCACTGAGCATTTTTGGGAAGTCCTTTTATGCATCACTAAGTCAGACTTTCATGTGTTAAGGGGTCCATTGGTAACTGAAAAAGTCAGAGATGTGTGAAACCTGAGCACAAAAAGAGAGGAAAAAGCACACATTGCATAATATTGGAACCACAGTAATTATTCATATTTACTTGATGCACTGTCTGGGGAAAACTGAGAAGCACCTCTGGATGGCCTGACATCACTGTGCTTGACCGTGTTTGAATACAATGGTCAGTAGCCAAGACTGTTAAATAAGATAAAAAGCAGGACTTGGCCTTGGATGTTGACCAGGACAAACTAATATATCCTGTTTGGTGCTGGCTGCAGCCAGCTGCTAATTCACAACCCATATCACATCCTTGAACTTAGCTGACCAGGTCTGTGAACAGATAAGCACGATAAAGTGATGCAAGGTGGGTCATGAAAGAACTTCTACTTGCTACAAATGTCTGTGCCCAGTTGTTTTGGTTCAAATGGAATTCTTAAAGTAATTAGGGTGTGAAACTAGTGCACATATTTGTGTTTTTCCTTCTTAGAAGGTAGAGCTGGCTCTTAGGTGGTGAAGGTAAACCCTGGATTCAAGTGTCGTCATACAACAAGGGATGTAAGCTCTGGACCGAGAATTGAAAGTTGTGGGTAGTGTCCCCCTGCCCATGCCTGCTGCAGGAATAGCGAGAACCTGGACCCCTTGCCCTGCCACGGTGAGGAGCTGAGCGACTCTCCTCTGCAGCCACGCAGCTTCTGCCAGGCATCCTCTCCTCATCACCACTGCCTGTCTTCCAAACAAACGGCAATGTTGACAAAACCAACCATCGGTGTATGGGCATAAGCGGCTCCTGCGCTGATCCAGCTGAGCGCTGCGCCAAAGACTAATGGCTGTGCCAGGAGGCAGTGCCAGGAGTGGCTGTGTTTAACTAAATGCACTTTTTTTTTCCCCTTCCAGTAGACTCTCCAGAGCCTTTCTCTTCCTCAACATAGCAACCCAATACAGGTTCTCAAAGAGATATGAAAAGCTGGAGATGGCATCCTAGTGCCAATCTCTTCCCCACAGCCCCTCTCTTTTCATACATCTTGCATCACTGGATTTCACTCAGGAATCACAGAATCACAGAATGTCAGGGGTTGGAAGGGACCTCGAAAGATCATTTAGTCCAGCCCCAGCCAGAGCAGGATCCCCTAGAGCAGGTCACACAGGAACACGTCCAGACGAGTTTTGAATGTCTCCAGAGAAGGAGACTCCACAACCTCCCTGGGCAGCCTGTGCCAGTGCTCTGTCACCTTCACAGTGAAAAAGTTTTTTCTAATGGAGAGGTTGCAACACCCATGCTTCTTAGAGTTGGGTGGCTTTAAATCTCAAGGCAGGGAAAAAAGTGCACTAAAATTAGGCAGGCCTTCAGCTCTGCCTCCAGCAATGTTAGGCCCAGTAGCTCTGGCAGGCAAAAGCTTTCCTATGTTCGTGCTGAACTGGTGCCTATCTGAAATTTTTACTGGTAGGGACAGCTAATTCCCTGCCTCTCAGCATCACACTGATGACACCTACTTCTGCTCCCCTGGGGAGTCCATGTTCTGCAAGAGGGCCTTAGAGGTTATGGACAACAGAAGGGGCAGCACTGAGCGGGGGAAGAGACAGGAATATAGTATGTTTTGTGAAGGAGAACAAGTAAAGACAACGGAGAAAAAAAATGAAAGTAACTGGCAGAAATAAAAATGTCTTCCGCAGAGGAAAAGAAGACAGATGGGAAGACAGGAGAGAAAGGGTGAACAAAGAAAGAAGTGCAGAGAAGTCAAGAAATGGTTGGGGGAAGGCTGTGCAATCATTTGGCATCAGCTCCTTACTTTAGTTCCCTGAAAACTGTGCAAAGCGGAGGCAGAGAGCTGTGGCTTACTGAAGTGTAGCACCACAATATCGTGGGCTGGCCACTAAATTACCATTCAGAGAGTCTCTTGGCTTAGCCTCATTACTGCCATGAGAAGGAGAGGGATGTATGCGGAAAAGCAGATCTTTGAGGAAGGGGGTTGAGACTAGAAATTCCATTATATTCTTGGCACTTTGACATTTTTCCTCTCCTTTTGTGAAATCTCAAGGGAGCACTGCCTACTCTTGCAACAATAATAATAATAAAAAAAAAAAGGTAGCATACCAGTTGGCATGGTAACTTCATCTACTAAGTAACTAACACGTAGGATTTGCTTCTTGATCTAGAATAATAATGTCAACAGCCCCCAGGAAGATGCGTTCTTGTGACTGACTGCCTATTGCTGACTGGATTTCATGCTTCACTCACACTTGGTGGCCTTCGTGAGACTCATCGTGGTGCGAGTACAGACCTGCAGTACTGTGACATTAAGGTCCATGTTCCCTGGCTTCCTCTGCTACACCCTTCAGGCCAGCACTACTTGATCATGTTCAGGCACTGGTTTGCATTTAATTACTGTTATTCTCTGAGTTTTCTCAAAGGTCTTTAGAATTGAAGAGGTCACAACTGAACAAACTGGTTCCAACTTGCCTATGCTAGGAGCATCATGCTGCTGCCCAGCATGGCCAGTAGCCCCAGTAACTTCTGCTCCCAAGCCCTTCCCTGCCCACAGAGGAATTGGCCAGGGGGCTACGCTGCTCCTGCTGAGCCTCCTGGGGCAGAACAGGCCACCTCAGAGCCGTGCTGGCCAAGGGATGCTCCCTTTCTTGCCTCCGAGTGGAGTATGTGCACTGCTACTGCAGAGTGTCCGCGTGGTGAGAGCTCGGTGCTTAGGAAGCAGGGGTACACAGGGTACAGAAGAAGTGGAAACTACTTGTCACCGCTTTCAAAATACGGAGAAAAATAAAGCAGCCTGATACTTTATTTTGCCTATGTTTATGGCTGAGGATTAGCTGCACAGTCGGACTCCAAGCACGTATACCCCCTTTGCTCCTCCACTCGGGGCTGGTACTCCAAGACAAACATGTACAGAATGCTCTGTGCAAACCAACAAGGCTGCCTGTGAGGAGGAGGAAAGGCAGACCCCCAGCTGAAAAGGAGTTACTCATTTCCTACCTTTATGTCACCTTCTGGGGCTGGTGAAGGGACTGTGACTATCTGGTCCAGGAGCTGGTGACCTGCAGCTGTCCTCATTCCAGGGGGGAAAGGGAAGGGCCAGGGGATCGTCCAAAGAAAACTTCACTTTCTGTGGCACAGCTGCTCCTTGGAGCTGGCTTCTCTTCTCACTTCTTGTTTTAGATTCCTGCATCCCGCAGCCCCTTCTTTACACAGGTCCCAAGTAGTTTATTTTGGTCCCAATGAACAGACAGAGTCATACGGGTGTAAAGACAATTTGGGTCAGTGTGGTTTGTTTTAAAAGAGAGCAAATCTGGCAGCATCAGAGCTAGCCACAGGTCCATCTAGCGCAGCACTGTGTCTCTGAAAGCCATCATAAAATGATGTGCAGAGAAAAACAAGAGGAACGCAAATACATCAGACACTCCTCCAGCCTCCAACCATTTTCTGCTCAGGGGCTTCTTGGGCTAGATGTGGTTTGCAGCATGTGTGTAGCAATACTCAGCTGGTTCTTTTTCCAGGAACTTCTCCAAGTTCCTCTTGAATGCATGCAACCTTCTACCATCCAAAACATCATGCAGTGGGGAGTCCCACATGGCCAACCACTCTCTGAAGTATCACTTTCTTTTGCTTCTTTTGAAGCTGGGCTTCACATTGAAGCAGGCTTCACTTTCTGCCGCTAATTCCTATACTGGAAGGGACAGAATGTTTCCTTCAATGTACAGGAGAAAACTATTTAAAAACACACCGTTCTCTTACTACATGATCTGAAAAGTGAGTTGTACTGCTTTAGTGATGCTGATTTTAATACAGTGGAGCTGAGCAGTACGAGACAGAATCACATACCAGCCCTTTGTTGTCTCCACAGCCTCTGCAAGCTCCATCCCTGTTCGATAAACTAACACGGCTGCAAAGAAGACAAGTCGTAGGATACCCAAACCCGTTCTGGGCCAGTTTGTCCAGTTCTGACCTATCAGCTGCTATAGTAAAAGATATCTCTTCCTTCACTTCTTACCTCTCTCACAGCCCTAAACTGTGACTACCTTAGCACAGCTGCGTCTAGCTTTACAATCCCGAAACCAGCGTGGCGAATGCAGAGACACCTGAGCAAGTTGTAAATGAGTAAACTCTACTCCTGTTAGTAGTGGCCAGCAGTTAATCCCAGCAGGTTCCAGCAGCCTTGAGCAACCGTGTTTCTGCCTGCCCTGGCATCCCGGGGTCCTGGGGTGCGAACTGCTGCCCCAGGGTATCCCACAGATAGTGGGGCTATGCTCTGCCTTTTGGGGGCTGGGCCAGGTCCAGTAGGTCCTGCTCCACATGCCAGCACTGGGTGTCTGCTGGGGGGGGGCAATTCAGCCTCACATTCCTGTTGAGGAGGGGGCCTTCGTCCCTGAGGCTGTGTGATAAATTTCCAAATGTGGGCCCTCGCCTCTCTGCAGGCATCTTTTAAATGTGAGGTGTGTCTGGTTTTAAGGATTTTCATATCACACGAAGCTATTTAAAATGTCTGAGTGATAACCTCCTCAAAGGAAGATTTATAAATGTTTGCACCCAGGTCCCAGTGGCACAATAATAATATTGTACTTTAAGTAAGTGCTTTGCCAAGGGGAGTCCCAATAAAACTAATGATCCATTTCTTCTTTTAACTAAGCAAGAAACTCTAAGGCTCTTTATTTTCTTCACTGATCAATGACTCAAAAACATTCTTCAGTGCAAATCTCTTCCCCATAGAGCTCCCTTTATCTTTTCTGCCTGTGCTGGAGAAACATGCTATCAAAAGGCAAAAGCTGCTGCTGCACAAACTTTTTTTCTTGTTTTATCTAGTCTCTAAAGAAAGTCTGGGGCAAGCAGTGTTTTCTGAGAGCTGCTTCAGGGTTTCCAGGTGAGCTTTGTATGCAGGGTGATCAGGCTCCATTTGCAGCCTTGCAGGGCTTTCGAACCCTACAGTGCTTGACTCCTCACCAGAGGTGTCTGAGACGTTTCTGTTCTGTGGTCCTCCACCACCACCTAGTCAAAGAGTGGTCACACATGGCAGCGAGGGTCCGGCAGCATCAGTGTGGGAAACAGTGAGCGGAAGTGGGGGCCAGCCTTGGGGAGCTGCCTGTGGACCGGGTGGTGGCGGGGGTTTGGTCTCCTCGAGGAAGACGTGGGCTTGAAAAGGAGAGATGGAGAGAGTGCTTTACATTTCTTTTTTGGCGATCACATAGTAATGCAAGGAAAAAATTGTGACTCATACGTGACGTGGTGCTTCTTCCTGCCCCTCGCAAGTGCTCCTCTGTGCTCCCAGCCTTGGTGCCAGGGCTCAGTGTGTCACTGCAGCGCCCAGAGGCACCACACATCCTCCACTTGGTGACTCAAAGTGATGATGGGGGAGGCAAACAGAAGGAAGTTTGGCTCTCCATTCAGTGATATTTTTTTCCTCGCACAGGACAGAGAAGAGGCCACTGGCAACCCGGCTGTGCCTAAAGACCCTACCGCTGCTGAGGGAGGTGGTGAGGGACATGTCACGCCTTGGGGACAGAGATGGGCTATTGATTTGATGTGCTGGCAGGGACTTCAGCTGTGAAGGTAATCTGTGACACAGCCCTGCCAAGGGACTTCACATCTCATTTCATCTCAGAAAGAAGTCATTCTCCTCTTTGCATAGAGCATCTGTAAAACACCACAGTGTAACCCACAGCAGGCATCAAAGTGCCCCACTGAAGAGGTATCACTAAAACCACAGTAATTTTGGAAGGTGAGAAGTGATATAGAGCATGTGAAACCCCTTCACAACTGTTTTGTGTGTGTGTGTGTGTCATTGAGAGCTCCTTAGGGTTATTTTTTTAATTGATGGTAATGACAAGTAAATATTGCTGATCAGCTGATGATTTCACAGCTGAAGCATATGAGCCAACAAAACTCATTAACTATCGTCAATGCTGTAATGGCTGTTTTCTCCACAGCTGTGTAGAGTATTGTTAAGGCAAACCAACCAAGAGGTATCTTAGAAGCCCTGAATTTGTGCTTTGGGATGGTGTTAGGGTGAGGTGAGCTGTGATGGTGCTAGTTCTTTGGTGGGTGATGCTCTTCTGACCCTGAGGTGAGCAGAGGAAGCTGGGGAGGAGAACTGAAGCTGAGCGTAGGTAAGTGCACAGAGCTACTCCTGTGTGAGAGGGCAACTCTGTGAAGCTGACAGCCTTAGGTTGAGAAAATGCCTCTAGTCCGAACTGGGATTGCATCTACATGTTGTGGTGCTGGTGCAGTTGTCTGGTAGGACACCCTCTGGCAAGGGAAACATCTTTCCTAGTAGGCAAGACAACTGGAAGCCTGCTTTTATTGTTTAACACGCTGATTTTTCTGAGAACTTATGGCATTTGCACCCCTTGGGGCTGGCACTACTGGAAGTCCAATACCTGAGGGGCTGCAGCACTTTGGAGCCGCATCTGTTGCGGGTCTGTTGGGTCTTTTATGTCAAACCATGTAAGAAGGCCTCAAGCTTCCCCAGCTGGGCTTTGAGGTCCACCTTCGAGCAGCTTTTGCTCTAAAATCTTGGGCAATTATTTCCCTCACTAGCAAGTGCCTGTAAAAGAAACAACAAAGATGTGACCGCAGTAGGTTTCTGACTGTGCTGCTGCTAGGAAGAAGCTCCCCCATCAAGTGCTCTCTGTGTTTGTTTTAAAGGAAGGCCTTATTCCTCAGGGAAAAAACAAAACAACTTCTTTTTTGTGCTGGAGCCATTCTGATTTATGTGATGTTCAGGCCACAGCAGCAGACCAGTGTTACTGACTGTTGCTAGAGCAGTTTTGAGACTTAGTGGAGAAAGGAGACTTATTTTCCTTTGTGTCAGAGGTGTGAGGATGCTGAAATGTCACGTTGTGGATAATTCTGTTCCCGTGCATCCCCATGAAAATGAAATTCCCCTTGATTTCTCCTTATTACTGTCTATACACATACTTTCGAGTTTACTTCAGAGTAACTTCTTCTTTTGCTCAGGCTAATGTTTTGCCAGAGATGCTCAAAATGTTCTGCAAATGAGCCCAAGGAACACATTTCCTGGCTGATGGAAACTGGCAAGGCTCCTCCACAGTCAGGCAATATTAGGAGACAATGATTTTGGATTGCTATTAAAAAGCTTACAAGTCTGTAAACTATTACATGAAGTTGTCTAGCAACATTATCTTGTGAAGTTCTATAAGCCTGCAATAGAATATGTTTTAGAACTTAGCTCCTTTTGCTTTCCTAAGGGTAATGCTATACCATAAGACATAAGTCAATGTAACATCAATGCACTAATCTGGAGGAAAAAGAAGTGGCTTTCTAAGATTACATTTAAATATTTTTTTAAAAAATAAAATTAGGCCTTTTGGTCAGCTGCATGAACAGGTGACACCCTTTTTATTACTGTATCACTGATGCTGAGAGTCATGAGATGGGACACAGGCCTGAGCCATCTCAAGGTCCCAAAGCTATAATAAGGAGGTAATAGCAAGCCAGAAAGCTCAGGCCATGTGTATGGGCCTTGCTCGTACTGCAGAGATTGTGATTCTCAAGATCAGTTTGGTTCTCATGCTCCTGGTAAGCTCCAATCCAGCCTCTGGTCATTGTGATACACAGCCTGATTGCCAGGTACCGGAGGCAAAGCTTGTCTGTGCCAGACAGCCCTGTAACAGACAAGTGCTTTTAATTTTTCAAAACTGTTCCCTTATAAAATCACTGCTGTAGTTGTTTTTACATTGCAGGGATCACACTAGGCTGGTTTTAATTCGGGGTTTGCCTATAACAGTTTGTTTAGAGACTATGTTGCCCAGAATTTGTAGGACATACCCAAGACAATTCTTCTCTCCTGTGCTGTTTGTACAGCTGTGGGTGGACTTGTGCACTGTTAAGTCTCAGCAGTTTTCATTCTGTCTGCCCATTTTATTCTGAACATCTGTTGCAGGCATTGATGACAAAAGCTATTTAACTGCTGTTGGCTGGACTTACCTCTCTCTAAGGCTGTGACCTCTGCTTAGTGCACTGTTGCTAAAGAGACGTAGCTTGGTGGTGAAGGTGCTGGAATTCTACTGCTGATTCTGCAAAAAAAAAAAAAAAAGTGCAATCCACTGTGGATGAAGCCAACAGATTTGGGAAAAACTGCTGCCTAGATAAGTAAATGCATTAGAAATTCTTAAGGATCCTGTTTCTAGGAGGTGGTATGAGGACATACTGACTTCTTTTCCCTCTGATTTAAGAGTCTTTTGCAGGTTCAAATTAGGCCATCTGTATGCTGTTACATCCTGTTTATCACTCAGGAGGTAAATGTTAGATAAGCCCAGATCGCCGACCGTGCTATCCAAACCTGGAACTGCAGTAGCCATGAAAAAGCCAGTTCCAGCTCAGGGAAGGAGAAATATTTCATTTTGTTATTCAGTGGTAGCACTGAGCATTTATTAACTCATGAATGGAGATTGCATTTGTTGTCTGGGTGATTCCTCTAGATTTAAGTAACCAAAGTTTTCCGGCAGATCGCAGTTCTCAGAGAAATGGGGGGAATGTAAGAAAGGGCTATGAAATCATAAGGCAGTGGAAGATTTGAATGTGGGATCATCATACCCTTTTCTGTCAGTACCAAAGATCATCAAGTGTAATTAGCAGGAGGTTGTCTCGAAATGTAAAAGAGATTGGTTTTTTTCCCACACTACACAGTTCAGCTGTGAATTGCATTGCCAAGGATGTTGCAGATGGTAGAATCTTAACGAGGGTTCACAAAGCGAGTAGGTAGTCAAGGAAAATGAAGATCTGCTGAAGGCAACTGGTGGTCTCAAGGCTCAGTAAGACCTTAAGTCACAGACATTTGGGGTGGTGAATGAAGGGAGTACACCTAGGGATGAAACAACAAAGTCACTGTATGTATGATCCATACCCATGTTCTTTCTGTGAACGTCTCTTGGTGACTGACTAGATAGACCTTCGGCATGACCCAGTGTGACTGTTCTGTGCTTGGAGAATATCTGCCGTGGAAAGGCTGTGTCTGTCCTTTAAAGACTTTCTGAGAGCCAATATAATATGGACACGATAGCTGCTATTCTTCCATTTGTTTAAATGATGTGGAAAATATGATCAATGCAAGTTGCTTTGGAAGACAGCTCTTGACAGTGTTGTGGGCTCTGCTTAGTGCTGTTACACAAAAAGAATTGCCTTGGAACAGGCAAGAGTGTGTTTCCATCCTGATTGTTACAGTACTTTAAATCTGCTGGGGAAATTTTGAACATCTTTTTTTCCCATCCTTAGGGGTAGATTCCTTTCCCAGGCTCAGCTGAGGAATTTTAGTTTTGTTTTGAAGCTTTCTTTGCAGAGCTGCTTGAAGAAAACGGCAGGAATTTATCCTGGTGTGTTGCTCTGCGAGTCTGTACTTTGTTGGCAATTATTTTGTAATCCTTTAAGGTGATATTTGCTTATGATTAATATCAAATTCTACCTTTATGCTGATAAAGGTGAATTTTGCTTCAAGAAATATCTGTTCAACATAACGAATAAAAATGTCTACTTAATGTTTTATTTGTCTTTCATAGCCGGAGAGAATATTTCCAAGTCTGTTTTGATTGAGTCACTCTAGTTGCACCTGGTTCACTGGTAGGTCTCTGAGGTTCGGAAGGAAACTCACACGCTGTTTTGTGCTTGGCACCTCACACTCCTGGGCAAACCTGTCAATAACATTTAGCTCTTTTCTCCAGCTGAGCTTTTGCAGAATGAGACTGGAACATACTTTTAATTAGTCTTTTTTCTCCTGTCTGTTAATAGTGAGGGCATTCAGAGCAGGCTGTTTATTTTCAAGAGAACATCTCCTATGGTATTTTGACATAATTTTTACCTTTTGCCTCCTGTTCTTACAAAATCACAAAACTCTGCAATACTCACATGTGTGTGCCTGGCATACATTATTGAGAGCTGGATCCCTTGTGGATTAGTTGTTTGAGGGCTGAAATTCAAGTTCTCTTGTATGTCTTAGAAGTTGTATTTGTCTGCTTTTTCTAAAATTGTGAGGGGTGGCGGTAGAAGCATTTGGGCTCCTGGCAATATTGTCCAGAGCTGCTTCCATGCTCACACATGCTCTTTATAATTACAAGAATATTTTCCTGGTATTATATGTTTTGCTTTTAGTTTTTCTCAGGGAGAAGAGTTAGAAGTTGCCAGTGGTTTGCTGGCCAAATTGCTGTCTTTATTTCTAATGTATGAAGCAGTTCCACGTGGTGCATTGATGATAACTTATTCCATCTTAATCTATCCTTCCTTGCACAGTCACCTTGTTTGTGATAAGTCTATTACTCCAGGCTTGCTCTTTGAGGTCCTGACTTCTGGCCAAGATAGTTTGCTTAGGGCCAGTCAGTAGAGGATGACTAACCTGCCCAAGGCTCCTAAACAGCCAATGGCATGCTCTTTCCTCCACCTGAGAATTATTTTCTGACAGGCTGAGTTGTCAACCTTGTCCTTCATCTAGAGGCTCCAATCCTCCTGTCCACTTCTAGACCTGAGAAACCAGGTTTGTCTGGTCTATATGCCTGTCTCTCCTAGAAACCTGCCACTGTCAAGGTCAGAAATCCCCCTGGTCCTGTGTACTGGGAGTATGAGGAGGGTGAGACATTCTGCACTGCAATTAAATAAAGTCTAAGTCCCATGTGCCCCTTTCTCTTACAGTAACAGCAAAGAATGTGCAAAGCTAAGGAAAAATGGGCACTCAGTCAACTTCTTTGTTGTCTGAGGATGGTATAGAAATTGCTTTGTTTCTTGTTTTTTTCATTGACAATTCCGGTCTTGTCTACCCTGTTTGTTTTTCCTTCACTAGAGAACTAATAGTATTATGACAGTGCAAGTAAAAGCTGACGAATTTTGAGTAGAATTGCTTCTCCTACAAAATGTTTTAAGCAGTCTGTATTTAGCTAACATTTATCTAACTCCACTCCTAACCAACAGTTGGAAGAGAAAATCCTTGCAGTTCAACACCTCCTCCTCTCCCCTTTCACTAGAAGCTGCAAAACCTCCCACTCCACTTCTCTAGATCTTCCAAGGAGACTTCTGCCAAAACACAACTTGATGTTTGATTTTATTTTTTTTTAAGTAAGAAAAAGTAGAAAACAAAACACTTCCAGCCTCTCATACACAAAGAATCAGAACAGGGCATGAGTCCAATTTGTTTCCCTTCCCATATTTCCTGAACATGTACTCTTGTAGAGCAACCAAGGCACTCTGCTACATGCTCTACCCACAGCTCTCTGGCAGCAGCAGTATCCAATGCGACCCTGTTCTTCGGGCGGGCACCAAAGCAGGGACTCTTCCAAGCTTATGAGCATTTGGCAGCAAATGAGGTCCTGTCTTTGACAGCTTGGGATGAACTCTTCAGTGAGGCCACCAGCCTGCAGTGAAGATTCTGGGTATCCTTTGTAGTTAGAGTTTTTGTAGGCATTAACTCTTTCTCATGCAATTTGCGAATGTGAAGGCTTGTTGCCAAAGTAGAGCATGGCCAGGCTTCACAAGCACTTGCCCAGGAGGTGGCAGGCAGAGAGGATCTGGCTGACAGTCCTGGCAGCATCAGGGAGAGGCTGTATTGGGGTGAAACGGTCTGTGCCCAGGCCTTGGGAACTGGCCTCCTTGCTCCACCACGGGCAAAGCCTGCATGAAGGAAATGGAAGAGGCTCCCAGCTTGTGTTCCCAGCCAGCCCGTGGGTGAGGCCTTGATTAGGACAATTGAATGAGCCTTGTGCGAGTAGATCCTGGCTGGCGTGGGGCAATGCCTGTGCCAGGGCCACTGAACAGTCTGCAGGGCAGCGGCCTCCACATGTCAGGCCAGAAACAGCAGCAGGAAACTGGAATACTACTTTTCTTTCAAGAGCCTATTTTGCTTCTCCTTCCTGTCTAGAAACTCCTTTCCTTAAAACCTGCTGATCAGTTGGGAAAGGTCACTGCAGACTCGTAACCACTAACAGCAGCCAGGCTTGCTTTCTTCCTACCATGCATGAGAAGCTAAATCCTGTTTCCATTTACATGTATGCAGTGTCAACTCCAAGATAGCAGAGAAGTCCTCCAAAAGGGTGTTTTTTTCCACAAATTTCTTTACCTAAAAGACCACAGCTTTCAGGAAGGCTGTCACTTCTTTCCAGTCTTTACCAGACATAGGTGAGCAACAGCTCTGGCAACTCAGCTGCACTGCACAATTGATCCCTGCTCAGCCAAAGGTGCAGGGAGGTGGACTCACCTCTTTCTCATTTTCAGTCTCTAGACATCCTGAATGATATCCTAGGAGGCTTTCTTGCATGAGAAATCTCTGATGCATACCTATGGATTGGCTTTCCAGTCTCCTCGTTCCCTCACAGGGTCACTACAACCATAGTTTGACTGACAGTCGAGAAATACTAATGCTCACAGTTAACTCTTCACAAAGTGGTGTGAATCCATCAAACTCCCACAAGAGACCCTCATAAGGTGCTGCAAAGCGTAAAATGAAAGCTTCAGCATATGGTAAGCAAGTGAATGCAAAGTCCTGGTGCACCTCTGAATTGAATATGTCCCCAATTCGCAGTGCTTCTATCGCTAGAAAGTGAAATGTCAGCATTTCTTGCTCTTCCCCTTTCTCTTCAAATACCCCTTGGGATCCCATCATCCCACTATGTGAAACCTGTTTCAAGCCTGACTTCTGAAGCCTTTCCACGAGCAGCAGCGCAACCTACCAAACATCCCGCGTCTCCCAGACCTGCCTGAGAGCAACTCAGATACTACCCTAGGACTTGCAGACTAAACACACCACTCCTTACTGAATTAAGAAGTATGGGCAGAAATTCCCCCAGTTACTGACAACTTACATCAGTAAGCCAATCAGGAGCCTTCTTCCCTGTCACAAAAGCTGTCAGAAGAGTCCCTCTCCAGAAATGCTTTCTCTGAATCTCCAGTGCGCAGGTTTGAGGTGGTGGTGTCTGCTGCCTTCTGGAGCTGACTGTTCTCTGGAAATTGTGCCAGTAACTAGATTAAGAGGACAGTCCTGGAGCTTTCAGCTGACAAATTTAACTTTCTGAGTAGTTTACAAAGAAAACCTTGACAGCATGCAGGTGTAAACACTGGGATAGCGGTAAATCATGAAGGGGACCTGGATGCTGAGTGGAGTCTCTTGGTAAATTAGATTAAATAAAATAGTTTTGCTTACGTCAGCATGGCCAGTTATAGGGACATCCATCTAGAAGCAAAGAGATGCAGCCAGGCTTATTGCATGGGAGGAAGTTTCAGGGAGGCCAGCGCTTCTGAAAGCTGCTGGAGATGCAGAAGGAAAGGTGATGGTGGACAACAAGAAGAGGAGATGTGTGTGCAGTGCTGATGACTGAGGGGTTAAATAATTCTTTGCTGCAACAATCAGACAGTGAGAGAATGGTGAGACTGTGTTTGCTCTGTGTTTGGTGCTGGTGCAGATGCAGTTTGGATGCTACACCCAGTCCTTGTGTACGCAGCTTTCCTGATCTATCCTGTGTGCCGGGGAATGAAGGAAAGAAAAGAGATGCAGCCTTATGTATGGCATGGGATCATCCTGCCCAATGTTAGGCACGAAACTATGATCTCAAAGTTAGGAGTGAGGTTGCCTTGTATAATTAGTTAAGAGAGAGGATCCCCCTCTCTGCTCAGCCCTGAGGGAGTGCAAGCCAGGCATAGCTCTGGCTGGGACACCCTGCTCGGTGCCCAATCCCAAGCACTCGGAGCACTTAAGGGGAGGTGGGATCACACTGCACGTACACCTCCACTGGCAGTGGGCTGCTAGGGGAAGGAGGAGATAGATGAGCGCGTGGCTGCATCCATCCACTTGCCATTGCGCTGCCTATGGTGTACTGTGAAGTGAATCGAATTGCCATTGACCTCTGCACTGGTAACTGCTGCTCATCCATCTTCATTACAGACAGAAGAGATGATGGTGGGAAGCCATGCATGGAGCTGGTGTGTACTGGATCCAGTCCGAAACCAGAATCTGGTTCCTTTCTGAAACAAAATCAAGCCCTTTAAAGATGGGTGGGGACTGGAAAGCTCTGAGAGGAGCCAGTCCTGGGCAGGAAATACCTTGATTATGGTGGGGATGTTTCCATGCCCATGGTGTGGGGACAGAGGCTCAAATGCAGTTTTGTCACTTCAGCTTTGATGAGCTGAAGGAGAAGTTTCATCAGGAACTTTAATAGCCACAGCCGGTGATGGAGCATTTGCTGGGAAAATGGCATTTTGTGACCACATCGCCTTGTCAGTTTTTACTTTCTTTAATTATTTTTTTTTTAATGGGTAACTCAGATTGTCCCTTCTCCCTCCTGTAGGGCGATGTACTGTGAGGACTGTGTGATATAGAGACAGATGGAGGTAGGGAAACTTCTGTCTGCTCATGTGGTTCTTCACCTGTTGATTTTCTCTTTTCAAGAAAAGAACAAAAAAAGTCATTTTCAAACAAAAAATGCAATTGGGACACTTTTTGTCAGAAATGCAGATAAAAAACTTTGTAAAAGTACTTTTTTCAGCTGGAACTGTTGACTCAAACTGAGCGTGTTTTCGTTTGGAGCAGCACAATATGTGAGACTTGCATTTCACTGAATCATGTTTTTCTGACCCACTCTGGTGAGAAAGCCTCCATCCCAGAGGCTAACAAGGCAGGTGAGCAGCCGTGCTCCAGGATCACTGGGATGAGAGAATGACAAGGCACGGCACAGCCCCAGGGCACGTGGCTGGTGTCAGGGTAATGGAGGGTGAAAAGGGGTGTCACTCGGGCTCCTGGTCATCACCTTGATGAGTCACCCCGTAGGGAGGGTAAGGATGGACCTGGCAGAGCTCCACACCTAGGTTAGTGGGAGACCAAGTAAGACTCAGATGAAATTCAGCATTGACAGAGGCTAACTAATGGCTCTTCGGAAGATTAATTCAAAGTGCTTGTACTTCATTGGGTTTCTTAATTAACTGTGACAGCCCAAGGAGAAAACAAACTAACATGTTGCTGTGGAGAGCCTGTGGCAGGTCCCCGAGCAGCAGTGAGGTAGGTGCAGCGAGTAGGATGTTAGGCTGCTGAAGAGATGTGGAAATTGGGGCTGAAATATCACTGCACTGTAGGTCTTAAAATGTTTATGATCAGCTGGGTCTTTGATCTTTATCCACAGGCTGGTAAGGGTGACAGATGGGCTGAGCACCTATTGCCCCTCTGAGAGCCTGGCATGGCAGGGTACTGTCCCTCGATGGCCAGCATGAGCAGGAAGCATGGCCTTGCAAGTCAAGCCCAGGCCGGTGGGAGCCTCATCCAGGGGAACAGTGGGTGGCAGAGCTTTTCTTTGGGATCGCAGTCACGAGGTCGGAGGGATTAATTAGTCATAGCCTCATGTTGTTGAGAAAGAAAGCAGAAGAAGTACTTCTATCTGTTGAGGATAGAGGTCATTAGAAACTGAGACCTGCTAATGGAGAGCAGACAACTGAAGGTGATACTCCTTTGGCATCCTGGCATACTTTCCACTTTCTTCACAACCCCTTGTCATTCTGTTCAGATCCTACGTATCCTGGATAAGAGGGGAAGCCCCATACGGCTCGGAACCAAGGATGGGGAGAAGCAGAGAGGCAGCACCGTTTAGCTTGAGAAAAGCTGCCACAGAAAATGGCACATTTGGCAAGGGCAAGCAAGAAAACTTTTGTTGTTGTTATTGTCTGTCTTTTTGTTGTTCTTGTTCTTCCACACTTGACAAAGTGAGGATTTGTACTCAGTCTCTGTAAATAAACAGAATTGCACCTGGGACAAATCTTAATTGGCTTCTCAATTTTTCCAGTGGAGAAACAACCTTATAAAGTGCCGACTATTAGCTAATAGCACATTCCAAGAGAGTAAGACTATAATAATTCTGTTAAATAACTTACTTTCAACATTTACCTACAACCGGGTATGCAGCTCCCTGCCCATGCTTCTGGCAGGAGCACCTCAAGCAGGCTCCCGGAGGTAAATGGGGTGGTCCCAAGTTTTGCTTCAGGACAGGTTTCCCTCCAGATTTGTGCACCTGTGAACATCAGTGAAGGAAGATGATGTCTCCAGAGGCAACAAAAGTCTATGCTGGGAGTGTACTGCATGTCCTTATCTCAGAAGGCAAACATGAAAATGGGTCAGGACTGCAGAGCATCAGGGCAGAGGCAATAGGTGTGTAATGCCAATCTGTACAGAGAAAGCAAGGCAGAAATAATTAACCTTATGTAATGAGGCTGAAAGGCAATATGCATAAAACTGCTGAAGAGAAAAAGTCTTTCCCTGGTATGTTGGCTGTGGAAGTCATTTGCTCAGCGCTGTGGTGGCAAGTCCAAGAGCAGAGCACGTAGGTGATGTCCCTCACCCCTGCTACAGGGGTTGGGTTCAGGATAGATGATGGTAGAATACATTTGAAAGCATTGCTTTATTTTTTTTGTATATATTGGAGGCAGATATGTAATGAATATTGCATGCTGAAGGTTTCCATACAAGTCACTTTCACTGATGCACAACTTCTGAGATTCAGCTGCAGCCATAGGGAGGTGATTTCTTGAGATTTGTTGCCAAGGTTAGCAGTCAGTAGGTATATTTGAATACTAGACCTGTGAAGTGGTGATGTGTGGCTGATCTAGGACAGGGGGGATAACCTCAGCTCCTGGCACCTTGTTGCAGCACTGAGTGCTCAGCTCTGTCCTTGCGGTGGTGAGCTGCTGGCCTGGAGGGCTTTCAGGGGGATGCTCCCTTCCGTTCTGACATTTCAGCTGGTTGCAAATCGCATGAAATTATCCTCTGTTTAATGTGGAAGGTCATGTCTGCGCACTGTTTCAGGCTCTCCATAGTTCCCAGTTGCTTTAGCAAAGGTAACAGCTGGGGGATGATGTTCTCATTGCACCTCTGGATGTTAAAATGACTGTCTCCTGATGCCCAATGGACAGGTTGGGGTTTAATCCATAGTGTTAGAGGGGTTTGTATTTTATTTTACTTTAGATTTTCTTCTGCAGTCTCCTGAATTTGTGCACCCGTTTTACAGGGCTTTTAAAATACTCATGGCAGACGTGGAACAGGGCTGTATGACTGGGTACGGCTTGTGTGCAGGCAAAGCTGGTTCAAAAAAATCCGGAGGTAGATCAAGGATGTGAAATTCAAGACTTTGTAAAAAATTTTGGCTGAGTTTGCAAACAATATAGCTAGCTTTAAAAAGACTTGAGGGTTTTTTGGTCTTCAAAATAGCACAACCAGATGGCAATAGGCTATTTTTGAACTTCAGTTACATAATTTTGCTAAATATTTTTCTTCCCTCTGCAATTTGAAACTATACGTAATTCAGACTGTGCTGGTGCTGTGTATGGTAGTCTCCTGAAATAAAGGTGTTTGCAACGTGCCCCCTGTGTCAGGGAGCAGCCAGAACCAGGTTGCCTGTGAAGTGAGTGGAGCCCAGAGCTGAGATGGACCTAAGAGGGATATTACCCCCCAACAACATGGTCCTCAGCAGGGCAGGGCTGGTCATGGGGTCCATTGACAGTCCCAACACCAGCAAGTGATGAACCAGGTCTAGGCTGGGTGTGGGTGTGGGCAGAGGTGAGGCAAGCTGGGGCCAGGAGGGGGTTTTAGTGCCCAGGGAGAAGGTGTACAAACCATTCAAGCTGTCTGAGGGGAACGGTGATGCCTGGGAGATAAGGTGATTGATATGGAATTAAAAAAGACCTCAAGAGGTCCATAAATGGGACCAATGCAAAGGCACCATAAATGCTGCTTTAGGGGTAAGACATGAAGCTGTTTGCGTTCCCCACGCCTTTCTTCTGCACCAGCATATAATGATTTTTGTAAGAAAAACACATTGTTCCCCTAGTCTTAAGCATCCATTGCCATTATTTGAATGTTCAAAAAGGGAAAACACTGTCCCGTCTCAATTCTTTAGTGAAAGGGGTGCAAAGCTCCTGCTGAAGCAAGACTTGGCTGAGGGCGTAAGGGTCTGCTGACACAGTAGAAATCCCATTTCTCTGAAAACAACATAAATAGGTTTTATACAGCTTTTTTCCTCAAAAGAAAGACCTCAAAAATCTTTATGAAAGAGGTCAAGGTGCATTTTTCTCATTTCAGCCTTCAGCACGACTAGAACTGAGGAGTCATTTTGGATAAGAAGGGGTTCCGGTCTGTTTTTTGCATGTTGCTGCAGTGGGTGCAGTTTGCTTCACTGCTTCCTTAGTGCAATAGGTCGCCAGCTTGGTTTCTGCTGTGCTGAAGACACTTGCTGACCTTCAAAGGAGTCAAAATCAATTATGTTTTAAAGGAGTAGCTTAAAACAAATTTTAGTAAATTTGAGTTAAAGGATGCTTTCTGAAAGACTGAATTTTGTTTTAAAGACATGCAAAAATATAAATCAGGTTGCCAGCATCTTATCATTCCAAAACATGACCACAACTCATGATAACACAAATAAAATTTGTAACTGGTTTTCCCTCTTCCTGGTGATATTTTCCTGCTGCTATGGGTTCCCAGTTGTGCTATGCATTCATAGAATTATAAAATCATAGAATTGTTTAGGTTGGAAAAGATCTTTGAGATCGTTGAGTCTAACTGTTAATTTAGCAATGCCAGGTCCACCACTAAACGATGTCACTAAGTGCACATCTACACATTTTTTAAATATCTCCAGGGATGGTGACTCAACCACTTCCTTTCATTATGCATTTTGTCAACCACTTCATCATACAGAACAGCAAATAACTCCTAGAAATAGACCAAGCTGAAAAAATACCAGTAGATGGTTTTCCACCAGAAAAATGAATTTGTTTTGCATGAATACTTTTTTTTAATGACAATTTCTGTTAATCTCACTGACATTAGTCGAAAGGAATTGCTGAGGATGGAGAATGGTTCAGAAAAGTTTCATTCTCAAATTCAGTTTTTATACTAAAATGAATGCCCTAAAATTCTTTCTTAAATATTTTACACATTTCAAGTTTCCCAAAATAAATGCATCTATACACAAATATTTCTGCAGTATCGCTAGAGAACAGAAGAGACATGGGTGGCTCAAACCAGTCTACTTAGCCCAAAAGAAAAACAATTTTTTTTCTCCAGTTTGCTCTGATTCTGATTTCTTAAAATATTTTGATTTGGGATTAAAGCCAAAAGAACTCAGCTGTTTGCACAGCCCTAATCTGATCTCTCTGGAGTGGGGTGTTGCCTCTGTCTACTGGAAGGAGAGACAATTCATCAGGCCACAGAAGTCTCATTGCTCAAATCTCCCCATAACATGTCTCTGATGTCACCCACAGCATAACATTACCCCACACCACACATTGTATGTGGATCTGTCATGTCTCTCAAGGTCTTCTGCCTTCTCCATGTTTGAGACACTGACTCCATGCAGGTTGGTCTGTGTTTATGTTTGCATCCTGAGCACTTCATGAGGGCTGAGGGCATGGGAAAGTGACCGTGCAGCTGTAAAAGTCTTACCTGAATTTGTAGATATGTCCTCTCTCATCATCTCTTGCTGTTGTCTTGTGTAGTTTTATGGCCCAGCTCAGAGGGCGCTGCCAGTGGCTGTTCAAACAGCTGGCACTTATCTCCTGAGAACAAAAATACAAACCCTCTGGAGCAGGCTTAGCTCAAGAAGGGTTGCCCAGAAATGGTGGCAGCCACCTGTGCAGGTGGTTCTCTCTAGAAAGCAGATGGTTACTCCTTGGTTCTGCTACTAGTGCATCACTATTACTGCTTGAAGCAGTGTGCTTTGGTGCTTCTCCAACTCTTTTTGCTCATTTGAGTTGGTTGGAAAGTGATAAGCAGGCACATTCACCTCTCCTCTTTGGATTTACTATGAGCTCTTTGCCCCTACATTGTGCTCAGGCTGCTTCCTCCCATACAGCAAATACCCCACAGCTGCAAACCAAAATAACAGAGCTTGGGCTTGCACTGGAAAATTTAGAAGATGGAAAAAAAAGGTCAGTAGTGCTAGATGAGAAAGTATTGACAAGGATATAGGGATCTACACCACTGTGGAACAACCACAGCACCACACACAGGCTTTGGGGTTTCATGAGCCTGGGATGCTTGTGCGAGCAGTCTTTCAGATAAAGCAATTGAGATTTGTGCTGGAGAAAGGGGAGCCTGACCCACTGCCTTGGGGCATGGGAGGAGCTGTGTGAGCATGAGCACCTTCCCCTGGGGTTGCTTATCCCACCAAGCAGTGAGAATCAGTTGTGGCATGTGAAAAAATCGGGTAAGAGCACACTGCAAGGGTAGGACTTTAGCTTGGAGCCACAGCTGGTGCTGCAGGGGGTGAGAAGAAGCTGCCAGGTCCTGGGCAACATATGGGGACTCACAGTGGAGGGCGAGTCACCTTATGGCAAAAGGTACATGTAGGGCTTCATTAACATGTTCCATTAATGTTTACTGTGTTTGGTGGTGAGGAAGCACCCCATTGTAAACTAGCTGTGGGACTTGTCTGTAGACAGTGTACCTAGGTTGTCCTTCACAAGGGCCAGGGTTTTAAAAAAATTGGATAACCTGTTTGTCTGAGCCTTGGCAAGGTAGGAGTTAACTTTAGGAGAGTGACCTCAAAAGTGCACTGACTGCTTTCTAATAGGGTGTAGAGCCTTCTTCCTCCAGGCCTACAAAGTTTCTTCAGTTCAGTGAATATGGGCTGGATCTCCTTCCTGACCAACACCTCATGAATGTGGCATTTTCTTAACTCCCTGGCATGCTCAGACCTCGTCTGTTTGGAGTAACTCAGGTCTAGCTTTTCCATAGCAGCTATCTGGTTTTATGCATGACCCGTTCTATTCTAGGTTGAATGCCCTTTTCTGTTTTAGCATGACACACTTTGGATGAGTTGAAATATTTAAGAATGAGGATTGCACTTACAGTTAACACCCTTCTTGAATCTGATGTGCCTTTCAGGTATAGGCATGGCTCAAAATTCAGGCCAGGAGCTATGGAGTTGGTGGAGACAGTTGCCCCAGAGGGAATTCTTTGCTGGAGTGAAACTGAACTGTGCTGCCGGGGTTGGATTGGTGGTGTTTGGTGTCAGAAAGATAAATAGAGGGTTTCATTCACAGTGATGGTGAAGGACAAACCTTTTGCCAGCTTCAGAGCTGTGCCATTTTCTTCAGTTGGAGATTTTTGTTTTTTTTTTTTTAAATCAGGTAGAACTTACCGATAAGCAGATGACCTCATTGCAATGCTTTACTGAAGCAGTTACAGGTAAAAAACATGGTTGTTTGCTCATGGCCTCATGATGGGTGCCCACCATGGGGTCCATCACCCAAATGTCCCTGGTCAGTGACAAACCCATAGCAGAGCTGGCCTGAAGTGAGACAGCCAAGCCAGAGATCTGTGCTGGCCCCGTGCCTACAAACTGGGAATGCAACTCCTCCAGCACAGACACACTCTCAGTTTTGGATTCCTCTTGGTAGATGACTTTTCTATTTTTATCAGGGGAGAGGCTTGTATTTTTTTCCCCTAGTGCTGTTTAAACATCTACGTGAGAAGACTACTTATTTTTCAGTGGTGAGAGGTGGCTACTTCCAGTCTGGTGAGGATGAGTGTGTGGAAACAGCAGCCAACATCTGTCTCTGTCAGGTCAGCAGTAAAACAGCAAGAGACTGAATTGTGCCATGAAGATGATGGGCTGGGAAGGGGCTTATGCTGAACCTGTTTCATTTGCTTTCCCCTCTCAAAGAAAGATACCGGTACAGCAGTTAGTCAGTCCTTTGTGAAGAACAACGGCCAGACAAGTATCAGGGATTTGCAGTCCTGGCAAGTGACAGGGCAGAGGCAACACCCATGATCAGTTTTAATGGTGGCCCTGAGAGTTGCTGGGTCCTCATTAGAGAAAATGCCAGTGAGTGCTGATAATATTCTCATCCTTACACTAATGTCTGATCTTTCCTTTCTCCATTAGCAACACCTCCCACCCTGTCTGGGTTCAGTGGCCTGGAGAAGAGTATGCTTAAAAGTGAGGTCAAGGTAATTTTGAGAGGTGCTAAAAGAAAAAGGGAGGACAGGCTGGTAGCCAGGAAAGGGAAAATTGGCCCCGTTGTTAAAGGAAGAAAAGAACATCAGAGGGCTTTTTAAAATGTCAAGAGTGGAGTATTGCTGTGTGCTCTTTGCTTATTGAGTAGTGTTTGAGGGAGGCTTGCTTTAAATATACCTTCCATACAAATATACAGAAACGTGTTTTTTAGTGAACTTTAAACGTTAGCTATAATGGTCTTTGTATAAAAAGGCAGTCATTATTTCTTCGAGCATACTCTCTACTGCTGAGCAAATGTTCCAATGTGGCAGGATGGTGGCTTTAAAAATAGCTGTTCACTCGAGAGCCTCTGAGTGTGGCTGGGAGGTAAATTAAATGTTTGACTGTGAGCAGTCATTGATGTGGTCCAAGAGCTGCAGCCGGCAAACCCTCATTTCACTGAAGCCAGTGGAAATTTGAGGCAGTGGGAAAAGCTTGCAGAAAGAGAGAAGGTTTGGGCGGCTTCAGGAAGCTCCAAGCCTTTTGAGAGCTATTTTTAAAAATCATCACTTGCTGAACTGTTACGACAGCCATCGTAAAAATCACAGGAAACTGGGTGGAAGGGCACTGAGAGGGTGTTATCTCAGTTAACATACCTGCACCATTTTTCAAGGTACTTGTCCAATCTCAAATGTCCAGAGATGGAGATCCATGCACCTTGGCTCAGCAGCTTCAGTGCTTTGCTGCTCCCACTGACCCAAAGCTCTGCTGGATTTTGTCTGAATCTCCCTCACTGTAACTTATGCACATTATTTTTTTTCTTTCCCATAGTAGCAAAGGGGAAAAATGTGTTTCTTCTTTTCTTTATGTCCTTTGAAGCCACCCTGTTTTCTCCAGGCAGAACAGACCCATTGCTGTTATCCCCTCTGAACTCCCTCCAGCGAGCTTGTGACCTCCTTAAACTACCTTCAAATTGAATGCGGTAACCCAGGCTAAAATCTTACCAGTGTTGGGTAGGCTAGAATTATTTCATGTGTCTTATCAGCAGCAATCCTATTTGTATGTCACAGCACAGTATTTTACTTTTTTTGCAACAGCAATGTTGATTCACAGTCAAGTTGTGATCCACTAAAACCTTCAGATTCTTTCCTGCCCAGCTGATACCAAACTAACATTTCATCTCCCATAAACAGGAATACCTGTTCTTTCCTACAACTGGGACTTTGAATTTGTTCTCATTGAATTTCCTCCTACCTTTTTTTCCAGAATATTTCTTTGATTTTTTTGAGGTTTCCTTAAATTCATTTGTGATCCAGCCTATTCCAAACACTGAAGCTATTTGTGAATATAACAAGCATCTTTTCTATCCTTCAATTAATATTAGTGAAGAAGGCACTGAAGGATGCAAGATCCTAACAAGTTGCCATTTGCACCTCAAATACTTCCAGTTTCACCATGACTGATCACTTAGCGCAGTCACTGAATACTGCTGTACCCCCTAATTGCGTACCCCTTAATTGCTGTCTGGTTACTACAGACTGTTCCCCAGTGCAGGGGGTCTCCTGGACCTCAGCACCACTGATCTGACCAGGGAAGCTGTGAGCCCAGGAGGGCTGGTGAGCAGCATGCCTGCTGTGCCAGCCAACTCCCCTGTTGGCATGGTGCTCCAGCATTATTTTGCTCTTCATCCTGGACTCAATACATATATATATATATTTTCCCATGGGAATATAGTTTACTGTGACAGGAGAGAGGGAAATCATGGGCAAGTTTCATTTTTGGCAAAACAGCATTTTCATGAGGAATTCCAGGAAATGTGAAAATATTGATTTTGTCTCCACTTGTCAGTTTTCAAAATAATTTTTTTTTCCCCCCTTTCAGTCAGGTTTTTCTTTTCCACTCCCTACTCTCATCACCACCTCCCCTCAACTTTTCCTCCATCTGCTTGCCAGGGAAAGTACAATATTCAGATGTTCTTTCCAAATCTTCCTTTTTCCACTGTCTAACCTTTCAAAACTTCAATTTGGAGAAGTTAGAGAATGGAAAAAAAAAATGTAACCTTAAGAAATGCTGATTTTTCTAGGATGTGTGTGGAGCCATTCCTGTGCAGGGGCACAAGCAGGAGATTCCTAGGTAAGAAAAAAATAACACAAATGTCACTCAGTGGCCAGCAGGATGAAACAAGGAAGAAGGGAAAGCCATGCAAAAGCAAAATGCAAAGGTGGGGATGGGGAGGTGTTCTGCTCTGACATGGCAACGCATAAAGACATTCACAATTTGAAATGGATTGCTATTCTCCCCTCTTTCCCCCTTTCTTTGCCCTGACCAGATTCCTCTGACAGACTGTATCTCCCCAGCCTAGTTCTGCATCCCATGGGGTGCCTGTGGTGGAGAGAGAGGTCTCAGGCATACCTCCCTTTCTCTCCCATATCTGTAGGATTAAATACATACTTTTCATACCATAGCAGCACGAAGGGTTTTCAGTGACCACACCACAGTGTAAAAGCTAATCTTAAATTTGGGTTGTTTTTGTTTTTTTTCTTAATCATTCCTGCAAAGAGCCAAGAAAGAACTGATTATAGAAGTACAAGGGATAAACTCTCCTATAAATTGAAAAAGCAGCAGTACTACTTTTGGAGAGGGCACAAAATGTGACTGAGAGCAGAACCGCTGACTGGAGTTCAGCTGGCCAACATGTCCTCCCCAAGAGCAACAAGGCTGCTAATCTCACCCACCAGATAATCCCACTCGTTGCCAAAGGCCGTAATTAAGGGCCGTATTTTCAGCAGCCCTACAAATAAAGGTTTGCTTGACTGCAGGAACTGGATGAATTGCAGCATACACAGATACACCACAGATGTTGATTTAATATGTGCAGACACACGCACCCAAAGACACTGAGGCTTTATTCTGGGAGACCTGCTGGACGGGAGCTGTGAGCATACCCTGAGCTGGGGGTTGCAGCTCCCACAGGGAGCACTCACCACGCTACGTGAGCTGCAATGGCAATTGCAGGAGTGGCAGGATTTTGCACTCCCCCCCCTTGCCACATTTAAACAGAAATTAGGCTTTGCAAAGTCTCAGTTTGCATCAGTGCAATGTGATGGGATGGGCTGCACCGCCAGAGGTCCCAGTTTCTGAAGACAGTGTCTCAGAGAAGTGTTCCTCAGTCCCCATGATCTCTACCCTTCCACAAGCACAGGTAGAGGCTATTTATGGGTTATTTTTCTTCCTTTTCCTTCCTTGCTTGCTGTTTAGTGGATATCTGAACGAGAAACATTTTTTGGTTAAAAATATAATATGGATATGAATTGAGAAGCTACATCCCAATCTTCCCTGAAATCTTAACCGGTTTGGATCAAGGTCTATCTGTCATCTTGTAGAAGAAAGACAAGCCAAGGAGCCCCATCCTCCTGACAGGTGGAAATGCCTTTCTTGTTTTGCAAAATGAGAAGCAAGGAAACAGCTCCTTGTGTGGGGGGGTGAGGATGGGAGATGGAAGGGAACATCTCATGGATTTTATCTTGACTCACTGTCAGCTTCTGTGAAGGCCCCGTTTTGCTCGGAGGGGAGTGCATTATAATAGCAGCTTTTCTCTTTGTGCCCTACAAGTGCCGAGGAGAGGAGCTGCATGTTTGGGTGTGCCAATGGTATTTTGTGCAGAGCCACCTTCTGACCCAGCCCACTACCCTAAATGTTGGTCCCTGGGTGAGCTCTGCTGGCAGCCCCTGTGGTCCCTCATCCTTCACTTAGACCCAGTATTCCTGTGACAGGTGCTCCCTAAGAAGTTTTAAGTCTTATTTCTGACTCCCAATGTTGGTTCTTTACACCTCGCTGTAAGTGGTAGGTCCTGTCGAACTTGAGTTCTTTTATATGGAACACTTCCATGCACTGGCAGCACAGGAGTAAATGGCTCTACTGTGCCCTGGCACTGCTCTGGTGGCTTTATGCAGCAAGGGAAGGTCCCATCACCAGGTTTTACTATGTTTGGGTAAGCTGTTTGTTGTTGGCTGGCTACTGCATCTTATGAGTCTATTTATACCTTCATCTCCAGCCTCTTCCCCAGTACCAAATAAAGAAACCAGGGAAAGATTTTGCAATTCATAGCAAAAATGTTCTATACAGTTGAAAGATGATAATAACTTATCTTACTTGGTCAAATCTTGCTGTAATTACACTGGTGTAAATCACAGCCCAGCCATTGGTTCTTGGGAGGCCTCTTCAGTCTCTTGCCACTTGAAGTGACTGCTTAGCTGAAATGTGAGCCTACTAAGGTTGAATTTATTTGTCCTCCAGTTCTTAAACAAGCAGTTTGTTGAGCTGCTTTATCAATCTCTCTAACACCTTGCTTCCACAGAGTCCATGACCACAAGGATATTGTCTTTGTCGTTCATCTCTCTTGGCCCCAGTATTCATGAGTAAACCATTGGGATTTCTTCTCATGTTGCATAGCTACAAGCCCCTGTACTCAGCACTGGTGAGGCCACACCTTGAGTACTGTGTTCATTTTTGGATGCTGGAGTATTAGAAAGACATTAAGGTGCTGAAGCAGGTCCAGAGAAGGGCAACAAAACTGATAAGGGGCCTGGAGAACATGTCTTATGAGGAACGGTTGAGTGAACCAAGTTTGTGTAATCTGGAGAAGACGAGGCTGAGGGGAGACCTTATTAGTCTCTACAACTACCTGAAAGGAGATCGTAGTGAGGTGGGTGCTGGTCTCTCAAGTAACTAGCGATAGAATGAGAAGAAATGGGCTCAAGTTGTGCTAGAGAAAGTTTAGATCAAGCATTAGGAAAACTTTCTTTACTGAAGGAGTGATGAAGGAATGGAACAGGCAGCCCAGGGCAGTGGTGGAGTCACCGTCCCTGACGGTGTTCAAAAAACATGTAGATGTGGTACTTTGGGACATGGTTTAGTGGTCATGGTGACATTGGTTTGACAGTTGGACTTGAGGATCTTAAAGGTCTTTTTCAACCTTAATAATTCTATGATTCTATCTTAGACTTTTACTTTAGATATTATTTCCATTTTGCTGTCTTTATTCCTGTTACCTATCCCACTTTCTCTGTTATTTGCAGCATCAGTATTCTCACTCAAGCAAAGCATTTGCTTGGTTTTGGGGAGACACCTCATTTACCCTTAATGTACCGTACCCTCACCACACAACAGAACAGCTCTGTCCTTATTCTCCTTTTATTCACGTACCTGAACAACATCTTTATTATTATTTCCTGTACAAGGTTTACCTCAGCCTTATTCTTGGTGTTCCTCATGGGTTTCTGAACCACAACAGTCAGAAGTATCACCAATTGCACTTTTCAAGCTGCTCTTAGGACAGTAGAACCTCTGAAAGTGATATGACTCTTTCACCATGTCTCTGTCTGATTTGTCCATGACCAAATGAGTTTGCAGTAGGGATCAACATGACTGGGTTAGGGACCAATTAAGCAATCTGGACATCCATAAATCCATGAGTCTAGATGGGATGTACCCACGGGTGCTGAGGGAGCTGGCTGATGTCATTGCTAGACCACTCTCCTTTGTCTTTGCCAAGTCTTGGGAGATGGGAGAGGTGCCTGAGGACTGGAGGAAAGCGAATGTCACTCCAGTCTTCAAAAAGGGCAAGAAGGAGGACCCGGGAAACTATAGACCGGTCAGCCTCACCTCCATCCCTAGAAAGTGATGGAACAACTTATCCTTGGTGCCATCTCAAGGCATATCAAGGATAAGAGGGTCATTAGAGACAGTCAACATGGCTTCACCAAAGGGAAGTCGTGCTTGACTAACCTCATAGCCTTTTATGAGGACATAACAAGGTGGATAGATGATGGCAGAGCGGTGGATGTGGTCTACCTTGACTTCAGTAAAGCATTTGACACAGTCTCCCACAGCATCCTTGCTGCTAAACTGAGGAAGTGTGGTCTAGACTCTCGGGTAGTGAGGTGGACTGTGAACTGGCTAAGGGAAAGAAGCCAAAGAGTTGTGGTCAATGGGGCGGAGTCTGGTTGGAGGCCTGTATCCAGTGGAGTTCCTCAAGGGTCGGTACTGGGACCAGTATTATTCAATATATTCATTGATGACTTGGATGAGGGACTAGAGAGTACTATCAGCAAGTTTGCTGATGACACCAAGCTGGGAGGAGTGGCTGACACGCCAGAAGGCTGTGCTGCCGTTCAGCAAGACCTGGACAGGCTGGAGAGTTGGACGAAGAAAAATTTAATTAAATATAACAAGGGTAAGTGTAGAGTCTTGTATCTGGGTAGGAACAACCCCAGGTTCCAGTATAAGTTGGGGAATGACTTATTAGAGAGCAGTGTAGGGGAAAGGGACCTGGGAGTCTTGGTGGACAGCAGGATGACCATGAGCCAGCACTGTGCCCTTGTGGCCAGGAAGACCAATGGCATCCTGGGGTGTATTAGAAGGGGGGTGGTTAGTAGGTCGAGAGAGGTTCTCCTTCCCCTCTCCTCTGCCCTGGTGAGACCCCCTCTGGAATATTGTGTCCAGTTCTGGGCCCCACAGTTCAAGAACGACAGGGAACTGCTGGAGAGAGTCCAGCACAGGGCAACTAGGATGATTAAGGGAGTGGAGCACCTCCCTTATCAGGAAAGGCTGAGGGAGCTGGGGCTCTTTAGTTTGGAGAAGAGGAGACTGAGGGGTGACCTTATTAATGTTTACAAATATATAAAGGGTGAGTGTCACAAGGATGGAGCCAGGCTCTTCTCGGTGACAACCACTGATAGGACAAGGGGTAATGGGCTGAAACTAGAACATAAGAGGTTCCGCTTAAACTCGAGAAGAAACTTCTTCTCAGTGAGGGTGACAGAGCACTGGAACAGGCTGCCCAGGGAGGTTGTGGAGTCTCCTTCTCTGGAGACATGCAAGACTCACCTGGACATGTTCCTATGTAGCATTATCTAGGCGTTCCTGCTCTGGCAGGGGAATTGGACTTGATCTTTCAAGGTCCCTTCCAATCCCTAACATTCTGTGATTCTGTGAGCTCAGAAGACCACCATTCCCTAAAATCATGACTCATCCAGTTTTTACTCTGTTGCATATACTGCCTCCTTTTTTCTCTATAGTCTTCAAAGCATGACCAGAAGCTATACCTTCACCTTCTGTAGCTTCAGTATTGCATCTCCAGCATAGTGTGTTTCCTTCAGGACGCATGTTGCAGTCAGAACCTCCATTTCTCCACACCCCACAAGCAGGAAGTGTTAGCTCTGTATTCATACACTTCTGTCAAAAGATGTCTTGGACACAAGGCATCTGTTCCTTCCCACTGTCTCCTAAGCTCAACATTGACCATGACTAAACACCAGAAGAGGTTGCTCTGGGAGGTTGTAGTGTCTCCTTCAAAGACAATGGTTTTTATGATGACTGTTGATAAACCACTTATTTCAGTCACTGGAAATGCCCTAGTGATCTTTTTTATGTTCCTATTAGAAACATTTTATTTTCCATTTCTAGGTAAGCAAGAAAAAACATGACTCCCCCAACTCTGTTTTCAGATTTGGTATAATCAAGTTAATTGCTGACATCCTTTTTGATACTTTGTAATTTCGGCCTAAAGACGTTGAATGTGATAGCCCTAAACACACAAGATATGGAAAGGCCAACTCGTTCTCAGCTAGACTGAAGTGAAGCCATGCTGACAAAATAAAAATTTAAATAAGTTGTTTCATTTTACTATCTCAGCAGCTGTCTATTTACCATGTGCAAAATAATTTCTAAGGTTTCTTGAAGGTTTGTCCATGGTTTTGGGATGTTTCTTTTTTTGCTGATTGACTATCTGGTTCTCTCACCTCTCCGTCTGTTGGAGCTGGGGACTCAGGATTGGTACTTGTATAGTAATTGCACAAGACAACATTTACTAAATAACCTGAAGAACAGAGAGGTAAGTGACTGCAGACATCTCTATGGACTGCTATTAATTGGCACACCTGTTGCATAGTCCTGTTGGTACCGCGGGATGGAACAGTGAAAGATGAAATCATGGTAATTGCAAACTTTCCGCAAGCTATCATTTAATTTACATTTTAATTAATTTTTATAAGTCTTGCAGTTATGAAATATTGAAGCAATTAAAGGCATGAAGGAAGGAACACGCTGGTGTCAATTAAGGACAGTGAGTCAAAGAAGCGTGTTTGGTTCAAGACAAAGATCATACGAAAAATAATGCTTTGTAATTTATAATCCTGTCTGTGAGACATTTTCTGCATTCTTTGGAAGCTTGAATAAAAGAAGACATACTTTTAGAGTCTTAGCTGTTTTGAAACATTACCAGTTTACTTAGTTGTCAAATGTGGAAACCGAAGCAGAGAGATTTTGTACGTCAGTTTCCTGAGCTGAAGGAGAAAATCTGTGGCAGAACTGGGAATTGAATCCTGTACTGTTGAGCAATCCACAGAAGTGTCTTCCTTACAAGAGCATTCTCCCAGCTAGCACAGAAAAAGGAATTACGAAAAATGTGTGTATTTTTTTGTGAGTAGGATGATACCTTCATTACACAGACCTCATAACCTGGCCGTTGGCTACCCAACCATTTGGTGTTCTCAGAAAATATCTATTACTAATGAGTGTTGCTAAACCTTATGATTTTTATACTTGCTGTTTTCCTAAAACCCTAGTCCCTAGATGCAGCAGCTTCACTTCTGTTTAAACAGAAAAGAAATTTCCAGTTGTATGAAAGAATTGTATAAAATATAAAGCACTGCTCCTAACCACATAGAAACCAAAACATCAAATTAAAAAGAACTTAAATGTATCTTTGAATCACACCCAGTGCACCATACCTTGAGTTTTTTAAGCCACCTCCACATTTCTGAACAACAGATTTGGGACTTTTGGTGTTGCTGAAGTTGCACATCAGACAGGAATGAGTCTGGAGCCACTGAGCTGCTCTGAGCAGTGTGGTCACACCACCAGTGCATCATCTGGAAGATGTCAAGAAATGGCTGCCACCCGTGCTGATTTTGCCTCTTTGGATGTTATATTGGTGCAGGTTTGAGTTTCCAGACTGGAGAAAGAAGGGAGCTGGGTTTGCTGTCATGAGAAATGCAGATCTGTGAGATTTAGGTGGTTTCAAAGCAGCAGCCAACAGAGGTAACTGCTTACACTGGTGAGGGGTATCAGCTACCAGCAGGTATCAGGATAAATCTACGCTGAGGTACTGCAAAGATATGACAGGTGATTTATGATCTTTTTACAGGGAGTTGTCTGTTCCTATGAGGAATGATACAGAACAGAGAACCTTCTCTAAGTGTGGTGCGGGCAGTGCTGACACACAGCCTGACCTGGAACATGATGGAGAGAGAGAGAGATGGTGCCCAGAGGGAGATGGTCTCTGTGTAAGGATACACAGCTGCTGGGCCGGGGAAGCCCAGGGAGGAAAACCATATCTGCAGCAGCATTCTGAATTGCAAACACCATTTACTTCTATTCCGACTCATTTTGATTCTCCTCTCTTCTCCTCCAAAGAGTTCTTTCTTCCACTCGCAAAACCTGGCTCCTGAATTTTGGTTTATTTGGAGAGCTCAGGGCCAGAGGGGTCCCCTAAGGATTTATCTGACTCAAGGCTGGGCTGCCATGGGACATACCTGCACCAGCGGGCACTTGTCTGCTTGAGGTGGCTGGGAGCCCCATGAGCAGCCAGACTGCAAGGGCACTTCTGCCACCAGCATGAACCTGCTCAGAGCTGGCTCAGACACTCTGTACACATTTGCTTGGGCCCAGCATCAGTCCCTCAGGGAGGCAAAATGCTCCTGCTCTCACAGGGGGGTTTGCAGAGCCACTGGTGTAGGAGCTAACCCACTTTTTCTGTTTACTCTCACTGCAATGTGCCTGCATGGAGCATGTCTCCGTCCTTCCCCACTGCTCCTTGTCCTGAGCACACTTTACTGATGCAGGTCGCTTTACTGATGCTTGCTCTCTGTCTTCTCCCAGAGTTCTCCCTCTGCCTGGCTGCTGCCTGGATGGTGCTGCTCTTGCTGCTGCAAACCTCTGGTTAATCAAAATTTTCACACTATTATAACCATACGGATGTGGGATCCTGGACCAGTCCTGGGCTAGAGAAAGGGTGTTCTTTACCTTTGGAAGACCATGGTGCAGAAAGCAGCTAAACCCAAGTGATTCCTGGCTAGTGAGGGATGGGAACAGGCGTCAGCTTCCTGCAGGGCTTCAGGCTGAGTCCCACGGCTGGCTGCTGTGCTGGAAAAGAGGGTCCAAGGTGGCTCTGGCAGCTCTGCTAGAAGCTGGGGACACATGCGTGGCACCAGCTGCTTAGGGGAACAGTGAGGGCAGCTGCAAGGAGCAGCCACAGAGACATTTATCTTTGTCCTGAAGGGAGGAGGCCGGGTGGAAAAAACCACTAGAGATGGGATGAAAATCAACCAGGAGATCAAGGTCCTTGGGCCAAATCTGCCGCAGCTGCCAATGTCATCAACGGCAGGGCCGGCGGTGGGGCGGGAGCCACCCTTTCCAAACACAGCGGAGGACGTTGGATGCTCTCCCAGAAGCAGTGCTGCAAACCCACCCAGAACGCTCCTGACACAGGCAAAGAGAAATATTATTCGCCTGTTTTAAAAATAAAAAGTCTGATAAGATACTCAGAAAACGATGCCAGCTCAACCCTGCTCCTGCTCCCGGGGCATCCAGGGTGTCACCCTGTTTTGGGACCAGGGACACAGATGTTCCGCTGGGTATGGCAGTGCAGGTGACTAGGGAATGAAACCATGCATTCTGCCAGGGAGCTGCTGGGAGGGTGAAGGCAGAGCGAGATGCATGGGAACACTTGATCCTTCCATCTACAGAAAGAGAGCTGCAGCTCAGCCTTGCAGAAACAACCATGAAGCTGCATGGTGCCTGGCTCGCTGCTCTGGGGTAGGTCTGCGTGCAGCTCCGCTTGTTACTGAAGCAGCCCTTCATGATACTGCTTATGTCCTTATCTCATTTCCACATAGACGGCCCTGGGCTGCTGCTTTGAGGGAGGAAGCTGACCTCCCAAGTCAAGCTGGACACAGGGACTGTGAGTGCCTGCTCGCACGACTCCCCAGTAACCCCCTGGATTTTAAATCCACGTCCGGCCAGGCTCTGAGCTGTAGGAGGTGTTCCCAGCCTTTCCTCCTCTACCGCTGCTCCAATGCCGTCCTGCCTGTTGCCTTCCTTACTGGAAGATGCAGGATCCCTGCATCTTCCAAGCACCAGACATTGCAAGCATGGACACTTGTTCAAATCTAACACTGCAGATTATTAATGTGGGAGAGCAGTTTAGTGAGGAGTGGTAAAAATTTTATTAATGTTCTTTTCATATTGAAATTATACTTCTGCTCCATAGGCTGAGTGATGAAAGAGAACAACCATATCAATAGTCATAATGGGAAGGAAAAAGACTTGTTTACAACCATACTTGCTCTTAGCAAGAGACTTAAAGGCTTTGTTTGAAGCTGTGTGTGGCTCCAGCACTAAAGTATTGGGGGAAAAGGGGGGAGGGTTGCAGGTGTGCTCAGAGCATCCTCCAGCTGCTGTAGGGGACATGTAAAACTGATCAGCAGAGTCCTACAAGATGAGACCAAAGTGCTGATGAAGATCAGAGCTCAGACACCAATCAAGATTCCCTGTTTGAGACTTGTTGTGGAATGCAAAATGTGCTTACCTATGCTGCTGATAAAGTGCTGCTTATGGGAGGAAGAGAAACAGGGCAGGTGTCACTGGAGGAGGAAAGACAATTATATGGGGAAATTTCATACAAGAGGTTTATCCTCATGCTGGCCAGAAGGTTCTGGAACATATGCACCAGAGTAGAGGTGAAAAGTGGTGGCTGCTCAGTCCTGCAGGGTCTGCAGCCTACGAAAGTGACCTGAATCCACATGCCCTTTGACTGATTTGTGTAAGCTGAAAAGGATTTTGGAAAGAACAAAATATTTTTTCTCCTTTCAGATTTTTTCAGCTCCTTATTTACCCATTTTTCCCCCCTGAACACTTACCTTGCAGTAGATCTTCCTTGTTTATTTACTCCTGCTACAATCCCAGGGTAATAAGAGTTGCTTACATTAGAGTTCAGGTTGTTCATCCACCGCTTTCTTTAGCAGATAAAGCCTTAGAAACATTTTTATAAGTAAAATACTGAAGCTGCACATTTTAGGTAAGTTGGCAGGTGATGGAGAGAACTTTATTCTGAAATGTAGAGATGTCAAATTAAAAATGGCATCTCTCTGTCATGTAAATGAATGTTTTTCCATGCTCAGGGTGATTATGCCAGAGAGGGTAGAGAGAAAATATTTCTGTATTCTTTTCAGTTTTCTCAGAAATCCCTTAAGACCCCTGAGGTCACAAGTTTTGCATGTAGGTTTTTTTGAATCTTCTGTAGTGAGCTTTTTTGTTTCCCTCCATTTTAAATACCTACTCAAAGATGAGGTGGATCTTCCTCTAGAAACATCTGTTTTTCTCCATTGGCTACAAAGGGAATAGCTTGGTGTGAAAATCATTGAGATTAATGCAGGGGACCTGCCTGCCTGCCCGGACACCTGCCCTCGCTGGGCTCATCTCTACCTGCTTTCCGAGAGCTTGCTCCATATCTCAACCATCGATTTTACCCAAGGCACTAAAGAGCAGTAAAGGGAGGTTAACTCTACTTTGCTCTGTGTGTGTGTGTTTTGGGGCAGTCTCGCTTAGGAAATGACTGCGTTTGAATGTGCTTGGAGATAATAAGGCCAGTAGCCTATTTCTGTCCCTCCCTAGGCAGTTGCTGAAGGCAAAGCTCGCTCTGGCGTGTTATTTCCAGCTTTCCAGCCTGTCGATGCCTGAGCAGCACGTCCGGCAGCAGCCTCGCTTCCCAGCTTCTGGTGCACTGCGTGGCTGGCTGTGAGTGCTGCTGGGTCCAGCTCAGATGGTGGCCGGGTACTGGTTTGCTGCCAAGGCATGTCACCATGGGTCAGGCACTGAGCAAGCAAGGCGCGCAAAGAGAAAGCCCTCTCTGACCAGTTGCATCCAAAAACTTTTTTGTGTGTCTTTTATATTTCTGTCCTGTCATCAACATGATTTCATGCAGCACCTTGGAGGTCCTGAGATATTTATTCTGGTAGTTAAGCTGTTCGCTGCTCTTCTGGGCAAATTTGTGCCACCTCTCCAAGGTATGGGAGAAAGGCAGGAGCCCTTCAGAGTAGAATGGCAGAAATGAAGAAGATTGTCAAAGACAGCACTTGATTAGAGACCTCCTTCATGCCCTATCCTCTGCATTTGATGTAGGCAATCAGGAGAAGGTGTTGCCAAGGCTACAAGCTCTTGTCAGTCTGCTTTCCAGGTCCTCTGTGGCTTTCCTCTTCCCCCACTAATTGTGCCCAGACTTTGTTTAAATACCATCTGCTTTAGCTGCAATTTGCACAAGTGTCCCAAAGGGCTTTGCTCTTGATTCTTCAGTAATCTGCCCTTTGCATTCTAACCCTCTACAGGTTGGTTTGTAACAGAGAAAATACACTTGTCTTTGAAGAATGATAAAATAAGGATGTGAAGCAACAAAAGACAAGCAGTTCAAATCTAAGATCAATGCTTCCTAAGACAGATTCTGCTGCGGATAATTCCTGACGACAGCCTGCTGTCAAAGAAATAAAGCAAGAATTTGTCATAATCACTGAAAGGGTTAATGGAAGATCCAGTCTGTAGTGAAGTAATTATCTGCTGCACACTCCTGCTCATACTCTAAAAGCAAAATACCTGCTCGTGTCAGCAGGGGTGTCAGGAAGAGAGTAACAACTTTGCCATGGTGATCCACAGTATCGATGTGAATCAAACCAGATTTACAACTGCCTGAGTTTCAAAGATCAGATGCTGATCCCATTCTGTTTTCATCCTCTCTTCCCCCAAGTTTTGACTCTTTTACATAAAAACAACTTTGAGGTAGGCTAGCAAGGTTGTTGCTGGCAAGAAACATCCCTTAAACTGATCTAATTCCAACACCATTAGAAACTAAAAAGTAGGACTAATCCCTTCCCAGCAGGTTCATGATAAGGTATTTTTCGTGGTGTCTGACCAGTACTTGTGCATTTTTTGCAGTATTACAGGAGGATCAGGTATTATCCAAATCAGTAGAATTTATTAATATTCCCAGGTTCCTCCTAAAAAGTACAGTTAGGAATACTTTTGCTGACAGCATCATCTTTGGAAAGGCCTATCAGCATTTTGCTATGAGCTGTCCTGCCAACCCTACCTGCTTAACACAACCTCCTTGCCTGATGTTTCCGATTATGACCCTTTTTCCCCTTTTGTTTAGTTCACAGATTTTTTTACTGTTTAGGTTGCAACGTAACATTAGGAACATTCTGACTGAGCCAGGTAATTTGATATTTACTGCACATGTAAAAATGTTAACCCGAAGTAGCAGTTTCTCAGAATAAAGCATAAAAAATTGTATTCTTTTTGCCCATTTTATGAAACACTTGCAGGAGCGATTTGAAATTTGATGAGTGTGTTGTACCAAGGCCGCCTTTCTCTGGGCAAATTCCTCTAAATGAAGGTGTGAACCTTCAAAATACTCGCAGTTTGCACAGGAAAGGCTGGCAGGAATTTCACAGCTGAATTCCTCAGAAATCTCTCTATTCTGTGAGCTCTGTGCACTGCAGGGAAGGTTTGAAATTGCCAAAGCAGCGTTGCTCTCTCAGGCATTTCTGCACATCACCCGAGCTCTGGGTTGAGTCTGTTGCAGCCGGAGCTTCCCCGAAGATCCAGCATGAAAAGGTGTCTGCTTCAAACATGGTCAGCTAAGAGATTTTCTCTTCATGTCCTGCCTTATATCACTTTGCAGCCCACAAACCAAGCGGCATGCCTTGTGGAAAGTCAGGGAAGGGTGGTTAGGGAAAAGTTGGAGCTGCTTCTCAGAAGGCTTCTCTTCTGAGTGTGACTTAGCCCGGAAAGGTCTTCCCTGCATCTTGGACTTGCCCACTGGTGGTCCCATGGGTCAAGGCAGAAACAGACCCCTGGACAAGGAACACATCTACCCTTCTCTCTGGCTCTTGAATGAAATTGCTCCTGATGCCTCTGTATGTTCCTCTGCTTCCCTGATTTATGAGGTGCCTTCATTCCTGTGTGCCCTAAGTTTTTTCTCTCAGCTGAGGAGTTGAGAGAAGGGTGAGGAGGAGTAATGATGGACAGGACACACGATGCAAAGGAGTAGAGATGAGCAGGAGGCACTACTCTCACACTCAGCTGCATGGCTGAGGACAAGAGGGCATGAGACTCATCCAGGAACTTCTTAAGTCCTTGCCGTTTGATATGGGAGTGTAGATTCAGTGTGAAACAAAGCATGAAATGGTCCCTCACCAGGGAGGTTCTTAAACCACAGGGGAAACAGAAGAGTTGAAGAGTTGATTATACAGTAACAAATTAGTTACAGGGATGGGTCTAAGCTTGGACAAACACCTAACACATTTTCCTTCTCCGGGGGTGTTTATCAGTGTGTTGGCCAGCAAAGCCCTGAGCAGAATGGAGAAGTACAAACCAAGGAGGAAGATGGGGAACATATGTCAGAAAGCTGGACACCCTGCCTGAGCAGAACTGGAAATGGTCTCCTGGCTCCTACCTGGCATCCAGGCCCAGGTCTTCCTCTGTGTGTGGAGGAGGAAACATTTCAAAAGACATTGACAGCTGTGACTTCGAGGTCTCTTCCAACCCCTAACATTCTGTGATTCTGTGATTCTGTGATTCTATGACTGGCTCTGGGTCACCTAAGGCAGTCACAGATGCAGATGGTGGCATGCTTTTACAGGCCTTTCTTCTCCTGGAAGAACAGTCTTCCCAGGCAGGGCTGATGTCTCTCTCCCTTTCAGCAAGTGACCCAAGGGGATTGAAAGCAAACAGGACTGGACCCAAGTTTAGTAGGAGTCAAATGGAAGAGATGAATGGAGTGTGGTTTGCTCTGCACACCCAGACCAAAGAGTTTTCTATGCTGGCAGATTCTGCTGGTTGTGCTGAAAGGTCAGCAATATTTCAAATCAGCCAGCCAATAGCTATTTTTGGCTCCCATTTTGCAAACACCACATTAGAAACAAAGAGTTATTTTGGTCCATCAGGATTGCTCTGATAACTTTGCTCAGTACAATGTTAAATAACCAAACCCCACAGGAATAACAGCACTGTTTTATAATCCCATATTATCAGATATATAGAGGCACACAGGGGTGGGTGTGTAGAGGGGAGAGCTTAAATCTCTTAACGAGTACAAAGGGATATTTATATTAATCATATCATCTGAGTCCACATATTGCAATGATTTGGAGCTTTGTGTAGGTGTGCATAGAGGTGCGGATTTTTAAACAAGGGCGTGCTTGTCTCAACAGGAGAAAATAGCAATAGTTTTTGTCCTCCACCGCTTTTTAGCAAAGCCAGTGCACAATGTGGTTGGTGTGACAAGGAACATCTGGGGCGCCTGCGGAGCCCTACTCCTACACACACTCTCACCACGGCTTCCTCCACATCTGTGTTGCGGAAACACCTCCTTTGCCCATGAAAAACCCAGTGGAAGTGGAACGTATCAATTTGTGAAGTCACTGGTAGCACTGCTACAGCAACAACCGTGGAGAGAAAGTTTCATCTTCTGACTTTCTACAGTTTATGTCACACAGCACCCAAACGCAACCAGGGTCTGCTTTTGCTAAATGGACTCAGCAGAGACAATGCTTGCCCAAAGACCTTGAAAATGTCCCTAGAGAAGACAGAAAAAGTTAAGAGAAAGGGAGCCTTGTAATGTCCAGTTTACAGCTGGAGAGGTTAAGCACAGAGACCTCACAGACCATCTGCTCTGCACCAATCACATCCAGTATATTCTTTTAAAGCTGCTACTTAGGTGTCAAAGAAACATCTGTATTTTCAAATATGATCTTCACGGCAGACCATCATCATGTGAAAAAAATCTGCTCCAAAGTGTTCAGGTGGCAGCAGTCAGAAGCTGACCTGCCTTAGGAACACAGAGGGCTTTCCCTGTGAGAGCTGGACACTTTGGAGCCATGTTCCTCTGATTATCTGCCAGTGATGTCAGGGAAGCTGATGCTGCAGTGAGTCACTAAGCCAAGAGGTCCTGAGCACCAGGCCTGGGTAAATGGTTCATGTTTTTATTAAGGCACTCTTTCCAATCCTCACAAGGCTAAAGGGAGGTCTCCTTTCTGTCTTGTGTTGTCTTGAGCAGGAGCCCACAGAGGATGTGGTGATTCCATCCTTGCAAGTGTACAGGATTAAATGGGATGTAGCCATGAGCAGCCTGCTCTGCCACCAAAGGTAGCCATGCTTTGAATAGGGGTTGGAGCAAATAAAATCTATAGATGCCTCCCAGTCTAAATTATTCTGCACTTTTTCTGTGTTCAGAAAGGTCATTGGCAGGCTTCCCAATCTGTCTGAGCAGCTCAGTGATTTTCCAAAGAGGCAGCACCGGGATGAAGCCATCACCTTCAGACCTGGGGCTCAGCTGTTTGGTGCACTCAATGGGATGTGAGGAAGCCTCAAGAGTTTTCATATCTGCTTGGGGCCTTTGACCACATTTCCTGCCTCAGAGGTGATTGCTCTGTAGAGCACCAGTGAGCTGTGAGGCTGCGGTTTATTTTCAACATCTTAAAAAGCAAAAATCCTGCTGCACTTTGCCTACAACATCAAATGGCTGTTCATCTGAGAAGGGAAGAGAAAGACCCTGCAGGATGCTGCTCAGGGCAGCCAGCTGGAAGATAAGTGTGAATTAAACAATATTTTGGAGTGGGGATTCACTACAGCAAGGGATGAAAATCCTGGAGTCTCACTTTCCCTTGTTCCCACATCTCCCCAGATACCAGCCCTTGCACTGTGCTCTTTCCAGCTGACCTAGTGGAGAGGAGGCTGTGAAATGCCTCTGGCTGCCCCTCTGTCATGCTGGGAGGAGAGGAAGACTGGAGTGGCCCCAGGAAGGTTTCTGGCTGCAAGCACTGAGCAGAGGCAAACAGCTCTCGACACCGGTGTGCAAGTCGCTGGGAGAGGTGGAGCTTGAACCACCTCCTTCCTCAGGATTTCCTGCAGCACAACCTGGGCTTCCCCACGCGTGTCAGTCTGGCTGTAACGAGCCCTGTTTCCCAGGCACTACATCTTCCCATGTACCTCCTAGGGAGCCCCTGTGTCCCCTTTGGTGAGTCTATTGGTGTGTGGTGGGGTACACAGGAATCTGTCCCTGGGGCTGATGTCCTTGTGTGTGTTTAGCACAGAGGCACCTAGTGACTGGCCCAGCACCAGAGAGTGGGCTTGAAATAGTGGGGGAATGTGAGCTTCCAAGGTAATATCACTGACTTAGGGCTTATTGCTCACTAGATCATGTTCTTTCAATCTCTCTCTGGAAATCCACCACCTGGAGCCATGAGACTATCAGAAAATTTCAATTTGGGGATTTTCTAAAGAATATTCTCAGCCCTTTGTGCTGCAGAGAAATGATTGAAAATGCAGTATCTCTTCGGTTCCCTTGCTGCAAAAAGCAATTAAGAAGCACAGATCCACTAGTTTCAAATCTTGTAAATTTAAGCCAATTGTAGAACTTCTGAACACCTGGAGTTGGCAATCCTACAGCCCTGAGGTCCTTGTACCTAGACCACCCAACCTTTGCAAATATCTGCACAGATACATGTAATGTATTTTGCAAAAGCTGTTTCAATTTCTTGAAACAGGCACTTGATACCTTGAACATTCATATTCCAAAGCACTGGCCTCTTTTGGTGTATTCATGTGCCTTTTGTCTGTGTGATAGAGAGGCTGCTGTCACTCGGTCAGAAGGAAGATAATATATGCAGTTGCATATTTGGGTTGCTCATCTTCTGGACTGTTGAACAGACTTTCTAAATGATGCCTCAATCCTTTGTTCAACTTTCAAAATGAATATCCCAGAGAGGTCTGCATTTTCTGGCTCAGAAAGACTTTTAAACACAATGAATCAAAAAGGAGATAATTTTTGAAGCACTTGTATGGGAAATTTACGGCTTTGCTTCTTCCAAGATGAAAAAAACTGATGCAGGCTATAAATTTCCTTAGAGGTTTGTCTTTAAAATTCAGCTTGTGACTTCTCATGGGAAACAGAGGATGGGTAGCTATAAATCAACCTGTGCTAAATGGAAGAGCTGAGACTTCAGAAAGAGAAATCTGGTCCAAAGGATGTGCTCTTTGTTGTGGAGTTAAGCTGAGCTTGAACCCAGTGTTATCATTTCACTCGTCTGTGCACACAAGACCTCTGGCATGGTGGCACTTCTAGTCAGATGAGCTGGTGTGAGTAGGAGTAGAATCAGCTTGCAGAGAGGACACAAGCTAAAAACCCTTGCTTGGAGCACTCCTAGCGTTTTCCACCTGTGCCAGGAAAGAGAGATTTTCCCAGTACCAACCAGGGGAAAAAGCTGGGTGAGCTGGTTTGGGGCAACACAAGAAGCTGGTTATCCCATGACTCACAACCATCCTTGGCTACCCCACACCAAGTGATGGTCATCCAGTGTAGCTGATGTGAAAGCAAATCTGAACTGCTTTGCTGGGACAGAGAGAAAAAAAAAGAGCTAAATTGCTATGGAGAAACAATCCCATGTTTATTCCTGACTAGTTTACATTGAGACATAGCTGCTGACAGGTTATTTTGGTAAAAAAGGCAAGAGCTCATTGTGTCTCTTGTTCTGCAGCTTACTCTGCATGGGTGGAGTTTCACTGGGATTGGCTGGAGCCCCTCCACACACAGCAAAGGGCAGGATTAGCAGTGATGTTTTGCAAATATCCCTCTTACTCGAATAACGTATTAACTGAAATCTCCATTGAGCCGCAGTCACTATTAGGGTTGTTTTAGCTTATGGTTTCCATGGTGAGTAGCATGTTTCTGGAAGCTGGGCTAGGTATTTTTTTTCCTCCACTTGGAAACATTATATTAAAGAAAGTGGAGATTGTTAGATGTTTTGAAACATTCTCCTATAAAATAGTTCCATTTAGAACATTTTACAACAAAAATTCATTAGCATGATGCTACAGGCTGTGGGCTACATCGCATGGCTGGATGATTGTTTAGCAAGATACAGAATTGCCACAGAACTAGATGCAAGCTCAGAAAACAACCTGGCGTTTCCTGAGTTTTCAGCTCCAGGGAACACCCACAGAGCAGAGGGATGGAGAGCTCGTGGCATCATGCAGGGTGCCAGGCAGTGCTGGGGCTGAATGCCACATGAAGCAAAGCTCAGTGTAAAAGCATAAGATGTGGAGTTGAGAGGCAGGCCCCTTTGATAGCTCTGACAAAAAGGTCGCTGTCTGTTCCCCCACTCTGTAATCTAGAGCAACGGCTCAAGTCAGCTGCAAAGGGGGTCACAAGCATCTGCCAATGACTCTGATGGTAAGCATCTGCCAGCGTGCTCTTCTTCGGCAGATGGCAATGGAGAGGAGACAGCACCAAAACGTGGTAGGTATGTGCGGACTGTGAAAGGGCAACAATTCAGTGTGTAGGTGTTGTTTTGGTGGCACTTAGGGAGGGCTGAGCACCAGCACCTACAAGGGGCAGGCAGCAAGGTTTCTGCTGGTGTCAGCGTTGGGATAATCACTGCTACAGCCACGGGTTTGGCTCCTCAGCTCTTTCTTGGCTGCTGGTGTCCAAGAGAGGCAGCTGTGATCTGGAGAGGAGTGATGGGTGTGTAGCAACATCAGGCAACTGCTGATTGGAATGTAAGAGTATTGGAACTATTTTGCTTTTTCATTATGAACTCAGCGTCAGCACCAGAAATGCAACACGAAAGCAAATGTCAAAAAGGAGAAGAGTGAAGAAATTAAGAGTAACAGCTTCTGGTAACTACCTGTAGGTTTTCACCCATTAGTCTGAAGATGCAATCTCTGAATCATGCCAGCCTCATCAGTATGTTTTATGCAAACTGTTACTGTCTCCAGGACAGCCGCAAGTAAAAACACTATGGTTACACTCATGCTCTTACATCACATACAATGATTCTTGTCCAATTTGCTAAGCAGCAGTGTTCAGTATCACATTGTGTGGGCATTAGAAGTATTATTTGGTAGTCTTTGTTTAATTTTAAATATCTATGAAATGCTAGGCATATAAATTGCTACTTTTAAGTTTGGTGTGAAAAGGGAAAAAATGAAAAGTGTGTCACTGCTTTTAACCAGTGCATCGTCTCAATGCCATGCTCTTAGTGGGGAACATTTAACTACTGCCCAGCAACTTTCCTCCTGCTCTGAGAAGAGGCAGCCAAAATCTGTCCTGTGGGGACACTGTCTCCTGGGCCAGATCTCACCAATGAGAAAGTCTGTGAATCCCACAGGTGTACATCACAGTGGATGTCAGATGTAAAAATACAGAGCACTTTGCAGAGAAAAGGTAGATACTCCAAGAAGAGTAAACATGAAGGGGTTGAAAATTTGGGGACTGAACATATATTTATATCTCCTTGTGTGACTTCAGCTCAGATAGATGAAGCGGCTATGCCTAGGTTTGTGGTGAAACAAGAACCAGAAGAGAGGTCTAGAGATTCCTACAACTCAGCGAGTGATACTTCTTCCCTCTGGTTAATCCATCTTCTTCTGAATCATTTATGGATGTTTTGAGGCTGCTTATGAAGTTCAGAGCCATTAGGCTGGAGAAGAAAGTGTGGAGAGATGTTGCATATGCTGTCAGCCCCCTGGAGGTGTGTCCATCTGCTCTCGTGTGCTAACGAAGACCTGCTGAGTGATGTTGTTCAGGAAGCTCCAATCTTCAGGGCCTTTTGCATTAATCTTTAATATGCTCTTTGTGTGCTTGTCATGCAGGAATTCAAAGACAGAAAACAAGCTGCTAGAAAAAGTGGGGCATACTAGCTGACTTGTACTCCAAGCTGTGGGCCAAATTTACCCTTCTGGCACAGAGAGACCAGCTCGGGCTAACATGCCCTTTTGCAAAATTTTTCTGAGAAGAAGGAAATACGTCAGCACTGTAAGGCATCCCATTCTGTGTTTTTTAATATTTCCTTTGTTTGAGCTACCTGATCTCTCCCAGCAAAGCTGCCAAGAAAGGCACACCAGATGAACAGAGCCACAACCACTTCAAAAGTAAGCTCCAATAATAGTCCAAATGCCCAGATTCAGTGTATCGCCCATCTAGAAGAAGGTCCACAAAGTCAAAGGAATTACCTCTGTACATACCTGATCTCAGGGGAACATTGGGTTGGAGGTGCGTGAATGCAGGTTCACCAGACCCAGCACAGCAACATGGACACAGCTGAGCTTGGTTTATGCCTTTGTGGTAAAAGTTGAATGCCTGAGTTAGCTGTTTTCAAGTTAGACACTGGAGATTCCTGCTCCTTCACATATGTTGTGTCCAGAGCATTTTGCTTTGAATTGGTAGGAACCTATTATTCAGAGTGTAATGGTGTCACTCTAAGTAATAAAACAAATCCACAGAGAGAAGATCTAGCTTAATTAAGGGATAACTCAGTGTACAGGGTGTTATATGCTCCTGGTAGCCTGTAGAAAGACTGGTACATGCAAGTTTTCTGCGCTAGCACTGGCATATACAGTCCTGACAAAATTCAGCTTGTGAATTCTGCTCATGATCTTAAAGTTTATAAAAATGCACTGAAAAGCAAGGTGTCATTGTAAAACAGAATTAATAGTGGTGCCTTGTAAAGCTTGAAATATCAGCATGAGTATCTTAAGTGTATTGCTAATCACAGTAAATTTGGAGTGGAAATGAGCTCTTCCAGTTTCTTCCAAAATCTTTGGAGCAGAGCTGGCCACTCTAGGAACATTTAATATTTGCTATTTGGTATCATACACTCTGTGCCAATAGGTCTCATTCAGTTTGTGTGTGTTTAACTTGTGCAAATTATCTACTCTGCAGTGGTACAGTATTTACAAACCTACCTGCTGCTCTGCATTGCCTATAGCACCTGTCGCTGCAGAAGTTCTGTAGTTTATGAACACTCCAGGCATGATCCCATTATAGCGACAGCATATTCTGCTCTGCTGTAAAGCATGGGCCTTATCCTGCCATCTGCAGCCATGCTTGTGCTAACAGCTCACATCCTTTTGTGTTCAAGGGACAAAAAACTGTTGCCTGTGGAATTTTCTTGCTAAGTAAGAATAGTGCTATGAGCAGGAAGATTTTGTTAAAATGTAGCAGCATCTGGTTCTCATCTTGGGAGTAAGTCATTTATCCATTTTTCTAAGACTGAGACACAAGAGGTCAAATGATTTGAGTTCAGGCACTGAGTTGGTGGATCAGGTTGATTTACATCTCAAGATGCTCTTAGTTCTCTTCTTTGATGAGCAGATGTTACAAATTGATAAAAAAAGATAGTTTCCAGCATTAAGGTAGTACTCCTTGTCTCTTTTCCTGTAACCTATGCACACCCATATATTAAGATTCATAAGACCACACTGAAGTCTTTTCCCAAGCCTATATATGTTTTCTGATTAGATATGTGAACTGGATTTAGCCAAATTCCCACTTAAGTGCCATACCCTATGTATCTAGTTCATCTGCACAACAATTTTTATTGTAAATCTGGAAAAACAAGCGTAGCTCTTGGCAGAGTTCTACACACCAGAAACACTTTATGTCTTCATATAAATGCATATGAGCTTTTCTGGAGGGGAGAAAAACAAACAAACAAAAAAACCAAATTAGTTGTCTATAGTTTTCCTGGGAAATCAAGAGTAACCAGGAAAGATAACCGGAGAGACGCAGAGCTGTTGCTTTTACTCTTAGGCAAATGTGTTGGGCAGTCCTTGGACCATTTCACCTGCCTCCTTTGGTCTTAGCCCACTCACACTTTGGCTGGAGCCTGCTGGGTTTGTGCTTGTCAAAGACAGCTCCCCCACCCATCTGAGCTCTTCCCGGGAAGGATGTAGAGGGGAGCAGGGCTGGCAGCAGTGGGGAGCAGGGTGATATGCCAAAAAGGTGCCCCCAAATGGGGCAGGCATGGCTCAAGCCTCAGGCAGGGTATGGGCCAGGCACCTCTGTGCAGGTACAGGCACTGCAGGCATCTCCTGCCAGATTCCTCCCACTGCAGAGGACCCTCCTGCTTGCAGATCAGAGCCTGTTGCCATAGGTGCTGTGCAGCTATTTCCTATACAAAACAACTGAAAGGCAGTTGCTAACCTAGAGAGTTTAAAATCACATTACTTGGAAGGAAAACTTTGGCTTGGTTAACATCAGCAGTTATCATGACCAGAGCCAGATGCTAGATTGTGATAAAGTCACCTATTGCAAAACCAAGGTAATTGCACATCTGGGTAATTTGTGAGTTGAATCAGCTCTTTCATATTTGCTGAAATGAAATGCAAGCACCTAAACAATGTAGTCTGCTGGGTTGTTCAAATAGTGCAGCACCTCCAACAGCACTGCTGCCCAGACATGCAGTGATTCTGCATGGAGAGAAGGGCACACAACACTGCTAGAAACCAGAAAACCTTTGAGGAGTGCAATAAAATCTGTGCTGACCCAGAGAGCTGGCCTGGCTTAGGACAGCAGCTTACTGTGATGAGCACCATCTCTTGCTCTGCTTATTTCAATATTCTGCTGAGAACTTCTATAAAGCAGGGATTTAAAATACCTTCGTTTTATCCATTTTTCCTTCCCCTCAGTACCCAAACTCATACATCACCTGCAGTGGACCCAAAGCAATGCCAGTAAATTCAGAGGATTTCTAGCAGTGGATCTGTAAGCAGGGTTTGTACCCACATGTCAAAACTTTGCATTATTCTAATAGCTTCTAATATTATCTTTATAGTATTAATATAGTATTTATAATATTTGCATATAATGTGTTTATATAATATACCTATGTACAATATTTATAGTATTATAAGTATACAATGTAATATTTAATAGCTTTTAATATTATTTCTAATAGCTTTTTCTCAGAATGCATATGAAAATCACACAGATGATTTCTAGCAGGACAGTCGTTCACGCTGTGCCAGCAAATAATTTTCTAGTCTTATTTTGAATCACTCTTGGAACAAGTCTCAGCTCTGCATGTACAAACTAAGCCAAAAAAAAAAAAAAAGGGTGGAGAAAAAGACACAAGGCCCTTTGTCCTCTCTGGAATTTGTTTAAAACCTCAGGGATGAATAAGGCACTTTATTTAACCCAGCCTGGCTATAAATAGGAAGCAGCACCTTAGCGTCTGTGTGAACTAGGGATTTCAGATGTGTCTCCTCAGTTATGATAACACTCGAGAGGCACAGCTTCAATCTGAGATGTGTCCCTATCTTAAAGGGTCATTAAAGGTAACTGAGGGCACTGGGTTTTGTACGTAGAGAGATCTTGAGCTAGAGGGAAGATGCTGGCGCCAGCAGGAGTCAAATGGCTGCTTTGCTTTTGCTTGTGTTTTCTGCTTGTGCTTTAAGCACAAAGTCCTCCTGATGTTTAGTGCCCCAAAAACCATCTTAAGTTTTTTCCTTGTTCCTACTGGAGCAAAATGGATTTCAGCACTGTGGGAGTAACTGTTTCTCCCTGTGGTGCCTCAAGGGCTTCATGGTGGAAAAGGCACCAGGAGCTGCTCTTCTCTCTCTGTGGAGAGCCTTCACAGGAATGGGGTTAGCTCCTGTTTCCCCAAAGGACACTGTCCCAGCACCTCCAGGCCACACCACTGGGACAAATTAACCAAACCGAGGATGGACAGGAACACCTGAGATTTAGAGAAACCTCTTCTGCAGCAGGTTCCAGCCCTCAGGTTCATGAGGAGGACGAGCCACTCCAGCCACATGTGTCCTGCTGGACTAGTGGCTGGACATGACCATTAAGAATTAAAAAACCACCATGCTGCTTGTGTCCAATTCACTTTGTTCTGCCTCAGTTGTCAATTTGGCGGAAAAAAAAAAACCAGTTGCCTCCTCCTGTACACCCAGCTGGGAGTTAAAGACCAGTGCCAGTGAAATGGCACCTGAGTTGCTGGTTTCCATCTCATGTTCAGTTTAGTTTGTTCTGCCCCTGTGTTTTTCAGTTGCAGTTCTGTACTTGCAAGACCTCACCAGCCTGAGGATAGGGCTGCAAGGGGAGGTGGGGTTGATAAGACAGGTGCCTGTGCTATTTCTTCCTGCTCAAATTACCAGTGAATAGTTAACAGCAATAATGAATTATTCTTAGGTTTCCAGTGCTGTGGTATCTAGAGCTCTGCCCAGCTCCTGGGTCTGGCTGTACGTCCCAGCAGCATCCCAGTCCCAGGGGTTTTCATGGCTTCAATGCCAACTGAATAGTAATGCGTGGGGGTACAGTCGTCAGGGGTACGGAGGACACGTGGGTATGTGACAATACCCAACCTATGTTTCATAAATGAAATGACTAATTCATAAAGAGAATTTGTCACTCTCCAGGAGCCATGCCGAAGCTGAATGCTGGCTTGATTGCAAACATCCATTTAATGGCTGGACTCGCTGCAATCACAGACATTTTAAATAGATTTCCTTTGCTGTGTGGGCATGAATTGTCAGGCAGCATGAAAAGATCCTTGTGCTTTGTGGTGTGAGGTCTGGGATCCGAAAGCTGAGTGTGAGGAGAATAGCTCCTGCTCTGTGTCCCCACCTCCCTGGATGCCTCCACTCCTCCGCTCCTGCTCACTCGCTGGGCTCAGGGATGGTCTCCAGAAAGGAACTGCTATGGTTAGAGGTGAAGCTTTTGGACTCTTCATAGCAGAAATGTCGGAGAAAATGGACAAAAATGCTTTATCAGCATTCTTAGAGAAAAATTGTAACTTTTTAATGTTTCAAGGTTTCTTTTTCAATTATTTCTTTTTTTTTTTTTTAAGAGAGAAAACCAGAAACTCTTAAAATCCTAGTTTTCCAGAACTGAGGGAATTTAAACTTTGAATAGTTACTGTCTCTGAAATGAAAGTCACAATGTGTTTTCAAAGACAAAGGGAAGAAGGGTGCACTGCTCTAATTTGTGGTGGAACCAGTGCGTATGAGTAACAGCTTTTGTAACATGAACATGAGGGATGTGCTGTTATGGGAGTCATGGCTCCCTGTAGCTGCCAGGTATCACCTTTCTCCACAAAAGAATTCACACAAATATTAGATTTGGAAAAAAAAAAAAAAAAAGATGGTAAAAACACAACTTAGGACTGATTTGATTTAGGCATAACATTTTTCAGTTTGACGTCGTAAAAGCCAGTTTCCATCTCTTAATAGTGGTTCAAATAAAGGCTAATTCCACTGAAAATGTTATTTTTCTCCTCTAGATAGAAGAGCCAAAGAGAATACACCTACAAGAAATGGAATACACCTACAGATGTCTGGTTAAAGAGAAACGTAAACATCTTATGTCAATGGAATAACATTAAATGAACCTGAAGATTTATAAAACATAAAAGTTAGGAGCAAGACAAGTGTTCCCATGCTCATACTATATGATTAATTAAATACCTGCCACCTTCAGACTCAAGGAAAGATAAGAGCCAGGGCTCAGCACAGATCTCACAGTGACACTGAATTGGCACCAGTTACAGCTGCATCTCCTGGAGCCATCAGGTAGCACCTGTCGCATCCTGATGCGGCTGAGCACCACAGACCCCACAGGCAAATCACGGGAGGAAGGGATGGCTCCTAAGGAGGCAAGAAGGAGGCAATGCCAGTCCCTCTACCACCCCACCCCCAGGGTAATATATGCCAGGACATGAGACTTTTTCCATGCACAGTGCATGGAAACTGCAGTACTGAGTGACATTAAGCACGAGGTTTGCAGGCGCTACGGTGTCAAAGCTGGGATCACTGCCTCCAGCCTGGGATACAGAGCATTTCCCCAGCCATGGCACCACTGTGCGCAGGCACAGTCCTGCAAGTGGCAGGTCCCCAGTGCTGCTGGAGAGAAACTGGCTTTGACCCCAGCAATGCTTTTTGCCATGCTGGCACACCCATCTCAGCGAGCAGCAGCTGCTTTTGAACTGGGAAATTAAGAGGGAGTCTCACTCTCCAGTTATGTGATCCTTTGCTTTTTTATAACTGGACATTTTGGAGAGAAATTGGTTGCTCAGTTGCAGACTATCTCTGTCTCTCATCTTCTCGGCCACGTGACCCTGCTCTCCTTGCGCAGGGTATAGGTTTCCAGTAATGCGAGGTCCTGCTGGGCTCCACAATGGCCTTTCCAGGAAATGTTAAAAATGTGCATTGCATTAAAAGACGAATGAAGATGAGCCAAGTGGCTCCCTGCTGGCAGAGCAGGAAAGGCAGGTACCCGGGTGGTACCATCCAGGGTGAAGGGGCTGCCCCATGCAGGACAGAAAGAAAATCCAAAATCAGAAGCAGTGAGTGCCGAGCTGCCTGGCCTAGGAAAGGCTCACAGGAGAAGAGATGGAGATGGCAACTGTCCAATGACAGTATTGAATTTATGTGTGTATGAGCTTGTGGGATGGAGGGCCAGTGTGAGTATTTGCAAGCCACAGGGCAATGGTAGGCTTAGAGGGGGCCTTGTTCCCTTATATTAGTCCTGTCCTGGCAGGACAAGAGCTACGCACCACCACAAACAAACCCTTTGCGTTTTGAAACCAATACACTGTGGAAACACCACTTCTTGCAGTCGGTCCAGTATAGGCATTTAATAGGCTAAATGGTGTAATACATCTACAGGACATACATTAGTCGAGTATTATGTACAGGTGACATTTTACAAAATTAGAAAGAACTGAAATAGAGCAAAATCCAACAATGCCTTACTCCATAAAACTTCCTTTCTGCACTACATGAAATATTCTACACGCTAGACTAGAAAAATATGACTGAATGTCTTTTTTTTTTCTTTTTAGTTTCTACAAAGCTTTTAATCCAGAAAAAAATACAAAACAACTACTGAGTTTATTAGAGAGACAACACTTGCACACAGACAAAGTTAGTAGACATCCATAGATCTCCAAATCTAATAAATAGGGCTTGTTTGTATAAAACAATTTTCTCTCTATCTTGCTCTCCTGTTTTAGGGCCTCTGGCCCATGTTCAGAAAAACAAAAATGGGAGGAGGAGTTTGGCTTTGTGTTGTTGTTAAACTGAGACCACACGGCTTTAGAAGAAACGTTTAGTTTAAAGTATCCATTTACTTCAGGTAAAATACTTCAAGGGAGCAGCCAAAAGGCGGAATAGGAAAGGAGTTATTAGGCTGTAAGGAGGAAATATGGCATTTCTATATGGGCTGTAGCTTTACATATTAGAATGAAAAAAGCAGTGCTGTGTGGCATTTTTTTCAGGGTGTATGTAGAATTTTGTTGTTTCTTTAGGAAACTTATTTAGGGAAGTGCCATTGACCTCAGGTGGAAATAGGATAAGGGCCATCCAGAGCAGGAAGGGAGGGAGTGTCTGAAAGCAGATAGAGAGCACATAAAATTGAGGGAAGTGTTTCAAACAACTGGTTTTCCTTTTATAAAGCGAAAAGCAAATTAAGTGATATGTCTAATGTCATTCCTCACGGAGCTGGGCAGATGCAGATTGAAAGGAAATCACACAGCTAAAAACATGTCGTCACCGTTGTTGTTTCCCCCACTGGAGCTTTGCACAACTTCTTAATGGTTGATGCAAAAGCAGTGTTTAAAGAACACCTTGCACCCGCTCGGCTCTCCTTCTGCCACCACCAGCTGCAGATGGGTCTGAGCAGAGACCTCCTCTCACTGCTCCTGGGCTACCCAGACACATAGCCTGAGCTTCTTCTCACTACATCAGCTTTACCAGAAAACTGTCACCAGCAAAGGGAGTGATGGGAACGGCCAGTCAGGTTTAGAAGGTGCTCTTGAATCCGTCAGTTACTCTGGGGAAGTTTGGTGCTCTGACCAGAATCCTACTTATCCAACAAAATAATTTCATGATAGTGTAGGTAAGAAAGTCTACATCAAGAAGGCAGAACAGATTGTTATATAGGTTGAGAGAGCAAAGTTTAACTTCAGTATCACATTATACTGTACTACACTGCTTATAAAAAGGGTCCTAGATCCCAAACACCCCAAATAATGAGCTATAGTTTTGTACATAAATTAATGTTGCTTTGAAGTAAAATAGTCTCTTTCCTTTGTATTAAACATTCATTGCACAGAATTCTTTGTAAGTAAATATATTAAATTTGGTTGCTAAGAAGGTATAAACTTATTAATATATCTGGCCAGTAACTTTTATCCACCATCACACAATTAAAAGTTGCCATTAGAGCAAATTATTACTGGAGAAAAGAAAGCACTTGGAAGTCAACTTAGGAGTTAATGCTGGAAGAAATCCTGTTATTTCATTCCACTTACAACGAGCAGCTTTCTTCCGGCTGCAACATTAATTGGAAGTACAGACCCCATCCAGCCCTGCAGAGATGGAGAAAGCCAGCTTTGTAGCTTACGGGACACTCGTCACTGACACAGTCAAACCCTTTTGAGTACATGCATTATCTATCTCCACCAACACTGTCGAAAGGGTAGCATTTGAGGCCGAGACCGGTGCTTCTCCTGGGATAGTGGGAGGGAGTCTCTGGGAGGTCCCCATGCAGGAAGGGGTTCACCTCTGTCAAAATAACCCCCACATCTCAAAGGAAAATCCATTGGAGGCCTGAGGTCTCCAGAGACAGCTTGTTCCACCACGAGCTCTGGTCTCCAGGAGGTGGCTGTGCAACTAAAACCGAGGAGGCCATGCCGGAGGTGAGGGCAGGTGTGTGTCCCACCACCTCGGCTCTCCTCCACCCCCTCCTACTGCGAGGGTGCTTGGGGGAGACCTGGCATCAGGCAAAAAGGAGGGTAGGTTTGGGTCATGGTGTGGAGCTCCTGTCACCCACCCTCAACCACCGCCCGGCTCGGGTCAAGGGAGGAACAGCTGGGCCTCTGCACCTATGTTACACACAAAACATACCGAAAGAAGAATTGTCACCACAATTTCTATTAACAAGGTGGAACGAATCCAGCCCTGGCGGAAGCAGGAGCCATCTCGGTGGCTTCAAGGGAGAGGGGCGCGCCCCATGCCATGGCTGGACCTAGGCCTAAAGAGCGCACGAACAGCACGATCCACCTGACCAAGCCTACGACAGACAGCCTCACTCCACAAACACCAGCGACTAGCTAATCCGCTTCGTCAATGTACAGCGAGAAAGCATTTCTGAAAGGCGTCAGCCTTATTGAGAAGGCTGCTAAGAAAAGGCTGGTTCATCTGAATTTTCACGTTAGCCAAAGGGAGAGAACTGCTCTGGGCCGCCCTGGGGGCGGCAGCCTTGCAGGCAAATCTTACACTTGCATCTCTATACAAAAGTTACAAAATCAAATGGTGACATTATATTACATCTATTGTCCATAATATCACAGTGTTAGTTTTAAATGGCTAAAAACAAGAAAGGTTTTAGATTTAAGACATCCCTCCTGCAGAAATGTAACCCCTTTGTCCTGCTATTAATACCTGAAAGCAGCCTTGCTTGAAAAAGGTAAACCCAATGAAATGAGCTAATTGAAATTAGGATCATTTTTTCCTTGATAATCTTATATTTTCAAATACATCCCACTGTTTCCCGCGGAAAAATTAAATAAGTAATATGAATCCCAGCCTGAAAATCAAAATGTTGCAAAGAACAGTTCTAAAGCCCCTGACGCTTCTTACCAGGCACTAACTAAAACCCTTGCAGATTTGAATACAGATTACTTTGACGTGTCTTCAGAGTGTGTTAGCTTTCCAACAACATTCACCATGAAGTTTCACTTCTGAGGCTGTGGCGTCCCTATTCATCCTCTTCAGTTCTGCTTTCCAGGGTATCTGTACTGTCTTCAACTTCTTTACCTGGGTGCGCTAAGGTATCTGCAAAGAAATGGGTTGGATTTATTTCCCCACACAGGTACAATGGCCTTCATTTGATTTCCTGCTTCACCAGGCAGTTGATCCATTGGGTGATCAAACCTGGCATGAGTAATTTGCTCTACCTGCAAACCTGGAGCAGGGAACTATGAGTGCCTCACAATCTGACTTAACAGGGAATTTGAGACCCCAGAACATATACTAATGAGACGAGGTAACAATCCCCATGGACAGACACTGCAGTGGGAGGGCTACATGCCCTTTTAGTGAAATCTGCACAAACTCTCAGTCCTGAGGACACAGTCCTAACATCAGCACATAAAACTACCACTGAGGCCATATGTGCAGCCTGGAGGTCAGGCCATAGATTTGGCTCATATTTCTTCTTGAATGATCAAACCCTGCGTTGGCTACCACCCAGAAACACCAACTGGAATAGCAGGTGATTTGACACTTCAAGACCATTTGTCATAGCCCCTTTGAAGGTAAGGAAAAGTGCATCTTGCACCCCACCCTGGCTACTGTCTCTGGGCATTTGGGTGGCAAATGGTGCACTGAAATGGAAACCGAGTCACTCTTTAAGAGGAAAGGAGATCACTGAGGTGAAAAAAACAGAAATAGCCCAGTTTCGCCCTGGAGCATTCCCTGTGAAAGCCACACTTCAACAAGCTCTTATCTTCAGCCATACTCACCCCACAGTGACACTACTAGTCATAGCTACATTTATGAGCTACTGCTACGCTAATGCACTCTTGGGACACCACGATGCTTTGAAAATATGCAGCTGTTAAACACTTCACTTCTAGGCTAGGACACAGGGAGCTAGATGTATGCTACTGAACAGGATAATCCTAGAGGGAACAGCTATTGTGCTATAAGCTGCCTGTTGGCTATGTGAGTGGACAGGATTGAACCTGCTGGGGATGAAACCCCATGTGTTTAAAAGCTACAAGGAAATTTTCAGTGCCCAGGACTCTCTCCAGTGCAGGTGTTTCTGGACACCTTCAAGCACCTACTGCTCTCTGATGTGCTATTAACTTCAGGGCATTGCATGGCCTGAAACTGCTATTTTCTTATGGAGAATGAGGATGAAAATTGCTCATTCAGACCTTCCAGATCCATCTGCTGCTGCTTCTGCTGCTGCTGGACACAGACTCTTTGGTCACCATGAAGACCCTTCTCCTCTGCCGATTTCAAGTCATCAGGAGGCCAGCGCAGCTCCCCGCTCTCCACCTCCCCGGACTCGGTTGGCTCCACCACAATCGACGGCAGTCTTTTGGACAGCTTGGGGTACTTCTCACGTGAGTCTGAGAAGGCCTGGTGAGACATTTGAGGACACATCCATCATATCCTTGCCCAGGGGTGCATACTCAGAGCAAGCAGAGTACATGGTCCATCTTAGCATCCTTTCTACTTTTGACATGCACTCCCATGTCCATTAAAAACCCCTTTCAAACTGGTGCAGGGCAATAGTCCTGCACAAGGAGGCCTTCAAAAGCAGCTGAATCCACCTCCATGCCAACCAAGCGTGGACACAGAGGGGCTATGGGTCTCAGCACACTCTCCTCTGTACATGATGCCCCTCCCTGGGCAAAGAACCAACTCTGCTTGCCAGTGTGTCAGGCAGACAATTGCCTTGACTTGCATGACCTGACATGGTAGTAAAACCAGAGACTTGGGTGACAAAATTCATTAAGTTGCCCAACAGTCGTGTTTCAGTTCTGGTGGGTTTTTAAGACACGAAGGTCATTGCTGTAACACTAAGCTAAATGGTTGCTGCAGCCCTCTTAGGTGCTGTCCTTTTACTCTGATGTGATAATTCATGTTATCTTGCTGTGACAGTTTATTAAGAAGCCGCCATTCTGCAGAGCTATTTTTTGTAATGTGAAACACTGTATTTTATAATGCATTCATGCAAAACAGGTAGCCCCAGAGATCATTTTTACACAGAGGATGGTGCTAGCTATTATTTTCATTCGTCATGTTGAAGTTGCAGGTCAAACACTATGCAGTGATTAGAGCTTGAAGGTGGAGTAGGTCTTTTTACTGAAGGATATTGTAACACAGAAAAGTGCTTTCTTGTTTTCAACATCACTGGTTCATTTAGATCTCTCAGGGTTCTTTGTTTTGATCTGTTGTTTTAGGTGTTCTGCTGAGGGGTTTTTTTGAGGAAAAAATCATTGCAGCTCCTCCAGGATGTTAACACAAGGCAAACTCTGTCGTTGCTTCACTGAAAACTCATCTCACTGAAACCTCATCTTCCAGCTTCTCAAACTTCCATATACTTGCACAAATGAGTTGTAAATTTCTCCATGTTAGCCGAGTTTTATTATATTTTATTTTACTTTATTTTATATTTTATTTTATTTTATCTGTAACAATAAAATCATGGTGCAGACTAGGGGACTGAACTAGGGGTTGAGAGCAAGAACCATCCCAGTCTAAATTAAGACACTGCCACAGGTTTGCTGTGTGCTGGTGGGACCTTCCTACACATCTGCAGCACATTCACCCCTGAACTGGGTTGGACTGAGTGCTGCTGGTTATATGAGCCAGTCTCAGCACAGACAGAAATGTGCAGATATTCCCTAACCACCATAAAAGTGGGCACATTCCCCAGGACATCACCAGGGATCTGGGTGCGATGTGTTTGTGTCATGGCTTTTAAAACCTTCCTTCATCCCAGTAGCTGCTCTCTCTAAGAGCTTAGGGTTTAGTTGTCCCACCTGGCATCAGAGCTGGCATGGGGAGGCAAGTCCTTGGGAAGGGCAATTCTTTTACCGTGTGTCTGGGAAGCAGCAAGCACATTTCTATCATTGCTGCGATATCTGTATGCGACTTCTGGCGAAAGACTAATTCTCACCCTCATGCCCTTGCTCCCCATGGGAGTGTTGCAGGGATTCATCACTCTTTGCAAATCGACACAAAGGTGAAAAACGTTGTATATTATTTTTAGTGTTGCAAAGTGAGACACAACTAAGAATCACAGAAGAGATTTCTTTGGTGAGAAAGCCCCTTCGGTGCAACTAGAGCAAGTGACTCACTGAAGGAAAACCTTTCTGATGCCTCCCTAAGCTGCACCCACATGAGCGTAACTCGTCCTGATCAAGCACTGCTGCTCATGCTGCCTATCAGAAAAGTTTCCTCCAACTTCCCATTACACAGCCTCCTCCTGAGCTCTTTATAATTTGGAAAGACATTTCCATGGATGCTGTCTTGGCTGGGAGGAACTTTTAAGAAGTTCCTAATGTGATCTTGCACTTTCCAAATATGAGACAAAGTAAAATCTCCTTGGCCAGGACAGACCCTGAGCAGCAGCACACTCTTCTTCAGACCCGTGGTGGAGCCCAGCTTCCTGAGCCTCATAGCTCAGCTGGCAGAAAATAGCCATAAAATTCAGGGCAAAATGCCTTATTTCCTCCCACGGCCGACCACGCAGGCAACAGTGACCATTTGCCCCGGCTGCTGCTCAGCCTGCTCGGGTGGCAGAGGGCTGTGTGACAGCCACCCTGTCCCCAAGCCTGCTGGCAACTCCTGGATGGGGGATCCAATACAATAAAATTTCTGCTGTTTTAATTCTTTTCTGAAGCCCTAGAAAATGACACACACTGATCTAAAAATGTGCTAGGAGACGATTATTATGGCTGCAACAAAATTTAGGAAAGGCACCTGTGTGGCCCCAGCTTGGCTATTTTTGTTTGTGTCCTTCTCATATGGTCTTTTCTCCCACCAGTCCCATAATGTTTTTTCCACCAGAGCCCAGTATTTACCATGTCCCTCCAGGAATGAGTCAGGACTGGCAGGAAGCAGAGCTGCCTGTCGGACTGTGCTGTGTTTTTCTGCGGAAGCTGGAGTATATGACAAGTGGGCAGGAGACTGCAGGAAGAGAAGGACTGGTCTCCTGGCCAGAGTACTTGGAAGTTGCTGGAAGAAACCTAGTTTTCCCACTGCGTCACTGACTTTGCACTGCCTCTCATTTATTTTTGCTTTCTTTTTGCCTCAGGTGGCCATCACTAAGATGGGGATGGTACCACTCTCTTCCAGAGGGAGAAGGGTAAAGGAGCTGGTGGAAAACCTCTGGAACATATAGAACCATAGAACAGCTCTAAATACATAGATGAAGCTGGCACAGAGTTTGGGCAGTGTACACTAACACAATAATGAAAACCAGAAACTCGGTGAAAAAGAGGAAAGTGAATATTGAAAACGTGCTCTTTGAGTGAGCAGCATCTACCCTGTGCAGTCAATGAGGCATGGAAAAGCCTACGGTACACTCTTTAATTGCATACAGCCTTTCATTACATGCACAAGTGGTCTGAAAGGAATTTCTGAAAATTCAGTTCTGACTTCCCTGGCTTTCAGATGCTTGATTTTAACCTGCAATAGGCTACTCTCAGAGCAGTTTTCTAAGTCTGCTTGCAATAACACACCTTGTGTTGAGAAGCAGCTCGGGTCCACCAGGAAACATTTAGCTGGTTCATCCCTGGCAGTGACACTGAGAGTCATGTGCAAAACCAGAGCACAAACTGAGGTGCGGGGGCTGTCACAAAGGGGGCTTGGGACATCGTGATCCCTCCTGCTGAAATCAGCACTGCAGGCGGGTACACGAGTGGGTGTGTGAGATTGCCTGAGGACAGAAAATGCTCTTGCACCTGCCAGCAAATGGCCCTGACCAATGCAGCCACGATGCCACAGCCATTTATGTGAATTACACAACCATTTCAAATGGTCTCTTTTCTAGAAAGGGAGCTCCCCTCCGAGCCTGAGGAAACTCAGCTTATTAAAAGGGTGGATGTGTAAAAGCTGTCATACAGTATAGGCTGGATGTCTTCATCAGAGGATGGTTGCTCAGATCTGAACTCTTGGTGACAGCCTCTTTGCCTGCATCCCTGCAGGGGCCAGGCATAGCTGTCATCATGCCCTGGAGACCTGGCACCTGGAAAAACCCTCCTGCCAGAACTTTCCCCTTTTAAAAATAAAACCTAAGTAGGATCAAACACATATTTCAGAGCTTGTTCTTCTGGCACCTGTGCTCTGCAACTCAACATCTACATGTATGACAGTTATTGGTTGCAATGAATTACTTTTGAAAAGCAACTTAGGATACTTTTCAGTTTTTCTAATGTTACCTGGCTTGAAGGACCTCCTTCTTCCTCAGGAGTCTGGCTGAGCGCAAATTCCTCCATGACCGGTTCCCGTGTGTTCATCACCTCCGTCATGCTGCAAATATTAAAGCACAGTGGGAAAACTCAGCTCTGAGCTTTGGCCCCACAGTGAGTTTAATAAGACATTTGTTAAAATGTCAGCGTTACAAATTGTCCTTTCTAAACAGGCCCCTGAGAAGTGTCTCCTTGACCCTCCAAGCCAACTGCTACCGCTGTGTGCTGTGATGCAGGGCATGGACCCCAGCTGACCCCCAGGACAGCTGAAAGGACCCGCATAGAGTCCCAGAGTTGTCAACAGGAAAAATGGGAATCCTCCAATGTTATCAGCAAATGGTTTATTACTCATATATGAGCTCAGAAACTGCATCTGTTGACCAAAAAAAGTTACTCATGGAAATATCAGCCTTGAATTAAATTCTCATTCTGATTCTATGTCTTCAATATTTGCACTTCCCAGATGTCTATTCCATTTAATCATGAGCCAGCAGTTCTTTATAAACTGTTAATTCCAGACAGACCAGCTGTATCGATGTCTAAGGGCCAGATTTTCAGTAGTCTTTACTTTCCTGAGTGTTCAGAGAGGTGTCGAGTGGGATTTTTCAAATGCATCAGGGAAGGTTTGGCACCTAAATCCCATTTAAATTAAGAACTTATGAACCTAAGCTGCTTATGCATCCATTAAGCAACCCCCTGTGCTGTTTGGCACTCATGGCCCTACAGCTCTGACCATTGTCCCGTACTTGTTCCACTGGGCACTTCAGCACCCCAGAGCAGAGGGATGAGAGACAGGTCCCATCTGCAGGGAGCTCAGACCAGCCCATGGCTGGGTAGCTGCACGTCTCTATGGTGTTAGGATTTTCCTTCCATTCGAGATTTATAGATATAGCATTCTACCGAAAAATTTGAGGATGCCTGAAAACTTCGTAATGTGTCTTAAGCACGAACAGAGCCTGAACCATTCTGACCTACAAACTAAAGGGGCCACATTCATTCTAGATAGGAATACATCAGCCCTGGACAAGTTTGGCCACAGGTATTTCACTCTCTCTAGCTGGCATTCATCGGGTAGAGCAGCTACTGCCTGATGGAGCCTCCTGCAGCACACAGAATGTAGGCATCATCAATTACACCGCTCTGCCACCTGCCACAGCAAGCACCCCTTTAGGCACGACTAAATGCTGCCATTAATTCTGGTCCTGCTTCACACACAAAAGCCTTCTTTGTAAAGGCTGCTCCTACTGAGAAGTGCAAACTAAAACACCTTAAGGATAACTTGTTTCAGGCTTACATTACCAATTAGCCCACAAAAATAAATTTTACAATATCTGCAATTACTACAAAACACTCCACAATGACTTTAATTAGCTGTAGCACAGAGCAGCGTGATATCGCAGAGACTTTCACTCCCACTGCATCATTTTTAAAAAAGAGCACAGCAGACCCAGGAGACGTTTGAGCTCAGCTGTGGGCCAAGACCTGACCCCAGAGGCATCCATCAGCTTAGGGAAAGGCTCTGAAGTGCCAGCCTTGGATCCAACCAACACAAAATCAAACTGCATGCTTCCTAGTACACATACAACAGGAGAACAGAACCAGGCTCTGAAACTCAGCAAAAACCTGAACCAAACCCCTCGTATGGGCAACCCCCAGCTTACACATCCTGAATCCTCCCAAAGTCATGGTACAGTAAAATGGAGAGATTCAGCCTGCTAGGAAGAGCTCCCTGCCCTTACTTGGACCTGCACTCCTCCACAGGGACACCACATTAGGACACCACAAACCACCTAATCAGTAAAATACATATATTTTCTGGACACATACTTTTATTTCCTGCAGCATCCAGTGGGCCATACCACCAGACATCTGTGGATGACAGCACTAGAGGGAGTGGTGACCTAGAAATGGGAGACCCTTTCCCAGAGCTGTGCCAGCTGTTCTTGCCACCTGAGACAGTGCTTAAAAGGACAGAGCTGTGACCTTGGACCCTTGCTTCAGGCTGCCCAGAGAGGTTGTGGAGTCTCCTTCTCTGAAGAAATTCAAAACCTGCCCAGAAGCGTTGCTGTGTGACCTCCTGTAGGTGATCCTGCTCTGGCAGGGGGGTTGGACTAGATCATCTTCCGAGGTCTCTTCCAACCCCTAACACTCTGTGATTCTGTGACTCCTTGCCCAAAAGGAAAGCAGCACTCCTTCCGTTGCCTCCTCCCTCTGATCACTCCTAGTGTTCACACAGTTCTTGCCTTTCTTCTCTTGCTGGTCCTGGTCTCTCCCTCGGTCCCAGAGGGACCCTTTTACACCCCTCCTGCAGATGATTACGCCGGGCCATAGCACAAACCCGCTCTCCCACCCAAATTCTTTGGGAAGAGTCAGTCTGGGGGTCTGTCCTGCTGCCTGTTAGCCAGGCCCAGCCATAAGCCTGGAGAAACACAGGGCCCACTGCCCATATCCGAGATGAGCGTCTTTCTTCTCAGATCCTTTTTGGGGGTCAGTGCGCCATCCCCAGCTGTCTGGGATTGCAGGGAAAGGGAAATGAGAAAGTGTGTGTCTGGATGGAAATAATCTCAGAGGCTTTGTGAAGGGCCTGAATTTATGAAGTCTTGGGCTTGGCTGCCATACAGAAGACACGTCTCACTGCTGTCTGCCCCAGGGGTTGGTCCCTGCTAGGCAGTCACAGACTCCTGCAGTCACCCACAGCTGGCTGGTTTATTTTAGCAGCTTTTCAATACATATCAAGTGTTTAAAACACTTCCCTGTCCTTGTTCCACAGGACACTAGAAATACACATCCACACATGCACTGTCAAATTTGTCATACGAGTTCAAAGATGTCGTTAAGACCTCATGAAATTCTATTATTGAGCAATAAAGGGCTCCGTGCTTCCCTAAGACCACATTACACCCTGCATATTATTTCTAAATGACAAAGACAAATGATTCTGGCTAGGAAAATGGTGACAGTCCTGCCAGTGTTACAGCAGATGCCTCAGTGAATCAGCTCCCAAGCTGTTGAAGCCCAGGCCGTTTCACAAAATCTGTGCAACTTAAGGCTTTGATTGAATAGGATGGCAGAAGTGATTGTACTTGATGTGTTTCAGAAAAGAACATGGGGCCATACAATTGGCAAAAGTATTAGGCTTTAACTGGCATAGATTAATTGTTCCCAGTTGTCACTTAGAAACAGTAAAGGAAAGCAGAAGAAGCTATACGGGCTGTGAAAGCAGCAAGGCATCTAAAACCTAGGTATTTAACTAGATATTCTATCAACTAGGTATTTAACACTAAAAATAACTAGAAGTAAAATAGTTGAGAATGTCGCTACAAATTACTTCATCTGAAACTTTGACATCACCTAGAGGACATCACTGAATTGTTTATAAAGCCACAGAATCTGAAAGAGGATTTTGGGGGCTGCTTAGGGCTTTCTAAACTATGGTATTACTCTGTGAAGGAGAATTTTTTACTTTTCAGCCAGTTTTGATGAAAAAGTATTGAGCCACTTTTAGTTCTGCTTTTATGTGAAACACACTAACATACAACAGAAAAGTGGCTAATACCAGCAAATTATTATAAGAACTATATCTCTTTTAAATTCAGTCTTGCATTAATTTTATTTTATGTATGGTAGATACTGTTATCACCAATGACATACAGTAGCCATAGTGATGCAAAAAAAAAGGCAATAAATAGCACTTACAAACAAAGAATAAATTCTGTTCTGGTGGATGAGTCACCTACTCTGAACCTTAAAATTCTTGAGGCAGTGAATTACAAGATGCATTTACTTCCCGCAAGCTTAATTAAGTGCAAATATATCAATTAGGAAATAAAACAAACAAACAAACAAAAAAAAAAGCAAAATCTGTTCTTGCTTTTCTGTGAGAAAACTACATTTAGAGAAAATTATCTTAAATGCAACTGCTAGAGCTGCAAGACCACGCTGTGCTGGTTTTTTTTTTCCAGGGGCACAAGCAAATGCACAGATCACTTTCTGCTGTTTGTCGTAGCACTAACCAGGTCAGTAACATGCAGAGCAATATATAGGTTGACAAGTGCTAAACCACCTACTCTGAGAAAGTGCTCAGAAACAATGCACATACTTCTATTTTAGATTTTGAAAACAGTGTAAAAACTGACCTGTGAAATTCCTGGTGGCAAAACCATATATGAATGAAGACCACCCTCAGGATCCAAAAACTTACACGGCTACGGAAAACAAGCAGGTTGTGTGGTACAAACAAAGATTTCTTTAAGAAGCGGGGCAAAACCACATTTTATGGGACAAGCTGAGCCACAGTTAGGAAGAGCTGTTACCTGAAGCAAGGACCAGCCTGGAGGATGCTTAGACACACACCACACTTGAGGTCGGATCCTACTCTCACCGCATCAGCCACGACAAGCAGCAAAAGGGGACACCCGGACAGAGCATGAGGCTCCACGAGGGATAAACAGCAAGTACAGGGCAATGACAGAAGAGAGCGTGTTACCTTCAATTACATCAACGGATGTCGCTTCCAAAAACTGTCCTTGCTGCAGGTGTTCACGTCGTTGATGAAGTGCTGTGCAAACTCTGTCAAATCCTAGAAGTGCCTGAAAGAGACAATACGACAGAGTCAGAGCAAAGCAACAACACTGGCAGTGACCAGTGTGAAAGAGTATTACTGAAAACTTGCTGCAGAAACTCCTACTTGTGAAGGTCTGTATAATTTTCTACACCGGATGGGATTTGATCTCACTAAGGGGACAGCTTGTATCATACCTTGTGAATTATCAAGGCAACTAATGCTCCAAAACTACCAGAAGCTCTTAGCTGGAATACCTTGCAATCTGACACTTTTTGTGATGCTAAACCTTATTCTTTGGTGTAAGCTACATAAAAACTGCTGAAAGGGGAATACTCTGAAATTCTTCCATATAGCAATTTTTATGATAGTTGGAAAATCAGAAAATATAAATGTATACCCTTATTTGGCAGGAACAGTGTGCTTAGCTAGACACAGCTGAAAACACCAAAGAACAAGATTCCTACACAAGAAGCCACTGGTCGAGACACAAAGACAACAAAATATGCTGAAAGAAAGACACGTTAGCATTACATTACTGCACGTTTCTTTCAGATTTCACAGGAGTTGTGATTTTTGCAAAGGTCTACTCCAAACTGAAGGTAATACTTTGACTGGTATCAGGACAGGGAGTCAGTGAGCTGACGTGAAGACCCCGGCATCTCAAAGCGTGAATCGCTGATTTCTCATGACTTCTCTGTCAGGAAGTCTTAGCTGAAGAGCTTGAGGAGTTACAGTGCTGAAATATAGTCAGTATCTTGGCCAAAGATGATTTTCTGAGAAATGTGTTTAGTCCTACAGCTTGCCAAATATATATTCATGCCAGCCACAGCTATTTCCTTGGATGGGAAAAAGGTGTTTTCGGTGAAGTGAATGGTACTAGTGTATATATTTTATATCCTCCAGTGGTTTGGATTCCAGCCCAAGTGATTAAACAAATCTACCTGCTCTGGAAGCCTTCCTACCAAGATTTATAACACTGGATTAACTGCACACTGATTTTATTCAAAAACAGTGACAAAGGCAAAATTGTGCATCACATTACAGAATTTCTTCTCATGCCACAGGCCATGCTTATTGCAAATTAGGGAAGCAGGAAATCACATCTTCATCCCCAGGATTCGATTCATAAGGTTTAATTCTTGTCTGGCAATTTTCCGTCCTAACCCATGATCAAACCAACTTCAGAGAGGCTAATGTTTTGTCGCTTAAAAATTCATGACTACACTCAGGGCCTGTCTCTTGTATGGAAACCAGAGAGCATCCGATACAGTGTTCTCCAATACTCTGGGAAGAAGATTCTTATCTCACAACCCATTACAAAACCACTGCTATTAAATCTACGAAAATCCAGCACAAATGTGTCTACCTTCAATCTCTCTCCTTTAGGAAAGACTGGATGTGATAAGAATAGTTATTACACTGAGTATTTGTGAACAAGAGATAAAATGGTGTAAGAGATAACAAACTGGCCACTGGCTGGCAGCCAAGCCAGGCCATTTGCTATTTATAGGTATCGTCACATGCCTGGTTAGTGGTATGTAAGGATCCACACAGTACTGAATGGATTAAACCCATGTCCATTGGTTTTTCAGTCTTAGCGAAGGACTTCTGGATTGAACTGACCAAGACAAAACTTGGCTCCAAAGTTTTGGGCAACTGTAACCTATGATGCACACAATGTTTGAGAGGGTATATCACACCCTGGGTCTCAGCTACTTGAAAGCTGTAATAAAAAGAAACTTAAAAGTCACCTAAGGATGGCAGCATGGAAGAAGGCCCTTTTCCTGGCCCCACAGCCATATTTAAAACCAGAAAAACTTCCTCCCAGTGAAGATTGTTGAAGAGTTCAGTGCTTTCAGTGTATCAAACTAACAGAATGCATTTATTCTCTGAAGAGGAAATACTCACTTTTCTACCTAATAGATGTGATTATCTTCTTTGGCTGACACTAGAGGAAACATAAACTAATACCTTTCCTTTTATGACACTGCTCAATCTTTTAAAAACAAGGCATAGCTACTGAGACCACACAAAAAGCCTTTACTGCAGTGGAAACACTCTGGAAACCACTTGAGTAAAGTCTTTCTCTGCTTATCTCTTCTTGTCACTTCTTACTTTTACCTATCTTTGCTGCTTCTCTGATTAGTCCAGCCTGAAGTTTGTTTGTCCAAGGCACCCTCTCCCAAACTACCCCTCTTCTGCCACCAAAATAACTTGCCCTCCTTTGCCTCAGATTGATAACCAGCTTTTTCTCTGGCTCCAGGAGTAGCAACAGGGCTGTGCTGCTACAGTCAAGAAGTCTCAAGTCTCAGAGACCAGGGATACTGCCTGAGCCACCCCTCCTCTGGGCTTGAGAGCCCTGCTACACCTCCCAGTACAGAACAGTTGATTTAGGGACAACTCCAACAAGCTGGTCATGTCCTGCCTCTTTAGGAGCCATAACACCAAGCAAAGTGTGAGGAGCTACAACCAAAGGAATGATAAGAGAGTTGGTTCCCCCGAAACTCTGGAAAAGCATCTGAGACACACTGTGTATCTGGAGTTTTTACACCACAAGGACATGGTCTGTCCCAGTTGGGTGGTCTCACCACCCACGGGAGGACAACTGGCTCCAAGGAGCAGATGCAGGGTGTTGTGCCACAATTCTGGCCAGCTGGGGTGTGTGGGAAGCCCAGTGTGGCTGTCCCTCCTGGCCCTGCCTTTTGGGGAAAGGACCATGCACAGCAACGGAGCCCCTTCCTTGGGATAAATCCCCAGTGAATTGCAAAGTAGATGTTTTTAAGGCGAGAGCACTTAATCAGGCAAAACAGAAATAGGAACCAGCTACAGGCTGCAATCCTAGCAACCTGCAGATCAGACACATGATAAAGGATCCCCATGTTTCAGGGGCGCTGAGCCCTGAATGCTTCCCCAGGAGGCAGCAGCAGCTCCAACATCAGGTCACTTTTATTCAGAGATGCTTCCTACCCTGAAAGCATAACCCCTACTCTCCCAGCTGCCCCACTGCTGAAGACAAGAGGGTGATAGAGGGACAGCTGACCTCAGGTACCAAGGGGCTGCAAGGCAGCCTCCTTCCCTCTCACGCTTCCCAAGTTAATCATTCCACCACTGAGCACCGATGGAAATATCATGGTAACGGCCTAACAATGCCACATTGAAGGTCCACCTTCTAACACCTAAGTGCAGCTAGGCTGCAAAAATTGGCCTTGAACCACTGCTCCGTGTGCAAATTCATCATTTTCTGGCACCACAGAAACGGGAGCCCTCCCTTTCTCATTTCAATGGTACAATCCCAGGAACTTTAGCAGCCACGTACCTAAATTGTGCTGGCGAGGCGTCCCCCAACACATCTCTGCAGGCTCAGCCTCACACACAGGAGGCCGGAACAGATCGAGCTCCGGGAGCTCACCCACACAATCGCAGCGCACACATGGTTCCCACTGATTTCAGATAGCACCTCAAACAAACCAGGAGTCCAGCCTTGGGCATCCGGTCCCCTCCCTCTCGCTCCACCTCACTAAAGCCTCTGGATAAATGCAAACTTTTCTTCATTCAAAGCCTAGTTTGTGTGTGTGTTACAAAAAAAAAAAGAAAAAAAAGCTATTAATTACAAGGAAAATTGGAACAGAGCTTGCATAAGAATAGTGTTAGACAGGAGAAGAAATAGTCTACTGCTTGATTTTTGCAAAGTGGAAAATTTCAACAGGTCACAATAAACTCTGCTCAGCAATTTCCAATAAACAAACCAGTCCAAGGTTTTTCCACCCAGAAGAAGAAGAAAGGGTGCCTTATTTGGACCCTTCTGCTGCAGCAGATCAGGCTGTCAGTTCAGCCAGGGTAGATGAGAGGGTGATCTAGGACAGAACTACAGTGATTGTGGCAGATGAAACCCTGAACAGACTCCTCACATGGTATCAGAAGTCGCACATCCCTGCAAGGAAATCTCAGCTGGGATTTTCTAGGCCTAGGTGTTTCTGTGGATCCAACTCTTCCATGCCTCAGTCTTATGTTAGTGTCCTAGGAGAATGGAGCTACAGCTCAGGCCCTGCAGTGCTTCATGGGCCATCCATGAAGGTAGGACTATGCCTAGTACCCCTGCTGAGGGTGGGACACTACCTTCAGCAGCTTGGCATAAGCCAAAATATGCACTTACCCTGCAGCCTCCATTCTCCATGACTGCCTGCTCAGCTCAGCTTTGGGACACTGCGGATAAGAACCTGGACAGTTTCTTTGCTTCCCCTGGTTGCACATTTGTAATGGAAGCACTTTATGAAGTGTTGTGGATTCCACGGGACTAGCGAAATGTAAATTACCACATGGACCACAGAAGATAAATGCGCGTGTGTACGAACTCCTATTTAAACCTCCCACTTCTTTTTGGATGCAAATCTCTTTCCTAAGCAACTGAGAAAAGTGTGATATGTGTCAGAGTCTGGAGATTAGAGATCTGTTCTGTTCCCTCATTTCAGAAGCTCTTGTCTTCGGCCACCCACGCAGTACTTGAGTTCTGCTCTCCGCGGGCCAAAGCTGCCTTCCTCTCCTCGGCAGCGTGTGCTCTACAGAAGATGTCGATCTCTCTCAGGAAGCAGTGAGATGAAATGACTCTCAATGTGGAGGAGCAGGCATTTCAGCATGAGACACAGCACGTAGTTTGGGAGAGCAAAAAGGGGTAGGAGGCTGCTATTTCCAGACTGTGCCGCCTCTCATCGCTAACTTCGCAGCGAGCTACAGTTTTTACTGTTTCTGCTCCAAAGAAGCTACTGGGGTAAATATCACCCTGGGAAATTTCTCAAACACTCATCTGTGGACTACCAACACTAGAAAACACAGGCTTGCAAAGGGCATGGTACTCTAACTCAGCCTCCTTGACTCCTGGTGTTGCACAGCCAGGCATGAGGGAGCCGTTGTCCTTCTTACATCCCCAGCGCCGTGGCCATACACAAACGTCAACTTGTAGTTGTCCAAGTTCTACTGGGCCTGTTTGCAAAAATGAGCTAGAAACTTGAGTCATAAATGTTCAAAGAAGAAGGAAAAAGAACGAAAATGTACCTATGTTTAACCATCACAATTTTTAAAGCAATCTCATGACTTGGGGGTGATTTAACTCAAAGTCTTTTGCAAATGATGTTTGCAATGTTGCTTGCTATGGGTGCTTCCTTGGTGGGGTTTTCTTTTTTCTTTTCCCTGACTGGTTTAGAGAAGCTCATTTATTTCAGCGCTTTGATCTCAGTGCTAAATTACCTGAGCTTCCTTGCAGAAGGTGCCACAAGGGACAGGTATGGGCAAGGGAGGAGAGTGGGGCAGCCAGCCAGGATGCTTGGAGATAGGGATGAGGAGCAGACAGCCAGGAAGCATGTGCAGAGCAGCGGAGAAAGGAAGAAGCAGAGCAGATGGGAAGAATGACTAAGGCAGCTCCTCTGAATGCTGGTAGACCTTGGTATCATGGAAATCTCCACCGAGTCCTCATGGAACCATGTGCCAAGAGAGAGTTTAGATTTTTTTTTTTTAAACATCAGATTCAGCAGCTAATTGATGTGAGAGGACCTCATTAAGAAAACAGCCCCATCAAAATTAAGAGATAAGCCTCAACAAGCTGTTAAATGTTTTTTTGAGGTATCTCTTCTGGTACTCGCTGTGCATCATCTGAGAACTCGCTTTTGGGATTGGAAATGTCTGTGCTGAGCAGAGTGTTTCTGAGTTCTGCTCACACAGTGAACCTTTCATTTGCTTCAATTTCTGAAAACAACCTTACAAAGCCAACACCTTGCAAGTATGTACATGATTCCTTCTAATTCAGAGCAACTGTTACTAAACCGTCTCAGAAAGAAATGGTTTTGTTTCTGGGATCTTCCCTGGAAGATGACAATTCTCCCATTCCTTGCATTTCATGCCACGATTGTCCCTCATCTTAGAGCCTCTGGCCACAGATGAAAAGTGGCTTCCTGTGCTTCTCTATACTATTCCCTAGGTACTTCTGGATGGTCCTGAATTCAGGCCACAGTCCTACACGCATGAGTAGGAAAAAAACTTATCTTTGAGCACCAACACAGAAGAGGTGATTCTTAGATGGAAACACCATGGGAAATGGATTGCAAAACATTTGATGAAAGAATATTCCAGATAGTCTGCCACTGGGCTCATTTCTAGGTAACAGAATGGGATAAAATGTTAGGTGTGGTCAGGTAGAACAGTATTTACTTAAAAGATAAACTAGTTCTTTCCACGTAACCTTGGGGAAACTAGAATACAGTGCTATCAGTGCTGTAATATGATGCAATATTGAGCTTTTAGTAGAGAATGTAGTAAAGCCAACACAGAACAAGCATTAGATTTAAAAAGCAAGCAAACAAAACCCCATCAGACACTCCTAAGAGAACAAAGGCAGTGAAGAGATTTTTTAGTGCTTCCTCCTGGTAATTAACAGCACAACCACAGGTGTCACGACATCGCAACCTAGCAGCAGAAATGCAGCTGGTTTTCTCTAGGAATTAAAATTCTGTCACTTTAATTGAATTTCCAAGTTTAGGAAGTTGCCCCAGCCTGAGATGGAGGATATGAGAACACCACGTGCTATCGCAGTAGGAATGGGCACAATGGAGGGTGAGGACAACGTACAGCTAAAAATAAAGAAATAACAAAAAAAAATAAAAAATGCAGTATGAGGTGGGGTTTTTTTTTGAATGAGTCATTAACACTGAAAGCAGATATGCATTAACACAGCTAAGAGTCTTCCTGCCAACCAATTAACATGCACCTTCCAGATCTAGAGGTCTCCTAAATATTTGCAGAGGCAGCTTATGCGTGTGCGTGTCAGAGACAGAACTCGGGTCAAACTTCAAGTTACATCTTACAGAAGTTGCAGTGGTCTCAACAGAAGGGCTGGACTTGGACTGTCTTCTCCTAATCCATCGGGGACATGGGCACTATGGGGCAAAACGCTGCGGGATCAGTCGATGCACCCTGATGAGAGCTAGGGCTTGTCCTGCTGGACCACAGCTTTTTCTAGCACTGGTATCTGCTCTGCAAGGAACGGTACTGGTCACAGCCTCCCCAAACCATGAAGGAGAGGTGATCCTAGCCCCTAAGAACTTGCAATCAAAGCAGGACAAAGGCTGAAACAGGGAGCTGAGATACGGTTTTAAAGACCTGTTGGCATCAATTAGTCTTTTTCATTCTAACTGATTGTTATTGGTCAGCAGTTTTCCTGGGGTTTACAATAAAGCATTCTTTCGAAGTCCGAAAATGCAGGAAATTGATCAGTTTACAGATTTTTCCAGAGAATGTACACATCTGAGGAGCAAAGGGAAGGGTTGTTGCTGCGGCAGATGCTGGTCTCGAAGTCCCGAAGGGGCTCCTCCTGCCTTACGTGACATAGGATCTGCCCCAGATCAAGGCTTCTCTGACCAACCCATTCAAAATAGACAGATGTGGTTAAACAGGCTCAAACGCAGGGGCATAATTTCAGAAATGAGAGAGAAGCAGCAATTTCAGCCAGTGACACTGTGGGGTTGGATACTTGATCTACACAAAAGCCTGTTGCTTAATACAAAGAGATCATTGTGAGAAAGGAGGGAAAGTAGTGACTGTATTTGTACATTTATTTCTTCTGCGAAAGTAATGTACCAGAGACATTAGAGAAAATTCCACTTGAGCGACAAATTGTCAGGCTAGATCAGGAAAGCGAGGAAACCAGGTCAAGTCATTCCCTGTTTGCTTGTTTTCTCTCTGTAATAATAATGTTTACTCTGAAAACATGTTGGTATTTTTTTAAAATGGAATATTAATTATCGAAATCCTGTGAGACGGATTCCTCTCTGGGCACAAAATTTGTTGCTCATTAAATCTGAGAGATGGAAAACACGGGCTTGAGCCTGACTGTGTGTAGGCAGATTCTCCTGCTTCACCTTCATTTCCAGGCTGCTCCTAAGGAGACATTGTGCGGAGAGCCAGGCTGAGGGACAGGTATGAGCTCCAACTTCTGGGTCCTTCAGTAAGATCTGAACGCATAACCAGGAGGGCTTCCTTCACTGTACTCACTATACAACTGCAGTAAAGATCTCAGTCAGGGGAAGGACTCATGGAAACAAATTTCTCTCTGTATATGGCTTATTGTGGTTTGAGGGGTTAATGCTACATCCAGGCTAACCTAACTCCCCTCCTCGACTGTAGCCATATTCAGAGATCTACAAACACGGCTCTGTCCCAGATGAAAAGAAAATTTTTGCGGTATGTTCATTTGGCAGCAGGAAAACATTCACACCCTTTGCTCAGAGTGAAACATAGTCCTCATTTACAGAGCAAAGTAGGTTCTTTCTTTCTCTACAACTAATCGTATGTATGGTATTTGCCACCTGATGGGAAAAGCAGGATTTCAGTGTTCTTTTACCCAGTTCAGCTAGGCTGCAAGCAAAAGCATCATGGTCTTAAACCAAAAGCATCATTGTCTTAAACTTGCGCTTTGTTACCCGTTTCCTCGGCTCAAAAGTTGCCTTGGGAAATAAAATAAAAAAATAAATAAATAAAGGAATAAACGAACAGCTGAGGCGATCGCAGACCACAAACCAACAACTCCCTCAGTGCTACGCTCATTCATCAAGATTCCTTCACACAGCTCTTTCGGCTGCCGAGCAAGTTGGGTGTTGGTTGGTTGCTCTTCTTTTAAAGGAGAACCCGCTTTTCAGCGAATCCTCCTTAACATCCTTTACTCAAAAATAAAATAAAAAATTGGCATCGGGAGAAAACAAGGCAACGCAGTGGCGCGCGTTCCGCCTTTGCTTCCCCGTAACTCCCCGCAGCCAGGCGGGGAACTGAGGCACTTTTCCCCGGACGGCGCTCCCGAGGATACGGCTCCCGCTGCCCGCCCCAGCGCCCAGCTCCGGCCGCTGGCTCCGGCACCGGGGCTCTGTCCCGCAGCCCGGGACAGCCGCTTCCCGCCGCCGGGGGGCCGCGAGCGGAGCGCTCACAGGTGGCGGCTCAGCCCCGCGTTACCGCCGGACCCCGCAGACGACCCCGCAGCAGCAGCCGCCCCCGTCCCGTCCCGCCCCGCCACCCGCACCTCCCCCGAGCCCGGCGGAGACCCCCCGCCCCCCGGCCCGGCTCACCGGCGGGGCAGGCGAGGCGAGGCGAGGCGGCAGCCGCCCGCCGCCCATGCACGGCGGCAGAGGGGAGCCGGCAGCTCCGTCAGCGGGTCCGCATCCTCCCGGGCCGGGCGCTGGCACCGCCGCCGCGGCACCTCCCCGCCCGCAGACCGGCCCCGCCGCTGCCGGAGCGGGGAAACCACTCCCCCGGCAGCGCCGGCGGGGCGGTGCGCAGCCATGGCCCCCCCGGCACGGCACGGCACGGCCCGGCCCCCCGCCTCGCCCCGGGGAGGCGGGGGCGACAGCCCTCGCGCTCCCGGAGCTTTCCGCGGACACGCGTGGAGCCGCGGCGCCCCGCCCAGCCCCGGGCCCCGCACGGTCCCGGTCCACGCAGCGCCCCGACAGAGAGGCCCGGGAGCGGACGCTCCCCCGGAGCAGCTCCCCCCGCCTTGCTCTGCCCACGGGTATGGCTGCGCACCCCTCCTCTCAGCAGTCCCTGCTGGGAAAACCCTGAATTTAGGAGGCACAAACTTTTGGGGGGTTCTTTTTGGGGGTGAGTTTCCCACCTGCATCCCCTGCCCGCGGCGGGGACACACTTTTCTGTGGGCATCGTCTTCCCATCAGCACCTCGTCCGGTGGAGGCACAGAGGTGGCGCTGGCAGGCTGTGCCGAGGCTGTGATACGGGGCTCTCCCCTGCCAGGGGTCTGTCAGGTGCCCACCTCAAACCCACTGAAGAGAGACTGTCAGGGAAGCATCGGCAGCTCTGCTCTCATTCGTGATGCTGAGGAAAGAAGCAGAAAGCCCCAGTGGTGAGGTGAGGCAGTCTCATGGCAGGAGCCTGGGGAGCAGTGGGGGCCGATGTGGCCCCAGAGGGCTGTGTGAAGGAGCGTGGTCCTCCTCACCACTGTGCATCCCGCTGGGAACCAGCCTGAGCGCAGGCGCTGAGGGGTGCAAGCGGGGCCAAGACCTATCTTCGCCCTCTGCACATCCAGCAACTGGACCTGTGGGGTCAGCCCACAGAGGTGCAGCCCCTGGGGTCCCGTTTTCGCTCGGCCTCAGGGGCAGTGGGGCCCTGAGGAGGAATGTGCACCAAGGCTGCCGGAATGGGCCTTTCCTTTGATACCTTTTCCGAGAGCGGCACTTCCAGCAGGACCACGAGAGCACGATGGAGCAGCGTGAGTACTGAAGGAGAGATGGGTGTCAACCAGTGTCAAGACTTTGGTCTGCATGAGGTCCTGAAAAACTAATGCCAGCACGGATGGACGGCACAGGGCACGAGGAGCTTCCAGGGGAAACGTGGCTGCAGATGCTGGAGCCTTTGCCCCGGCAGCAGCAGGCAGGGCAAGAGAAGGTGATGTGTAACCTCCTCTTTGATCTCCTCTGCTTGGGCTAACGTGTTGTCAGGAAACAAGGAGCTTGGCCTCCACATCAGAGTGATTCATGCTTGGCTTGGTGGTGGGAAAAAATGTCAGCTGCTGCTGATTTAAGGGAAGACATCCACCTGTCTCTGTGGGCAGTGCTGAAAGGTAGTTGAAGTCGAGCAGTGGGACAGTGCTGGCACAGCTCTTCATTGCACCCAGGACAGTGGATAGGCAGGATCTGTGCCTGTGCCCAGTGAACCCATTTGGGAATGAAAGCAGCTTCTTCCCAAAGGATATATGCAGATATACGGACAGTGTATCTACCAGCATATTTTCCAGTGCCAGGATTACAGCCATGGACCTCAACTTGACAGCTACCCAAGGCCTGGTTGTTTCGGCTCTCCTTCGGGGGCTGCTCCTGAACTGTGAGCTTTTACACACTGTGTGTTTTTTCTTGCTTTTTTGCAATCGTGTATAAATTGTAGCTATCAGTTTAAATCCATATATGCAACATATATATAGCTTCAGTGTATAAATACATGGTGTTCTGAGAATGAACTCTGCCATGGCAGTGGGCTGGCCATTTGTTGACAGTTTTGTTCCCAGACTCATAATAGTGAGTTATTCTTGTCTGAGGACAGAATGCCTGTAAGGGGAGATTTATAGGGTGGGTGTTAAAACCGACTTCCCAATAACATTGGGAATTTCAGGAAATCTTTAGGAAGATTTGTCCAGCGATAGGACAAGGGGAAATGGATTTAAATTGAAGGAGAATGGCTTTAGTTTGGATCTTGGGAAGAAATTATTCAGTACGAGGGTGGCAAGATTCTGGAACATATTGCCCAGAGAGGCTGTGGATGCCCCCTCCCTGGAGATGTTCAAGGCCGGGTTGGATGAGGCCTTGAGCAACCTGGTCTAGTTAAGGGCATCTCTGCCCATGGCAGGGAGCTTGGATTAGATGATCTCTAAGGGCCCTTCCAACTTAAGACATTCGGCAATTCTGTGCTGTCCCCATGACTAGAACCCCAGCGCAATATTAGGGAGCCTGGGTACCCTGTCAGGCACTTGGGCGGTGCAGGTGATGGCTGGGAAGTGGGGCTGGCCCATGGGGCTGGGCAAGCTGCTCCACTGAAACAGAGGAACTGCTGCCACCCTCTGTATCTAATGGCACCAGAATCTTGCAGGGGGGTTGGTGGGGACAGTGCAGTGCTACCGAGGACCTTTCCCTCTGCTTCCACTTCAGCTCTCCACTCCCTGTGAGCAGGTTCCTGTTTCTGAGTTGCTTCATCAGGAGCTGTGGTTTTGTGGCCACAAAAGGAAGCAAAGAACAAGCTTCTGTTTCCACCATAGGATCTGCATAGCCCCGGGTGGCAGGTGATCCTCGGTGGCACACAGGGGCTGCACGCAGCCCCATGGGTGCTGTGGGATACACCGCCTGCCTTCAGCCCCCACGGTGCCCTGCAGAATATGGTGGGGCTTTGCTCCTCCTCCTCACAGAGACTGTGGTGGGGAAGTGGGCAGTTGTACCTCTTCCTGAGAGGCTTTCAGGTAAACAGGTGGAGCTCAGAGCCTCTCTGTCCTTCCTCCCCACCAGCATGTTGGGGCCTTTGAGGGCTGAGCACTGGCTGAAGGCTCTCTTCCATTCTTTGGATGTGACTGGGCAATGAGCAACTGCTAGCTGAGACTGATTTAAGAGCAGCTGGCTGGGACACTGCCCAGAGAGAGCAGCAGGAATAATGAGGAATAACCAGAGGGGATGACTGAGGTGCCTCTGACACATGAGAAATCCCCAGATAATGTTTGATGGTCCTCTTGCAGCAATACCTCCACTAATTGTTTACCATGTATCTGTGAGGGAATGTGACCCTTCTTTTCTCACACAAACACTTGTGACATGGTCCATGCCTCTCTCTGGTCAAGGTGTGTCCATGGTAGACAGTGAACATATTCCAATGAAGCAACCAGCATCTGCCTGGTGCTCTCCAAGAGGGCTTTGGAGTTGTGGTTTCAACTTCTGAGACCCTGAGTGGGAAGGTTGATCCAACACCAGTTAGAAAAGCAGAGGATGTGGGTGGGGTGTTATTCCTGTGGAATTGATGTGAACACTGCACAGACTGAGTTTAGTTTCATGATTAATTATGCCAGGAGACCCCAAGTGTTGGATAGGTGCCTTTATTAAATAAATGTCATGGAAATTGTGACTCCAAGGGAAGGGATTTGCATTTTCAGGTTTGGAGTAAGACTGGGGTGGGAAGGCCACTCATCCTGCACACTAAGTCGAGGTGAAAACCCATAGTCTGAAGACATGCTGGTGCTGATGCCCTGGGTAACACCAGCTGCATGTCCCACCTCCAGCTTCTCAGGAGGGGACCATGCACATGCCCCCAGTGCCAGCACTGCTGCATCAGAGAAGACACTGCCTTGAGCCTCTGCCAAAATCTAACTTGTTAGTATGGCCAAAGGCACCCAGGTTAGGTGCGCAATTCCCACCAGGTGGATGTCTATAGCAGCACTTGCACATCTATGTGTCCATCTTCTCTATCTGCCCATAGAGCTGTGTGCAAGACATGCAGCTATTGCCTTGCTTCTTCACAGTGTGTGTGCTGCTTTCCTCATGTGACTTAACAAGTCAGTGCATCCGTGGCAACTGCCCATCCACATGGCATATCTGCAGTGGTGTCTCTTGCCATACAGCTTTTTGCTATAGATTAAAAAAAAAAAAAATTTCTTTTGCCTCTGTTGCAGGGAAATGTTAGAAGCAGGGACAGTCATGATGGCTCAGCCAAAGTGAAGGAATCAGATAAACATGCATGACGCTAAGGTGTTATTAACCTTGTGAATCTGATGTAAATTTGACCTTTCTCCTCCCACCTCTCTCCTCTCTGTGTATTGCTGCTGTCCCTCCTGGACACACCTCCCGTGAATCGTGAGATGTCATACCTTGTTGTTTGCTGTGCTGGTCACCTTGTGAGTGCTCCAAGACAATTAATCACCTCAGTCCTGATTGAAAATTCTCAGTCCTTCAATTTTCTGGTTGCATTTGACTGAGTAATGTCCTTGCAGAGATGGGGGAGAGAAGAATTTCCAATTCATTTGCAGATATTTGATTATTTTGAAAGGTGTTTTTGTGAAACATCTCATAATACGTGAAGTCCCATGGCTACATAACCTGAAGGAAAGCCTGGGCAGCACAGCTTCTTGGTCCAGGCAGGCATGGCTGAGCTTGCCATCAGCAGGCTCAGCTTTCATACAAAGCAGGCAGCAGCAAAAGGGATCAATTCCCACCCGGTACAAGGGCTTTTGAGTCAGAAAATCTGTTCACGCCGTGATGCTGCTTGAACCGGAGAAGCTAAAGTGTAGTAACATGCACTGAGCGCGTGAAACACAGAGGCTTGAGATGCCAGTGCTTCAGGCTGGAAAAAATAATAAGGAATCATGCAGAGCTTTCTGATATTAAATATCAAAAACTTATTGGAGGGAGAAGAGTAACTTTTTATTAAAACACTTGTCATTCCTTGGCTGCAGAGGTCCTACTTACATGCTTTCCCCTTCTCTTCAGGCTTTACTCCCTGATATGCTTTCGAGGCCACAGGTCTTTATCCCTTGCTTCTGTGCAGGAAACGCAGCCCTACATACCCCACATGTGGGTGTGCAATGCTGCAGGGGCTGTTTGTGGGACAAGACCTGTGGGGATTGCCATATCAAGGGCTTCCCTGTATAGTACCAAAGTTCCATTTGAATTATTATGCTTAATGTTGACTGTGGTAATGAGTTACTATGTATGACAGTACTGGCCTCATTTCCTTCTCCAAATTTGGCCCCTTCTGGCACTGGAGTGAGATTTTATCCATCTGAATCACTGCTTCATCATCAGATGTGGTCTATAGGTACAGGACTGCCCTCCAACAGTCTGTCTCCCCTCCTGGAGGCTATGGTTGAAATATGGTTGCCATGGTGGTAGTGAAACAATTAAAATGGCTTTATAACCAGCTGAAGGTACCAACTGTTTCCAGGATACCATATATCCTAATCAATCTCGCTCTGACAGACCTTGGAGCAAACCCAGGCCCATTGACAGCAATTGGTGGCGTTGTATTTTTTTCTTCCTTCTTCAGCCCTCTAGGGTCAGCTTTCCTGCATGGGCTTGAAGCTGCAGTTCAAGGTGACAAAAAAAAAACCAAACCTTCCTCCTTTGTGGATGTGGTCTTTCATTCTGTACCCTTTAATTTGGGCCACGCAGCAAAAAAAATCTATAGTCGCCACTCTTCTGATCTCTTGACCTGCAAGAAGATGAAGTGACTCCCTTGCACTGACTGATGTGGGTGCTGCCCTTCAGCCGAGTGCAGGGAATAAGGGATCCCTTTGTTAGAGGCTGCTCCTAACAGGCTGTGCTGCTCCCCCTGCCAGGCCATTCCGTGTGGGTGGTGGGGGCTGGAAGCAATATGTTGGAAGTCACACTGTATCCCAACAGCTTGGGACTCAGAGCTGTCAAGCAGTGGCTCATTGTTAGTACAACTTCTTCCAGAACGCCAGAAAAAGAAAAGGCGGCTTAACATTTTTTATGACCCGCTGACATATGAGTCTGGTAGGAATCTGACTGTCTGTGAATCCAGAGGAGTAGTGGAAGGGTTTGGAGATCTGCTGCTGCTGCTAATTACGTGGTTATTTTTCCCTACAGGTAGTGATGTGAGCTGGAGTGCTCCTCCAGTTTGCATCTGGTTCTTCCAGCTGGAAGAACCATGGATCTATTTTGTGGTGTAGGTACTGCACTGTGCCGAGTCAGCACTTCAAGTGGACATATAGTATTTTTCTGCAGGTTTGTTCTACCCTTGCCATGATTCGAGAACACCTGAATTCTCATTTTAGAGAGTTTCTGACTTACACGAGTCCTGAGGTGACTATGCAGTCCCAGGTAGGCAGCTGGGCTAGCCACATCCTGCAAGTCTGGAAGAGTCTGCGGTGTGAGGCTACAGGCACTCCTAATTACTACTTCTTTTCCTCACATTTCCAGAGAACTTAGCTCAGGGCTGCTCTGTGTGGCACTGGGCATTTCACTGGTGCAGGTGCTGCAGTGGGTTTCAGTTTCAGGGCTCTTCTGCATTTTGTGGTGATACCGCCTAGCTCAATGTTCTCAACTTTTTCTCAAATCCTCACTTACAGACAGAATGTTTAAAACAATTATCAGCATTAAAATAAAATTAACCTGAATCTAACTTAAATTTATGGCCCTGCTTAAATGTTCTAGTGTTGTGAAACCTGTTCTGGAAGTTGCTGGTCTATGTCTCTGCAGTCAATCAACAGCATGCCATCAATCACTGTTTATCACTTGCTTTAGATTATAAAACCTTGGACAAGTCTCATGAATTTCTAGCATGCCCATAGATTTGCTAGCTCTTCACTCTCTGCCTGGATTATCCCTCCAGCTGGAAAAGTCTGCGAACAGCCTCCACTTCACAGAAGGGACACCCCACCCGAGCAAACACTCCTGGTATCTGCTGAAATAACAGATTTGGAAGCTTGCTCCATTAGTCTTCAGGTTAGAGGGTCTTTGAAAGTCCCCAAGATAAGCCAAAAACCTTGTCTGGAGGCCTTTTCTCCCTTAGGAACCAGCTGCCTTCAACAATTCCTCACTAATCAAATAGAACAACTTGAAAAATCCCTAATTTTCCAAAGATAAGCAATTTAGCAATGTAAATGTCAAGTTATGGGTTTCTTTAAAGGCTTTGTTTGAACACATTTTTTCCATGACTTCCCCTTGACACCATTAGGTCTTCTTGGCTGCTTATTTTGGATGATTTCATTTCAAAATATGTTTAGAAGCTTAGGTTCTAACGAAGGACAATAATTACCCAGCTAACAATGAACTTAACCAACCACCCGAGGAGTCAGAATGATTTACAGCTTTCAGAGGAGCTGATGCTAGCTTGCCTTTTGTCTTTCTACTTAATGCCTCTCTAATATTCTTCTCTGGACACAATGCCTTTCTCAACCATTTTTTTCTCCCCTCCCCCTTTTTTTTTTTCTTAAATAGAATGCTAAGTCCCTCCACCACCTAATTCTCTGCATACAAAAGAAGATTTAATATCCTCTAAATGACTATAAAGAACAAAACTACCAGATGGCAGACTTCATTGCTCAAGGGAGATGCAGGCTGCTTTTCCTGGAGAAGCATTTCATTGTGGTTTTGAAAGAGAGAGTCACTAGATGTATTAATCTTTTCCTTAGTGGGGTACTGTGATATAATTCAGGAGAGGTGCAAAAAGAGGGAAATACAGGTCATGATACAACAAAGGAAACAAATGGAGCTGCATGAGTAACCGTTTTTTCTGCTAATTCCTTCAGTCTCTTTGAGAAACATGTTAACTCTGACCTTGAGCATCTCTGCAGAAGTTTTGAGGTGTAGCATCTGGTTTGTAGATGTAACTTTACTAACTTGAAGAAAGATTTAAGAAAGTAACTAGCATTCAAAGACTACTTCTTCAGATGTAAAACAAGGATGTTGCTGACATATAATCAATTCTCTTCAGGAAGAGACTGTTCTGCTTCATTCTCTTTCCATTTTTCGTATGTCAGAAGCCAACTTGCTTACAAGATTAGTTGATTAAAAGGAAGACTTTTTTAAGAGCACAAGTTTTGCATGTCACTTATTTTCCAAATATTCCACTGAATAATTCATCTGACACATAAGTAAATAATTTCTCTTCATAGATTATCTGAGAAGAGATCACAATATTTACATATGGTCCTATTGTTCAGACTTGCTTGCCAAATAATGCGTTGGAATAATCTGTGTTGTGTGTCTCATTTGTGGCCAGTTCCTTGGGAGATGTTGATATTCTGATGATGTGATATGTTTCTGTTCCAAAGTGGGTGAGTGTAACTTTCTGGAATTATTTTGTGATGTAAGTGGTTGTTATTATGAGCTTGAAATGTGTTTTCACGCTAAATTCACACTTGGTGAGTATTCCAACCATAAAATGTGTTCCCTAGGATAACTGTGGAAAGCAAACACAAAAAAGGAAGAAACACAGTCAAAGCAAATCCATAAAAAGCTTCAGATGAAGAGAAATGTGTTTGCAGGACACACTTATCTCCGTTGTGAAGCGATGTGATAGAGGAGGAGACCTCAGATTTGCAAGGTAGAAGTCACTATAGGCCAACCAGCCTCGTATTCTGCATGGACAACTTGGAAGATGATCAGCTGCCAGACCTGCTACCAAACAAATGTGACCCATAGACACTTGTGTTCTTCTTGAAATACAGGTTGCACGACCAAATGTCAAGCAAAGCAAAGCGTAAAGTTACATGTCAAATGAAAAAAAAAAGTGAGATAAGAAGGGCATATTAATGGGATGGCAACAATCTTGGTATTAGGGATGAAAAAAATAGGGTATTTTGTATGTCTCCAGACTAACACAATAGCCTGTAGTGATGGCTGCTACCTGATACCTTGAAAGCAAGAGAATAATTTCCATCATGATCTAGTGATCAGCTTTCACCCTGAATTTGGAGATCTGATCCTCTTATCTTTGCAAGTGCTACTGGGAGACCTGCTTGGTAACAAGAAAAGAATTCAACCTAACAACAGCCCATTCATCCCGATGCTGCATCGGGCAAAAAAACAAGCGTTTATCTGGAACATTAATTCTCTGTTGACTTTTGCTTCAACTCATGTTTGCTGTACACCAGAATGTATTTTAATATAGCCAGAGAGAAGCCTTACTCTCACAGAAAGTCAGTTGAACTATGTTTCTCCCCACTGTGAAAGAGTAGATTCAAATGGTATTCCTGGCACAGTGTAGTCATATAGGTCAATGAGAGTTAATCTCAACTATCAACTGGGAACAGTTGCAGTTTTCTTCCTCTCTAGTATTCACATCTTTCTCTACATTTTGAAGGAAAAAGACATTGACTTTTAGAGCTTTTGCCATGTCTACACAGGGATGGTATTTTTCTGCATATATGTATATATATATATGCACATTGTACACACTATATCAAGCTCCCTGATTCACACTCCTTGTGATGATAGTCAAAGAGGGTTCTCTTGACAATTCTTGTGGATACACTGTTTGCTCAGTACTTGGGAGACATTCTGAGGTCCAGTAGTCTCTTGCTCTATTCTGTGCTCTACAAATTCACTGGCACTACCTTGTGGGATGCCTTCCCAAAACTACAGGAATACTGGACTGGAGGGGTAAGTATATTAAACTGCCAAACTCCCATGATTCACATCCTTTACTGCCATCCATTAATGTTCCTGGCACCATTTTCAAATTACTATTGGGCAGCAGATGGAGGACATGCTGCTAAGTGCTATGATTATGAGAATCATTAATATGGATGGGGTTATGGACATGCATTTTGTAGTTGGGCAAGCAGGAGAATTTGCATCTGGGCTTTCCTAAGACATTGGATACCGAGGTGATACAGCTGTAGGAAATGATGCTGTAGGAAGATGAGATCAAATTTTGTGGAGTACTTATGCAAAGCAGTTCTACTTGATGAAATTTTTGTTTCAGGGCTCACATAGGCAGCGACAACTGGTGGGATGCAGATAGTGATGTAGAACTGGATGGCTTCTGCCAGTGGTGAATCTATTGGATGACAAAGACCAATATGAGAAGAGCCCAGAGCTACAAGAGAAGAGCATAGCCACAAACGTGCCCATGCAAGTGGCCAGCCATGTCACCATTACCTCTGGCAGCTTACTGCTGATCAGGAGCTCACCACCTGGGCTTGGGAGATCAGCTACAGAAAATGTTGTCATGGGAATTTGAAATGAGGAGGTTTGTGGTCTGCCATGAAGCCTGGAAATGTGCAAGAGTTGGCTTTAAATGGTTAGACACACACATGCCTAGTCTTTGCCAGCAGGAAAAGGTATTTTCCATGGGTTTGCAGGGGCTGAATGATCACTATGAAATGTTCACTGTCAGTAATGTGAAGTGGAAAGGTCTGTAATGCTGTTATTACAAAAATTGTGTCTGGGTGCTGGAATGCAGAGGAACTATTTGCTTCTAGGGAGGATATGAACGTTATGGTTCCTCTTCTTGTTCTGGGCATCTGGATTCAGTGTATGCTCTGTTTGCCTGGCCAAGGAAGCTCTTTGTTGGTGGTTTCGGCATGAAGGAAGAATTATTTAGCTTTTTGTGGAGTGGTTGCAGATGATTGCTGGCATGTACTTCAGGAAGATGGATAGGAGGGAGATGGTACTTCATGAGAAGGGTGGGTGTTTCTCATCATGACGTGCCTTGTTTGATAAGTGCCTGCAGTTTTTTGCACATCCATAAGAAGAGAGACATCCTGAGGAAATATTGGAGCAGAAATGTGAGTGGGAGCAGGAAGCAGAAATTTAATATTTTAAGCAGATGGAGAAAGCATCTCTGTAAAATGACCAAAATAGTCATGACCACCACATAATGGATGTTTGGTGTACTGAGGACAGGGAGTGATTTTTGGCCTGTGAATGCACTGTAACCAAGGAAATGTCTTGCTGTGTGATGTATTGATGGTGTGTGGGCATGATCTGTCGTTTCGGGGTTGAGCTGGATATACATGACCTTTTCCAGTCAAATGCACCAAAATGAATGTGAGGAAAGTAATACGTGATGTGTTGAATACAAACCCAGAGACTGCAGTGAGGAAACACACAAACATCACAGCTGCAAAAGAGATGCCTGATTGGACTAAGGATGTGTAGACACCAAAGTGGGGCTGGAAGTAACAACAGCCCTGGGGTGGTATGTGCTCTGAGTTGCATGAGGTTCTCTGTGCCAAATCCAGTCTCCCCAGATGTTTGCTACTTTGCTGCTGAAACAATCCCTCCTTCTAGGGTGCCCTGTTCCCATTCTTTGGGAGCACCTCAGGAAGTGCCATGTCTCTGCAGCCCCTCTGCTAGGATGCATTCAGTTGGCCCTGGCACAGATTCTCCTACAGATTTTTTCCCATTCAGGTCTATCAGCCTCCCCGTGCGTGATGATGCCCCTCTTCACCCAGGTTGTGCTAAGGGAAATGATAAAACCTCAAAGTACTTATTGTCCATTCCTAGTTTCCATGGCAACCATGATAAAATGTTTCTTTTCCCATATTTCAGGAATGCCATTCATCTCCTTTCTTCCCACTCTTCAGTTCCCTTCAGGAGAGTGCAATGCTTACCCAGCTGCTTCCCTGGAAACAGACCCCCACGGCAAAGGCTCAGTGCAGCCTGCACCTCTGGGCCAGATGTTAGAGCGAACGGGGCAGCGCTGGGTACCTGGAGGACATCACTGTGGTACAAACTCCTCGGACTCCAAACACGTTATGTCTGAAGAGACAATAGTCACACCAGAACCACACTGGGAGTCAGTGTCTGCCGAGCTGGCTCTACTCGCGCGTGCAGGAGTGGAAGGGCAGAGCTAGCTCTCTCCCAGGAGAGCATCTTTGCCTTGCAGGAGTGTGCTGTGCCGCACGCGGGATCTACAGAGCAGCACAAGCACACTGCAGACTAACTGAGTTTCCCAGCAGTCTTCCCAAGCACTTCACTGCACCCTAGAATCTGTATGCACCTTGGTCAGCCCCAGTAGCTCAGTCGCAGGAGCTCATCACTGATAAGTGCAACGAAGATGGTGAAGGTTCTAGAGAACAAGTCTTCTGAGGAGCAGATGAGACAACTGGGGTTGTTCAGCCTGGAGAAAAGGAGGCTGAGGGAAGACCTTATCACTCTCTACAACTACCTGAAAGGAGGTTGTACCAAAGTGGGAGTCAGTCTCTTCTCCCATGTAACAAGCAATAGGATGAGAGGAAATGGCCTCAAGGTGCACCAGGGGAGGTTTAGATTGGATATTAGGAAAAACTTCTTCACTGAAAGGATTGTTAAGCAGGGAAGTGATGGAGTCACCATTCCTGGAGATATTTAAAAGACATGTAGATGTGGTGCTTAGGGACATGGTTTAGTGCTGCACTTGGCATTGCTGGGTTAATGGTTGATCTTAAAGGTCTTTTCCAACCTAAATGATTCTATGATTCTTAATCAGCTGAGTGAAATAATGAGCTAGAGATCCTTTTCTAGGGAGTTTTTCTTGCCTGGGATACATTCCTATTATACAAATACCGGATTCATGTTGTTTTTCATTATTTAAGTAAGGTGATGCAATGCTGTACCCTGCATTGCGTGAGCTGCTGTAGGGGCACGGGCTGAGCAACCTACCAGTAACACAGGGATGGGGTGTGAGGACGGGCAGTCTAGCTGATGGCTACAGGGTGGGCATGGTAGGCAGCAAACCTGTAAGTCCGGGATGACTTCATTTTGAGTTGTGGTGCATGTCCAGAGGCAAAGAGGGTTGAATGCTATGCAAATAAAGAGCCAACACCTGGAGAACAGAGGGTTTATATGTTGTCTAAATATTTAAATATATATTGTATAATTTTTATGTATTTATACATATATTCTTCTGGAGGCTGTCTCTGCACATTGTTCAGCGCAGATCTCAATGTATTTGAGCGCGTTGCTCAGGTCTGCTTGGTCTTCACCCATCCCTGGCTGCCTTTGCTAATGTCCACCTTGGCAGACCCTGGGACACTTCTGAGGTAAAACCAAGATGCTGGGGTTTGCTTTTGTCTTCTCCTCACTGGCAACGGGGTGGTTCTGGGAAAAAGGTCTATCCCACCACTGCCCTGTCTTGCAGCATAATCTGTACAGCACACCTACAATATCAAGGGTGTTATCTGCAGAAATATAGTCTGATTCCTCGTAAACTGAACAAAGAGTAGGACCACTGGCTGCCTGCAAACACTTCTACCAGGACAACAGCACTGAACAGACTCCAGGAAGACCACCACCCCTTTCCCATGGCTCTCCTCATCCCGGCAGTTCTTCTCCAGATGGAGACCAAAGTTGCAGGTGTGGAGAGGGAGTCTCGTCAGGCCCTCACACAGTCCATAGAGAAGCTGTGCAGTGCTGCTAAATGAACACGCTGCTCTCAAGCACTGAGAAACATTAACACCAGAGAGCAAGACATCACTGAAGCTGTAGCACTGGAGAGCTGGCATCTGGTGAAAATGTCACTGGAGCTGTGGTTGGCACACAGGGGTACCAGGGATGTCGGTCCCAATAAGGAGCAGTATCACTTGGATAATGTTTGGAAAACTACCAGAAGTGGCAATGTTCGTACCAGAGCTGGCTGAAGATCGGGAGTTCTAGTTCACTCAAAATAACATTTTTCTTGCCTTTCCCCCCCCCCCTCCCCCGCCCAGAGTTTCAGCAAATTGTGACCAAACACCTGTAACGTTAAGGCTTCTTAGCCCAGGAAAAGACTTTCCAAACATATCTTTCTGATCTGACAGTTTGCAGTATCCCCAGCCTGGGCATGTTAGGAGTCCAGAGGAAGACATCCCAGAGCCTGGCCACAGATTTGGTCAGCTGAACCTAACACGTTCCATGTGAGGCATTCAAGACCTGAAGAAAGCAGCTGTTGACCTGAAACTTTGCTGGAAAGTTTCCAGCCAACCGTAGTTTCAAATGAGCCTTCATGAACGCTAGAGACCAAGCGGCCTCGATGGGAAGTCAACCAGCACCTACTCATGGGGGTTTCTTATAGGTCCCTTGACATGACCAACTGAAAGACCCCAGGTGCAGGTACCATCATCCACTATGTTTAATTGTTGTCTTGTTCCCTAGCCTGGCACTGTCTGATGGCAGCCAGTGCTTCACTGGCCAGTGTCCTCCTGTGGCATGGAGGGCAGCATGCACCGAGGACTATTCCCAAATGAGCGAGGGGGCCAGGCTGCACCACCTTCAGCACCATCCTCCCCACACAGTCCTGCATCAGTACCACACTTTTTCCAGACTCTCATTTTCATAGTAATGAAATATCACCCTGCTCAACTGCAACAGTATTTCAAATGTTTTGAATTGTGGAGGAAAAACGAAGGAAAAAAAAAAAAAAAGATAAAACTAGTAGTATCATGTTAGGGCCACAGGAGCAGGACATGGGGACCCAGATGAGACCCAGAATCAGATATGTTATGGACCGAAAGTGGTTAATCTGTGCCAGTTGGCTTCAGGGCTGAATAATGGTCCCTGACCTGACTTTATTTATTGTTTCAGACCTAGAATAGCCAGCAAATCTGGTATGGAAGTGAGCAGCATGAGGACATCAGGCACCTTTTATGCAAACTAATTTAGTTCCTCTGGTGTGACATCCCATTAATAAAGCTTTTGTAGAAGCACCTGCAGGTACAGCACCCGTGTTTTGCCTGCATAATAGGTTCAAAACAGTGCTCAGGATGAAGTATGCTACACTAGAGGTTCTTCAAATTGCCAAGGTGACCAAAATCCTCAGAGCTGCCCTGCTCTTCTGTAAGCATTGACTGTCATTTTAGTGGTGGTATTACAGACTGCCCATAATTTGCCAGATTCCTCACAGACTCATTTTGGGCCAGTTTCTACATGAACTCTACCACCTAGATGGCCAGTGTGGGGAGTGGGGGTGATCCAAGGTTGGAGGATATTAACTAACATTTTGGATCTTCACTCCTCTAGTTTACAAGTAGTTCTTTGGAAATCAGACTAAGATTCCTACGTCTGTTGAAAGAAAGATATTTGAAGAAGGACTTGAAGAAGACGGCTAAAGAAGGGATTGGCTGCACAACGCATCACAGCCATGAGGATCTTATCTATCTCGCAGCCATTTCCATTACATCTAAATAGACCTGTCATAATGAAGCATTGAGAGGTGAAAGAGGGGGTCAATGTACTAGTCTGTTACTGCTGGGGATATCATTTTCAATTTGATGAAGGTCACACAGGAAAATAAGTGTGGTTGTCTCAGCTGATTCTTCAGGGAGTATCTGGTGGCTAATTTTTCTGAAATCTCCTGGTTTTCTATTAGTTAATAATCCACATAAGTGACTTTGAGAAAGGAGATTGTTTCTATCTTCCTGGTTTTAACATTGTACACTTATTACCTGGCTTTTATTCTTCTGGTGTGATGCATTTTCCCCCTCTTGGATATAGCAAATAGCTACCCAGAGGCCTGTGAAGTATACAAATGGGGCTGAATTGGAAAGGTCAGCCCTTCAAATATGTAGAACCGTGCCAAAGAGCAAGGTGAACAGATTAAGCTATATAAATATTTAAAAAGCTGTAATTAGGACTAACATGGTCTTACTCCCAAGGTACATTATTATACACGCACATGGCAGAAAGGTAACTAATTATGACCTTTTCTCACTTGCTTTTCCTTATATTTTTGGCAGTGTTTTTCGCTCCCTAAAATGTTCCTGGCCAGCACTGCCTCTCTGGGAGAGGGCAGGAGATTTGTTCTGACTTTCTGGGAGGTCAGAAAAAATCCCAGAGAGGTTTCAGAAGCGAGTATCGGGGAGATGTTGGCTTTTGCCCAGGAGTCACCCTGTGCTGCTGGGGCCCGGGGCAAGCAGGCAGAGGTTTCCCAGAATGGTGGAAGCTCTTGTTGAAAGCCCAACGGGACTTGAGGAGCTCTTGCTAAGGACACCAAGTGTCCTGGTATCACAGACACACAAACACCCTTCTACTGGCAGGACAATTCCAGCTCATCCTGGGCCTCAAGACCATGTATTTGTGACTCCTAGACTAAGGTGTTACAACTCCTTTCAAGGCATGCAATCTCACAAGCTGAGAGCACTCTAGTTGGTACAAAGCACAATATCCCCTTTGCTTAGCAACACACGTTTCCATGAACACCTCATGCCACGAGGCTCCCTGTTGCCTCTTTGCTCAGCTGAGTCCAATGCAAGTTTTACATCCTTGGATGGAGGTAACGTGTGGCGCAGACCCCCACATCCCCGCCGCTGTGTCCTGCAGCAGCAACCACCTTCCCATGACACAAGAACTATCAGGACAGCCCAGGGACTGGGCCACCATGGCGGCTGTCCTGTGTTTATGCTTCTCGACGTGCAGCAGTATCTCACCACCTTGGTGCCACCACCTCCTGGCAGGGAGAGCACAGAGGGCTGGATGCTGGAGGAGAACTGCCTTCTCCTTCAAAAGAAGTCTGAGCTGTCTTCCTCAGAAGAACAGGGTAAAAGAGGGTCAGGATTTTTTACCAGATCGCCCATGGACAGACTCTGGTGCTGGTTGGGTAACAGACCCATAAATGCTCTCTGCAGCATCCCACAAGGGATGCTCTTGGTGGGGACCAGCCTCTGCAGGGCTGCTGGTGTGGTTTAAGGCTTAAGGCATACACTCATACCACATTTTTAGACCTCCTGCTTTTCCAAGCTACCCAGAGGTCTGTGAAGTACACAGATGGGGCCAAGTTGGAAAGGTCAGCCTTTTAAGTCTGTGCCTGTGCCCCTTCCCACCATGCTCATGGCTCAGGAGGAAGAACTAGAATTTCCAGCTCTGCAACACAACAGGTGTGGCTGTTTTAAACCAAACATAGTAGTGTTGGACAACACCAGCTGGACCAAAGCAGAACTTCTGATGGCTGTGAAGCAGTTTTGAGTTTTGATGATGCTTCCATTGAAAAAGACTTAAGGTCCCCAGAGAGCCTGGAAGCTTGTAAGCACACCTGTACTGCACCGGACAGCAGCCTGCACCCAGACACTTGTCTCTGACAGTGCCCATGGGAAAAGAAAATTTGCATACATGTGCAGGAAAAAAAAGACGAGAAAAAAAAGAAAAGAAAGGAAAAAAGCTTGTTCGCTGCCCTGCTCTGCCCTGCAGTTAAATTAATTGGGTCTTACTCCTGCCGTCTGTACGCCGGCAGTACTCCCACAGCACTGACTTTAATAGGAGTGCAGATTGCAGGATCAGGCCCACGGTGTCTTGGAAAAGATGAATAATAATCACTATGTGGAGAAATACTGCAGTTTGCAACTCAAAGAACACTTTAAATCTGCTTAGCAATTTGTAACGCCCACAGTAGCACACTGTGTAAAGCTGCAGTTATGAGACAAATCACTTCTCTACTAACCACAGCTCCGGGATGTGCCTTATGGCAGCGCGCAGGGGGAGCGGGAGGGGATGAAGGGGTGGGGGACACCACGCGCGGAGCAGTGAGAGAAGCCAAGAGGTTTCCTTTTTATGGCAGCAGCTGTGTTATCCCTTTATGGTTATTTTCTAGGCCTGCAGCAATTAGTCCCCACATGGCCTGACTCAAATATCCGTCCATCTGCGGACGGTTGTGCCACCTCTCAGATCTAAACATCTCTCAGTACTGACCTTCCTTCAACGGCGTGCCTGGGAAAAGTGAATTGTGTGATTTTTTTTCCAAATTATGGTATTTTTTCCCGAGTGGAAATCTCAGTGTTGTTTGATGAAGCCTTTTCAGGCCAGCTCAGCAGTATTCCTTTGGCTACCCAGTGTGCTACCAGCAGTTATCCGACCTCACCTCATCTACACCTGAAACATCCTCCTGCCATGCCAAAGTGCAACAGTGGGGCTATAAAAACTCACTCCTCTTTCTTAGACATCCTGCATATCTTCTGGAGGCAGAAAACCTCTCCAGATGCAATATGATCTTGGTTGATTTGAGGCTATTTCACACTAGCAGGAGGTACTTAGCTGCTCAAGAGGGGAATAAGCAGCAGGTCCAAATCTCAGCCACCACAGACTGGCGTAATCGTAGAATCGTAGAATCATAGAATGGCCTAGGTTGGAAGGGACCTTAGAGATCACCTAATCCAACCTCCCTGTCATGGACAGGGATGCCTCTCTACTAGATCAGGCTACTCAAGGCTCTGTCCAACTTGACCTTGAACACCTCCAGGGAGTGGGCAGCCTCGACATCTCTGGGCAATTTATTCCAAAGTCTTGCCACCCTCGTACTGAAGAATTTCTTCCTAAGATCTAATCTAATAGTATTTGTTCTGTACTGGCTGTCAGATCAAATTGATCTGGCAGCAAAAGTGCTGCCTCACCTGGACGACGTTGAGAGCAGACAGGCTGGGCATGTGTTGGGAGCCCATGGGAAGAGGGGTGTTGGGAGGCCATGGCAGGGAGCGAGGAGTGTTGTTGGAGCTAATCCTTCCTATTGTCATGGAAAGACTGGTTCTGAGCAGCCATGTGGTGGTTTGGGAGTGGGAAAAGTCTCAGGAAAGCGAGCCAAAATTGAAGAGGTCACACTGAAATAAGCCAAGACAAGCCAAAGGGAGACTGACTCCGATGTTCAACCTCCACATCAGATAAAGGCAATATGAGATGGCAAAATAAACCTGATCTGCAGACTGAAGCCTGAACCTATTTTCTCCAAATGGCCAGCTGGCATTTCAGGGGTCCACTCAGTTTTGGGAGAGGCAGCAGTAAGGGGAGATCTTTCCTCCTAGCCTCCAGGGAGGGAGCAAAGCTGCTGATTCTGGAGCCAGCAAGCCCTGCATCTGAACATCCATCATTGCCATGGTGGTGATGAAGGGTGGATTTAACCCACCCTTGCCAGCTCTGACCTTCTTGCCCCCAGACACCCCCAAACACTAGATGCAACGAACCTTCAGCACCATCCAGTTATAATTCACTGGGAACCAGATGATGACACAAAACACTGGCAGAGACATTGTCTGAATGGCAGGATGCTACTTACAAGCTCTTCACTGAAGGCTTATCCAGGGTGACCTGGCTCTGAAGTGCCACCAGAGCAGAGTGGGCTGCTGAGCACAGCTCTCTACCTAGAAAAGGAAAGAACTCAGACATGCTGGAAATAAAAGTGTGGTTTGAAATGCACGGAGAGGGAGGACAATGAGCTATCTTGAAGCATCTATGTGAACTGTATGATGATATTTAAGCCTGACAAGGCTGTTGAGGAGATCCAGGTGAACTGGGGAATTAGACCAAAAGGCCAGGATCTCAGTGCAAGCTTTTATCTCATTCCCAGGGAAAGTGTTTGGAGACCTTGAATGAGAAGAAAGGGTAGCAAGATAAACAGAGCGGGCAGCTGAATTCCCTCAAGATTTTGAAACAATGATCAAAGAAAAATGCAAAAAAAGGAACATGCCCTCAGAAAGTCAGAGGAAAAAAGATTCGTAACTCAGCAGTGGAGATCAGGTATTAGGGGAGGTATTTCAGCTCCTCCGGGGAATCCAGCCTGTCCCACACCAGGAAAGCACATGCTTGTGCTGCAGGCAAAGCACGGACAGGGCTGAACAGAAAGGCCGAGTTTCCTCCCACCTGGATTATGGGAAATGCCACAGGTCCTAAGTGTTGGATCTGGGACATCATGGAAGGTTGTGTAAAAAGATATTACATGTAAAGGAAAAAGTTTTCATGACAAGAGTGGTCAAATGCTGGAGCAGGTCACCTACAGAGGTTGTGCAATCTCCATCCTTAGAGATTTTAAAAACTCAACTAGGAAAGACCCTGGGTAATCCGGTCTAATCTTGAATTTAGTGTTGCTTTGAATGGGTGGTTGGACCAAATGATCTCTGGCAGTTCCTTCCAATCTAAGTTGCTTCATGATTCTGTAACTCTATGGTCTGAAATGATCTTAGGGTAATATTTTAAAATTTTAAGATGTTTGCCTGCTGTAGCAGAAACCTACGCACTACAATACTTGGACTTAGAGAGCTGGAAGGGAGCTTACAAGAAAACGCAGGCCATCAGTCAGCTCAGCAGAACTTAATCCGTTCCTAGAATGACTCTGACAACCAAAGCCAAACTTCCCCAGTGGGCTCACAGACCACGGTAGATTATACGTCTGTGCTCCCGTTGTGAACATGAGGGATTTTACCAGCCAGCATTTCCACTAGGTAATGCATCTCCACTTGCAAAGGAACATCTCTACTTCTTGCAAGCAGTCAGATATTTTTACTTTATATCTCATCTTAAGACAAGTTTTAGTGCCGGGTTTGGGTGGTGCTGCGCTGATGGGGAAGAAGCAGGAACACTTTGTACACTTACGGTTTCTTTGCAGACTTCATCTTCAGGAGATGGTGATTGGCCATAATGAGTTTCAATCAGCTCGCTGGAAGAGTAGGTCTCAGGTCACGAACCTGTAGACCTGAGTCAGAGAGAAGGAGCTAAAGAAATAAAAATTAAAATAAGCCTGAAAAGTAGAAGTGGGGAAAAAATTACCTTGTGACACAGGCTAGTCCTTAGTGACACCAATGACAACACTTGAGTTCAAGCTGGTCACGCCTTGCATGTGGAAGCATGGCCAGGATGCCTTACCTTGCAGCTGTCAGTCTCCCAGGACTGATTAGCCCAAACAGATCACATTTAATCATTATTTCTTCAGTAGTACCTTGAGGTTTCACTGTAGGACAAGCACCCTACAGAGCCAGATATTATGTGCATGAAATATACTCCCTCTTCTCCATCATCATAGTAAAATTCACAGTCTATTTTCTCCCTTGACCCACATTTTTTGGAGCAGATGCTCTTAAATGAAGGAAAGAAAATGAGAAGCAGCTGTTTGATGGCTACTGAAGGGCCTGGGATAGCAGTGGCAGCTAGGGCTGCGAAGGATTAATAGGCAGTGTGCATGCGAGGAGGTCAGAGGTGGCAAATAAATACAGTTTGTCAGAGAGTTACAGAAATAAAGGAATGAATCACATTTCTCTCATCACCATAGATGAGGTATAAATGGAGTTAATCAGCACTAAATGAAAGCATATTAACTCAAGGAGAATTATTCATGCACTGCAGGTGTTTTCCCAATCCCTGTCCATGGAAGTAATGAGTGAGAGTAGTAATTGGTGTCCAGCCCATCTCTAGCCAGCAGCTATTGCCCCTTCTGGACCGAATTAATCTTCCAAATTGCTATGCTGCTTTACAACACATATTTCAACATAATGATCTCTTACTTATTATTATTTTTGGTAGCTACTGAGTTATAGAGATTGATAGCATCCTTTGCAAGAGAAATAAAGAACCCAAGGGGAACTGATAATTCACTGAACTTTTGAACTGCCTCCAAGTCACTTCTCTGGGACTTGAAAATTATGATGTATTATTTATCCAGCCCTGGCTGTGCCTCTCCCAGTGTGGTAGGAAGCTTCAGGAGAGTAATAACAATATGGGCGCTGTATGCTTTCCCTGAACTCTACGGAGAAAGCCTGTTACTAATTTGCCTTTCAATAAGACCTGCCTTTTTCCTTTGTAGTCACTTTTTAAAACAGCAATTTCTGTGTGTCAGGTTACCAATGCAGACTCAAGAGTTTCCTTCGCTCTGGTCAGGCAAGCTGCTGCCTCCCTGCTGTGGCAGAGGCAGGATTTTATAACCCTCACAAGGAGATGAACAGGTACTGATGACCTCCCTGCTCTCTGGGCTAACACCACATCTCTCAAAGACTTCGGCAACACAAGGACTGATCCCCAAATAAGTGGATGTAGCTCCAGATCTCCCCATGCCAGGTGCTGAGCTCTGTAGCCCAGATTCAGAAAAGTGTTTAAACAGAGGCTTAGAACAAGTATGTATTCACCTTTTTCATGAGCTTAGAGCTCAAGGCATTATCCCCTGGCAAGTCCAAACCCCATTCAGTTTCCAGCAAAGTGAAAAGGTGAAGACTTCAGCGAGGGCTGAGAAAGCAGCTTTCATCTGTACTCGTTTTCTCTCACTCCCCTCCTCATCGTCCCTTCCTCACGCCAGGCAGAAGGAAGATGCTGCCTTAAGGGACCATGCCCAACACGTTTGTCTCTGCGCTGGGAGCGAGGCCATGGCAGCGGGGCTGAGGCTGCACAGCTTTGCGATGGCGAAGTCTCATTTCTCTGAAGACATAAGTAGTGCAGCAAGAAGAAGGGCGAGCACAAGAGCCGTCCACTTTTGGCCACTTGCATCAGGTTCAGCCTTTGACGGCAAAGTTTTATTTATTCCGTCAGATGTCACCGAGTCAGCCCAGCCGCTTTCCTCTCGGGCTTAAAGCATCAAATGAAGTGTAAATGTGCCATTTAACCCTTCGGGGGCCAGACCCTGGGTGTGCAGGCAGTGCACGACGCGGTGTGCGGGGAGCCCCCCCGGGTGTCTCCCGCAGAACCCGCGGCCGCCGGGAGGGGGGACGCGGGCTCTGCGGACCGCGGCGGAGGCAGCAGCCGCTTTTCCTTTACTCCTGGCTCCCTCTCGTGGGCCTCCCCAAAAAAGGCACAACTTCGGCAACCCCGTGGCTTCTGCCCCTCGTCCCGTCTCTCCGCCGTCCTTCAGCCCAGGGAGCTCTCGGGGTGGGTAGGAAACGAAACTGCAGTCTGGGCTGCGATTCCCGACCAGGTGCATCGTCCTGGTTGCAGGGTTAAATAACAACAATTCGAGTTTTCCAGCTTCACAGCTAGGATCATCTCCCCAACTGTGGGGAGTTGCTCATCTAATATTCTGGCTTTCATGCCTTATCACCGGTTTCAGGGACAGGTGTGCTTCCTCCCAAGCAAAAAGACTGTCGATAGCTCTCGTTCCTCTGCCCCTTCCTTCTCGCTCAAGCTGAAGTCTGCGGTACCTGTGTCCTTGGCAGTGGTGCTGCATTTCCTTCCCCTGCTGCTTCCCTCTGTCCCATAGGCTTGGGCCTATCTCTGTAGCATCCTCTATCTACCCCATAACCTGTCTTAAATCTTCATCTAAGTCTTCAGCTTTCACCCCCTCTTCCTTCTCTCTCAGCACCTTCTATGCTGTTGTCTGCCAGGACACTGCCATCTGCCTCTGTTGCCTTGCAGCAGTGAGGCTGCTTGCAGCTGCGAGGCTGTGAACTAGGGTCTGCTGCTTTACTGAATGAACTGAGGGTGGTAACTGAACCATCCTGTGCCTTTCTTTCCCTCCTTCATCTGTCCCCTATATTTCAAACTTAAGCTACCCAGTGCAGGACAATTTCTTATCCTCTTGTGGCAAGGTGTCAAATTCAAAGAGGTCCTATTTTCTATGCGAATCTAAGGCCTGATAACAACACAAATAATAACAACAGCATATAGAGATTGTAAAATAAACCTTTGGCAAATGGATATCTGGTGAAGTGATGCTTGCTAGACTTTTATACATTAAACACCCATGAGCCTGCAGCTGGTTCCAGGACAATTTATTTCAACTCCACTTCATTTTCCACTTGTGAGGTACTCCATAAGACAGTATGTTAAAAAGGAGATAGAAAGCATTTCAGTGTAGAACAGCTACTGAGCCATCCAATATGCTTGATGCTCTTTACTCAGAAACATAAATCACTGAGTACTGAAAATTTATGGAGAACAATATCATTTGGTGATGCTTCTGCCTTGCCCTTCTCACCCGTTAGGTTTCTTTGGGCTCCTTGGTGCATTTAGCAAGGAGGAGTGTGGCAAGGAGGAGTGTGGCCAGCCACAGCCGGGTCTGCAGTGCCCTGGGTCCATCCAAGAGCTCCCTTACCTCACAGTACAAAGGGTGTAAATGAAGTGGAAAACACGCAAGAATCACTATTTACAGGTCACTTGCTCAGAAAATTTAGCAAGAATTGCATGTGTCAGAATGTTTGAAGTCTTTGAAAAACAAAATAAGACTATTTCCGAATGGTGTAATTCAGACTGGTGGGTTTTCCCTTCCCCCCTCCCCCGTCAATATGGAACTTGACTATTACATAGCAAGATATTTCACAGCTGACAGAGGAAATTGTTTTTCCTTTGATGGTTTTGGTGTCTCTTCAGTCTGGTCATCCGTATCTCAACATCAACTGCAGATGAGCTTTTGTGGGGCTAGAAATGCTTTTGTGTTGACCTCATTCATTAACCATTGAAAAGATGCCGGAGGAAGTCCCAGTTCTGCTCCAGCACACCAGGCAGTTGGTGAGAGACAGGATTTCCTCTGAGGAGAGCTCTCAGGGATAAACAGTCCTTGTGCAGAAAATGTCAGCAGACAAACATTGGTGGTTGAGCAGGAGAGCTTGCAAAGTTGCTGTCCCCACCCAGCTCAGCATGCCTGTGGCCACCTTGTCCCCTCCAAGACAAGAGGGAGAGTGCAAACTCTTTCCTCTCATCTCTCATAAGATGCCATCATGAAATGGGAAAGAGGAGCCTGCTCCTTCTGTCACTGCTGTCAGCACGGGACTTGTTTTCAGTGCTGATGACACGGGTTCCAACTCAGAGCTGGCTTTGTCAGGGGGACCCAGGCTACTGGCTTAAAGCACCATCAACTGAGTCCAGCCACCAGTCTGCAGACACCAGCTTTGACCCTTGCCAGAGCACACGCACTGAGGCACAGCCCTTTGCAAGGCCAGGAGCTGGCAAACCCCTTTTCTTGCCCTCATTCCTGCTGCTCATCAACTGCTATCACAGAGCCCTGGGCCACTTGAGCAGAGAGGACAGCATGTGGCATTTGTTTCCCAGTGTTCACCAAAGAGAGTAGTCATGTTGCTGCTGTCTCCATGTTGGCAGGCTGCAATCCATTTTCCAATACATTCTTTTATCAGAGGGATAAATGCTGGCCAGTGTCTTGGCCACTCGGTGCATTTCAGGTTGGGAATGTGCAGCTAAAAGAAGCAGCATGTGCTCTTCATCTGTCTTCAGCAGGAACTACTTATTGCCCAAGAGCAAGAGTGAGGGCCTGGGTGTTGGTGTCCTCCTTGGAGAAAGACTACAGCCAGAGCTGGGCTTGATTTTGATTCCTCTGCTGTTGGATGCATTTTTATTTCAGAGGGCCATATACTCTCTTGATGTATAATACAAATGAATGAAGACAGTGCTTACCCCAGGATAAGTCTCTTTGAATTCAGATGTTTGATCAACACATAAAGAGGCAGAGAGCAGAGGAAAGAGGGGAGATTGCAGGATCATAAGGGCCCTGAGGAAGCCTTGGCATCTTTATGCTGTTACCCTCAGTGTGGGAAGTCTGGAGATTTTGCTTCTGCACATCAAAGTCAAAGGTGAAGGCAAGTAAACAGTTTATTACTTCTCATTTGGATGGTAAGAGTTTACTCATTGCTCACCAGGCACCTGGAGTCCCAAGCAGAGACAATTGCTTACTTCTATTCACCACTGTAGCCCTGTTCCTGTTTCAAAGGCGGGTTACTAAATTTTTTTCCTATCTATTTCTTAATTTAATGTTATACAAAATGGCTGAACAAAGTCCTCTCTAGCCTGTGCCCAGGAGAGGCACCAGCTCACTCTTTCCTTGCCCCGCAGCTTTGGGACTTGGTTGATCATTGTGCCCAGAGCTCTGCCCTGAGCCCCCCTTGGTGGTACCTCTGAGCCTTCTGGGTATGCACAACACCCACCCTCCATGCCACTTGGTGAGCTCCTTGGTGGGTCATGCAGGGTGAGGTGGCCACCCCCAAGGATGGTCCCCTGCTCCCCCAGTGTCTTCATGCCAAAAGATGGGACAGAGGACTTCAATATGTCCCCTCTACCAAGCAGAGGGCAGCAGCAAACCCAGCCCCTTTGCTGCCGGTGGTTAAACTCCTCTCCATTTGTCCTGGTTCACCACAAAATTTTGGGGGTGACTTAAGATAAATCACTGCAGTCAGCAGGTTGATTTGGGGAAGGCTTTCTAGCAGCTGCTGAGGGGGGAGGCAGAAGCACAAAAACAAACGGCAGAAGACCACAAACCAGACATCAATATCGCCGACACTGGGGAAGCAAAGTGGCCAAGTGGGAACACAGCAGGGTGCATGATTTCAAGGTGGAGCCTGGGTTCTGGCTGAAGGAAGGCTTCCTAGCTGAGAGGCAAAATGTCATGGCCTTGGTGTTACGGCAATCTTATGACACAGTACAGAAGTTACATTTCCTTCTTTTTTACACTTTTTATTAATAATTTGCAAATGGAAAGTAGGGAAAGTGTTTCATCTTACTTCTTTGGTGTAAAGCTGCAAAGCTGGAGTGATGAATCTTTAAATTCAGGGCTCCTTGGAAGAGCTCTGCAGTGCCTGCGAGCTGGGTGCCCGGCTCATCCCCACGCCCAGGCTTGTTCTCACACATCAGCTTGCACAAAGCCAGGAGTGGCACCATGGCTTTGTCTGCAGCAATTCTGAGTGCTGGAAACTCTAGCTAACTCTCTGGGGACTTGCAGGCCACTGACTTAAGATAGCATTTGCAGTTAGTCAGGTGGGAGAAGCCCAGTCAAAGCCAGCAATGTGGCATCTTATCAGAATCATAGAATCATTAAGATTGGAAAAGACCTCTGAGATCATCTAGTCCAACCATCAATCCAGCATTGCTCAATTCATTCATCTTACATGTTCACTGTTACAGAGGGAGAAACATCTTGGAAAGACCTAGCATCTGACAGGTGAGAAGCAGCCAGAAGCCTTGCTGGCATCATTATGGTTTCCTACTGCAGTCACAGCGCAGGGCTGTGGTTACAACACCCATCACAGTTAGAGGGCACGGTTTCCTTCTGCAGTAAGCAGGGTCTGCAGCAGACAAGAGGAATCCTGTCCCACTTTGGCTTGCGTGGAGCAAGGCACTGTAAAGGCTACTGGGTTTGGATTTAAGAGTGGGGAAAGTAGCCCTTTGGAAAGAGGGCTGGATGATGGATAAATACTATCACAAGTTCCTGTCCCCTCCCTTGCCTTGTGCTGGGGTGATTTATGAGCTGGTTTATGGACACAGACATGCAGTAGCCATTGTCCATTCCTCTCTGCAGTGCAACACAGGCTGCAGCTGGCACTAGTTGGAGGTCGGAAAGTGCTGCTGTGCAGCCCTCACGGCTGGGAAGAGACAGGCCCAGTGCTCCTGACCCTGGAGAAACCCACCCTGGGGTCCTCCTCTGGGATCAGAGTGGTCACAGCAGTCACATCCTGGCCTCTAACAGGCAGTCAAGTCTTGAAAAATCATATTCATAAGGCAGCTGCAATATTCAAGGGGTCATAGCTGCAAGGATGCTCTTTTATAAATCAAGTGCATCTACTGGCTACATCTTCCCAATCAGAGTTTGAAGGGAAAAAAATTGCTTTTTGTCTGGAATTAATGTTTGGGGGTTTGCTTTATGGTTCCAAGTCAGTATATTTAAATGTTTTGCAAAAGAGCAATGGAAAAGAAAAAGCTCTGCAAACTGGCCATGCATATTAAAAGCCTCATCCTCCAGCAGACTAAAGCCAAGTAATAATCCACTCAGGTCCCTCTTATTTTAAGCTCTTCTTTAAAATAAAATGTGGAAAACCATCAGAACATTTGGAGTCCATTAGACTGGACTCAGAGTCCAGTACCTCTGCCTGAAGAAGTTGCAACGTGCAAACTTTCCCGAGGAACCATGTGGGACTAATTTGAATGTCCCCATCCTTCTGCTGCCATGCAGGGCTGCGTGTTGGGACTGCAGCCCACTTAGACCAAGAACAGTTTGAAAGATCAGCTCAGCAGCATTTCGTTCTTCTCTTGCTTTGCCATAATAAACACAGTAATTACAATCAGCATTATCACTCTAGCTATTTATTATGGTTATTTGATTTATGATGATAATTGGCATTATCACATGAGAGCCTCTCTCTATTCCAAGTGACTGCATTGGATCGGGAAGATACATTGGCAGTCAAGCTGCCCATTTTCATGGACTCCCTCATTTAACAATGGCAGTGCTGGTCCAGCCTGCATGCAGAGCAGAAGCCTGCCAGCTGAGGATGCCTGCAATTTGCTCAGTGGTTCATCTCCTCACCTGACTTATTCCAGTAAATTAATTTCCACTGGGAAACCAAGGAACAGGTACGCTCCTACCCGACACTGCCGCAGTTGCAATTACACGGCTGGAGAGACACGCCAAAATCCCGACAAAAACTAGGGAGTTTCTCAGGACGGATACAGTCCCCATGCAGAGGACAGCTTGAGAAACAGAGATTTCTTTGGGCTGGCTGTGTGCAGGGCTGAACGGAGGGAGGGGAGAGATGCCGGTGCCTGCTGGCCCTGGGCTCGGAGCCCTGAGGCTGCAGAGACAGGGGGAGCTGAGGTAAGGTACCACCAGCTGCCTCCCTGGCCTCATTCATTCAAAAAGACAGCTGATGACTACTGCAAGAAACATTTGTCTGCAACTTTATTGCTGGTTTCCATGGAAAACACTGTGTTGCAGGGGAGGATGAATTCAAGGCAGGAAAAAAATGAAGAATCAGAGACGGAGGGTAACAGGGCTGCTGCCACCGAGCCAGGGCAGCTGGGAAAAGGCGGGTCATGGAAGGCACGGGTACCTTGCCAGTGGGCTTTCTCCATGGCCAGCTCGCATGTACAGGCTGCGCCGCTGCCGTGGACAGACAGGGTTTCCAGTAGGCTACAGCGGCAAGGCCACAGGTTATTTTTATAAATCCTCACCCTTGCAAATGCCTCTCCCCCAAATCACCCCTGGAGGCCTCCTTGGGCTCCCACTACCCCCTTTCAGCCAGATCCCCCAAGCCCACTGATCCCTCCTGGAGCTCCGGCATGGCTCAGATCCCATGTCACTAGAGGGCACTCGGGTTATTTTTTTCCACCAGGCGTTCAGTATTAATATTCATAACATGCACCCTGCTCTTGGGGCGGGTTGGCGGCGAGTTTTTTTTCCAGCTCGTTTGCAGGGAGCGGGAGCGATCACAAAGGCAGCGCCTGTTTTTGGAGGGGATGCCGCAGGGGCTGGAGGCAGTGTCAGAAATCATGTGAGCAGGGGTTGTGTTGCTCCTACCGTATGTGGGATCCCTTCTTGGTGTGCCTCGAAATGGTCCAGGAGAAAGGCATGGGTTCTGACCCCCACAGGGCTTTCAATAAAGTGATAATTGCAGCAAACTCCCAGCGTCCTGGGGCTTCAAATAAAATAAGAGTACTGACACATCTGAAGCTTGACACCTGGTGAAGTATGAACTAGCAGTGCGGGTTTTTGTTTACTGCTTCTGAAGCAGATAACTAACACAGCAGTGAAGGAGTGTACTTCTATAGAGACCTGGAAAAGATCCTTTAGAAAAAGATGTGTCTGATGAACTGCCTGGATCGAGGGGTTGCAGTGCAGCCCTCAATTAGAGGTTATTTTTTCCCCTATTTTGACCTGGTGCTAAGGCTCCTGGTGTGCAGTACCAGCTCTGGTGTCCCTACTGGAGCAGAAGGTCCAGACGCTGCCCACACACCATCCCAAGCCAGAGCAGCAGCACTGCCCTCAGCACAGGCACCATGGGCCAATCTCCCAGCTTTGCTGGCTGCAGGATGCCCCACACCACATCCTCCCTCTGTGTCCTGCCCACCCACATGTGCGCACCCACACAGACACACACACACCCCCCAGCGCACCAGGTACCACTGGCACATCCTCCAGGAGTAGCCAGCAGCTGGCAGCGGGGAACAAAGGGAAGTGACCTGTGGCAAATTCCCTTATGCCTTCCAGCAACGGCATGGGTTGAAGCCTTCACCCTCTCATGGGACACTGGAGCTGGCATCCTGCAGTCACAGGAGGGTCAGTCTCACCACCGCCCTCAAATCTTCAGCAGCAGCAAAGTGTGTCTCTCTCTCCTCTGATGGAGTATATTTTCCTCTCACAAACCATGTCTCATTAGCAGTAATGCTTTCTAAGCTGTAACTGGTATTCAAATCAAAGTAGAGTATTTTCCCTTATTTATTGCCACTTTATTTGCACTGGAGTAGCAGCTAGAGGCTCTGATTGGGACCCCCTTGTGCAAGACATAATGAAAAGATGGTCCCTGCCCCAAAGAGCTTCCGGTTTAATTACAGAACAAGCGACAACAGATGGATGCCCCATACAGACAGGGAGGAGCACAAGGTAACAGGGAGACAATTATGATTAGCCTAATAAGCCGTGGTCACAGTACAACAGCTGCCTGCCATTGTCACTAATTGTCACTCCAATTGCTATGATATAATTCATTGAGCTTAATCACAAAATATTCTCCATAACCCAGGGGGAGAAAACCCTGATATTTTCCTGGGCCTTGTGCCTCACCTCTCTATGAAACCATCCCACCAAGCCCAGGGACACAGGATGGACTTCCTCTGGCAGTGGTGCTTCTGCAGGTATCTCCTTGTGATGTGACAGTGAATTCTGCCCCTTCCGCTCCTGTCCCTACCTGGTCTCACCATGAGATGGACGGAGGAGCTACAAATAACCATGCTAGCAAGAGTGCAGAGACACAGCACCCAACCCCACACAGGAGTAAGCAGCTGGAGGAGGTCTTGCTGCTGGAAGGCCTGCACTGTTCAACCACAACCAGAGGGTTAAATCCATTTTTCTCTTTTTCTCCCTCTCTTTCTCCCCACCACGACTCAGCTACCTCGTATGTGCTCACTCCCAGCATCTCTCACATGCTCTGACACTGTGACTGTTGCAGTGTAAGAGCAAGTTGCTGACCCTTTTGTGGTTGAACTAACCATCACACTTTTAAGTGGTATTTAATTCAAAACTGCTCCCAGCTGTAGCTTTCCTGACTAGATACTATGTATTTCTGTGTTTTTTTCCTATGCATTTCTGCATGTACTTCCAGATTTTGACTCCTCAGATGAATGTTTCAAGTATTTCTGAGCATCTGTTGAGACTGGCTTTTCTGTGTCACACACACACGTACAGGAAGCAGAATTCCTCCATGCCCACAGAGAAGGAGAAACAGAGGGCACATCTGGCCATCCAGATTGGATTGGATTTCTACTCTGACTGAGCCCCAGAGGAGCCTGTCTCCCTCCAGCAAGCAGAGACAGTCTCAGGAGACTGAGGCTGCAGCTTTGGCTTAAGCCCAGAGTCCACCAGGCACAGTTACCCTGAACACCTCCATTGTTACAGCCACCAGCTGTTGTCTCTTTCCATACACAGGCATGAGACCTTGTGGGGTGAATTGGCTATGGGATGACTCAGAACATCCCATCTTCCTTCTCCACAGATGTCCACCTTACCTCAGACCAGAAAAAATTACCTCCTGGCTCCTGAGTTAACACCCTGGCTCTCAAGGATCAACATTGGTGTCAAGTCATGAGCTCGTTTGGCCATGCCAACTCTTTGAAGCATCTCCCCTAAGGAGCAGAGCTGTGAGCATTGCCCTTGCTGGCTGCAGCAGAGACTGTGTTACAGGGATCATCCTCTCCTCCCTTCCAGGGGCTTGTATTGACCCTGCTTTCCTTTTCCACTCTCCTCAAGCTCAAATAAAAGACACGTGTGTAGAAAGCACGGGGTGAGGAAGGAGGATGCAGTAGTTTACATCAGTGAGGACATGGCCTACAGCCCTCCAGGGCTCAGGTTGTTCCCTGCAGTGCCAAACTTGCTGTTGCAGTGCACCAAGCCAGCAATGAGGAGATGTGGGGATGGCATCCTCTGCTCATGCTCAGAGAAGCTCCTCCAAAGCAGGACCAGAAGGTTCCTTCAGCCACTACAGCCCACAAGGAAGCAAGAGAGGTTCTGGCAGCTCGGCTAGCCCAGGCTCAGCCAGGCGAGCAGTGGGCTCGGTGTCACAGTGTGCCAGCCACGCACACCAGCAGTGCGAGCTGTTGGCGCTGTGCCATGTAGCACGCTGTGCCAGCATCCTGGAGAGAAGGGGATTGCTGGTTTACTGGCTGTGATGGAGCCTAGACAGCTTTGAATGAACTAAGTGGGAGCACTTACAGCAAGCTGAAGGACAAGTCCACGTGCACTGCGTGCCTGCCAAGCACCACGGGTGGCTGCCGGGCTGGCCTGGCTGTGTCCTGCACGTAAAAGGCATTACAGGGCACTTCATTTGCTTTGCAGTGTCCTAAAAGCAAGAATGAAGTTGCTTTTGCCTTCTAGCTCAGATCACTCCATGTCCTTGGATACTCACATCAGGTCAAGTATGAATTAATTGTATTTGCTGCTTTCCTAGATATATTGCTTTTCTTGGAACAGTAAACTGCCAGGTTTATTAGCAAGCTGAAGAAGATCTCTGGGTTTTGGTTTGGTTTTTTCCTAAGCATTAATAACTCTTTATTTATTCCACTATCACAAAAAAAAAAAAAAAAATTTATGGCAGCTGCTGCTGAATCATTGCAAAGTGGAAGAACTTCTTCAGTAAAAATTAGCCCATCGCACATTTGTTTGTTGGGTTATCTGGGGCTGCATTTCTTTCCTTTCCCTACTTGGTAACTATCGCCATGACAGGTACAAGTAAGATACAAGATAAAGGGCAAACGTAATCTTAAAATGAAACCTTCTGTGTTGAAAAGTGACAACTATATTGCAATCAATCTGCTGCTACTGTTTTCCTTCTGCTCAGGTGGTTATAAGTCAGGGAAAAGGAGGGTGTCACAGGACATAGCGATGTGCTTGCTGCAGCCTAGGCTGCCGAATGAGGTATCTCGGGGCCTTAAAGACCGTGACAGTTGGAAATGATTTGCCGGCACATATTTTGCACCATATGTCCCAGCAGTTGAAGTACCTATAAAGCGTGCTTAAGCAACGATATGCTGCCAGGATGAAGGCTAGTGCTCCTCAGCTTTTCAGGAGCTCTGCTGAGGGGAAGGATTACAGGAGCTGCCCAAATCTGTTGGGTTTTCCCCATCTTGGGAATGCAGAGCTGATTGAACTTGCCAGCCAGCCCAGCAAAAAGGTGAAAGACATCAGAGGCAATTAAAGGCAAGTCTGCATAGAATTTGCGGAGTTCAAAAATACTTAAACTGATCTGGTCAGAGTGAGACAATATTCCCAAAAGAAAAATGCAGTCAAATACGTGGGAGCAGAACCCAACATAAAAAACGTATTAAGAAGAAACTAATGTTATTTCTGAATGATGCAGTAATCTGTTTGAGACAGGTCTTGGTAAATCAGCGTTTCAGTGCCTTATTTACAATGATGAGACAGACGATGTGAAATGATGAGAAGTCTTGCATAACTAATTCACTGCGATGTTTCAAAGCTGTTAGTGGGGTGATAGCAAGAGAAAACAGAGAGGGTATTTTGTGCCAAGATTTTGAAAAAGCACTTCATAAGGAAAAAAGTTAAAGATTAATTAACTGTTGGCTGTGGCATGGTAATGCAGTAAAGCATCTAGTTAGATAGACAACTGGCTTAAAAACAGCTTACGAGGGGAGGCTAGGACATGAGCAAACCAGCAAGCACTTGATTTTAATACTTTAATTATCTGTAATGTCTTGTATTTTTAAATGACTAGGTTGGGATATTAAATATTAGTTACCAAAATTTGCAGGTTAAGACAACAGTCAGATTTAATAAGCAGGAAGGGAGCTTGTCTGTGTGCAATACAGCTCTGCTCTGAAAGGTGACTGGGAAAATTGCATACCAGATTTTTTTTTACACGGTTTTATTTCATGTACAAGCAAATGACAGTTTCATAACCACTCACTCTGTAAACTAAACTGGAGATCCTTGAATGTCGGTGGGAATATTTGTAGAGTTGTGTGCTTCTCAAAGTGAAACAGGGCATCAGTCTTTGACCCGAAGCAAATGAAGGAGAGATGGGTTTTAATGTTGATGACTAACTTGAAACAATAAATCAGGGAGAAGTGCCAAGCTGCAAATAGCACTGTCATGCAATACACTGCCAAGTATCTGGGAGTCCTATTCAGAAAAGTTTTGAGCTCATCAGCATTGTATGTAGCTGTAATAAAACTGGGAGAAATAACACCGTCGGTGGTGGTACTGAACGTGGAATCCGCACCATATGGTGTGTGGTAGGTGCATTTTGCTGAGATTACAGCACAAAACAAAAGCAGTAGTTCCATAAATGCTGGTCTAGGACTGGATTAAATCTCACAAGCTATGGTAGGTTTCTGTGTTGTTCTTCCATTTAAGGGATCTTTAAGGCACAGTAAACATATGTTTCATATAGGGGAGACTGCTCAGGAATTCAACTGTTCTGGCTAGTGTGGTTTTGTCTGGGCAGTGTTTAAGGCTGAGTGACAAGGGTTGAGAGACAGAGAAGAAACTCACACACCATCCAGAAACAGACACAAGAAGATATACTAAAAACACTGTCTCAGCAGTTGGGGGAGAGCATGGGGTTTGTGTGTCCCTGTGTCTGCCCAGCCTGAGCCCAGAGAGCCGCGCGTACAGGTCAGGGCACAGGCTGAAGGGCCTCCAGGGCTGCTGGCAGCAAAACCATCTCAGATTGTCTTGACTACTGTGTTTGGGAAAGCCTGACTAGCTCCCTGGCGCAAGGGGTTTGTCTCTCCCAGGTAGTCACAGTTGCATTTTAGAGTCCTTAAAGAGCAGTTTCTGACATTTTCACACACTTGTATTCCTCCTTTCTCCAAACTGGGCATGCAATTCAGGTCACGGTCAACCCTTCCATTATTGCTTCAAACCTCCAAGCCAATAAAAATAGCTTGTAAAGGCTTTCAGCTTATCTCCACCACCCCTTCTTTAGTCATTCAGCAGGAACACTCCGTGCCCTTCTGTCTTGTTGGTCGTGAGCTTCCCAAGCATCTTTTGCATTTTTTTTCCCCCAAATTTCTGCTGCAAACAGCACAGCTGTCTGGAAAACGGTCTCTTTTCACCTTTGTCCACCTCTCTGTTAAGGAGCTCATTAAAGCGCCCCTCTGCCTTTCTGCAATTGAATTCTTTAGAACTAAAAGCTCCCATTTCTGTTCTTTGTCGGACTCACTCCCACTTGCTATCTTCCCTTCACTGCCACTTTTGTAAAATGCTCACATGCTGTTAGGACTTCTACTCTGCTCCATCGTGTCTGGAAAGCCACAAAAGAAATATCTTTTGCTTCACCTTATCAGTTCTTTGTACCAACTTTCAGCAACATCATATCCCTCTGAAAAAAGACTGAGTTGGATTTTTGAATGCAAACAATCTGTCACACTGCACGTTAATCTTCAGCTGTGTCTGTGTCATCTGTCCCATATTGTGTATATCTTGTAGATAGCAACATCTTTCGTAACTCTCATACAACATTCAGTCAAAACCTCAAAGTCTTTGTAACATTTCTACAATGTCTCTATCTAGATTTGGGTTCCTCAGAGCCTCTGGGGTATTTCTATGGCTGTTTTTCATCATGCAGGTATTTCTGCTATTGGCATTCTTACAAGTCACAGTCAGAGCTCCTCAGGCACCTGGTGTTCTGGTCGTTTCTGATTTCCTTAGCAACATGTCTTCTGCTTATGTGTCTGGTCTTCCCCCTGCACCAGTAACTACTGAACCCGATTTCTACCAAATTTGGCAAAAGCACAGAAACAGCAGACATGCTGCCTTCCTCTAAGTTCAGTGCAAATGGGTGATTTCATAGTGGGGGGGCAATGCTCCATTTGTATCCTTCCAGAGAGGAAGGCAAGATTGCTTCCAGCCCTCACCTACCAGGTCTGGCAACAAACACTGCCAGGATGCTCGCGGCACTCGGTTGAGAGCCCACGAGAGGTGGATGGGAAACAGGAGGGGAACTGGAAATACTGTGATTAGCCAGAGGGAAGTGGTAAACACTCTGGCACGCAGCAGGATTGGAGGACAGAGGCACAGGAAGCATGGGTGGGGAAGGCAGTTACAGGACTGGAGTGCTGGATGCAGAGCAGATCTCAGGGTGCTGCTGTGGAAATGATACAGAGGAGGAGCAGAGAAATGAGTGTTAGTGCACAGGGCACAGATCCACTGGAAAAAGGTTCCTTAGTTCTCCTGCTCATGAGCGCTCTTCATCCTGAATCAATACTGACTAACTGATTGGCATGATTCACACTGACCTAATCTCCGGAGTTCTTCACAGCCATATCTTTAAGTGTGACACAGTTGGCTGATCTCATTCCCTTGTAACTATTCATAGCCCCAGGACTCTTTTACCATGTGATTGGTTTCTTCCCCTATTTTAGCACTGTAATTCTCTTGCCCATTTCTTGTGATAAACTTGAGAAAACCAGCATGTATCAGTACAGTTATTCACGGACTGTTCCTGTTATTTCATTATTCACTTCTGCAGTGACTACTGACGAAGCAGATGCCATCCTCTTTTTTATTCTGAAACAGCAAATTTATTCACCAAGGGCTTCCAAACCTGTGAATGCTAATAACCCAGGCTCATCATAATACATGCTCACACTGCATATCTAGCTGGCTTGCTTCTGCTACAAAACAGTGGGTTTGCTCATTTCTAAAAGAGTCATTCAGCATGCTCAGCTTCTGCATGGCTGTGATACTTCTCTGGTTGCAATGCCGTATTATGGAGGTGGCCTGAAGTGCATAAGATCAAAACATTCCACATTCCAAGTTACTTGTCTTTTTCTATCGTAAATCATTTGCACATATTCTAGTTGGTGCTTTCTCATAGTGTATTTGAGTTTCTTACAAATCAGGGCTTTTATAGGGGAGATGTTAAGCATATGTCCAGCCTGCACTCTAAAGGACCAGGCTTCTTAACCTGGCCACTCTCCTTCAGCGTGATGGGGGAAGGAGTCCGCAAGCAAAACTACTGGAGGCTTAGCTGTGTGCCATGGGAATACAAATGCCCTTCTGCATGGTCATACGCTAACTAGAAAGGGCGATTAAAACACCATTAGAGCTCCTACTTTTTGATGAATGAGGCCCACAGTCCTGCCTCAGGGTAGTGAAAATGAAGCAAACCTTCACTGGAGCCTCAGGAGTTCTCCTCAAGGTGAAATGCAGTAGGGCAGGAGGAGGTACAGGGAGAAAAGGACAAGCTGTAAACTTGCAAGACATCTGGGTTTAACCGGAGCTGCAGAGCAGAGACTGCATGCCAACTGCATAGAATCCCAGAATCATTTAGGTTGGAAAAGACCTTTAAGATCACTGAGTCCAACTATAAACCTAACATCGCCAAGTCCGCTGCCCACAGCTGTCCCACAGGACAACTACTCACAGCAACACCAATAAAGCTAGAGGGGAGATGGCCAGGTTACCAACCAGTAGGAACACACCAGGTAGTTTTGGGGCAAGATAGGTGGGTGGACATGACTAGAGAGGACTTGACAAGGTAGATTAGAGAGGACTTGACAAGGTAGATTCATTGGTTAGCTTAGCTCACTCTTCATTATGTTCAGGGAAGAGACTATGTCATCCCTGTTGAGCCATGTCTCAGTAGGTTCTCTAATTATGAAACTTGGTTGCAGGGGTGATATCGCCTCCACTCCTGCACAAAGCACCTCCAGAAAAATGGCAGCTACATGAGCCAGCAATTTGTCCCTGTGACAAAAAAAAACAAAGGCCAAAGGTAGCCTGGGCTATGTTAGGAGGGATGTTGCAAGACATGGTCATAGTTGAGAGAGTCCAATGAAGGGCACTAAGATGAGAAGGGACTAGAGCATCTCTCTTACGAGGAAAGGGTGAGAGAGCTCGAACTGTTCAGCCTGGAGAAAACTCAGGGGGGGGATTCTTATCAATGTATATATCAATGTATCAATACCTGAAGGGAGAGTGAAAAGAGGATGGAACCAGGCTCTTTTCCATGGTGCTCAGCGACAGGACAAGAGGCAATGCGCACAAACTGAAACCTGTGAGTTTCCATCTGAACATCAAGAAACACTTTTTCACTGTGAGGGTGACTGAGCACTGGCACAGGCTACCCAGGAAGGTTGTAGAGTCTCCACCTTTGAAAATATTCTCTTATCCCTGGAGATACTGACCACGGTCCTTGGCAATCAGCTGCAGGTGGACCAGCTTGAACAGGGGGGTTGGATCACGTGACCTCCAGAGGTCTCTTCCAAGCCCAACCCTTCTGTGATCTGTGATTCTGTAATACAAGCAGTGAGGACCACACGTAACACTTGGACTCCCAATGCTTTTAAAAAGGTGACCTCAACTTTCTACGATGACAATGAGTGATTATATTTGGAAGCTGCCCCTGAGATTCTGCTTGAGTTGAAGCCTACTGTAAGTACTTTGCATTTACTCTTAGAAACTACACCCAGCTGGATGGTTCAGAGTACAAACGTATTTAAATAGGCATGTGGATTTGCATCTTAATCATGTTATCATGATTAAGTAGTATCTCAGTGTTACCTGAGGCAACCATAGGCTACACACCTAAATGAACCCTGAAATAGTCAAGCCCCTTCTGCTTTACATATATTATGCCAGTGCAGATTTTCACATCTGCAGGGCAAATCATTGATCGGCAAGAAGCATTTTAATGATTGAAAGAGGCAGCCTTGCCCAGGATAGGCACCAATTAATTGTAGTAATGGTGGATGCTCTGAAATAATGTACCCTGTTCCTGAACCATCACAAAATTAAATTTAGGTCTTGTCCTACTCCCAGCATAATCGATAGCAAAACCTCAGGGTCAGCTGGACATCAGTGGATTTCAATGAAGTTATGACCATTTCTACCAGCTGAAGATCAGCCCTGGAGAGTTTAGTTATTGACATAATGAGTCTCTGCAATTTGCTATTGACTCCAATGAAGTAATGACAATTTACTGCAGCTGAGGATCTATCCCCATCCCGGTTAATTCAGAAACAGAAGCGGTATCCATTAGAATAGAATAGAATAGAATAGAATAGAATAGAATAGAATAGAATAGAATAGATTTCAGTTGTCAGGGACCTACAACAATCATCTTGTCCAACCACCTGACCACTTCAGAGCTGATCAAGTTAAAACATGTTGTTAAGGGCATTGTCCAGATGCCTCTTAAACACTGACAGAGTTGGGGCATTGACCAACCGTCTATGAAGCCTGTTTTAGTGTTTGACCACCCTTTTGATAAAGAAATACTTCCTCATGTCTAGTCTAAAACTCCCCTGACACAGCTTTGAACAGTTCCCATGCATCCCATCTCTGGATACCAGGGAGAAGAGATCAGCCTGAGCTCCCTCTCTACATCCCCTTCTTGGGAAGCTGTAGATGATGTCAAGGATGTCATCCCTCAGTCTCCAGACCAAAGTCCTCAGCTGCTCCTCACAGAACATTTCTTTCTGCCCTTTAACAGCTTTGTTGCCCTCCTCTGGATGCATTCAAGGACCACGACATCCTTCTTAAATTGTGGGGTACAGAACTGTGCACAGTATTTGAGGCTGTCTTCTCAGAAAAAGCAATCACAACTTTATGTTCTCGGTTGTCCAGCCTGATTACTCAGCCTGTGGCAATGGCCACTGCAGAATCTTCATTTTTGCGCTTGAAAAAGTCCCCATTTCCCCCCTCACAGCTAACAGACTCAAAATAACAAGTGATAATCACAGCAGCTACCCCCTCTCACAATATATGTCTGCCCTTGTATCTCGGTGGGGAAGCAGATCTCCGAACCCAAGGCTACTCAGGGAATCCCTCCTTGCAGCTCCTCCCATGGTGTTTGCTGGTTGGAGGATGTCCTCGCTTAGGACTATGGGCTCTTGGCACCAAGTGGTAATCGCTGCCTGGTCTTTAGTCACTGAAGAGAAGGCTTTGATAAGACACGTGTGATGCCCTAAAACACACACTCACAGAAGCAGCCTCTACACCCATGTTAGCCAGAATCACACCCACACCTGTAACTCTGTGTTTGGTCTTGTTTGCAAAGTTGAAATCCCAACTGAAGCAGCTCATTGCAGATTTGCTTTTCAGAACTTTAAGTTGCTTGAAAATGCATGGATCATTTCAACATTGTATGGAGACAACTCTACAGAGCTAAAAAGAAAACAAAATAAAAGAGTGGGACTGCAAATAACTTTTTACTGTCAGGAGTAGTTGAGGACTGGTAACTATGGAGCCAGCCAGAGAGCTGTGCAGGACCAGCAGCTGCCCTTTCCCTCTTCACTGAAGCCAGAGCGAGATTTGCTGCTACTCTTTCCAGGAGGGAGGGAGTGCCCTCCCAGGAGCATTGCCAGCCGCCGTTCAGCCCCCAACCCCAAACTGGCAGGCACCTGTCCAGCTCTTCAGGGTCCTCTCTGGCTTTCTGTGTGCCTTTCCCCTTGATTCCTGCAGGCAGCACGTTCTCCACAGACCTCTGAAAAGTCCAGCTGGGTGCCACCACTCATGCCTGCAGCATTTGCTATCAGAGGATGAGTAGCTCATTGCTAGTCCCAAAGAGAAGGTGGTCGACACCGAGGGTGACAGTGAGCCATTTCCCAGCAGTGAGGTGGGAAGGGGGGATCAAATATTTTCCGCGGGGTGGGGGACTTGTGGTTGCTGGGAGAAGTAGAGTCTGACATGGGTAGCACCGACATTTGCCCGCAGTGCTGTGAAGTTCAGGTCTCTTCTGAATTGCTGTCAAAGTCATCAACAAATCTTGGTAATTGCTGGCATAACCTGTGAGAAAGAGGGCTGCCGTGCAGCTCTTTGCTGAGATGTGGTAAGGCAGAAGCCAAAGATAGCAGCGTGGCTGTAAATCCAGCCTGGGTTCCTCTGGATGTGTAACGGTGCAGCCAACATCAGCCTGAAGCTCGGGTAAAATCTTTGTTCCGAGCAAATGAATAGGAGCAAAATGTCTTTTTTGCACATTGTCAGAAAAATCACTTTGTTGTTGGAAGAGGCTTTATCGAACGGAAAAGTGAGAATTATCAGGAGCAGCCTTTCAGGATATTTGATGCTGAAGTTGGTACAGTTATTTTTTCACTGTCCCAGGATACTGTGAATAAATTGAAGCCATTTTGGTCCCACCTCTGCCTTTTTGAGCAGTGCTCAGAAATTTGTAATAAAGAACTATCAGCTGAGAATGGTTTGCCAGGTTGTCATTACTGAAGAAGTAAAAGTGTTTTCTGCACAATACCTCCCGCTGCTTTTAGGGCAGTGTACAACTGTATTTTTCCTGAGTGCTATTTATGCTCTGCCTGTATCTTAGAAGTAGATTGGAATATTTTCTGATTTCAACTTCTCACAAAATGATTATCTATGGATTGTCCATTGTGGAGAGGGAACCAGGGAAAAGAATACAATAGAACTTGCTTTTTATTTTGATTATAGTTTCTGAAAATCAAAGAGCACTTTGTCATAGAAGAATGAAGCGTGTATTAAAGTAACGTTACTTAAAATGCAAAAATATTTCATTCAAAGCAGATTAGTGCTTTTCCTTGTAGGTAGACTTAGTTGTGCTTATCTCCATGGGAACATTCCTATTAAAGTCAGTGACAGATTTTCAAAGGTTCCAGAGAGAAGACTGGAGAAGTTTTATTTTTCATCTCCAGTCATTCATCTCAAGACATAAAAAAACCTAATAAAATGCAGTATTAATTTAAAATGCAGTATGAATAACACTGCTACTCTCAGCAACCCAAGAGAACTAATCCTACAGATTAGCTAAGAAAAATGAACATATTTCCTATCTGGTTTTTGCACGTATCATGTGAAACTCATCTTATTCTCTGCAATGAACAGTCCTACCGTGAGCCTGGCTGAATCGGAGTGCCAGTATATCTAGCAAAAAAATCAAAAAGCCCACAAAACAAAATCAGATCATCTTAGTCTAGCCTCAATTCAGGCGCAAAAAATCGCCTCCAGCGGCATGATGCTTTTCACACTTTGTACAAAGATTGATCTGACTGAGTCTGGCAGATGTGAAGTTGCAGTAACACAACACTATTAAGTGACAAAATGGCAGCTGTACAGAGAGTGAGACCCGGCGCTGCTACTTGCAAGATGTCGTGATGGTCGATGAGTATTTTGGTTTTTAAGTATCGTCTCTGTACCACTGCTTCCACCTCCTCTGAAGATCTCTGAAGTAGCATGAATCTAAGCGGGGTTTTATGTTTTGTTTTGTCACTCTTTCAATGCTGCCATGTGCCTAAACAGCCTGGGTCATTGAGCCAACGCTTCCCTCAGGATATTATGGACTTGAAATCAGAACTGAAATAAAAATGAGCTGTTGTATCGCCTAAATATGGTGACGACATTTGGTTCCAGATGTCCACAACAATGACCTCATCTAAACCCCCTAGTTCCCTATACTTCAGTCATTTTCGAACAAATTCTGGAGTATAAGAAAAAAAAAAACAAATTAAAACAAAGAACAAGTGGCCTCATAATGATTTTGATGGAAGCAGCTGCCCACTTTGGTTAACACTGCTCTGAAAGCGTGAATGGAATGGGAAGCCTGTTAATTTGACATGATCCATTTCAGGCTCCTTGTATTAAACTGCCTGTAATCAGGAAACACACTGGTTGATAAGACTGATGGTTTCCTGAAACAGCAGCAGGAAGGCAAGTTCCCTTCTTTCAGGTGGACTTTCAATAGGTATAAATTATTGAGCAAGAAAACTATATGAGTGAGAAAAAGCACTGAGGAAAAAACAATGTGTTTGGGAACCTGCTGAATCTGGACTGGAAGAAGTGAGGGGCTGGCATGGCTTCTTTGCCTGTGATATCACTCTGCTCCCTAAACGCTGCAGAGCAAACCAGTCAGAAGAGACAGTATCCGTAAAAGTCTCTACTAATACACCTAATGATTTTTTTGCTTCTTTAGGGTTTTTTTTCCCTTTAAGAAAACATGCACCAAGCGCAAAATCTTTTCATATCCCAGTTTGCTTCACCTTTGCTTCAAAATGTCGGGTTATACCATCACTAAAATCTGGATACTTAAAAAGAGCAAAACAGAAGCACTGCCAACGTGCACTTAATGGCAAAATGCACTTAACAGAAGGTACCCTGCCAAATGGCTTCGCTGCTCTTTTTTTGTTGTTATTATTGTTATGAGAAAGCATTTTAGCAAAAAGTGGAAATGACTGGACTCTCAGCCCTTCCCAGCACTTCTCCACAAGCAACTGCCCTTGCTTTCATCCCACCTCACTCATCGTTATGTGGAAAGACAAGAGCATTTGTGAAACTCCCTTGCTCAGCTCATGCGTTACCAGTGAGCTGGTGCAGAGCTCCCTGGAAGCTGAGGCAGAGTTCTCGCATTCGCCACAGACTTTATTGTCTTTGAGAAATTTTCTGTGTACTTCCCACCATGGGTAACACCACACCACTGGTGACTTAGCTGTTGTTGTTTTTAATATTGAGTACATTTGCTCAATGCTCAGGCTTACATGATGCAATGTCATCAAACACAGCCCCCACTGACAGACTATTTTTGGCTGCCAGTATGGATGACAGCTGTAGATTTACACTGCTTTTGGCAAGAAGGCACTTTTCAGAATATTGCCAAACACAAACAGAGCTGGAAAGGTGACAGTTTCCTAAAAAATAATTCCAGGAAGGAAAGCCTACGATAACAACAAGATATGAACCAGTCATGTTGCATTTAGGTATGTTTAACTCCTTCTTATAATTCTACCTCAGTTATAAGCTTTCTCTGATTTCAATTTAGTTATATTTTGCATTCTGAATCCTAAGAAAACTCCTCCCTTGCTGCACATTAGTGAATTTCTCAGTCAGAAATTTCGTCTGATTTCCTTAATGAGTAGAACATATTTAGGTCTTCTAGCTTGGTTTCTCTCTCTGCAGAGTCTCCCCTTTGCTTAATAATGTAAAAACAATTAAAACAAAAAAAACAAGATTGCAACTTGATGCTTTTTCTCTCTTTTTCTAGAATGATCTGCCTGAATGTGACCAAGTAGATATTTGCAACATCTTCTTCACCTTTTTTCGTTTTTAGCATGGGGGTCTTTCTTGCTAATGAGCTATGTTTGCAATTTCTGTCTATAGGCTTTATATTTCTTCATCTTTCTCAGTTCCAGAACGATCTGTGGGTGGATTTTCCTGCAGTCATAAAGCGGTGACACAGCTATTTCCTGTTGCCATCAAAATTCTGTAACAGAATTTCTCCCTCTACTAGTTACTAAGTTACTTGGAGTACAGCCAAAACCAAAACAAAACAAAAAAAAAAAAAGGAAGGAGACCTAAGTTGATTGGATCTGAAAAAACTTTCCAGTAGCCATATGGACTTCGTGACTTCCATTGTGCAGGTCTACAATGATTCCAGAAAATATGTAAGTCAGAACCCATTCACTTACATTTTTTTCTCACAAAAATTAGAGGATTTTTAAAATCAGATCAGTCCCAGAAAAAGGGGGGCTGTATTTTTCCACTGAGATGCACCACAGGAAAAAAGGAACCAGTAAGATGGATAATTTAATTCATTTTGTCCATATCCCATTTATTTTTAGTAGATGGAATTGGCACAGATGAGTAACAGAAGCAGAATACCTTCAGCTACATTTTCCAGCTTACATACAATTTCATACACCAAATGTCACTTTTCAGCTATAGGTAGGGTTTTTTTAGACTTGAAAATCTTGATGTGAAACCCCAGCATTATTTACAACACGCGAGGCTTTTAACTCTTCGCAATTTCTTGAAATCTTTCGATTAATTCTGGAATATCAATAGTTTCGCTTATAAATAATCCCTCACGTGCTGGTCTGATACACTAAATCTTCCATAGTTGTTAAAGCAGGCTTCAATATCATCTGTCACCCATCTGTCGTTTTCCCAGCACAAGACCCAGTTCTTCCGTGTGACTGGTGTAAGTCAGAAATAGCTCTTGAAATCCCTGAATTCTACTAATGTAAAACAGACCAACCAGTAGGCAAGAAAATGGCTATTTCTTCATTCAGCTGCAGTTTCCTTTATGATCTCGTCCTTGCTGAAGGAGGTGGTGATAATCACCATCTGCAGGAACAGATAAGAAGGGGAAAGACAGATACTGCAACAGGATCTTTAAAACTCTGTTCTCCCTAACCATTACTCCGACCAACCACCCGAAAATGAGTCTCCGAAGTGGTAATAGGCGGAAAACGTTAATCTCTCCCTTTAAATAAAGCAACAGCACCAGAAAAAAACAATTGGGATTGTTAGAATGCTAAGGATCCTGCAAACGAAGTTATCTGCGATATTAAACAGTTTGAGGTCAGCCGAAACAACTGTAATCAGAGAGGAACACAGAGAGAGAACAAAGAAAACTTTGAGATATGCTGTGAAATATTTTTTTCAAGTGGATGTTTGGAGAAGGAAGTACAAAAAGATAGAAGTCATTCAGGAAAAACAAAACCTATTTTAGTCCACTGGGTTTTTATTTGTTTTAAAATTATAGGTTCTTAGTACAAAAGTATGATTCATGGAATTTTATACCAAATTGCATTTTTTTTTTCCTTCGAACTAACAGGTCCCAACACACCTGTACCTTCTTGATCTGGGACTTGAACAGCTCTCAGATATAATAGTGCCAAAGAGATACCTGTGAGACACGCCTGAAGGGCAAGGGCTCCTAGAAATAAGTATTTCTGTAACCATCTGCTGGACCTCTCTGTCACGTCGGGAACAATACTTTCTCCTACATAATACACCATCCAGCTCTGTCTGTTTCTGCTCCTGACCCTTTGAAAACGGCAGTTCCTTACATACAGCACTGCTCGGGTTTGGCCTTAGCCATTGACCCTGAAGGTGACGGGTGAGAACATCTGAGTCTTCCAACAGTGCCCGACACATCAGGTGTGACCATGGAGAACCTGCGGCCACCACGGCACAAAACCCTGCCTGGCTGCAGCTCCTGGAGGCTGGGGGTTCCCCAGCCCTGGCAGAACCAGCGCTCGGCTGCCTCACTTCCCAGCACGCTCCATCTGCTCACCCGGGAGAGACGAGCAAGGACGAGGCCTCCCGCCCGGCCGGGCTCTGCACCGGGACCTGACCGGCCGCATTCCCGCACACGTCAGCTCCCAGCTCAAGCTGCTCAGCATCTTTCGCCGTGAGGTGCTGCAGCTCAGAAGGAAACAGTTCTCAGAGCTGGTTGTAATACACCCCCCCCTATTAAGAAAAAAACCCCCAAACACCACTGCAGAAAGTTTGAGCGCTTCACACCCGCTGCCCCGGTGCCTTCACCCCGCCCGGTTGCTGGGGGGTCCCCGGAGGCAAGGCCGGCCGCAGAGCGGAGAGCTGCAACCCAGCCAGAGGAAGGGAAGGCCACCCCCAGAAGCCTCCGAGCTCCACGTCGGCCCCTGGGCCGGCAGCGCCCGGCGGCAGGCTTGTCAGGGACGGCGAGCACCGGGATTGCCCCCGTCCTTCGAGGAAAGCCACGGCCCGGCACCGCCACGTGACGAAAGTGCGGACGGGGAGGCGCGGCTCCCGCTCCTCGCAGCCGCCCGTGGCGAATCTGCCGAGCCGCCGCCCTCGCCGCCCCGCCTCTCGGCGCTACGGCGCGCCGCTGGTGCCAATCTTCCTCGTGCGGCTCCGCGCAGCCCTGCCCACGTCGGAGCGCGCGGACGCTGCGTGGTGGGCGTGGCCGGGCGCTGCCGGGGCCGCTCGGTGGGACGCGCCGGGGCCGCGCTAGCAGCGGGAGCAGCCCTGCCTCGGGGCCGCCGGGGAGAGGCCCGGAGCGTAGCGGGGTGGCCGGGTCCGGCCCATGGACCGTCCGTGCCCGAGGCGGCGCCCGCGGAAGGAGCCGCTCGGCCCCGGCGCGGCCGTGAGGGGCGGGAGGCGGCGCGGAGCGCGGGCGGTGCGGCGCGGCTGAGCGCGGAGACCCCCGCGGGGCCTTTACGCGCCGCCCGTTTTCGCCGCCGCCCGAGCGACCCGGCCCTGCCCTGCGCCCGCCGCGGCGGCGGCACCATGTCGGCCAAGGTGCGGCTGAAGCGGCTGGAGCAGCTGGTGCTGGACGGGCCGCAGGGGCACGACAGCGTGCTGAGCGTGGAGACCCTGCTCGACCTCCTGGTCGGCGTCTACGCCGAGTGCAGCCGCGACTCGCCGCTCCGCCGCGACCGATACGTCTCCGACTTCCTCGAGTGGGGTGAGCCCGGGTGGGGAGGAGGGGGACGGGCCGCGGGGATGGGGCGGGGGAGCGCGGATAGCGGGGAGGGGTGCGGGGGCTCACGCGTGGGACCCCCGCCGCCCCGATCCCCGGGCGGGCGGCGGCGAGCTGGCCCGGGAGGGCGGCCCGGCCCCGGCAGTGCGCTCCCTGCAGCCGGGCCGGGCGGGGTGGGGAGACGCCGCCCCTGGATGCGGAGCCTCCCCCGGGAACACGCCCGCCGCCAGCCGGGCCTTGACCCCTGCCGGTCTCCTCCCAGCCCCGCTCGGTCCCAAGCGAGCGGCTTGGCAAGCCGGCGGCAGGAACAGCACCGGAGCGTCCTTGGCCTGAAACCCTGCTCGGCTTAACCCGAAATGTCAGGCTAATCCGGTGCTCCTCGGAGGGTTTCCTACCTGGGGGAGGGGAGCAGGCTTAGGCTTTGAAATGCTGCTCTTGTGCCGGATTCGTTGCTGTTGGAGAGGGCGTGCGTATCTTGAAGGAACAACAGTTACCCATCGTCATGCAGTCTTTTTAATTTGGGCAGGCCCCCGAAGGACAGAGCAGTTCTAGGCAGCCTCTCTTAACAGCTTTGTTTAATGGTTTCCTACTGTTAGGCAGCCCGATAATGAGAACCTCCAATAGTCCAGGGCCTGCTGACAAAGGAAAACGTGGATACTTGTGATAACGCTTAGGATAAAAGTTTTCTATCTAGTATTGTTTAGTTAAGACTCTTGACTACAGGTATGTGGATAGTAGAAATCCTTCCTTGCTGCATGCCTAAGTGAATTTATGTTAAAACGGCCGTGGTGGCTGACTGGTTTATTCAGCTGAGTAAGTTATGAATAATAACGTATGGTGAAGGTGACTTAACTTCTCCATGGAATAAGAAATGGAGGGAAGGGAGGAGAGTTCTTTGCTCACGAGTACATTGTCCCGTTTATCAGCTGTTCCATGCATGTACAGTTAATTAGTCTTTTAAAGAACCCTCTTAAAAAAAAAAAAAAAGCAACAACCCAACAAAGGATTTCCTAAGGGAGAGGGAGGGACCGATTTACTTCAGTAAATGCAAATATGTGTCTTTAGCACTACAGACCAGAGCACTAACATGTAGGGACAGCTGGTTCTCCTTAATTTCTGTGGGGACCACCACTCTTTGTCATACACTAACAAACTAAGAGGATTCACTTCCTGGACTCTTCTATTGACGTCAGTAATGCGATTGCCAACTGAATAATTAACCACTTTATCACATCTGCCCCGCAAGGCTGCAGCCTGGGGAACATTGATTATTTGGTTTTGTGGGGGGAGCTTTGTGTGTCTTCTGCAAAGTGCGGTTTGGATTTTACTCTTGTTTTGAAGCTGATCACTTGAAAGAGCGAGCACCTACAAACTGTTAAATGTGATGGATCAGACTACACTTAGAGCACTGAAGTTGAGGAAAGGATTTGGGGCAGGCCAAAGAATGATATGCTTTTTCTATAGCACTGCTGGTGGTTGTGTCTTACTGATTGATCCCTGCGTTGTTGTTTTCTGTGATGGAGAGGCCGATTATCCAATTGTTTATAAAATCGTTTCTTTAATTCTATTTATTGTGTTCACTGAATGTGAAAAGGTTACTGACTTGATGAAAAGTATAGCTCGCAATAAAAACAGTGGGTAGTTCTTACTGCAGTGTGGGATTACCCTGGTATAACAAAGTGCCTATTCAATAAATAATTGAAATGTATGTGAGCTACCATCTGGTGCTACAGAGTAGGGATAAAAGTTTATAATCCAGGCCCTTGATGGTAAAGGGATGGGCCTAAATCTGGACTGCTGTATATTTGTGTTCCATCAACAAGGAATACCCTTAAACCAGTTGATACTGTGTGTTCCTCCCTTTCCTTCAAGCTGTTAAAAACAAATAAATGCTGACAACAAGACACATTTTATCTCTGTCCTAATGCCCTCACAGTATGTTTCCACTGACAAGGAACTTGTTTCTGCCTCCAGCTAATAAGGAAAATATCATGCCAAACACTCTGATTCTCCTCATGTCATGATGTGCAGGCTTAGGTACAGCCTGATTCTATGTTAGAAGATGTTCTGTATTGATTCACACCAGATTTGTATGCTGTTATGTGTCTGTAGAAGCATGAGAATGCAGTGAAATATTTGGGATATACTTTGCAGATCAGTGTTTCTCTATCAGCAGGAGACAGAAGGAATTTCCTTTGACAGAATGGAGACTTATCACTGACAATGGAAATAAACTGCATAGATATTAAGATTAAATTAAGCTGAGCTATATAGCGAGCGTTTCTTTGCTGTTTTGGATTTAAAACTGAGTGAGATATCACATACCTAAATTTTCCCTTAAAATGGTTCAGTGTGACTAATGGGCTTGTGTTCTTAATTGCCAACAGAAAGCAGAACTCAGGCATGGTTGTTGTGGCAGTTTTTGCCAGGCTGTGGGGTGCAGAGGAGATGCTGAGCTGTGTGGTGTATCTGCTGGATGTGGTATTGCTGCTCTCTGACAGCAGCATGATGCTTCTCATGTTCTGAAGCTGGTGACTGTGGGAGAAGGGAAGTGGGAGTTCAGAAAATTAAGTCCCACGTTTATCTTGTGAGATTTGTGCTGCCACCTCCTTATTCAACATCTGTAGAAGCCGTGCACCTCACGTGCCAAGACTGGTGAGCCCCAAATGGTAGATTTCATTGCTTTTGTCCTTTGAATCCCACTGCTGTTTCCTGGCAGTCCTGCCACAGGCTTATTTCTTCAAAATCATCTTCCTATTTGCTAACCGTAGAGGAGCGCAGGGTGTGGCCATTCGCCTTGAGGCGGCTTGTGGCTTCCATCGCTTTAGAAATGTAAGAATCTGCCATTTTAACCTTGGCAATTGTAGCTTTCCCATGGTGAAAGGAGCTTGCAAACAGACTAGATTTTTTCCCTATGCTAGAGGTATAATATGCATATCTTTGTGCCAGGTATCTTTGGAGAAGAGCTAGCTGAGCTGCAAGTGAGGAGTTCAGAAGTCCTTCTAGTTATTTTTAACTCCTGTTGAATAAGGTCTCACCTAATTGGTTATCACTGTAATGTTTGTATAATAGATACTAAAATAATCCTCAGTATTCTTAGTGGAATTTGAATCCAAGTCTGTTAGATAGCAGGCCGATGTCTACCCAAATCTGTGCTTAGTGTCTTTAAACAGTTGCTGCATCTGCTGCTCCTAGACTGAAAAATAGTAAGGAATCCTGACAGTGAGGAGTTCTTTTTATTCCAGTTACATTTGCTCATTCCACTTTGAAGGTCTTGAGTGAAACTGGGCTGCTAGAACCCTCATGCCTCTGAGGCAAGATTGCTTGACCATCTCTGCTCGTCATTCCAGTTATCAGGAGCGCAGCCTGGCCGGCTTCTGGGGAGATGCGCCACTGCACAGATCCGAGTCCTAGAAAGCCTGTAGAAGAGTCTGCAAGGCCCTGGAAGTCTGTGAAGGTACTGCCCTTGGTAAAGCTGGCCCAGGACACCAGGCAAGGCTACCTAAAGCTATTGGCGAGCATGGAGGAGGCTGATGAATTATGGTGGACACCAGTGCTTGGGTTCTTTGGGGTGGTATTGTCCATGCACTGCAGAGGGACCTCCTGAGAGATTGTTCCCACAAAAAATATGTGCTGTCCCTTGTTTCAAGAGAGGAGTAGTACAGGAGTGCTGGAGCTGCACAGCTACTGCAGCTCAGGTGTTCCTCCTTGTTCTGTTATACTGGGGAATCCGAATCTTTCATATTTCAGTGCTAGAATGGCAGCTGGCAGGGCATCTTGCTGGGTGGCATCACATTTGTGCTTGTCTGACATCACCTTCTTTTTCAGGAGTTATCTTAGTTAGCTGGTGCTTACTGCCCCTCACTTCCAGTCAGCAGGGACTGGCACAACCGGCTGCTCCGTTTTTGAACAGCTACTTGGCACAGTTTGCAGCCGGTAGGCAGGCATGTTCAGAGAAGAGTCTGACAGAAATGGGCCTTATTTGTATTCAAAATGCTCTTGGTGCTGCATGGATACTCTTGCTCCAGCCTTTGTTTCCTCTGACCCTGTTTTGTAGTGCTGGCATACTACAGAGGGCAAGATGGCACATGTCCCCACAGAGTTCATGCAGTGTTGTCTCACTCCTGAACCAGGTACTGGCTAGTCCTCTCTGTGAGAACACCTCAAAACCAATGTCAGAGTAGTTTAGACTGATTTGAAATTTGGGTAGTTTTTCCTTGAAGCAGCTGCATGGGAAGCTTCAGTGGACTGTTCCTCCTGATGTGTTATGAACCATCTGTTTGAATGCTGACTTCTCTTCTGCGCTTCCAGTTTGTGCAAGGTCTGCTACCCAGCTAGACTGGTGTTTTTTGCTTTTGGGTAATGTGTGTGTTTTTTTTTCTGTTTGGGTGTTTGTTTTTATTTTCCTGAAAGGAACTTACATTGAGGGGGCTAAAGCTGTGCGGAAAAGAAAGAAGATTGTAGATGATTAACACAAGTAGGCCGGCTGGGCACCTGCTGCCAAGCCCTTGAAGACAGTCTGGCATAATAGGCAATGGATGCTAGTGTAGTTACAGCAATATATTCCCAGTCTGGGCTGGAGGAGGGAAAAACGTGCATGTGGAGCGCCCAGAGCAACTTCTCTAGCCTAGCCACAGGCTGCTGATTTTGCATATATATGTTACACTTCAGGCTGGGCTACAGCTGGAGAAAACATGCGTGGAAAGTTCACCAGAAAGGGTTGCTGTTGTGCTGCTGCTGGTGCAGTGATTCACAGCTTTGGGTCACTGTTAAGACTGGTGCTTCAAGTTTGGATCTTGCTGTTTGGGAGTCTCTGTGAACGTTGCAAGTCTACTCCGAGACCTACTTTCTCCTCCTTCTAGTTTTGCTTAAAGAGGTGCCTTAATCTTTCAAATAAAAAATAAAATGAGAAGGGAGAGCCTTGCAGGGTGGCCTTTCTGTCAGAATAGAGCCTGTTCTCTCGGCCTGAAAGCAATTGTGTTTAGAAGTGTGGATGTGAACCTGAGTAAAGGTCTTCACAGCCTCCGTAAGAGTATCTTCAAAACTAGCTGCAGGGTAGATTTAGTCCTCTGGCTGCTACAGGCACTGATGTAGTAGAAAAAGTGCTAGGTAAGGGTGGAGGCATGATGTGTGGCTGAGTGTGCTGTTAGTGTAGGAGGTGGAAACTATCCTTAAATGTTTTTGAGATGACCTTAGAATTGTCAGGCTTTGAGGGTTGCTTCTGAGGATGTTTTCTTTGGCCTTTTTGGGTTAAACCAGGAAAAACTGTCACTTGATAACTCGGCCTATCTCTTGACTTGAGGGCTTAAATTCCTTTCTTTGTTCCCTTTAGCACTCCTCCCTCCTCCTCTGCTTGCAGAAATACACCCAGAAAGCCAGGAAAGAACCTCAGGCTCTGCTAGCTTGTATAATGTCCTTCTCTGTACAGGCAGAAGCTGTGCAGTGAGCGATAAGCCTGTTGGGTACATGGGCAAAGTGAGTGTGGTTATGAAAAAAAAAAAAGAAGAATTTCACGTTCTGGCCTGAGTTCCTCTACTTCCATTCTTTGTCCACCAAAGCCTGTTGCAATCCCCTATATGTTGGCTAGTGGCAGGAGGGTGTGGATCAGGGACTGCCGGGGCAGGGTGAAGCTACAGGTGCCTTGCAGAGGTTCTGGAAAGGCCAGCGGTGGTGGTGGCCGTGGTTTCGTTGTGCACAGTGCAGTGGGGATGCAGCAGGAGCCTTTTTCTGTGCCCTGAAGGCTTTCATGTGGTTGGAGATGGGGCACCGCAGTGTGGATCGCCTTTGCTAATGAAACCTTTGATGGTCGTCTGGCAGAACAGTGTGAGCTTGGGCACCGAATCCCGGTTTCCTGCATTCTCTGCTTTGAGCAAACTGGGTTTGTTCTTTTGAAAAACACAGGTCAGGATTAATTCATGGTGAGGTAGCCCAGGCTGCCGTGTTAATTTGGATGGCATTGTCATCTGGGCTAGTGATCTGAAGCCGTGAGGTTCAAAGCCTGACGCTCTACGTACAATGGACCCTTTAGAGTGCATCTGTTCTAATCTGTTGGGTTTAGAACGAGGCAGTATCTTTTAATGACTTTGTCTGTAAAACTTTATGGCTCAGTCATGTTTTGACAGTGGGGAAAGTGGTCTGGAGGATGAGAGATGTGTTGGCGTGTGCCGTTAAAGTAACACGTCCTGAGTGAAGCTCGTCTTTTGCCCTATAGAAGGGAGCTGGTATTGCTTCTCTCCTGTGGATAGAGTTGCTGATAAATAGCAACAGTCTTTAGTGGCAGCTTGAGGAATTATGTGGTATGTTAAAGGCTGTGACCTGTATTCTGAATTTTAGTTTTGTTTTCATATGAAAACTCAGACAGAGGTAGCGAAGTCATTAATAAATTTGTATTCATATGGAAAAAATGTGTGCAGCTAGTAGTTTCTCACACCATGCATGATATGGTATAGAATGCACAAGTAAGGTTGCATAAACATCCATAAGTCTAACAGTTTTTCATGACTTTTTCACTTGGAAATGAAATTATTTTCATATTGCTTTTTCATAGGTGATATTAAGGTACAATATTTTGTAAAAAAAACCCCAAACTTTGTTTACGTCCTTAAAACTTCTGTGGTTGGCACAGTTATATCTTATCAGTGGAAGTGGCTTGGATGTTGGTTTGGTCAGCAGGTTCAGTGCAATGAACTTTTTATCAAATTAAGTTGAACTAACCTTTTTGCAAATAATGCACATGTGGGAGTGAGTCAGTTTCTTCTACATCTACTAGAACCAAACGATTCTGTGTGAGTCAGAACTGAAGAGACTTGTTTTGTAGCTTTTTTTAGCAAGTTGCTATTACTTCATGGTTATACATTAATGTTTGGTGTTTTAGAAATTATCTGTAGCTGAGATTAGTTGTGATTTTTAAACTAATACAGATTCTTCAGATTTAAGAAATTTACAGTTTATCCTTTGCTTGTGATTTTAGGTAATTAATGGAAGCTGGTTTTAGATGGATATTACAAAAAGGAAGAATTATGGTACTTGCTTCCATCACAAATTTATCTGAGCGGTTAAAAGAATATGGTGCCTAGGATTAGGAAAAAACTTAGGGATTCTTCTTTTTCATTACCCACATCTGAAAAGATGAATAGGATGATGGACCTCAAGCAAATCTATTTAGAAAAATAGAAGGAGCTTGTGAAAGCTTTTTACTGTATTTTTGCCTTTGATAATGCTTTAAGCAGAGTTGAGAATCATTTACTAATTCTTTCATAAGGTACACTTGAGAATTCCAATATATCCTTGATGTAGTTACCAGAGAGCTTCTATCATGCTCACTAATATATCCTGCTAAAGCTCTAGGGTTTTTTTCCTTTTTTTCCTTTTATTTTATTTTTTTAGAAAAGGGGTTTAATTTTCAAAAGCTTTTCCAGGTCTAAGAATTTCTAAGTACGTTTGGTCTGCGACGCAGTGTGATCTGTTCATTTTAGCTGTCTCCTAATACTAAAATATTCCACTCTATTTTTCTCATCAGCGTATGCAGATTGCCAGAAAGCGAGCTTTCATTTATAAAGATCTTTGTTCACTATAATGAATGTAGCTTGCTTCAATAGGAAACTACACACTGCTTTCTTAAGCCCTGATTTTGCATAGATCTCAGTAATCATGTCTGTAGATATACTTAGAGTGCATTCAGATTAAGTGCGTGCATCCGTCATTGCCAGCTGAGGCCTTCAGCATCCTGAAGTGCCTGAGATCTTAATTTCTCTCATTCATGTCATCAGGATCTCGACACAGAAACCTGTTTTTACTTAACCGTGGCCTACAGCTTCAAATGCGGCTGGTACCTCTGGGTGCCCAACCTGAGACCTCCTCTATACAGAAGTCTGAACTTTGGAAAGTGATGGGGATGTCTTCATCAAGTATTGAATCATAGTAAATGCGTGGAGTTTATTAATCAGGTGCGCATTAATGAAGGCTGAAGTACAGTTCTTAATTTGCTTAAGTGCAGTGCCATTGAGGGCTTAATACGTATAACTTCCCAAAAATGACAAGAAAAGATTAGAAACAGCATCAATTTCAGATATGAACGGTGAAAAGAATTTTTGATATAGCTGTTCTCCAACATAAAAATAAACATGGATAATTGCTTTGTGAAATCCTACTTGAAATGTATTTATGCCAGTTTATCAAGATGTGTATGTTCAGGATTTTAGAAAAGTCTATACAAAATTCTGTCTGGACTTCTAATTTTTGTCCAAAAAAAAAAAAAAAGTCAGTGAAAGATGAAGTAATAAGATGAAACCAGTTTTAAACTCTCCTAAGTAGATACATGGAAGTGAGTGTTAGTGTTGCATCTGTACTGGCAATATTGTACTTTTATTTGGGACTATGTAGTTCATGGGATGTATATTCACTCTTTTTATCGATGATGTAAGTTTACTCAAGATGCAACAACCACTAGAGAAGTATGGGGTTTTTCACTGTTATGATTTCCCTGCTAGCTTAAGAACTAAGCCTGCATGCTTCTGTCGGATGGATGAGATTTAAGGAAAAGCTTTGGGTCGCTAGAAATTCTCCAAAGGTACATAACCATGTCATGCCCTAAATTGGTTTCAACCCTGTAGTACTGGAAAACAGACAACAAATACCCTCTCCCAGCAAGCACTCCTTTTTTTTTTTTTTAGTTGAAAGTGTTTAAAAACTTGAATCCCTTTTAGAGTTGTGCCAGGTGGGGTGGGGGAAATCTGTGTCCTCATGTGAGGGAAGACAAGGCTTCTAGTAATTGCATTGTAATGCTGTTGAGGCACTTAACCTTTTTCCAACTCTTGAGGAATTCCTCTCTCCCTGGTTTCCCCTGTTCCAGAGATCTGTGTGTACCTTGGGGGTGGATGGGGCTCGTCTCCCTTGCGTCACACACCTTTGGGTTGCTGCTGCCGTTTCTGCGTGACTTCTGTGATCTTCATTTTGCACATCTTTCCTCCTAAGTTGGCTTCCTCATGGAGCTTTTCTGTGTGCTGCCAGTTTTATTGTTGTCCGTGTGACTTGGATTATCAATACTGAACCCTGGAATGTTCCGAGTGTCTTTTATTTTACTGTAATTAAGGCTGAGTAGAAACAGCAGGCGGATGACTGTAGGCATGAAGATCCTATTATCACTTTGAAATATGTTCCCAAAGGTTTGCTTTTTAAGATGTGTGTTTTGTCTTTAAATTTAGCTCTTTCTCTGATAGGATTAGGTAGGATGTCATGTGTTGTTGTTCCCTCCACCCCCATTTCTGTGTGTGATGGCTATGGTCTCCTTGTCTGAAAAATAGATGCCTGGTGTGCATGCTCTGCAGGCTTTCTTTTGCAGGCTTCTGACTGTTCTTGGACTGTGGGTCAGAAGAGTAACAGATCTATTTTTTTCTATGGCTAGGTATACTTGAGTAAGAAGTTTGTGTTGAAAACTTGAAATTAAGGGATTAGGTTTCTATTATTTAGTCTGTGATCATTTGCACTGCGTCTGAGCAGAAAAAATATCTGTCCACATTTTCTTTTTTTTTTTCTCCCTAATTTCTCTGCTTTTTAAGACTGTCGTTTGCTATCAGTGGTTTCTTTTACGATAGTTTTGTTGCCCCACAACCCTGTCAAATTACCTAAGAAAAAGAAGTACATTTTTGTGATTCAGAACCTCGCTTTCTATGACTTGTTACAGGAGGCTGTACAAATGGCTAAAAGTGATCTAAAGGTCCTAATGGAATAACTGGTAGCTCGTAACCACTAGATGTTGGCTATAAATGCCGAGTGGAGGCTGAAGTCTGTGGTATTTAATCTTTCTGCCTTTTATGGGAAATATGGTATTTTTCCTGAACTCACAACACTTCATCTTTCAGAGCAGACTTTCTGAGAAGCTGCAGATGAGTTAGCCTGTTGTGTCACAAGGAAGAAGCACAAACATTTTCCTTTCAGACCAGCTTCAACTAGTTGTCACAAAATGCCTTAGTCATGTGCCATGGTATCACTGCACGGAGGAATTAAGTTTGACTGTGTTAACGTAGTTACGTAACTGAAGATTTCTATTACCAGTCAGTTCAGCCTTTGATTTCCTGGACAGTTAATATTTAAGTTGGGAATAATGGCAATACCAAACAGCTGTTTTTAAATCTGGCTTGGTACTTCAGATAACATAATAGAGGACAACATACGGTGGGGATACTGAACTGGAGGCTGTATCAGGCCCACAGACTGTCTTTATCTTAGCCTTAGAAGTGTTTACTGGCTATTAAGGCAACTGAACTGTGGTTAGCACTCTGTATTGTATTGTGGACCAGCAGGATTTACTGGATTGATTGTAGAGCTGTACCAACAAGGCTATATTGGTCAGACAAAGCCTGGTCAGGTCTATATCCATGGCTGGAAATGATCAATCTTTGTGCATTGTGAACTTGACTGTGTCTGCTGTGAATCGTAAAGACAAAAGACCTGACACCAGGATAATGAGAGAAGGGGCAAATTTTTCGTTTAAGAAATTCAGTGCTCTTAGGAAAGCATTTTGCAGTAATTATCCTCGACGTTAAAGGTATGCGTGCGTTGAAGTTGGGCAAACCAGGAGCGGAAGTGTCCTGCTTGATTTTGACAGAATTGGAGCTACAGGTAGTTTTGTTATGAACGTCCTGTTCTTGTGGGTAGTATTGGACATCGTAAAGATTCTGTTTAATGTTTCAGGTGCTATTCGAGAGTGGAGATAGCAGAGAGTGTGTTTGTACTTTACCTTTTGCATACCAGCATTATTCAAACTGTGAAACCTCACAAAGTTCAGCATGACAGGTGTGGAGCCTTGCACTGTGGAGCTGTAAAATTTGGTAATGACCAACTAGAAAGCTGCCTTGCAGAAAAAGGTTCAGGGATCCTGGTAAACAATAGTTAATAAAGTCAGTAGTGCCTCATTGTCGAAAAGGAAGCTGGCAGTGTGCTGGAGTGCATCAGCAAGGATGTAGCCAGCAGTTTGAGGGAAAGGTGGAGGGAAGTGGTTATTATGCTCTTTACAGCACTTGTGAGGTCACTTCTGGAGTACTGTCTCCAGTTCTGGGCTTCCCAGGGCAGAAACAACAGTGGGAAACTGAAACAAGCCCAGCAGAGAACGACTGGCATCGTTGGAGGCTTGAAACACTTGGTGTGCAAGAAAAGCCTGAGATACCTGGATACCTGAGATACCTTGATGAGCCTGGAGAAGGGGGATCTGATGGTGAACCTTAACTGTCAGGCTGGGGAGAATGCAGGCAGGCTCTTCTCAGGCGCACCTCAGAGAAGGAGGGGCAATAGATGCAGGCTGTGGCAAGGAGGATTCTGCCTATGTGTTAAGGGGGAAAAAAGTATGTTCTGAGGGTGGTCAGGCACTGGAAGAGACACCCAGAGAGGTGATTGTCTCTCTGTCCTAGGAGATAAACTGTAGCTGGACAAGGCCTTGAGCGACCTGATTGGACTTTGTTGTTATCTCAACTTTGAGTAGGAGATTGGACTCTGATCTCCAGAGGTCCCTTCCAACTTAAAATTATTCTCTGGTTCAGTGTGGTTTTTTTTTTTCCTGTATCAGCAGATTTATTAAATGTCATGGCTGCTTTAATAGAAAATGGTTGTTCTTCATGCTTCTCAGAATGAAAAGAAATATATGAGATAGCATCTTCTTGTTGTTATAAAGTAGTTGACACAACTTGTGTAAATTTACTATTCATTTTTTGATAATCTTAGGTGTTTGCCATGATTGGTTGACATTTTACTGTGTGGTCTGAACATAAGCATTGACAAGCTTTTAACTAAATTTTTAGGCTTGTAAATGATGGGAAACTAAATTTTGTTCATGTCATTCTGCCATGTATTGAATAAAAGCACCAGTTTCCTTGTTCCTGAAAGAGAATTGCCAGAACAGGTTTCAAGAACTTTTGAACCTATGTTTTATGTCTACTGCTTTTTCCCAAGTGTGATTTCCTTATGTCTAGTTGTTAGCCTTGATAGCAGTTGAAGTATTTTAAAGCTTTGTTCCACGGAACTGTCAGAAGAGTCTGCAATCCCTGCATGACTGTGAGTCTTAATCATCCTTTATAAAAAATACAGGTTTAGCTGTTCTGCTTGGTATGTTCTCATGTCTCAAAGGGATCTCTGTCTAGTAGGGTTCCTAGTATCCTTGTATCTGACACTATAAGGAATCTGACTAAGCGGTTGCTAACTACAGAGAGTAACAAATCTTCCTCATAGTTGTAAAGATCTAATGGTAGGTGTTCACTGTTACTCAGTTTCTTCTGTCAAATATAACCTTGTGTGAAGTTGGACTTGCAACATGGTTTTAATGCTGATACTCTTTCTCGATGGTAGTGCACTTTGCAAACTAAAACACACAACAAATTTAGTGTTTCAAAATCATATTGTTATGTGGAAAACAGCATGGAAGTACTATCGATGATGAGGATAACAATGTGCAAATGGAATAAAACCTAAGTACCGAATCTTTTATTAGTGGTGCGTTGTAATTATTAATAGGTTAACCTCAGTGGCATTTGACTTTCCATACAGTGAATTTATATCTGTGGTTTTTGTCTATGTTTCTTGCAGCAAACCCCTGGGAAAATAAGATTTTTCAAAGTTCTCATGACTCCTAAATGCCTGGAAGTCTGGATGACACCCTTGCCAGGGAACATACCCCGTCAGCTGTGCCATGAAGGCGTGCATTGACAGTGCTATGTCGTATAACGGTCCATTACCCTTCTGGGGCAAGGACTGTGGATGTGAGCAGTTTGTAACGTGTGTTAGTTTTTCAGAAGAAACCTTGAACAAAGTGTTGTACAGTTGTTTCAAGTGCTGTGGTTGTGAGCCCTCAGCAGTGTCTGTGATTGATGTATGGCAGTTGTTGACACTGTTTTCTAGTTGCAGTTCATTGCTTCGTTCTTGGGAGGTATGGGCACACTGTGCAGATACTTTGGGGGGAAAAAAGCAGTAGCTTCCTTTTCTGGAATGAGTTTTGCTGCCTAAAACTACTGAGAAGTAATATCCCCCTCCTCCCATATTCTTAATTTCCTCTTTTGTTTCATTGTTCAGACATTTTATTTCTTATTTTCTATTCCCTATTCTTATTTAGAGGAAGTGTTTTGCAGTGATGACTTTAAACCAGCAGTTCCCACTCGTGCACACGTTGCTGCAATGATCTTTTGTGTCGGGGGCTGTAATATGTCATCGTGCACATTGTTATAATAGCTCTTACTTTAAGTATATGCTTGATAGCTGCAGAATAAATAATACAGAGACTTTACTGGAAAATATGCTTCAGTAATTTACCTTCAGAGCTCTGTGGGTAGCTCTGAAATGGGTGACAGCTGGTCAAAGATAATGGATTATCTTTCTACAAGAGAGAAGCGTGGGGAAGACCTACTTCTTACTTCAATCTCCTTGCCTTCATCTCTCCCTTCCCCCTCATGTCCCATATAGCACTTAAGAACCTGCCCTCTCCTCATTTTCTGAGTGACTTAGGTGGAGACTGTTAGTTATCACTTTTTTTTGTTTAAAGTAAAGAAATAAATAATTGTCAAGGAATCAAATTTAGCTATGCTTAACAATTCATGGAAGAGGAAATCAACACTGTCTACTTGTAATCTTTTAACACTTGTCCAGAAATAGATTGCTGAGGATCGTAGTATTTGAATTAATATTTGCAATATTGAAATAAAAAGTAAGCAGGTACACGGATTAGAAAGGACTGGGACAAGCATAATTTAAAGTCCTAAATATTGTTCGATAAACTACAAGCAGTGGTCAGGCTAGATGTCTTTACCTGGTCCTTACTGAAGTGATAGCCTGTACTTTAAGGAAAGCTTTAAGTTGAGCTTATGTACTAAAATCTCTGTTAAATATGATGTTGAAGGAGAGAGTTGGAACTGATGATAAAGAAAATTTTGTCATATATGACAACTCCAAGATTCTTTCTAGACTTTGAGGGCGTTTGTGTTAAAATGTGTTCACATAAGAAAGGGGTTTCATGTGTTAAAATATGTTCACGTAAGAAAGATGAGACTCCAGGTTGACTTCTTAGTTCTTTGAAAAAGCATTTCTTATAGAGTGATTCTTCTTCAGAAAAGGACAACTTCTTAAATTCTGTTTTCATATAATACAGCTGTAAACACTCCTGGCTTCTTTCCTTCCTTTAAAATACAGCTGAACAGTCAGGAGTAAACTTTTGCCAGCAACTGCGCAAATTACTCAGTTGCTGTAAAATTTCTTGAAATAATTAGGTACATTTTTTGTCCCTTGGTGAAAGAAACTGCTGGTGCTGGCTGAACACCGTAATATAAATTGTGACAAAATGACACTTGCTGCTCATGCAAACAATACAGTGGAGTAGTTCAACATATATCTGTTCCTGATACTTCTTTTTAAAGATTTTGTGTACCTGGGTTTTATTTTATTTTTTAATGATGCTGGGAAGAACTTGGTTTTAAAAATTGAATTACACAGAAAATGAGTTAAGTTTCAACACATTGTGATAAAAATGAAATTGCGTAGCTGTTAGGGTATAAACATTAGGATGATTGCCAGAAGAATAGTCTCCAGGACTTGAACTCTTTTAGAGAAGGTTTGAACAACAGAAGTGCGAGCTTTGTGATAAGTACAGCCTCCTTTCCTCTCAGTGCTGTCTCTGTCCTGGAGACCATTGTCACAGGCAGTGTCACAGACCGTGGAAGCTTGTGTGCTACTTTTAAAGCTGTGAAACTACCAAGACATTAAAAACATCTTTGATAATGTTTATGTCCTTGCTGGATTCACAGTGCCAGTCCAAAGATGGAATGGTGTCTTACTAAGCAAGCAGTCCTAAGCTCCTTTTTCATGTCAGTTAAAAAAATGAGGTCTAAGTTGCATAAATAGCGAGCAACTTAGGAGGAGAAAAAGTAAAGGAAAAAAATGAAAGATTTATCTCTGCCAGATTTTTCTGTTAGAAAATACCAAAGAAGTTTATGGAACAAAAAGTTTAAATAGCCTCAGCTCCACAATACTAGCATCAAAAAATGAAACTAGAGTGTGAACTACAGCATCAAGGATGAAAAGTTTGACAGTCCTTAAAAGATTGTGGTTTGGGACTGCATGTTTTTTTAAAGTGAGTCAATACAAGTGGAAAATATTACTTAAGAGCTAACACAATCACTGAATGGGCCAAGTAGCCAAGGTTTATTTACTTAGATGACACTGGAGATAAACTAGTAAAGGAAAATACTAAATTCTGTGTGGAAAAAGAGAAGAGAATGGGATATAGCTAAAATGACGTGTAAGCAAGTAGAAGGGCAACCATTTGGCTTTTCTCTGTGTAAGCAGTTGACTCAATGTCCGTACTAGTTTGCAGTTACATTGCAACAGATTTTGAAGATTGGCATAAATTCCTTGTTCTTCTGCTTGTGGCCTCATCTTCTGCTTGTGGCCTCCTCAGACGCTGTGTCCTATGTCAGAAGATCTCTGAAAGGAAGTTAATGCATCTTCTCTGGTTCCTACTCTGGAAATGCGAAGTTGTAAAAGCACATCTACGCTGGTAGAATTTTCCAGCTGCATCTGTACTGGCATGCAGGTGCTCACCCTGATGTTAAACTGGAACATCCAAATATTTGGTTGTTACTTTCAAGTATGAGTAAAGGAAAAGGTTGGAAGCCAACAGAATAGAGCCCGAGGTATAGAAGATGATTTGAGATTGCCAGCGTACTACAAGCTTGTTCTGAATGTCCTTGTACTTGATTGTCTGTTTTCAAGTCAACACACCTGCCCAGATGGGCTGTAAGTGAGGAAAGGAAAAGGAATTCTCTACTTAAATACAGGGAAATAAATCCTAGGGCAAAAGGATTATAGATGTAGTGCTTATTAAACAAAGATGGCATGTGGATAATCTTACTCTTAAATTCAAGTGGAGTGTCCAAAACTGAAGAGTTGTGCTTAAAATTATAAGCTTAAAAGTAGAATACATCAGATAAATATATCAGATTATATCATATATAAATATCAGGTATATGTACACTAGACACAGCATCTGAGATAAAAGCTTATTGGCATGACCCTCACTTGATATGCCTGCCTTGAAAAGCTGAGGAGCAAGATGTAAAGATGTGACGTCTCGTATTTGCAACCATGAGTGTAATGATTGAAATACTTTTCACATTTTAATGGCAGTAAATTTGGTATCAGCTGAGGACAGGGAACAGGTTTTTGTTCCCTACTGGCTTTAAGTATCTGCAAGAAAGAGGGAGAAGGCACAAACTAGGGAGCTTGGCTGGCTGCTGATCATGCCGGGGCATGCAGTAATGGGAGGTATGTTCTGGTTTGGAATGGTGGTGTGGAGGATATAAGTTTCCAGGAGCCTACAAGAGGTTTGGGATTGCTTAGAAGCATGTCCATTAAAATGTGTCATGTGGGCTGACAGCCTGTTGAGAGCTTGTTGTCTAAAATTATGATCCAGAAACCGGATTCGAGAATTTCTGAAAGATGTCATGCCAAAGATGTTAGGGAAAGATGGGCTAAAAATACTAAACAAAATCAAAAGCAAGTGTATTCCTTGATACACAAAATACTGAAGTAATGGGAAAGAATTAATTTGGTGTACTGTACATAAATTAGCAGAAAGTTGGATGAGAAAGGGTGACAAAAATGCAGAATGGGAGAAAGAGAAGAAGGAAGAACTCTTATCCTGACTGTACTAGAGAAAGCTGAATTTATAATGCCTGGAGACTTGGAAATGTCTCTAGGAAAAGGCATGGTGTTCTGTTTTTAGATTCTTGTTCTGTATGCTTTGCATATACATGAGATGATGAAACTCGTTTTAGACATGCTCTGAAACAGTTGGATTTTAAAAATTCACGCTTAACTCTTCCAGGATTTGATGTCCCTAAGGACAAGTATTTGATTTAAAGGACAGTTTAAAATTTTGAATATGTATAAACTGTCATGTGTCTGGTATTCCAAATAATAATTTTTCAAAAAATGTTTTCTTTCAGAGCTATTCAATGTGTATTAAAAAAGCCCTTTTGCTTCCAAGCAAGCTTTAGATGGATTTTTGTTCTTACTTAATAACAGGTGTTATGATCTTGGACAGTTTGAAGCTTCAGAACAATTAGTTGATGCTGTTTAGCAAACTTATAACTTAGATGGGCAATACTCTAAAATAGATTTCTGCAGGCTTTTTCAATTTAAATTTTAACTGTAGTATATGGAAAGCCTGAGGCTAAATATAGAATAATTTTGCAATGTGCTGAGTCAGTGTCGGACATTAAGGAAAGTTGCAGAGTGAAATTAGAAGCACATTGCTTTGGATAAGCTTTTCATCGCACCTTGGATATTCCCTTCTTTAGCAAGTAGGTGCCAAGAAGCATCCTGTCCTCTGAGAGATGCTCTTCCCTTCTGAATACCCCAAAACGCAGGATTTTTTCTGTTACTAATGGCTGACCATGCTCCTAATGCCCTGTGTTGTGTTGCTGATGGCTTTTAACGTTGAGTCAGTGAAAATGTTGTAAATGGTCTTTTTCTTCATCCCTCCCAGCCAGGGGCGTTGGAAAGAGCAGAACAGGGCAGAATGGTTTGGCTCTAGAGTTCCTGATCTAGAGAGGGAGCTGAAGAAGTTAAAGCATTTGTTATCATAAAAAAGCCACTCTGAGCCTTCAACTATAATGTGTAGCAAAATCCTAGCATGGGGCTTGTTAGTATTCTCTGCAGATGTAAAGGCTTTTTCCCCCTTCTCTGCTTCTGAGTGACTTCAGAGCTACTGCAAATATTCTTGTGCCTGGTTACAGTAATTGCTTGTCGCGTGTCTTCGTGGCCTTTTCCTGTGGCAAAAATCTGACTTTTGTTGACCTTTTAATTAGATCTGGAGCTCCAGGGAAGTTCTGAAACAGGGGTGAGTAATGTCTCAGAAAATGTCCTCCTGCCACTGCTGTTGAAAAGGAAGCGAAGAGAAAGATGTGCCACACCTGTGCTTCAAGTCGCTGTTGCTGTCTGAACACTTGAAACTGAAAAACTGCTCAGGGTATTTACATGAGGAGTGTCACAGCCTTGAGCCATCAAAAAAGAAAAAAAAATGGGTGCAGTTCTGTGGCACACCGTAAGCTGATCCAACACTCCATCCCCTTAGTCTTATATTTCCTAGTTGATGGTGTTGGTCTGGCCAAGAACTGAAGTATTACGGGACAGGTAATTGCCACTTGACTCTGCTTTCTTACCCAGCTTTCTGGGGTGTCAGCACCAAAGCAGCAACGAGATGGCTGTGAAGGCCCTTGCGTGGGCAGTTCATGTCCCCTCGGTCTCCAGAAAAGAGCTGCACTCCTTTACCCTTCTTGCTTTTGCTGGGGTAACAGCCTCTCCTGACCCTTCATAAAGTAGATTTCTCTCCTGTCACTGTAACTGTGTTTGTGTAGAGGGCTTTGTTAAGAAGGGCTTGTTAATAGAAGCCTTTAAAATGAAGAAGGTGTCGTGGTAGATATAGCACTGATGTAAAGTATGAGTTGTTACATAATACATGTATTAAGTTTTTAGTAACTTGAGAGAATATCTTGCATATATCTGGAGTTAACAGAAGATGTGTGTTTACTGTAAATAATTGATAAAACAATTACAAGTTACACTGCTTGTCTAGCTAAGTTTTACTTCTAAGATGAAATAAAGTATGCAGTCAGAAAATAAGACCTTTCCTCATATGTTGATGATGTAAGTGGTGGCTTAATTAATGTAAATGTATGTACGCTTATATCAGCACAGTGTGGTCATCAGACTGGAATTGCTTTATTTCTTAGCAGGATGTGCAAGAGGTGCTGGGTCTGATGAAATTTGGATTCATTTGTATGTTGCTATTGAAATTTGACTGAGCTCAAATTTAAGATTTTCATAATGTCTAGTTTGAAACTGTCTGAAAAATAAATGACTCAAAGTTTTTTCTGAGCAGTCATAATTCCCAAATTATTCTAAAAAAAAAATTAACAACTCTACTTTTTAGATTATGTATCATGCAGTAAAATGAGTGGATTCTAGCAATATTTACAACTTTGTTATGGAACGAAATAAAATGAATCACTGAAATTTTCTTGTTGGGACAAGTGATTAGTGTAAAAGCCTGAAACAATTTTTCAATTACTGCTGTGTCTTAGCGTGTGATCGCCGTTTGCTGTGGTTTAAATGGCCTCTCCAACACTTGCGAAATCTGGCTGTGGACTAGGAGTACACAAAAATTCCAGTACAAATAAAGCTATATTAAACACAGTTTGTATTTTGTGGTGATTGCTGTCCGTTTCTTTCAATATTTTGACATGTAGCTTGGAAGAACGTGTCCTGGATGTGCTGTAGGTCAGCTAGAAACGGACTCTTGCGTAGCACTTCCATGCTTACTGCAGTCTGAGGCAGATCCATGTCAATTCCAAAAAAGGCCATTTTACCTCTCTCCAGCCTCCTCCTGCTGCCTGCCTTGGGCTGGGGCTCCGAGGTCACAGCTGCATGTGAGTCACGTTGGGCGAGTGGTTTGCTGAGAGGGGGTGGGATAGGCAAGTTGGCTTTCGCCTGCAAGTGTTTCCTGGTTTGACGTACTGCGTGAATGCTGATGATGATCTGGACAATAGAGTGGTGGGGCATGGTGGGAAGGAACAAGAGGGACTCTTTGGCAGCAGAGTAGATTTCCTGGATTAAAGTCGTTGTGTAGCTTCACATTCAGTTGTCTCGAAAGTTCCAGGGAAAATCTGTAATTCAAAGAGCCTGGGCATGATTTGATGGGCGTGTGTCTTCTGGGGAGGGTATGATCGTCTTCAGGAAAATAAAAGGACCAAAGACAAAGCTTAAGAAGACAGTGGATATCAACAGTTACTCAAGAGCACAGAAGATTCTTTTCTTTTTTTTGTGGAATATTAATCTTTTCTTTGCATTTTTTTTAGCAAGGCTTAAGAGGAAGTACCACCTTTGAAAACCTAATGAAATTCCAGTAGAAGCAAGATCTGGTATTTCAGTTTCTTCAGAAAGTGACAACTTGCAGAATAATAGGGCATCTGCACAATAGAGCAGTCAGTGAAGTCTTTAAGGCTGAAGAGACAGACAGACCACCAGGGAATCCACTGTTGGTGTGTAGTCTGCTGAAAGAGCTGGAAACCTTAGGGAAAGGTTAGAGAGATATGGCAGCTTTCCCTCTCCCAAACAGATACGACAGGTTGGACAGAAGTATGAAAAACTGGATTACAAACTGCAGTCAGGAACACCGTTTCTCTAGAAGCTTTCTTAATTCTCCCATGAGACTTGGACTAGAACTTACTCTTGAGCTGTTGAGTGCTTTTTGAAATGCTCTGGTTAATATTCATAAAGGTACAAGTTTTATGGTTCAGAATGTGTCATCCTGCTTTAAAAAGTTTGTCCGTGTCCCGATAGCTATATGCTAAAATGTCGCGTATCTTGAAGCTGTACCAAGCTTGTGTGGACGGCAAGTCATCTTTGGGTTTTCCAAACAAAATGCTGTGTTCACAGTCACATTTTTTTTTTGGTCTTAGTACTAATGGTTCCATCTTTCAAGGTCAGCTTCAGTATTAAAAAAAAAAAAAAAAAAAAAAGACAAACCCTGCCTGAATTGGTTTAGAGACCAAATTGTACTTTCCTGTGCTATGGAACATTCTATAACTTCCTTCTCTGTTAGATCTCAGATATCAGCTTCTCCCTTCTATTTGCATCCATCATAGTATTAGCATATGTCATTGCCTTCAGGTCTGATTGGTGTGTGGTTTTTATTTTACCTGACCATTATTTTTCTGTAGGTAAGCTACTGTCTTATATACATATGAGTACAGCAAATAGTAATTTGGTGTTTGTTCTGGGGTAAGTAAGCCAACACTTACTTCCTCTTGCCTGCTGGCGCTCTGTTGCTGCCTAGTTCTCAAAGAGAAACACAGTGACTTGGGCAGGAGTTACGCTGGCAGCTCATTTTGTCACTTGAACCACTTGGAACCATCTGCATGTTCATCTGTACTTGTCTGTACAAATCTTTTGAGTATTATCTTTGGTGTCCTTTCATTGTAAGTATGAAAAGCAGTGAATGGGCTAGTCAGGCAGATAGCCAGCCATTAAGTGTTTGTGGCAACATTCAAATGAGAGCATATTGCTGCAGATTGAGCCCTTCTGTGTGGTACTTGCTTTTGGGGCTTGCCAGACGAATTAACAGTGGACGTGGATGATGTTTCAAGGTAAATGCCTTGCTCTTCCACTGGCAAATTTAGCGACGCTAATAGGATCAGCGCTAGAAGTGCTACTCATTATTTTTCTTCAAAACATTTCTCGACGCTCTTACCCTTTAGCATGATGATAAATTTTTCATGCCATTACTGCAAAGTAGTACACAAATTCTAAATGTCAGAATCGGTTCTTCTGTAACTGGTGAAGATGCTCGTGGAACAAAATGCAGAAACTATGAGCTCTCAGTCCTGGTTTATGCCTAAAACTAATAGTGGTTTTATCCTTTTAAACCTTTGAGGATTTTGCATATAACTAATTCAAATCTTGTTCAAACTCATAGTTCTGTTAACTGTCGTCAAGGAATCTGAAAGTGGTCAAGCACTCCTTATTTTACATATGTCGGAAGGTCTTCATAAAATGAAGCAAAATCCATAATCATGGCTGGAAATGGATATCTTTGTGTGCTGCTGCTTCAGAAGAGTTTAGATTTTTTTTTTAAGAAAACATCTGTATACCAGATAAAGCATCACAATACAATTTTTAATAATGGAGTTACCACTTACTGTCTTGAAAAACTCTGGCAATCAGCCTCAATAAGATTCAGACTTTCTTCGTGTTGTATTAGTGTATATGTCTGTTTCTACAGGCATTTCAGTTTAGATAAATACTGTTGGAAGAGAACATCTTAAAATTGGGAAGTGCTGACTAGCCAGGCACTATAAAACTGGCTGGCCTTGCCTGGGGGTGAAGGGGACTCGGGCAGGGTGTGAAGCAGCGTCAGGGCTGTTCTGCAAGGGCCGCAAGCGCTTTGCAAGAGGTAACCGGGTGTTTAAGGCAGTGGAGCTTGTGTCATTGTGATGATAACCGAAACCTTGCACCACTGAATTTGTCTAATGGATGTTGATGAATGATGAGGAATCGGATCATTGAGCAAGAGGCAGATGAGAGTAAGTGAAGTGTGTCTATGTGGTTATAAAAACGGGAGGGAGGGCATGGCAGAAGTGAATGGCCCAGCAGAAAATGTGTCAGAGAACACAGAATGTGTCATCTTTCGCTTGTAAACAGCAGAACTTTGGTGAAGTTTGGCTTCCTGTAGAATTGGCATCTACCCCCTTTACCAGGCTCAGTGAAATAACCCCCCTCTTTTCCCACAGTACTGCCTGCCTTCCCTTTCCTGCCGTCCACATCCTTTCCTCCCTCTTCTGTGTCAGCATCACTCCCCTGTCCTTCCGTGACTAGGGACAGCGAGGTACGTCTGCTTTGCGCCGTGCTGCCTGCTGGTTGCCCAGCTAAGCAGGCGGTTGCTATATTCCTGCTTCAGCCTTTCTCTTAGTGGAGACAATTCTGTGTGTCGCTTTCATATTTATTTTTTTTTTAATAAAACCTGTAGTAACTTGGTCTCTTTGGACAACTTCAGTGAAGTTTGGTAAAAGGGATATTAAGGGTCTTCACTGGGATCAAAAGATGCTGTGTGGTGGGGATGGATTCAGACTCTATGTAATCACACGTACGTTATTTCCTTGGGAAACCAGGCTGAAAAAAAAAATTCATGGGTGGATAGTGAGAGAAAAACATTCCAGTGAGAGGAAAAGGGAGGCAAGGATTTATAATTGGAAAAATCAAGACTGGAGTTAACAAAAGATGGAAGAATTAACAAAAATTCACATTTTTGAAATCCAGGAAAAACGTCACAATCAGGAAGCAAGAGGATGGTACTTCTTTAAAACTCCAGTGTGGGTTGTAACAGGTATTTATCACCCTAGTAAGCAGGTTGGGGCTACCTGGGTGTGGGTATCTCCCAAGGCATGTATACAAGCACTAACTTGTTAAACCTGTCAGCTTACTGTTTTAGTAGCAATATCGCAGGAATGCTGTTTCTTTGAAAAGGGTGCACAAAGGGCAAACAAGTTACTTGATTTCTAGAATCTAAGTTAAGAGTGATGGTTGAGGGAAATGGTAAAACTTGCTGCTCTTTCATGTTCTTCCTCCAAAGAAAACATCTTAAATAAAATACTGGATCTGCCTGGTGGGAGTATGTCTCCACAGACAATTATGTGCGTCATTTTGCTGTTTGCCTGACATTAATATTTTGCAATTCACATAGTTTCCTACCACAGCAGTTTGTAAAGGGGGTGAGTTGATAAAGGGAGCATGGTAGATGAATTTTGGAGTGATCAGACAGTTTGGATGTACCTTCTGGGTAGATCTCCTGAATGTTATCTTTGTGTTATATATTGAATTAAACCCACAGTCACCTACAAGATTGGTTCAGAACTGTGAAACTATCTGGTGCAGGGCAGTGCAGTATATGAATAGGTTGTCCAGAGGGGCTGTGAAGTCTCCATCCTTGGAAGTTTTTGAGACCTGACCAGGCAAAACTCAGAGTAACCTGGTCTGAAATCATACTGACTGTGCTTTGAGCAGGAAATTGGAGTTGACACCTCCTGAGGTCACTTTCAACCTGAGTCATTGAAAGAGACCTGTAAGTCTGTGTGTTGTTTTTTTTGCAGTTGGCGCACTGGTTTAATGCTTGAAGCTGCCAATGATAGGAAACACCAGATGTGCTTGAACCTTTGGCAGCTTCAGCTCAGTGGGTTTTTGAGACTCTGAATTTGTGGAAACTTGCACTGCCTAAGAAAATGTGCGGTGGTCCTCAAATTAGAGCCACTGGGTGCCTCCACCACTGAAGCAGTAATTACCATAAATCCTGCCGGTCGTCTTTTGTCCACTGTAACGTAAAGGGGCGAGCTTTTGTGATTCTGGATAGCAAGTTACTGGCAGAAATTGAGTGGCTCAGAATCTGAACAGAAAGCACAAGTCCAAACTACACCTCAACATTTTTAACCACAATCTAGCTTGGGAAAAGCTGTCCTGTTTTTTGAGGATGATGTTGACAATACGTACATCCTTCCCTGACCTTTGAGAAATTAGAGGAAATTTGTTTTATGCTTCTGACTTTGACAGCAGCTGGTGTGCGCCGGTTCCTGGGGTAGCCGAGAGCCCGATCTGCTGTGTTGGATCGTCTCTGCTGGCATTTCCTGCAGCTTTCAGTTCTGAAACAGTCCTCAAATATCTTTTATCAGGTGGCATTATACAAATTGACTGCCGTATAGATTCACCAGCTCACAAACCCAAATCACAACCCTATTTACCTATGACTGCGCTTCACATTAGGTTTTCAAATTTTTCAAATTGATGTTTTCTTTTTGTGTAAACAAAGTATCCTAGTCCCATCTATCAGAGGAACAAGGGAATGTGATCAGAATACAATTTGTGAGTGCAGAATTATGCCTTTCATACATACCTTAGTTTTTGATGAAGAAATATCTACTGGCATTTCACTTCCCATTTTGAATATTGGTGAAAACATTGACTGTCAGTGTTTTGTATTATATTTTTGAGAGTATACATTTCTTAGGTCCTTAAAATCAGTTGTTTGTTGTTGTTTTTTTTCTTGTGTGGCCTTATAGAGAACACCCTTCCTCCAGACAAGTGTAAGTACAATAATGCAAAGTCAGCTTGAGAGAAAAGGCAGTGATGCATACAAATATGTGGCATGTACAGTGCCTATCCCAAATTCTGATTACAGCCTCACAGTCATGAATAAACTCTCAATTACTCTCAGCTAATGTTACCCTGACAACTGTATATATAACAAAATTCAGTAATCACTGCCAACAAAACCCTCAGTACAGCTAATGCTTCTGTTTGCCAGGATGAAATACTTTCATTAAGTATTAAATCATAAGTCCTGGGTTTAATATTAGGATAAAAACTATTCAGTGAAGTATAATTATTCAATCCAGTGTATGGAGAGAGGTTTGCTTTGAGTCCTCATTTATAAAATAGTGATATGTAAAAGGAGAAGCTGAAGGTTTTACCAGCGCTGTAGTGGTGGCCATAGCACTTGGCCTCGTTCTGGCAAACCCAGGTACACAGCTCTCATACTTTTTGGTGCAAGGTTCTGCTCAACTCAATTTTGCCAGTTCTGTATGTGCTGCTGATAGGGGATAGTAGATTGATTTAACTTAGTAAGTGGCAAAAATTTGCAATCCAGTACCAAGAAGCAGTCACACCCCAGTGTAAACTCGTCTATTCCAAAATAAAGTAAATATCAATTTAAATGAATTACTGGTGTGTTGCTTCCTCTGAGCTCTGTTCTGCTGTGTAGCCGCTGTTGTAGTCGCTATGTTGATGCATTTCCGTGGATATCAGGGTTTAGTTTCAAATTTTATTTACTTACAGAGAATCTTATGTGCCTTGAGTTGGATTTTTACATTTCAGGGGAAGTCCTATCCAATTTAAAATTTTTCTGTATATTCAAATATTCATGTTTTCTGCTTAGCTTTTCAAGAGAAAGACCACTGCAGGTTGCAATGTTTCTGAACACCATCACCTGTTAAATACTGAAAGCCAGCATCATTTAAGGGCACAAACAGCTTGCAAAAATAGTAACATTCTTTTAGGAGGGAATACATTTTTTTCAGTTACCTGTATTTACTTAATTCATTTTAATATGTAGTACTTCAGTTGACCAACTGAGATAGGAGAAAATAGGACCAACCTAGGAGTCTTGCAGTTTTTCAGTTGAATGGTGATAAAGAGAATGAGGTCTGCTAATCCTTCCTTTTTGAAGGATGCAATTACTAGAAAGATGGCATTAATGCACTTCTCTGCAGACCCCATTTCTTCTGTTTACTCAAATTTAACTATGTGCTCTGCTTGATACGTAATATTTATTATCTTCTAAAATACAAAACTAATTGATTTCACCTGCATTTAATACAACTTAATGCATTTTTAAACTGAATCCCAGTTTTCAATAGATCAAGTTTAATACACTCCAAAACAGGGAAAACTGTAGACAAAATAATAAAATATTTTGTCACCAGTTAACAAAACAAGAAAAATATAAGAAATAAGGATTTTTTTTTTAAAGTGTACGAGACAAATTAAACTTGCCTAAATTTTTTTTTTTTGTTTTGAAAGTCGCTTGTGATCAATTTACAGTAGAGTTTTTTATAAATACTGAAAACAATTATTTGGGTATTTTGTTTACTGACTAGAATTGTTGCCAAAATTGGTTATTTCTTTAAACAAAAACAAATACTGTTATTGGATTAGTATGCCCCAGAAGTAAAATTACATTTCCCCTCCACTTGAATTTTAATAACGGAAGCTGATGTTCTGCAAAATTAGTCTAATGACCTGCATTTCGTAGTAGCAATCCGTTACTTTATAACGGAACTTTCACATTTATTTCTTACCTGTAGCTGCATCTCTGCAGTCTGTTCTGATTTGATGGGAAGGGAAGGAGGCAAGACAACCTTGCAAAATAATTGCTGTGCATATCATAGCCATTGGCAGTGCTGTTTACTTGTGTAGATGCCTGATTGGACTGGTATAGGTCTCTAATTAATGTGAGTTGGTGGTACTGGGTAAGTTAGAAACAATTTGGGGTTTTGGGGTGACAATATTAATGGCCTTGTGGAGGAGGACACAATAGGTATTTCTGTCCAGCTGAACCAGGGAATGAAGCAAAAAGTCTAGTAGAGCCTCCTTAAATTTCGTACCTTGGATAAACAAGAAACATCCAGTGAAAGCGTTAGTACTTGTGGAAGAAAACTTTTCAGTAGCACCTCTCCTAAGTACAAAGAAGCAGCGTGGCTGTTCTTCAGTACAGCTATTTCTTTGTTTTATTAGCTGTTACATGATTTTATTTTATTATTTTTTTCTGAGAGGTTTTCAGGCTTTCTTGGTTAGCCCTCATGCCGAAGTCTGTAATCTCCAGTTCAGACGTGTGTTTGTAAGGTTCGGTTTGTCTGTGTTAGCATCTCAAGTGCGATGTCAAGGCACTGACCCCTCTTGTAGGAATCCTGTTTGGCTTATAGCTCATTAGCTTAATCATAATGTAAGGTGAGGTAAAGTGGGAGTCTGGGCTGAATTACAAGTAGTAGTTTGGTTTTATTCATTTGCAAATGGGAAAGATACATGTGTTTAAAAACTGAAGCCTTTTTAGTCTAGTAAGGGTCTTGATGAGGTGAAGAAATGTCTTTTTTTGTGTGCTTTGTTAGTAGCGTAAGCTGCTGCCTTGTGTAGACACCCTACTTTTGTGCAGTTTAGCTTGCCACCACTGTTTTTCCTTGTTGATGTGATCTTTGTAAATCGGGGTAGGGAACTGTAACAAATGTATCTAAACAGTAATCCTCATCCTGTGGTATGCTAGAAATAAATTTATCAACCAGGTATTTTCAGAGATGGCTTGAATCTGATGGGACCACCAGAACAAAGTAAGCGTAGGTTGGTTAATAGCTGGACATCTTTTAGGCTGCAGCCCTTCAGTACTTGTTCTGATTGAGCTCTGGTAAATCCTGCTTAACAGAAAAGATTGTTGGAAGTAAAAATCTTAAATTAGCAACAGATCTTTCAGAAAATCGTTTCATGGCTTTGAGTAGAGACAGCTATCTCTTGAGAGTGGGTCATTAAAGCTTTAGCTGGTAGTAGCTGCAATGATAGAAGCTGAACTCTGCTTAAGAAGAGAATTATTCTAGTGGCTGAAGGATAGGGTGGGTTTTCTCTAGGTTTTACCAAAGTGAATCAGCTTCCTTGTTTCGCATGGTCCTTCACTGGTTCACAAAACCTTTGATTAAAGGGGGGAAAATCCCACTGAAAGACTACTTTGCTCTTTACTCACTGGCAGCAAGGCAGAACCAATCATAGGATTGAATTTTTTTTAAAAGTTGAAATATTAATTAAATAGTGTTATTAATATCTTTTCTAGTTCTGATAGTACTTGAAAAATTACTGTTGCATTGGATATGCAATGAGTACTTTTGACCTCTGGTTTATGGATTATTTTGGCCTACAATTCTTATCTTCAATAATGGCTTTTTTCTTTTTTTTTTTCCTTAAACAGCAAGACCATTTACAAAATTGGTAAAGGAAATGCAACTCCACCGAGATGACTTTGAAATTATAAAAGTGATTGGAAGAGGTGCATTTGGTGAGGTAAGAGATTTTTATTTGCAGTTTTAGTAATGTAATTTTCATCATTTGTGCATCTGACTTCTTGCTACAGTTGATCTGTACTTGTCCTAAAGACAAACGATTCACACAGTTGTGTTAAAATACTTCCAAATGTGGGATGTAGCTGGGTACTAACAAGAGGTCCCTTTGAAGCAGGGTATTTACTGTCCACTTCTACCATTTCAGTGACTGGCTCGTTCTGACATCAGTGTAGCAAAACAAGCGTCTCCTCTGTGTGTGTGTGAGCAAGGTGGTCCCACCTAGCAGCTGCACAGCTGAATTTGGGATCTTTTCTCCCACTTGCCATCTGTGCTCTTCTGTGCTGCTGTAATTTAACCCAGAACTGGGCTGCTTCTATGGTAGGAACGCGGAGGCTGCTCCACCCATCTGCCTGTCTCCGTAGCAATCTGGTAATGCAGAAAGATGCATTTGGCTGCCTCAGAGGCTGTTCCCTGTCATCTTTGAAGATCAAAGGCTGCTGGATCTGCTTTTTGGACGGCAAGTTGAATCATGCTGGGATGATAGGAACGCCTTATGTTTTGAGGACTCGCCAGTCCCAGGACCCTGAACTGCAGCTTTACTTCTTAATAAGCTTGATCAAAGTCTCATGAGTCGCAGGAGGACTTGCCACTGGCAAAACCATTCATGAGCATGCCCCCTCCAGTAAGCAGCGGATACCTGAGACTTCTGGAGAACCTCAAAGACAACTCTTTCAGAATTGAAAAACGTGTCGCTAAAGCCATAGCTGTCAACAAGAGATGCTATTAGCTAGAGAATTTCTAGAGGTGGAAAGCCCTTGGGTTTGTTTCAGGAAGCTTCTTTTAAGTAGTGCCACACTAAAGGGAAATCTAGTGACAGCCATTAGCAGCTCACTTCAGCCCATTAGCACTTGGTCGCCACTTCTGTGCTGCCGGTGGCTAAGGCTGAGCTGCCTTACCTTGTGTTGTCTCCACGGGGAGCAGGACCGTGTGCCCTGCCTGGCTCTCCTTCTAAGAGTGGTGTGCCCTGGACACGTCAAATTGTCAAATTCTTTTGTACAGGGGTTGATTGTGGGATGGAGGTATCACAGACAGACCAGAAACTAAGCTAGAAAAGTGTGAGGACCCTACCTGACCTGGGTTCAGAAAGCAGTGAAGTTTCCATGAGCATATGCTCTTGGTAGTGGATGAAGTACTAGCTTGATATCCACGTAATTTTAAGCTACACCAGAGACTGTTTTTGAAGAGAGTGGGACACCTAAGACAAAAATTAATGTTTCAAGAACACTCATCATCTGTACCATCATCTAACGATGTGATGAGGGAACCTGTAGTTCATGTGAAATCATAGCAAGCATAGCTGGAACTTGAACATTTTAGGTAAGATGTCCAGATAAAAATTAGCATCTTGACCTGTGAGACTAAAGTTAACTTTCTATTGCATCTTGAACTTGACACAAATAGATGCAACAAATATTGTAACATTCGTTACAAAAAAGGAAGTGTTATCTTAGGGTAGTGGAAATACTGTGTGAAAATCACTTGGTTGTTTCACTTGAGTGTTTGTTTTTAGCTGGTGTGTATTACTTGAACACGGTTTTTAGAAAGAAAAGTTACTACAGAGAGTTTGGCAAGAAAAAACAGAAATGGGAAAAAAAAATATTAAGTCTAAGGAGGGTCTGAAAGCTACAATAAAGTCCAGAAAAGAGGTCTGAGCAGAGAGGTTTATGAGTAGGTGAAAGGCCCAGAGAATTAAGACAGTAGTAGATCTTGACTGTCTACCTCTCCATTAAGGTTTTGATTCAAAGCAGTAGCAGAGGTTTGAAGAGAGGGCACCCACCTACCTACTGCAGAACGATTTTGTGATGCGCGAGCTGGTTTTCTTTTGGAGGAAACTGAGAATCTCCATTCCAGGTGTGCACCAAATGTGCTTCTGGCCCCAAGGAGTAAGGAAGAATCAGTCACTGGCTTTGGCTCTCCTCTTCAAAGCATGTTTGGTCCAGGAGACCAGGCTCAATGCAGTCTGAAGCAAAATTCCTGAACCACATACAGTATAGATGGGAAGGCTCAGCAAACGCTACTTTCATCTGTTGCTCTGGTCTTGCTGTGCCAAATTACTTGCTATAGTGGCTGTGATCACTGATATCTAAAGAATTTTAGACTAGTGTTTTGGCAACTTGTCTTCTGGTGGGATTAGAAGTGGTTTCTGGATCCTTTCAGGACTAGACTTGTGAATGCTATAGCTATCAAAAATGGGTTTAGGTCAATGGAACCCATTGTAGCGACTTGCAGATGCAGTCAGTGTTAGGAATGTCTTCACTCAGTGTAAGTTTAAGGAAGGGCTGGTTTCCGTAGTACTTGCTCTGTTCTTTTTCAAAACGATGCTCTTCTACACTTAGGGAATTGGCTAACTGGAAATCTCAGTACAACAGCAGATGAAGTTCATTTATATAAACTTCAAGAGACTTCATTTTATCCTTGCTAGGGTATTTAGGATGAGCTTTCTTAGCTTTTGATCAGGACTCTTAAGGTGTATAAAAGATGGAAATTCTGTGTGGAAACTTTTGGAGTGCCTGAATCAACAGTTCTTTCAACTGGAAAAGTGTGGAACTTCCTAAAGTAATTCCTACATCCCACCATCTCCAGTGGAAATTAGAGAGTATCTTAATGTCACCCTTCTGCTAGAGGTTTGAGTGCTTGCAAAGTCAGTGATCTTAGTTATCTGTCAATATCACATTGTCTTGTTTATCTTTTAGTTATAAAGGTCTTAGTCTGTAGTTGTAGCAGCTTGAAACTTTTTCATTAGTTCAATTTATGCACGAATCATTGATTTTAAGTTTGTTATGCTTTAATCCCATTTGCCAGAGAATATTTTATGCTTTTTCCTTATGAATGTATCCATTGACCCTTGTGTATACTATATTGCTATAACTGCCAAGTATTATCCGCATTATAAAACGGTAATTTTATAAAGATTGACATTCCTTAACAACAAAATAAAATCTAGTTTCTGAAGAGGGACTTGTGGCATCTGACTTGTATAAAGCAACACCTTCAAAGACTGAATGAGGGAGCTGTAAGTACTTTTTCTATAGTGTGTTCATACATACATAGAAACTATGTTAGGAAGTAGTTGATGGAATTCTGGTGGTCATAAGGTTATTCATTAGCTCTTGTTAAAAAACAAAACAAAAACAAAACCACCCAAACACAATTATATTGTAGAAATAAATTTTAAAAATACATGTAAAATACTTGCTAGAATGCATAAAGAAATTAATCAGAAATAAACTAAACATATTATTAGAATTCAGTAGTTTAATCTAAAATCTGAACAGCTGAAAAAGCTACACTTCAAAAAAGTTAAGAACTGTGTTCCTTTCTTCTCAGTTTAGCTACTTTGGACTTTTTGGAGAATGCCAGGGGCTTCAGTCTTACCAAAGAACTTTTGCATAGATAGTAGCTTTGAAGAAAGATAGCTTGAACAAGCTAAAGGCATGATATTAGTTACTAGTCAGGATCAGTGGTCAGTGGTCAATTTTTTGCCACACAGCATGTAAGCCAAGGGAACGTGGTCTTTGACCAGAGATTGAGACAATGTGTGAACTTGTCACTGTGAGTGCAACTGCAAAATCAATATCTAGTTTAAGGCAGATGGATATAATCATCAGTATGTACTGGCATGTCATCATCAGTACTGGCATGTCAGTGCCTTTTTCTTTCTTTCTTTCTTTCTTTCTTTCTTTCTTTCTTTCTCCTTTTCAAAGCAGCAGAACTCAACCTGGTTCTTTATCCTTTCTCCAGCAATATGAGAACAAAACCCAACCAGTAATCCAAAACCACCTGAGTGAACATCGTTAGAGCACAGGAGGTCTGAGAAAGCAAGAGAAAAAATATTTCTTGAAGTTCTTTTTATTATGCTAGGACAGAAATAGCCTAGTTCAGAACCTAGAGATTTCTTCTCTAGCCACCTGCCACAACAACCAGTTCTCCTTCTCTCATAAACTAAGCCAGGCACTTTGCATGGAGGGTAAACTAAATGTCCTTTACAGCAAAGTTTAAGGCTCTGACTCCTGGAGTCACTGGCTAGAGAGCGTAACTCTTTTTTTTTTTTTTTTTTTTCCCAGAAGTTTCATAATTATGAGGAGAAGGTTGAAATGTTCTTTAGGTGCATGACAGTTAAAATAGCATATAATTTCAAATGCTAGCTGTAAGAAGGATAAACTATTCATGGCTCTTCCCTGTCTCTTAGGGTGTATTCACCTGGGTGTATGCACAGCTGGGTGGAATGTTTTCGTGAGTGCCCTAATGTTACTTTAAGTCTTTCTATTTTGTGGCTCATATAGGCAGAGATAGCTCATGTGCAGAGCAGCAGCCCTCATGAGGAGTAAAACTAACAATTGTTAAAAAAATCCCTGAAATAAAACCAGAACTAAAATGCTTTTCTGTAATCTTGTCATATTTCACATAGAATCATAGAATTGTCAGGGTTGGAAGGGTCCTTAAAGATCATCTAGTTCCAACTCCCACCCCTCCGCCATGGGCAGGGACATCCCCCACTAGCTCAGGCTGCTCAGAGCCCCATCCAGACTGGCCTTAAAGACTTCCAGGGATGGGGCTTCCACCACCTCTCTGGGCAACCTGTGCCAGTGTCTCACCCCTCACATGGTGAAAAACTTCTTCGTAACATCCAATCTGAATCGACCCATCTCTAGCTTTAATCCATTCCCTCTAGTCCTGTCACTACCCGACATCCTAAAAAGCCCCTCACCGGCTTTCTTGTAGCTCCCTTAAGATGCTGGAAGGCCACAATAAGGTCTCCTCGGAACCTTCTTTTCTGCAAATTGAACAACCCCAGCTCTCTCAGTCTGTCCTCACAGGACAGGTGCTCCAGCCCTCTAATCATCCTCGTGGCCCTTCTCTGGACATGGTGCAGCAGGTCCGTATCTTTTTTAGTAGGTGCTTCAGAACTGGACTCAGTACTCCAGGTGGAGTCTCACGAGAGTGGAGTAGAGGGAGAGAATCACCTCCCTCGACCTGCTGGCCACACATCTCTTGATGCAGCCCAGGACATGATTGGCTTTCTGGGCTGCAAGCGAACGCTGACGGCTCATGTTGAGCTTCTCGTCCACCAGTTGCCCCAAGTCCTTTTCTTCAGGGCTGCTCTCAAGCCAGTCACTGCTCAGCCTATATTGGTGCTTGGGATTGCCCCGACCCAGATGGAGGACCTTGCACTTGGTCTTGTTAAACTTCATGAGGTTGGCTGGGGCCCACCTCTCCAGCCTGTCGAGGTCCCTCTGGATGGCATCCCTACCCTCCATTTCTATTAAAAAAATTGATGTAGAAGTCTGTCTTTGTAGACAAGAGTATGGTTTGTAGGGTGAAGTTTTTTTGTTAGCAAGTGAAAACACACATTCCTTAGAATAAGATTTAAAGAATATGAGCACAGAATGGAAAACTCCCTCATGTGGTAGACCTTAAAAACCCGCACCAAAACAAAGAACCCAGACCCACTTGTGGCTTGAAGTTTGCATGTGCCTGATTACTGCCATCTAGAAACACCATGAACCATTATTTGAAAGGAAATAATGTCCTCAGAGCCTACACAGGTGGGATTGTGCTTACCTGAGAAATAAGAAGCCTAAGAGGTGCCTTCTGTGTGCTTGGTGCTTACCTCTGCACGCCAAGGGAACTGGGAGTTCTAGTGCTGCAGCGCGGTGAGAGGGACAGGAGGAGAATCCTGTGTATGGAAACTGTCTGGCTCTAAATACTTGGTCCTTGCTCCTTTGCAAACTTCATCAAACCTCCTGGTAGCGTACTTCTAAGTCTTTTAAGATCGCTTTTCCTCATTTTATGTAAAGGACCATTTAGGCACACTGCTGTAGGTTAATATATTTCAATGCAGAGCAGTTGTTGTAGTCTGTGTTGAACTGTGTCAAGATGTACCTTGTTTGAGATTGTATAACGTGGCTGACACCTCCTGGAAATTTGGCAGCGTGGGACTGAAATAATTGTTTTCCTTCCCTTGTTTGTTAGCAAGGATTTCTTGACTGAGCAACGCTTACTGTGGTTCCAGCGGAAGGGTGGAACTGCTTGGTCTTGCATAGCACAAAAATAACTAAAACTCTTAAGGTGCCCCACCTAAATATTTCTAATCCATCCAGAGCAGTAATATCTTTTCGTATAAATGCTGTTGTGTACAGACTTGATGTGTGTAGTGTTTAGTAATAGTACATGTCACCTTGACTCAGGATGCTTAGTTGGTCTTTGCTGGAATCAACAGTTGCAAAAATGTGCTTCCAGAAGAAAATAAATAACGGTTGAGAGACTCAGAGTGATCCCCTGTGTATCAGGGTTTTCTGATAAATGATGTGATTCCTGATGAGAGAGAGACTGACTGTGGGTGCAGCGAGGCTCAACAGGGAATATGCAAAACCTGAGCTTCCCGCTCATGCTTGGCAGCGAGACGCAGAGCTGTTTGTGTCCTTTCCCCCTTGCAATCGCAGCTGTAGGGTCCTGAGTTTAATGTTTTTATGTAGTTATAGCATTAACCCGGGGCACAGTGAGCCTACAGACTGCAATTAAGGCTGTCTCACCTATTCCGAAGCTTTGGTGATCGCTGTTAGGTACCCAGCAGGGACTGCACCTTCCGCATTGTAGATTAACAGGATTCATAAGGATCGCACACAACATACGACACTTTTCTTCCAGCTATTCAGAGTCAGAGCATTCAGAATACGATGCACAAGAAATATTTAATTCACTTTGTTTTTCTACAGCACGCTCTTCACACACACACACAAAATATCAAAGCAAGCTATTTTCTGTGGTGGAAACAGACAAAGGAAGAAGGTGCTTTGTTTTGAAAACACTTCCAAAGCGCTGGTTGCTGTCTTAGGCCTGGCGAGCTCGGTGTCCGTCTATCCGGCATCACTGCATCACTGTGATGACAGGGAGGTCACAAGGAGCCTGAGAGACCCGGTTTGGTGTGGTGCTGCTGCCAGACCGGGCGTTTGTCTCTGCAGTCGCCCCGCTTGCGATTGCTGGGGAGGGGCTTAGGTGTTATTTGGGGCCTTTATTCTCCTTGTGCAAAACGGCTGGCACTTGTAAGTGATTTCTTATTTGCACAAAGTGTGTGTTCAAAAAAAAGAAATTATTTTGCTTTGAAAATGTGCACCGTGGCATGTGAACCCTACTAAAAGACCCTCTCTGGTTGCTCATTTTAAATGTAAAATCGACATTAAAAAACTGATAGAGCAGCCCAGACCATTTTTTTCCTCAAAGGTGCAGTATTAAAACAGTTAAGTAATGAGACATATATCAAAGACTTCTAACGCCCAAGAATATCAGGAGGATAAAGCAGTTCTTGCAGTGTTTTTTCAGTAGCTATTGTCCAAGGTATCAATAGCATGAGACAGAAATAGAGTAGAAGTGGCATATAAAAGCTTTAACTGTGGGAAATGACTGTAATATTCAATTATGAATCTGGTAATCAGACATTACGGATAAATTGTTTACATCTGAAATGACATTTTGTCTCCTTTCCCGGTCGAAAGACTTGTCTAAAATCTCTGCTCAAATGTCTAAAGCCATTCCAAGTTCCTGCCAAAGGTTAATTTATGGTAATTTTACACTATTTTATCCACGCAATATTATTGCCTGTTAACCTAAGCAAATCTTTTGTCATCCTTATTACTGATGTCTTTCCTTCTAATTTTATCTGTAGGTAACAATCATATCCACTTTTTGACTCTTTTTTTTTTTTTAACAAGTAAAGCTTTTTCTATTCCCATGGTAGTATGAGAAGCTCTGTAGTTCCTTGATCATCTCAAATAGTCCTCTTTCACACCTACTTCAGATAAAGTTTATTTCTCTGAGGTGTGGCTGTGTGTGGAGTTCCCAGTGAGTTTGTATTTCTACAAGGCAGTAATATTTACCCATCCCTAGCAATGTGTCTGCCTGTGAATTCCAGAGTCATGTTTGCCTTTTTCTTCACTACCTGCCATTATGAGCTGATTGCACAAGGATTATCACCTATATGTCTGTGTTCCGCTTCAGCTGAGAACTTCTTACATTTGAATTTCGCCTTATTCCTCAAAGTCCAGTCTTGGAGGATAAGTTTTACCTGAAAGTTTAACAGGCCACAAGCATGAATAGTGTCGTTTGCTTTAGACGTAATGCAAGCATGTTTTCCAAGAAGTCTTCTTGTTAACCATCTTAATTGTTTTCTGGAAATCCAGTCTTGCATTTAAATGATTTCTGCACTTTCTTATGTTATACTTAGCGTTTACGTAGAAGAAAATTTGTAGCTTGATGCTGCTTACTAACACAGATCACATCACTCAAAGGGCAGAATACAGTGGTGGGAAGTTCTGTCATGTTTGTAGGGGTGGGTCTGGCTCAGATTCCCACCCTGTAGGATTCATCAGGGCATGAGGAAAGGTGGAACTTGGCCTGGAATGGCTTTGCACATTGCAACCCTAAATGTCAATATCAAGTGGGTTTTGAACATCAGAATGCAGAAAAATACTTCTATAAAACAGTTCAAGAAGCAAAATACTAGCTCTTGTCAAAGCCAAAAAAAAATGTTGTTTTAGCTATATTGGTTCTTTTTTTATTATTATTTTGTTGCTGTACAAGTGAAACAGAGCTTTGAGGCAAACAGTGTGGGAAGAAGTAATACAAATGGATGGCAGAAGTAACACAAATCTGATAGGGTGTTGTGGCATGTAGTTACCACAGCTGGCTCTCACTTATGCTTTAGCCTCTGGTTCTCATACATTTTTTTGACATAAATATGTCTAAAGTTGGTTGAAGTCTGGGCATTGGGATTGAGTAGATTTTCTGAGGTCCTTGAGGATCTTTGTTGCGGTGTCCCTGTTGCCATGAATCTTGAGCGTGGCAAGTCGCGGTGACAGTGATCCAATCCGACCGTGACAGCTTGGGCCTGTACGGCCTTGCCTGGAAGCAAGGTTGCTGTGCCGGAGGAACCCGTGTCCTGGTTTGAGAAGTTAGTTATTCTGCATCAAAGGTGTGTGGATTGGTTCGCCCATATCCCATCCCTTTGGCCGGGTAGAGGAAAGAGCAGAGCTGAACCCTCTCAGCTTCCAACAGCCGAGGGATCAGGGAGTCTCTGCCCACCCCTGGAACTCGGTGGTCAGGGCTCTCTGAGACTTCTGCTGCGCGTGTTACTCAGCTGTTAAGTGTGTACTTAGATACTTTCTGAATCCTTAGGCATCCACAGCAGCCTGTGACTGAGTTCCAAAACTGTTGCCTGACAATAATACTTCCTCAGTCTTGGTACCTTTTTATTTTATTTGATGCTTTTCAATTTCCGTGTTACGAAAACCAGCAAATAATTGTTCTCTGTTCGTCTTCTCCGTGACATTCGTGGCTTTGTATGCCTGTCATAGCTGTTATCTCTTCCAGGCCTGCAGTATTTCAGGTTATTAAATCATCTTCTCCAGAAGCTCTGCATGTGCCTATTTTTCTTTCATTATCCTTACCATACTTTTTTTTTCTTTTTTTCTTTTTTAACTTCTATTACAGTGTAAATTGTAATAGCTTTGGAAATGAAGAGTGAACATCAAAATGAAATCTTAGTCTGTGCTTAACGTGAGCACTTGTTGGGCGAATAGACTTCTAAACTTTGAACGTAGAAGCAATGCTTTTGTTCTTAAAGTAGGCATTTGCAGCAGTACACAAATCTGTGTCCTTTGGAGTGCTTCCCAACACCAGTGGAGTATTTTTTCTTATGTTTTTCTTAGTAGACGTGGTGGATTGATATGTAATATAGGAGTCATCATATTTAAAACCTGACATCTTGCATGGTTAGCACAATTGTAATATAAGAGGTTTCTGTTTGATCTCACCAGGTGGTCAGTGTGGTTATTATAATTGGATTTGAGGTATGCCAGAGGAAGAGGAATTAATACGAAAATAAGAAAAAACAACTTATACCACAGCATCTAAGAAGCAGCCAAATGTAGACTTAGGAATACTGCCACCCAATGAAGAAAGTTAAAGAAACCTAACTCGAGGGCATGCTGGGGTGTTTCATGGAGCAAAGGGCATAGGATTTTTTTTTCAGTGTGGCAACAATATTTTTTCTTGTAAAAGTACTGAGTTTATGAAGGCATAGTGTAGTTTGTGCTTCTCTGTTTCAGTTCAGACATCAACGATGCTTCAGGTTTGCATTTCTCTTTGTTTTCTTTAAAAAGTCCAAAGCAAACAACAAACCAACCAATGACCCAACCAACCCAAAACTGACAACAACAAAACAACAAAAAAACCCCACCAAAACCAAAACAAACACAAAGAAGCAAAACAAAACACCTGATTATTAGAATGGGTTGAGTCAGGCCTACTCAGGCTAGAATTCTTTTACTTCTCTGAGAGGCGTCTTCTGCACCTTTCAGTTTGTTTTTTTCAGGGATGAAGCTCTTGGGGAATTACCTGTTTTGCTGTATGGTTGCATGAATTTTCCTGTTTCACAAGAAGCTGTCCCACTGTTGCCCTTGCAACTAAAGGCACAGTGTGTTTACTGGTGCCATAACTTGATAACCACTTAACATGGAAGTATGAGTCAACTTTCCTTTTATTAATTCTTTTTCTTCCACAGGAGACAATTATCTTCCTCCAGAAAGTTTAAATTGGGCTTTTTTAATCAATCCTTTCAGTTGAAAATAAATAGCACGAATATAGATAGCAACTGGGGAATTTCTAAATAGATTCTTTTCTTTTATTTTTTCTTTTTCTTTTTTTTTTCCTAAGCCTGTTCTCATTTACTATTTTGTTGTAACGTTTGCACAGCTCCTCAGCTGTGCGTCCTCTGCCTGGCCACGCCAGGCTCAGGTCGTTGCTCAGCAGCACAGCACGCTTCAGACTTCTGCCATCCTGCAGCACTTTCAGACAGTGGTGGCCTTTGATAAGGTGCAGTAGATGCCTGTCTGGTTTCTCATTTCTGCTCTGTATTTGTTCTTCAGTGGCTGAGCAGTTCCAGCGGTGTCACAAAACTTGACTATTCCTACTTCAGGGCTGGCAGAGCTACACTTCCACATTGCTTCTGCCCCGGAGCTTTTTTGCCTCTGCAGCAGGTAGCTGCGCCCGGTTCTGCTCTGTCCCCTCCACTGACATGAGGGTGTTTCCTGAGTCATCGTGTTCTGTACTTAACGGAGTTCAAAATGTATAGCAGGGAACGGCAGCATCTTGCAGATTCTCACAGCCTTTGGTGGGTGGTTTGGCCTAAAGGGGCCCTTCAGCTGCATCAGGGGAAAGATCCAACTAAAGGGTGTGGAGAGGGGTTGTTATGTGGCTTTTAACTGCAAGGCAATAATGAGGGCAGGAGCAAGGCTGAATGTTTTAGGCCATCGCTGAAGGTCGGTGTTGAACAGTATCGTGTGTGCCGAGGCACCTCGTGTGTTTGGTTGAGGCTTTCTCATCTTGCTTGTCCTTCACTCCACAAGCATGAGCACTGGCTCTGTGAGGTGGTTGTTGGCCAGGAGACACCGGCATGTAATGTAGCTCCGGATATTCTACATCACTTGCAGAAGCTGCTTCTTAGTGCTGGGTATTTCCCTGCTGTGTTTAGGGCCAGATTCCTGTGTCTTCTCTATGATGGGTACCTGCTAGTCCTTCTCTTAAGTTGTGCTTCCATTACACGACTCCGTGTGCGGGTGGGTACTGGGTCTTGCTCATCCTTTATGTGACCTGATGAGTGGAGCTTCACATGTTGATGTGTGGAAGGCTTAGGCATGCATCTGCAGAGCAAGGTGTCTGTTAAACGTGAATATCCCATTCTTGTGTTACTGGAGGAGCGGTCATCTCCCTGCCCCTCACCTGGAGCTTCTTTATATTTCCCTCTTCAAGACTTCCAACTTTGTATCATGTTGCTCTGCTTGACGCACTATTCTAACCTTGTTTTACAGTCAGTGTCTCAGAGCTGCTGTAGCTCACGAATCACTTACAGATAAGTGGTTTTACACAACAGAAGAGGCGAGCTGATGTGATTCCTGTTACTTTTCCCACTGTTATTCAGAGCTCTGTTGGAAGCAATAAAAGCTGGTTGGTTTTCTATTTTTGCTGCTTCTTAGCTCATCTCTATTTCAGAAATATTCAAGCAGTCCATGTGTAGTCCTCTGAAAATGTCGCTTTCTTAGTTAAGATGCCTGCTTTTCTTTTGCCAGTTGGAAGAAGAACTAGTTTTGGTCTTGGAGAATACAAGTCTTGGTCAAAATAAAGTCTTTGCATTCCTAAGCCTTGAAGTTTTTGTATTTTTCTGCTTTTTCTTCCACTAAACAGCTATGTGCACAGGTACTGTTCATAATAGACCGGTCTAAGCAAGTCTAATACATAGGATGCATAGTAAAATGCTTCAAGCAGAAGAATGAATAAGTAAATGAATACTGTTTTTTCTTCTTTTTAAATACCTGCATACAGTACATGAAAGAATGTTAATTTGCAAATTTCTTTCAAGTATCTGAAACCTGAAATGTGAAAACAAATTAGTCAAATGTAGTGTATTTCTATTGACAGCAGCCGTTCTTGTTTTCTCAGGCTGCCCTTTTAAATGTTGCCTCGGTGGCTGAAGGCACAGGGTACAAGCATTGCTTGTTCTTGGTAAACAATGCGGCTTTACTACACATCTTCATATGAAAAGCTTCATGCTCCTCCTGTATCGTCGTCCTGGTTTTAGCTAAAAACCCCAGTTCTGTTCAGTGATTTTTACTTTCCAGTTTAGTCTTTTCTAAAAGGCTGCATGTTCTGAAGTTAGCAGTGTGTTTTTGCAGACAGTGTGTGCTACTGGCAGTGGTAACACCTGATGTCCACAGTTACTGCCTGGGACTGGGATGCAGAAAGGCTCTTGCTGATACTTACTCCTCTAGTGACCAAGGCCACTGCTGGCTCTTCTGTGCCACTCTGGGGGTGCTGGGTAGTAAGAGGGGTCACAAGAAAGTAAAAGGTTGCACCTCCGGGGGGTAATAGACAGGACAGGTGACCAACAAGAGTATTCCATTCAATATATATCATATTTAGTATAAATTGATCACGAGAGTTTCTGCCTCTTTCTGCAATGGCCACCGTCCAGAGAGGACTCCGTCTGATCTTCTGCTTTTGTTCCGGATCCTGAGTTCCCAAATCCAGCTCCCTGTATCCAGCTCCCACCACTGCTGAGCCCGGGGCTGCCCCAGTGCCTCCTGCTCTGCAGCACCAGTGGGGATTGATATCGGGGGGTGTCGGGTTCGATATTGGGCTTATATATATAGTTGCATATAGTTCTTTATTTCTGTCATTTTACTCTTATTTCTATTATTTTTTTCATTAAAGCTGTTCTAGTTTTTCTTTTCTAATCCATAAGTCTCTCTGCCTCATTCCCTTTTCCTTCCCATTTGGGGGAAGAGGGGCTTAGAGAGCGTCTGTCCGTGTTTAGTGGCTGGCCCAGCCCTAACCCACTAAAATCATCCCTTGTGTACTTGGTCATGAGCACTTGAGCACACATGATGTGCTTTGCACCAAGCACATAGGAGTAATGTAGGAGGAATATAGAAGGAGCAAAGACTCAAACTGTGGTTTATCAATGACTGAGCTGATGCTGGCAACTCCTTAGTAACTTACTTTATTGACTTGTGAACGTTAAGCTGTTTGAAAATTGTATTTCTCTGACTATGCTTTTGTGTGAGTATGAAGCTGTTTAAATATTGTATTTCTCTGACCATGCTTTTCTTAAACAAAGATATCTTATTGTTGCAGGTTGCAGTTGTTAAAATGAAGTGTACAGAGCGCATTTATGCAATGAAAATTCTAAATAAATGGGAGATGCTTAAAAGGGCAGAGGTAAGTAATATGGTTCTTTAACATGGAGAATTTTTTTAAATGGCATTAGGGAAATTACATTGAAGCTCTTCCAGATTAGGAAGAATTATTTCATGAGCATAGGAGCTTCATTCTTTTTTCTTTTTTTCTTAAGCTGTTTTAATGCAATCAAGTCTGACAGTCCCTTCCAGGCATCTGTTGTTCTCAGCATTACTGCGTATTCGTTTACCAGACAGTCTGCCCTAGTTCTTCTCCTGAATTTATTGGCCAGATTTTTGTTTACAATGAAGGGAAGACTACATGAAAGCTGAGATTGGTGCTACTGTGACATTCACGGCTGCACTGCAAAAACATGAAAAGGTCTTTTTTTCTCCTGCATTCAGAAAGCATACATTAAGGAGCTTTGCATCCTAGAGTTGGTAACAGGATTCGTATAACTGGTGAAACTATGACTAAGTGTTTTGGAATCACAGATTCGAATTGTAAACAAAGTGTGTTAAGAAGGTAAATCTGCTTAAGGAGGGTATTTTTGATGAAAGGAGGTGTACATTGTCACAACAAATTACGTAAATTTGATGGATACTTCACAGATTAGGACAGGATTGACTAAGAATATGCCATGGGAAGTGGCTTATTCCTAAAATACCCATTCTTGCATGGTGGGGGAAAACCTTATGACAAATGTAATATTACTTAAGTCAGCAGGTAAATGAGGAGTAGATTTGAGAGGAAAATACATGTAGTGCATCAATACTCGCAGAAGTTCTGTTAAGGGGTAATGGAAACTGCTTGCTGAGGACTGAGCATGCTGACCCTTCACTATCCCCTTCCTCACACCTCCTTCCCCCCAGCCTACCCTTCCTAGTCCCTCCCTTCCTTTCAGTGAGTCAGTGCCAACTCTTTTCCTGTGAGTAAATCTCCTCCCTCTTGTAAAGCCACTCTTCAGTGCTGCCTTTGCCTCATTTAGTCGCTCTCGGTCCATCGGTCCGCGCTCTTTATAAGAGGCGGCAGCCACGGCCACTCGGCTGTTCTTTGAGCTGTCAGGAGCGTTCACACTCTTGGCTGTGCTGCATCAGTAGTTCTGCCTTAAACCTTCCCCCTCTATGGGGGAAATTTGGTGCCTTTTCTACACAGATCTGAGTTTGGTTAACTCATTGGTCAGTATAGAACTGATTTAAACCCAAATGCTTCTAGAGGGCTCCCACACTAGTAGGAATACAGCTATGCTGGCTGAATAAAGTAAGTTTTAAAGTGACTTAATTAAATGACCTACCTAAATAACAGAAACTTTTGCACGTCCTGAGAAGACAGCTGTTGATAAATTGTCTTCAAATTAGGTGACTAACTCCTCTCATCATCTCAGGCAGACAGGAGGTGGAAGAGGGTTATCCACCAAGAAAGATACATGATGAGCAATAGTTTTCCCAATGCACACTTGGGACAAGTAACGACCCAGCTCTTTCCACTGAATTTTCTCATCTGCAAAGTACAATAAAGGAACCGTCTTCTCTGCTGTGCCCCTTTGTCTTTTCCCATTCAGTTTGCTCACTTGATTTGGCTTTTCTGGATAAGCAAGGCTTTATAACCTGCATATCAAGTTCATAAAACATCCGGGTGTTTAAAATTTCCCAAATGTGGTAAAACTTGTTACTTTCTAAAATGAAGCCTGCAAGAATACAGTAGCCTCTTAAATGGGCAGTTCCACTGAAAAGTAGACTTCAGGTGTTTTATTATCCACTGTATGAGTGATCTGAGAAGCATGTTGTCATACTGGTTTCTGTTTGATTTGTAGGACTTACTAAACATAGCAAAAAGTTATCTAAATAATGCTTTTTTGTGTACTAGCTGCAAGAGAAAAACCCATATGGTTGGAAGCCACTAAAATACAAGAAGGATTAGTGAAATATCAACTGACACCCGTAAATGGGTTGCAAGCAAAAACAGAAATGCCATTTGTGTTGATAAGGTGGACCATTTGTATTCATTGTTCTGACAGCAAAATACATAGTCATTAGTGTATTGCTCTTGACAGTTCCAAATAAGTCCTGACTGGCTGATTAGGAAACCTGTCGTGCTTTTTCAAGGCACGTCGCAGGGCCTTTTAAGCCAGTGTAAGCGGAGAAGGGGAGTTTTATGCTTAGAATTCATGATGCAAAATGTTGGGCAGCATTACTGGTTTTGAAGTGCTCATAACATTCCCTTGCTTTTTGAGGTTGCAGAGTGAACTGGGTCGAGGAACTGATGTCTTCGAAAATAAACAAACTAGTTTTCTGTGTTGGCAGCCTCCTCGCGCTGTGGTGCCAGAAGAACTGAGAAGTGCTATGCTCTGGGGCTGCGGGCAGGGGATGGGATTACTTGGAGCTGCTCTTGCTGCCAAACTTTTTGTAGGGTGATACTTTGGCCTTGCATTCGTAAACTGTTAAACCACTCTCAGTTACTATTTAATTACAATTTACGTCCCTTTGCACCAATAATAGCGAACTTTACAATGTGGCCACAGCATGGTCATCTTTGGTAGAAGTGTAAATTGACTTTTGCTGCCTTAGGGGGGGAAAATGGTTGAGATGTCTTTGTAATACGCAAACAGTAGACGATAAGGCTTGTGCTTCCCAGGCATTGTCCTTCCGTAGTACATTTTCTAAGACATCTGGACAGGTGGCCATGACTAAAAAAAAAAATTAAAAAAAAAATCATCTATTACTATCTAGAACATGAACACTTGAACCTGCAGCTACCAAATATTAATGGCTCTCAGAATTAAGAGTAGTGGAAGAGTCCCAAGGTCTGCAGTTCAGTGGTTCTGATCCAGTAAAAACATTAATATATTTTTATTAAGAAGGACTCGTTTGAAGTTTATGAAAGTTGCCTTTATGTAAAGGTGCTGAGAAAACCTGTTACATAGAGCTTGCTTCTCCGAAGTGTTGCAGTGTGCTGTTTGAAGTAGAGGAAAGATTATCATAAATGAAAACGTGGTATACTGGACAAAGATAAGACAGTAGCAGTAAAATCTGCTTATTTCCTATAGTATGTTGGCAGTGTCTGGAACTGAAACTGTAATGTAAGAAAAGTATACATGAAACTATTTTCACAAAGGTCTCTTTCAGAAGGACCAGACTTTCCTGCAGCCATTATCTTTCTGCTAAAGACTGCAGTGACAGTTTATCTTTTTCTGGCTTTTAAAAATACATTATGGAACAAAGATTCAGTGTTGACTCATATTGGGTTTGCAGGGTTTGGAGAGGGGAGGGGTCTTGATTGGTTGTTTTTTTTGGGGGGGGGAGGGTGTTCTGGTTTTGTTTTTTAAGGTCGCAGTCAGGATTAGAGTGACTGAATGCCTGACTACAAGCCTGCAAGGATTCCCTGGCTTGTCACTTGTGCAGACTGGATTCCGATGAATACAGGCCTCTGTTGAGTAATTTTAAATAATCCCGTAAAGCATCCATATATATTCATCCTGTGAAAACTACTCGCTGATGTTGACAATGGCTTTTTCCTCTCTCTTGCTTTAGACAGCTTGCTTCCGAGAGGAGAGAAATGTCTTGGTGAATGGAGATTGTCAGTGGATTACGACGTTGCACTATGCCTTTCAAGATGAGAACTATTTGGTATGTTTGATTCATCAGCAAATAAAAGCTTTAGGTTATGAGAGAACTTTATTTTTGGTACATTTAAGAATATTAATGCAATAAATCAGTCCCTCTCATGCCCTGCAGCAGTGTTCCAACTTGTGTTCTTCTTGAAGAAAAACTTCAAAGGGACTTACTGTAACTTCAGGACAGTGAGGAAGTTGTGTAGTACTATAGTATATAGATGCTTAAGTTTAATGTTTTGTGTAACATTGCAGTTAAATAATTTGAGAGGTGTTAAGTCTGTGAAATATTTTTATTTTAAACTTTCAGGATGTCTTTTAAAACAAGATCTTGTTTAAAAATGGCAAAAGTAGTTTAAAATTTTGTTTAAAAAATGGTGTTTTAAAAGAATCAGGACAAAAAATAGCCCCTTTCTTAAAATATTTAAATAAAATATGTTTTTAAATCAGCGGGTTGGTCATCTCAGTAGTTTGAGAGACTTTAGCAACCATTTATAAAGTCATTACTCCTGTTGTTTGTTTTTTTTTTAATGGTGGGTTATTAGAACTGTAACATATAAGCTATGTTTACCTTAGTAAAGAAGTCAGGAGAGTGCTGGTCAGGAACAAAGGCCCAACATACTGCAATATACAGACCTGTACAGCTTCTGTGTGGCTACTTGGGGCTGGGTTTGCAAACTTGATATTTCTGTAACAACTGACATAGTTGTAACGTGAAAGTTTTCACCATCTTAACCCTTTTTTAGACAGTAGCAAGTCATGGTAATAAATAAGAAAAAATGTGTTGATAAAAGGCTGCCGGCGAGTTCAAGAACTAAGCATATGGAAGAGTTAGAAAATACTTACACATTTTCACAGGTGCTGAAACAAAACGAATTAATTTGACTGTCATGTTAAATGTATTTTCAGAATAACAAGGTGTCATTAGCAAATAATTAGTCAGGTCTTAGACCCTCATTTTTGGGCTGTTTCTGTTGAATGCTTATGATAGATCCACTTTTTCAGCCTCTCAAAGTTATCTCTGGCACCATCTCATGAAGATAGCTCATAATTTCAGATACCCCCAGAACCGAACAGCCCTCAGACTTGTATAAAAATAGCCTATGACATGCTATAGCACATTTCCAAGTAGCTTGTAAGAATAGAGCTGCCTAAGAAAGAACAGTTAGCTGTGCAAGATAACAAGTGGTAGTAACGACAGTATAGAAGACTGATCTGGTGTTGCTATTTTTTATTCAGATCTATTCCAAGCAAACTATAGAAGTATAATACCTTTCTTTTCCCCAAGTTCCCAAAGACATTTAGATGTTGAAGTTTCACTCAACAGCAGAATTTAGACATCTAGCATCTAATTTAAGACCCAGTATCTAAGAAAGCAACAACTCTGCCTGGCAGCCAAAGGCAGCAGATTCCCGGCTTGCCTGAGCTCTGGTTCTGCACATGCTTAGATGCTGCCTTCCACTTTGGTCTGTTACTCAGCATCCTTCCCATGGACATGTCTGCTGCCCACAGATAGAGTATATCTGCATCGCAGTCACACTGTTGTAAATGGTGTGTGAAGAAAAAGCAAAATGCATCAGGAAGTGATTTTCATCCAAAAACCAGAGCGGAAGGCTCTCTTCCATACCAGCCTAGTGGTTCACTTGTCCGAGGGCTAAAAGGTCTCTGCTCACTTCTCTGCTCAGCTTGAAGAAGCTTATAGCCACGTTTTTTCAACCTGTCAGAGTGCTGACGTGTTTCAGAACCTGGGCAGGCAGATTGGGTTCTAGTATCTGCTCCCAGAGGTGTTTGTGCGTTTGAGCTAGTGATTCTGAAGTGCAAAACCACAGAAGCTAGCCCTGAAGCAGAGAGAGAACCTTGGTGTCTTCCCACACCTAGGGCTTTGCCAGTATCTCCTGACTGCATGATAAAGGGTTCAGAACGAGACAAAGAGAAAAAGGTAGAATGTTAAGGTAGAACAGTAGTAGCTGCTCTTGGGGAGTCTAGAAGTAATTGGGGTCTCATTATGTCTATTTAATATTAGTAGAGCATGTCATGATCCAGAACTTATATTTAAGTGAGAAACAAAAAATTCTACATAATGTGTATGTTCTGGAGTTAATGTTCTGGTTCTGCTCCTGTAGTTTTAAAATATCTTAAGGGGGAAATACGTGATGTGTTAGTGTTTTCGAAACAGCCAACTCTTAAATGACATAACATGGAAATGCTAACATGGCTTTTTTCTGGTTCTTGGAAAGCTTTTGTAGAGACAGTTTGAGTCAAGATGGATTAGTTAAGCCTTTGGTGATTTTGCTGAAGCAGATATGATGTAGTTGAAACATAGTTCATGAATATTAGAAACATGTATGGAACCTGGAGCTCTTAATCTCTCTTCCAAATTCAAATTGGTTAGTTTTCTTGTGACTTACCAGAAAAATTTTCTTTCCCAGTCTCATTCATGAAGAAGGCCATATGTGTGTTTGTCTGCTGTTAGCCTCTTGAAGTGTTCTGAGGATTCATGACAGTATTTTGATGTCCTTTTTTCCTTTGGTTTCAAAATACTCTTCCTCTGTTTGATATAGTCACTTCTCTGGAAGAAATAGAGTACGTCTAGATTTCAGCATCAGAATAGCCTTTATTTTAACCCCGTGTGAAGGGAGAAGTGCCTCCTGGCAAGAAGATTATTGAGAATTGGAAGATGAATGAAATTTTACTTTCTTATCGGAGATGTCTCACCATCTTCTTCTCATCCGGGTGCCTCATTTCGTGGGTCAGCTGAGTTCTTGCTGAGTTACCAACGCTGTGGGAGCTGAGGGAAGTGCTTTACCTTGTCTCTTTGACAGACAGGGTATTTCAGCTCCTGCAGAAAGCTCTCTCAGCCTTGAATTTGAGAGAAAACAATACATTATCGCTTTTGAACATTTGCTGCCTTCTATCTGTAACCTGTTTTTTTCATACATAATCGTTACATGTGTACAGTGTTCCAACACATGTTTAACATTCCTTGATGGATTCTGCAATACAGCCTGATCAATTTCAACATAAGTGATGAAATTTAACTATCAGATTAAGCTGTAGTTTGAATAAGATGGAGAAAAATATCAAAATCTGTGCCTTTCGGAGTCAGTCTTTTGAGCTCAAAGATAGTGAGGAAGTGGTTAGTATTGCACTTTATGTTCCTTTAGGTTGTTGTCTTTAATTTACTTCCCTTGTGGAAGATAAATCCCTGGCAGGGACAGTGGATTGTAGGTTGCTTTACCTTGAGGAGAAAAATGACCGTTTTGGGAAGTTAATTCCAGAATAAGCAAAGTTGTTCCTAAAACCCCATATCAAATCATCTTGGGAAGCATGAAACAGAATGGCTCAAGCATGGTAGTACTAAATAAAGTCCTTATACCTGAAGGGATGGTTTGGACTTAGATGGATATTACTAGGAAGTTAACTAAAACGTAATCCTCGTTGTGCAGTATGAGAAACAAATAGCAAGTCTGAGTCCTTTTCTTTCACATGGCCCTCTCTGTGTTAGTCCTTTCCATAGCTAGGATAGCACCTGATTGGCCTAGGAGGCTGTTTACTTTCTCATTGAAATATATTCAAAAGAACATTAATGTTTGATTTTTTTAAATTTCTCACTGTAGTGCCTCTGGCTTGACAGTGCTTGTGGCTTGTCATGGGCATCCCTAATGTATAGTGTCATCAAGCTCCTGCCAGCTATGTTATGCATCCATGATGTGGCATGTGCCAAGATGAATATTTGAAGATGTTGATAAGTCCTCCTTTTGGAACCACTAGTAGTATTGAAATGGTACCTGAACTAAAAGTAGCAATGAAATGTATATTTGAGACGAAGCTGCATCGAGTATTACTTCTAGTTGTGGGTTTTTCCCCCTGGATCCTCTGGAATTTCTCAGTTTAAAGGTTGATAACCTGTATTAGTTTTGATATTAAATCATCTTATTTGTGTGACTCTACAGTTAAGACAGATATAAACTCACTCAGATTTAATTGTTTGTTGCTGCTGTATCTTGGTTAGGTTTCTTAATGGTAATTGCTCAGTGCTGATGTGTTATCTTTACTGTGATTATTAAAAGCATACAATATCTTTTTACACTAACTAAGCAAATAAAATAGTGCAAAAGCTTACCAATTTTGATTACTCTTACCACGCACAGAAAAAAACGGTGAAAAGGTTGTTTTCAGGTGTTAACTGATTTTTTTTTTTCCTTACCAGCTGTCTCTCACTATTTACCTGCTTTATTTCTCCCTTTCAGTATCTAGTGATGGACTACTACGTTGGTGGTGACTTACTGACACTTCTTAGTAAGTTTGAAGACAAGCTTCCTGAAGATATGGCTAGATTCTACATTGGTGAAATGGTGCTCGCTATACATTCCATACACGAGCTGCATTATGTGCACAGGTAAAATGCTGTCTTGCTTGGCAAAAAAAGACGTTTACAGTTATATGAAATTAGTCCTAAAGATATTGCTGTGTATACAAATGGGCACAGAAGGCACAGGCAAGCTACTGTGGGTATTTGTTTACTATATACTGTGTAGTAGCTGTATAAGCTATTGCATTTTAAATATCGAGTTTTGATGGCTTGGCATTAGAAGCAGTGACGTTTTACTAAAACTTTCAATTTTAGTCAGGCTTCTTGACTCATTCTTCATTCAGTTCATTGATGTTTATCTGTCTTTGTCCAAGCTAACCCAGAAGTTTGAAGGAGTTTGAATTCTCAGCAAATGTGTAAGCATTCTGCAGAATTTGTGCATAGTAAACTCATGATAACATCAGTGCATCTCTTTATCTGACGTCATCCTCAAGCGTTTTTGGTAACAAGTGGGCATGTGCCAGTCTAATTCTTTCTACACAGAGGATGTGTATGTCAGAGCTGTGCCTACCATCGTGTTGACTTAGGTTGTGTTCTGTGATAGTTAAGAATATCTAATACTCTTCATTCTCTGTCAGAGGAAATGGATCAGGAAGGTAGAGTACACTTTGTGTGCTTCTTTTTTGGCTTCCTCTTGGAGCAGCTGTTCTAGAAGAGCTGTGAGCAGCACAAGGGAGGCAGTTGATAAATATTTTGTTTCATCATTGCAGGAGTTTTGATCAAGTGAGAATTTCTACCCTCTGTTTGCTTTCCGCATTTAACAACTACGTATGATATGTCAATTAGAAAGCAAAATTATACTAATTCTGGAAACCTTTGCAGTTGTCTCTTTATATGCTGGCTTTATAGCTTGATTTCAGTAAACAGAGAAGCTAGAAAACACAGAATGTGAGAGTAGTGGTTTTTTGGGTAACCGGAAACTGCTTATGTGGCCGTACAAATAGGTTCATGGTAGGTCACTCAGCAAAGTCCTGGTCTGAGAGAAGTGGGCTCCATGCCGGCATTGCGTCTGACTCAGCAGGTACAGCTTGGTCAGGTCCCTTTGCCTCTTCATGCCTTTGTTTCTTAGTCTATGAAATAAAGGTAGTTTTACTGTCTTTTTTATGAAATTTATGCATGGAAACAATTAGGTAGGTGAGATGGTTTTTATTAGCAATTAACGTTTGAAAGACACGGGGAATTCTCAAACTGTAACACTTTGACCTCTTCTGTTTGGACTTCGGTCACTGTTGCAAACATTAGAAAGAGAAAAGATACATAAACTCTGTAATACTTCTGTGAGTAATTGTGGACAATATGTGGGGATATAAAAATGTTGTGGACTCAGAGGGGTTCCCCAGAGGCAGCACGGCACCCATTGCCGAGGAAGGTGCCCTGACGGACTGACCGGCTCTGTCTTTGCTTGGGCCTGAATGAATGTCTGTTGTGGCAATAGGAACGAATGGCTCCGAGGCCAACACCTACGCTTTGACTAGGAGATGTATGAATGCCCAAGAAGTTACTGCTTGGCAGCTGGAATGGATTAGGAGGAAGCATGATTGCTCTGGAGAGGATTTCAAGGACCCTTTAAAGGCTTTATATGACCTGTTCGCTGTAGATAGGAAACAGTGGAGTTCAGAGATGAACCATTAAGCTTTTCCGAACAGAAGCAGTGTTCCCTTAGGCAAGCAAGATCTGTATGCAAAGCAGAAAAGCAGAGATGGGTTGGATGAGATTGCCTCATGCTTCAGATATGAACAGTGTTCTTTTAAAAAAAAACCAAAAAACAGATTGATGTGTGATTATATATAAGCTTTAATAGCCCTCTGCACCTTCTGAGCTTGATTTGTGGTTATGGGACTGTAAAGGATTGTTGAAAATACCTGGAACTGAAATGTATTGAACAAGTTTGTTTATGGAAAATTACTAAGGAGTTTATGGGGAAAGCATAGTGTGATGGTCTCATTTTCTGGGTTAGTGCTTGTTTTTCTCTATTGTAACGAGTAAGTGTGCATTTCATTTACGTTGCCGGGCGTAGATTGGCGTTTACTATTTTGTCTTAATGCTGTTCATGAGCAGCAGTATTAGTGAAGTTTCAGCAATTAATTTCAAAGTTTAAAAGTGATTTTAAAGTGTTAATTCAAGTTTATGTTGGAAAAATGTATTGGGCTGGCAGGATTTTTACATATATGAGGACCCTTCATTAAACCAATCAAGGGTTTTTTCTAAGTCTCAAGTATGAAACTGTGGAATTCAGCATCTTAAAACTCAGACATTGTCAACTTACACGTCTATGTAGCAAGGTTTATTAGAGCACATTTTTTTCCTTGTTCCTAGTAATTCTAGTCTGTTCCTCAGAAATTAAGCTGAAGCTATTGTGTAATTTTTAAGTTTTTGAGCACATGTTAGTGGCATTTGGAACTTCACGTTTGAAAAGCAATGCAGGATTTTATGCTGCCACAAGACTGGTGGGTTTAAGGTAAAGCACATGTGATTTTGTTTATTGCTAGTAGATATTATTATTTGAAAAAATATGATATCTAAAAAAACCCAACCCCCAAATCAACACGTCTATAAGTTCGGTTGTCTCTTTCTGCTAGCTCAGGTAAGTTAATAGTATTTCAAAATGGCATGATGGTATGGTAGCATGTTGGCTAAAGGAAGGAGATTGGTGTATGTTACCTTAGAAGACTGTACTGGGTTTGCTTTCTGTGCTTGTTCATCTCTCTTCATTTCTCACCACCATCCCAACATATCGACTAGGTGCTCTTAAAATAATTCGGGATGTTTCAAGGCTATTAATTTAAAAAAAAACCCAACAGCGTGGTATGTATCGGGATTGTTATTTTCTGGATGATCGATTTTTTTATTGATACATTACCTTGTGGGAATTTGAGTACAAAGTGGTGACATATAATTTGATTAATCGTTGTACTAAATTAAGTTAATATGCTCTTCAGTAAATCCTTTTTGGCTACTTTCCTGATATCAAAAGGAGCATCAAGTAAGGAGCTAGAATGAAATGGGAATCTTACTTCCATGTCATTTAGTAGCCTTAGTTTGCTATATATTGTTTTATACCCAGCTGATGACTGTAAGAATAGGAAAGACATGGTTTGCTATTGGAGACTTTCTTGTGTTATTGTATCCTGTTGAAATGGTGTTTCCCGGATCCCAGACCTGGGGGAGTACAGGGGCTTTTGTGGAGTAACTGCTGCATGTACACAGAATGCGAAGGTCTTTAGGTATCTATAGAAGCAAATGTGCTGTGCAGTAGTGTACAGAAAGTCTTGAATAGGAAATGAAAAATACTGGGAAACATAAATGCTGGACAAAATTTAGAGAAGCAATGAAAAAAATCTTTCTAGACAAGAAGTTAGAAATTAATCTTGGCAAAAACCCATGAGATTGAAAGATTTCCATTTGTCTTTTCTCTATCTTGCCTCTAAACAATATATTGTGATGGATATAATCTTGCTATTATGTTGCTGAAGTGAACTGCCTGTCTGTTACAGTCAGTTTGCCTCACTGTGGTTGTTCTGCTTGGTTATTTGACTGTTCAGAGTTCAGCTTTGAAGATCCTGAAAATCTTTTGTAATCTAAGGTTTCAATATTGCGGGCATAGTTTTAAGTTGAGCAGGAGGAGAGGGTCGTAAGTGGTGCAGTAAAAACAGTTTGCGTCAATGGGCATCTGACATAGAATTCTTTGTCAGAGCTAATATTACATATTTAACTCTTATACCTTCTTTCTATTATAACAGGGACATAAAGCCTGATAATGTTCTTTTGGACATGAACGGCCACATACGACTGGCAGACTTTGGGTCCTGTCTGAAAATGAGTGAAGATGGCACAGTATGTATGAGCAGAATTTAGTCGGGTTGCTGGTAAAATTGAGGGAATAGTTTAACTCAACATACTTATAAAAAACAATTTTGATGTCTTCATCACCTTGTTTTACAGTCTGCTACCTTTTAAAGTTCTTCTTTCCAATGTTTTTCTGTCTTTCACCTTATCTTCTGCTGGCCATTTGAGTTCTCATGAGATTTTCATGAACTGTCTATGTGATAAAAATGGTTAGAAATTTGGTATTATTCATGTGTTGGAATCACACGTGACCAGGAGGCTAGAAGCTGTGACAGACTTGTTGTATAAATCGTCCAAAATGAGGACATAACTAAGCCCAACTAGAACTTAATCTGTCTGCTGCGATAAAAGACAACAAAAAAGTGTCTAAAAATACATAAGCAACAAAATGAGGGCTGAGGAGAATCTCCATCCTTTAATGAATGTCAAGGGGAAACAGTGACAGAGGATAAGGAAAAGGCTGATGTCTTCTTTGCCTCAGTCTTTAATTGTAAGATTAGTGTTTCTCTGGGGACCCAATCCGTGGAGCAGGAAGACAGAGATGGAGGAGCAGAATGAAGCCCCCATAACCCAAAGGGATGTGGTTGGTGATGTGCCGCTCCACTTAGACACACACAGATCAGTGGGGCTGGATGGGATCCATGCAGGGGTGCGGAGGGAGCTGGCGGAAGTGCTCACCGAGGCACTTGCCATCATGTCTCAGCAGTCCTGGCTACCCAGGGAGGTCCCGGTGGAGCAGAGGCTGGCAGATGGGACGCCCATCTACAGGAAGGGCTGGAAGGAAGATCTGGGGAACTGCAGGCCTGTCAGTCTGACCGCGGTGCTGAGGCAATGCTGCAGGTTTGGGGAATAGTGGCTGGAAAGCTTCCTACTTGTTTTGCCTGGTTCGGGGTGCTTCCAGGGGTGTCAGTGCTGCCAATGCATGACATGCAACAGCATTCACCTGTTTTGACACAAACTCTGGTCTTGGTGGCGTTCCGTGGTCATAAAATGCCTACCAAAGATTTACCATTCTAAAATGCAAAATAAATTGGAAGGAGCCATTATAACTCTACGTGAAATCTGAAAACAGACTCCTGGAAATCAGAGCTTCTCTGTAACTGCCCTGACTGATGGTCAGGGCTTTCCTACTACTTGGGCACAGGGCAATTCCCCACTTTACCCCACTTTATTGCATCTCATTGCTTGTTCTGCAATAGGCATTGAACCAATTTCTGACTTCAGAAAAATAGGGGATTGCTTGCACGAGGACCTTGTTTTGTGATCTTCAAATGAAACTGTGAAATTCAGGCATAGAACTTGAACTCCCTTCACTCAAACACCATATTTCATTTCAGCTTCTGGCAGCCAATTACAATTTTAAAGTATAAACAGACACAAAGGCCAAACATACTCTGCTCTTGTCTTTCCGCTTTCACAATAGCTGTGATTATTTGGGGATTCTGCTGTGTTCAGAATAAAACATAGCCATTAATTTTATGTAAAAGTAGGCTGGAGCTTAATCTTTGCAATCGTTGTTACTTTTTTAGTATTTTCTTTATTTTGTTTCTCTAACTTTATAAATCTCTTCCTTTTCCAAAACTATCTCTCTGTGTGTGAGAAATACTAATGTATGTGTGAGAAAGTTTCTGAGAGAACATGAAAACTTAACAGAATCGTGTTTACCTCATTTTCAAGGTACAGTCATCGGTCGCAGTGGGAACACCTGACTACATCTCCCCTGAGATACTGCAGGCAATGGAAGATGGAATGGGAAAATACGGGCCTGAATGTGACTGGTGGTCACTGGGTGTGTGCATGTACGAAATGCTGTATGGTGAAACACCCTTTTACGCAGAGTCGTTAGTGGAAACCTATGGGAAGATTATGAATCACGAAGTAAGAGCTGTATTAAATCTCTATGTATTCGCCGAGTTTATGAGGTTTACAGAGAAACTATTATCGCTTAAAGATACTGAAGTGCTAGCAGTTCTTTGCTTTTTCATGGTGTTTAAAAAGTGTATTGTGTTGGTTTGTTGGTTCAGGTTTTAGGGATGTGTGTTTCTCCGAACTGCAGAAATTGAATTCTTTGTCAAATTGAAATATTTCTCTAAATGCTGATGTTGTTACTGGAAAACCTAAGCAGTCATCACAAAATTGAATTTAAAACCAGCTCTTGTGTTGGGCCCAGTGTAAGTTTGCTCTGGACTGTGAAGGAGAAGTGAAGTAATACATTATTTACACAGCTGTGCACATTTTCTGTCACACTGATAACAGTACAGAAAAGGGAACAGGAAAGTCAACCAGTGTAGACATGAGCGGCGTGAAGAACATGAGGTCGGGGGTTGCTGCTCAGGGTGGAAGTGGTAGAAAAACATGAACTTGAGCTGCGTGAAGAACATGAGGTCAGGGGGTTTGTCCAGGGTCAAAGTGCTTGAGAAGTGCTGGAACTTCTGGATGCATTTTGAACACCAGAGAATGAGAATAAACCACTTCACGGTGTCCTTTCAAGAACCATGTTAGGAGGACGTGTTTATGTGTGGACTCATCCTAGGTAGCCAGAAGCTGTTGCATAGGTTGTATTGTTGCATTTTCTTCTCCCCAGGACGAGTGCACTTTACTGGTGTTTACAATGCTCTGCTCTCACAGTGAAGCACTGAGGGATAAGACACGAAATCCTTGCCAGAACCCACACTTGTGCTGCAATGAATATTAATCTCTCTTATGCTTTCATTTCTTCAGTGAGCTAACTGGTTGCAAATGTAACCAGCGTAAACTCGGGCTACCTGGCTCTTAAACTACGTGGAAGGAAATTTGAAGCTGTTGTCCTTGTAGGCTTAATATTCTAATCTCATTTGGACACACAATCAATATGATTGTATGTTTGCCAGTGGAAGTTTAATTTTGGTTGCGCTGATTTGGTCCCTGTGCATCTCATTTTAAACTTGAAAAATTGTGTTATATAAAGGTAAATATATGCTATTGTCTTTTATTGGAGGAAAAAAAACAGCCTTGACTATACAGTGGTAGTAGTAGCTAGCTAAAACACAGAAAAAGTTTTCCAGATTTTTGTTTAGAGTAATTTCAGATGTTAGTGGTAATTAGAATTTTTGATCTTTTGTTTGTTTATTATAATATAAATCTTTGCTAGATATGGATTATATTTTGCTAGGAAAACCAGCTATTTAACCTATAAATTATACTTAAATATAACAATGTTTTTTAAAGAATTGATGCCATAATGAGTTTTTCAGAGTTGAAATTAATGAAATCTCAGGGAATACATCTTCAGGAGATCAGTGGATCTGTGACTAAGAATACCAGTGAAGGAGACGGTCTGCCTTTATTATATGGTCTTCAATACATTGCAGTATGTCAAAATTCCTGTATGTCTCAAAAAAAAAGAAAAAAAGTTTGCCTTTCCTAATAGAATTACCATAATTGCAATTAGTTTCAGACAAATCTGTATTAAAGAAATTGGGAAGTACGTACTTGTCCTCAATCCATTTTAAGACAAAAAGTCTTATCACTGAATATATTGCATTGTGCTCTACCACTGCTCACTGGAACTAGAACAACGTTTGATGATTCATTTCCAGTTTTATTGGTGCAATTTGGCATGTTCTTTTTGAAACTACTGTTGAAAGTTATGGAATGGATTCCTTCTCTAAAAAATTTTCTATTTGTTTTGTTTTTTAGGAACGATTTCAGTTTCCATCCCATGTTACAGATGTATCCGAAGAAGCGAAAGATCTTATTCAGCGACTTATTTGCAGTAGGGAGCGTAGGCTGGGACAGAATGGAATAGAGGATTTTAAGTCTCATGCATTTTTTGAAGGACTTAATTGGGATAACATCCGAAACCTTGAAGCACCTTACATTCCAGATGTTAGCAGTCCTTCTGACACCTCCAACTTTGATGTAGATGATGATGTACTAAGAAATCCAGTAAGTCTTTGTTTTTATGTATTGCTATTGCAAGTATGCAAGCTTGCTGCACTATAAGGTCGTAGTGAGAACTTACTTCAAAATAAGTAATGTAGGAGATGAAAAATAAGCCATTTCAAATGTGAAAACTTCAAGTTTTTCATCTCTGGTATTTTGAGTTATCGGAAATCATGAGCTGCTTTTCTAAATGGTACCACTTGCCAAAGTGGACTGCTGTTACGTAGTCAGTCAAAGTTAAAACATACTTAGGTACGGAAAAACGAACCACTTAGTTGCCTTTTTACTTTACCTTTGCAAGGAGCTAGTATTTGGATCTATTCCTTTTCAAAGGTAAAAAAAATATTCTTCCTGAGCTTGCAGTCGCAGCTGTCGAGGTGAGAGAGCTCACACTGCTACTTCTCTACTCACTTACGAACCAGGAGGTTGTTATTTTGGAGTGTGTTGTGTAGTAATTTACAAACTCAGGTCAGGAGGAGTAGAGGGCTTTTGTGGTAATTCGTTCATCAGCTTCTATTCCAGGAAATGAAGCCCTTTGGGCATGTTCTTTGATTACGTATCTAACAGTAACTAGCGTACTAAAACTAACAGCACGCATTTTGGTGCCAGGTCGCTTTAATTAGGAATTTGAAATTTCGAGTTTTCCTCTACTGATTCCATTGTGCTTTGAACTGGTTGAAATGCTGCCCTTTCAAGGGCTGGTTCAAGAGACTCCGTAATTCAGGTCATTATATTAAGTGACCTAATCTGAAATAAAGTTCTTCCGGGGACAATGGAAGGCTATACAATGAAGCGTTAACTGCCAGTTGTCAACTGGTATGCGCTCCTCTGAAAAGTCTTTCTGTTAGCTGTCTCTCTTTGACTGTTGAGGATAAATCAGATGCCTTTAGCTCTGTATGGGTTGTCTTTCGAATTTCCACGTGTGTTGTTTTCATGCAGGAAGTGGTGCCGCCAAGTTCTCACACAGGCTTTGCTGGATTGCATTTACCATTTGTTGGGTTTACATACACAACTGATAGGTAAGCAAAGGATATGTTGTTCATTGAACTTGTTTCTTAAATGCAGCTAATTCTGGAAATTCTCATTTTTAGAAATATGTAGAAAGGTCCATAGGTGTACCTAAGGATAAACCTTTATCAGTCTTTTTTTGTCAGGTGTCTGGACATATTTTGTTTGTGCTTGCCGAGATTAGGTGCTTTTTTATTTAGTATTTTTGCTATTTGAAGTAAAAGGGACTGGATGCATCACTTGCAGTTGGGTATAAACTTGCTGTTCCTGTGTTGAGAGGCTGAGAGCAAGTCTTGTCCTTGTCGCATGTCTGCCAGGAACAGCTGAGGGTTAGTTCACTGCTCCGAAGTCCTGTGGGTAGGCTAAGTTAACACAGATGGTTCTGAGCATGGACAGCATGCCTCACTTGGCACATATTTGAAATAACCTCCATCTGACTTCAGAGATCCCTCAAATGTGCTTGTCTCTGATCTCAAAGTTTTTCTGCCCTGTTTGTTACTCCATTCTTTCCCTATGCTGAGGTTTGTTGCCTCATGCAATACTAGTTCAGAAAGAACCCAGCACACACATCCTTTTCAGAGCAAGACCATGTGCCTGGGCATAAATCAATCTTTGTCGCACTTGGACCTTTTGGGTTTGTTTCTCATCTCTCTCAGTGCAGGTACATTTACCTGCTTACCTCACTGTCAGGTAGTAGTAACATTTGGCATAGGAGAGTTAACATTTTAGGCAGCTTGTAAAGTGAATATGCATCCTCATTGTTACCAGCTTGAATGCAGGTATCTTAGTTCTGCAGCAGCATACGCAGTAGCTGGGGAGTAATAACTTTCTCTACCCTAACAGTTGACTCCACAATTACTGCAATTACTGCACTAATCGTTCTTGTGAATTTGGTGAAATCCCAGCGTGTCACTGCTATAGAGTGCTGTGCGTATTTATTAAAATGTTCTAACTTAGGTGTTGTTTTCAGCTCTTTATCTGATAGAGGCACCTTAAAGAGTGCGACACAGTCTGACCCTGTAACCAAAGATGTGGATGTACAGCGTGACTTAAAGAACACTTCGCAGATAGAAGGCTATGAAAAGAAGATACGGAAATTAGAGCAAGAAAAGCAGGATTTGAACAGAAAACTGCAGGGTTAGTGGTTTATGTTTTTTTGAATTCTTAATTCCGCTCATTAGGAGGAATTGGAATATATTTTATTGAAAACCTTTTCCTTCCTTTTCTGATTTTAAGAATCTACACAGACAGTGCAGAACCTTCAAGGTCCAATGTGTGTTACAGTAAATACAAGCCGTGATAAGGAGATTAAAAAATTAAATGAAGAAATTGAACGGTTGAAGAATAAATTAACAGGTAAGCCTCTGGCATGGTTATTACGGTAATGCAATTTATCTTGCTAGTGCTAGTAACATTTTGTACTCTGCTTTTGCCATAAGTAGCATTAATGTTCTTCAGGTGCTAAAAAAAGAAGTTGTTTTTTTTTAAAGCCTCGTTCAATATTAAGAGGCATTTCAGTTTTTCCAGATGACCACTTAACTTTTTCTCCCACTTGCTTGGCCCTGGTAGGATGTATTAGCATGGGGAGTTTAGACTGTAATGAATTGCGTGGATGATTTTGGTTAAATATTTTGTGTGAAGTTTGTTTCCCTAAAATGTCCGAAGAGCCTGTTCTCTTGCTCCTCCTTTTTGGGGGGAGTGTTGTTTTGGAGCAGTTTTACTTGTAGGCAGGTGTAAAAGACAGTGGGAAAAGAAGACTAGTTGCCTTTGGTAACATAAGGAGATAGGTGAGAGGACCTGTAATAATAGTTCATGTTTAAATATTTCTGAGTTCCTCCTCCTTTTGTGTTTCTGTTCAGTGATGCATTAATTAGGAAGCACTGAGCATTGTAGAAAAACAAATACTGGCATCTGTCCTGAGAGAAGACTGACTCATCCATATCACTGAAAATCTGTTGCGTGACAGTGCTATTAGTTTATCCGTACAAACCTCCTTTAGTGTCTAATTTTTAAGTGGGAATTGGTGATAAATTAAATGGTAACTTTGTATCCTAATGACTTGGCTGAAAGATTTATAGGGGCCTGTAGTATAGTATAAGTGAGTTCAGATGATGAGCTGCTGATGTTGTTTGTTTTGAGGTTTTATTCCCTGCAGTTTGGCAGTGTAACCCTACTGTGGGTGCATGCATTACAAAAATCAGGTCAGCTCTGCTATGTAGATTATCCTTGAAGAAAAAGCTATTCTTATGTGTTCTGGAATTGGGCTTGTCTAAACAGTTTGATTAGGGTGTTACATCTGCATATGGTTCAGGTTTATCTAGCTCTTCAGCCAGTGGTGTTCTGTTAAATATAAAAACTAGCAGTATGGTCTGATTTAAAAATAAATAGTATTGGTTCGTGTAGGGTGGGAAGATGTTTGTGCTGAATTTGGAAAAGGAATAATACTTTAATCATTACAGCGGTGCTTGGGATCTGTGAATACATAGTCCAATTTCCTGTTCTGCCACAGATATCAGGGGAACTCGAGTGAGACAGTTATCCCTGTGCAATCTTATTTGTTTAAAAGAAGTAGTAATTAAAACCAAATGGAGATTGGCAGTTCATTTTCTTTTCTTAGAAGTTCTAAGACTGAGCAGAAATATATAAATGTGGTTTGTTGCACTTAAAGGTGATAATTTCAAATCAAATTTTTTTTTTTTTTTGAGAGTAAAGAAAGAACTACCAGGAGAACATACTGCCAGGAATATGGGCAGCTGAGTCTCCCGCCTGCCTCATGCAGGATGGTGTTTCCTTCCCAGATTGTTAGTTCTTATCTGCTCTAGGAAATAAATAGTCCTTTCCTGTCTTGCTGGATGCACTGACTGTAGCCTTGCTTGTCACATAACGAAAGCTATTTGGGTGACAAACTACTAGAACTGGAATTAGAACAACTCAACTTTATTTCACTGTTTTCAAGGGCTAGAAGTTGCATTCCTCAAAAACAAAACAAATCCTTTGCTAAGGCTTTTTCACTTAGAGATCACAGTCTTTGGGAGGGTTTCTCTAATAGGCTGAGAAAATTAAAACTATTTGGAGGTGTCAATGCCCCAAAATTATCTTCAACAGCTTAAAATTCTGGAAACAGGGAAGAAGTGGATTTTCCCAGCAAAGTAGTGCCAGTTTGCTTGAGTCATTTTGCTTGCTTTATTGGTATAAATTTGGGACCAGTTACCTTTCATATGTATTAATCTACAGATATAAGTAAACTGGAGGGACAGCTTGCAGATGCAGTGGCTTTTCGACAAGAACATGAAGACTCTATACACAAGTTGAAAGGACTGGAAAAGCAGTGCAGAGTACTGCGGCAAGAAAAGGAGGACCTTCATAAGGTATTGATTCAAAGATAAATACATTTAAAAACAATCATGGAAGATAGTCATAAAACAGTTCTTTCATGATTGCAATTTTAGTGTTTTAAATGCTGGTTTTGAAAACTGTACTGAGAAGTTAGTGAACCTATTAATTTCATTTCACTCTGCAATCTACTTTCACTCTGCGATCTGCTGTAGGTGATCCTGCTCTGGCAGGGGGCTGGACTAGATGATCTTTCGAGGTCCCTTCCAACCCCTGACATTCTGTGATTAGAAATACAGTAGTTTTTCCAAAGTAGCACACTGTCCTTTTTTGGAAGTTGATAGGTATCATACTTATTTCAAATGTCTTCTGCTAAATGAACTGAACACCAAAAGAATGGTTTTATTTTAACTGTTTAATCATTCTTAACTGTTTCAATAGAAGTTAAAGGGCAATCAAGAGAGACTTCAGGGCTTTGGGACTTGGGCTCTTGGGTTGAGGGATTGGGAGCCCAAGTAGTGTTCTCCTCTGTCCTTCCAGTTGCAGAGAATGACAAGAGAAGAAGCAGCAGGAGCCAGCAGATCAGTATCTGGCTCTGAGCCTGGTGTCACTGACAGAATTTTGGGGTTTTTGATCATGGGTTGGTCTACATGACACCAGGCCTGTTGGCAACAGATGTGGAATATATACCTGTCTCAAAGGGGGAAAAGGATCATTGCATGGGAAGTAGCAGAGCTCATTAAAAGATCTTTTAAGGGGGAGCCAGGGAATAAAACCAAGCTTGCTAGAGATAAGCTTGGGGACAGCACACCCAGTGTTTGAGGGATAGTGTGCTAGAGAGGTCCTTTGGTCTGCCCCCTCAGTGGAAGCAGGATGGAGAGCCATGCAACAGCAAAGACACAACAAACCATGGAAGCGCTCATGGTAACTAGAGTTAGAGCTTCTCCCTCCTAAATGCAGCAGGATCAATAGCCCAGCTGGAGTGCACCTTCACCAGTGCACACAGCATGGGCAACGGAGGGAAGGAGCTGGAAGCCACTGTGCAGCAGGAAAACTGTGCTGTGGTTGCCATCACAGAAACGTGGTGGGACGACTCACAGCTGAAATGCTGCACTGATGGCTGTAAACTCTGTACTATAGAGCAGGGAGGACATAATGCAGGAGGTTGCTGGAATTTGTGGAAGTCCGGTTCCTTTCTTCTTGGAAAGACTATACGGAGTTCAAATGGCTATTTTGTTTTTTATTTTAAACCAGCAACTTGTTGAAGCCTCAGAGAGATTAAAGATGCAATCCAAAGAATTGCGGGATGCCCACCAGCAAAGAAAGCTGGCTGTGCAGGAGTTCTCTGAGCTCAGTGAGAAGATGGGAGACTTGCGGTCTCAGAAGCAGAAGCTGTCCCGGCAACTTCGTGACAAAGAAGAAGAGGTGGAAGTGAGCATGCAGAAAATTGATGCTATGCGACAGGATATTCGTAAATCGGAGAAGATCAGAAAAGAGGTAGCTTGATGAAATAGCTAATAGTAACATGCTTCAGCTGCTGCATATCCAGTATCTCATATGTGATTGTATTGAAAAATTGGGAGTGTTAACGATAACTTACTTCGTAAATCTGTAACAAATTGCCCCATAATTCTTCTGCATAACTTTACTGTCATTCACAAAGTAGACTGTGAATTTGTTTCTAAAAATTTTACTGATGTATCAGAAAATGAACTGAATTTTCTTTGTACTCAAGCTGAATTTAATCTAGAGGAAACTATTCTTGCTATATGCCCAGCTTCTAAGTGTTTTGATTTTTGTAGGCTGCCTCATAGTCAGCTTGAAACCTAGAAATCTCAGTGTCTTCGTGTGCTTTAAGGTTGGAGTGTTCTGACTTCATTTTTAGTTTTTTCAACTGATTTTTTGTCTTCAGCTGGATGGAGTAATGATGCAGACTAAATATGTGGTTTTCCTTCCTTTGTAGTTAGTAATTCTAGAGAATGTCTGTAATATCTTTGAGCAAGTTAATTTCCAGTTAATGTTCTAGGCAATTTATGGTTTTACTTAAAATGAAGTGGATAACCAGAAGAGGGCATAAGAAACAGCTATTGTTGTTAACCCGATTGCTGAAAAATCGTCAAATTTTATGTGTTCTCTGGGTGAAGTGTAGAATAGGAATTCAAGAGCTGTGTAAATATTGCTAGAAAACTTCTAGCGAATTGAAGGACAGTCTGTGAAAATGTAGTAAGGGATGAAGTTTCTCAGACCTCTGTCTATGAATAAGAAGTGGCAGTTAACTGGGACAGGCTGTGACACCAGATTTGCTGCATAGAGCAGTGCCACCTCGTCTCTAGAGCAGAGCAAGGCAGGCATTCAAATGTTGTTGCTTGTTCAGGTAAGTATTTCCATGCAGGGTTTTGTAATCTCCTGTCTTTGTTCTTACAGATTCCTCTGTTCTCCCTTTCCTAACAGCTGTGTCAATCTTCTATTCAGAACACAGTCTATAAGGTCATTATCTTGGCCCACAATTCTAAATACAGTCCTTTTAAAAACAGCTTTGCTAGTTGAATTTGAATGCAGAAAAACAACTCTTCCTGTCAGGTTTTAAAACTACGCCACTGTTGCTTGAATAGCAACAGTTGCCTTAGTTGCCACTGAATTTAAATTATCTTTCTGATAAGCTTTCTGAAGTCAATAAATGGATGATCAAGCTTATTTTGTTCCATAATTGCAAGGTTAAAGTGTTCAGTGTTTGTATTTGAAGTGTTTTGCAATAATTGGGCTCAAAACCTGGGATTTTTAAGCTGCTTTAGTAGATACTGAGGCATAGAGCTAACCTGGGAATATGGGAAACTGTTTTCTTTCACAACTGCAGGGACTTCCTAGTGCCATTTTCTTGTCTTAGCATTAGTAGAAGCTGTGCAGTTACCCCTGCATGTACTTGTTGTGGTTCTTATCAGTACAATACTATACTATAGTAATAGTTATTACTATGCTATAGTATAGTAATAGTTATTACTACATGAGACAGATGGATGCCTGGATCCCTGAAGGCAAAACAATTATCATGACATCCTGAGATTATCGTTATAGTGGTGTAACTTAAAATAGAAATGAGGAAAACTTGCTGCTCATCTGTGTGCAGGAAAGGAAGTGAATGATACAGGTAGCATGATCTTGTGTGGAAATGACTTAATTAACTCTTGTTACAGCTGGAAGCCCAGCTGGAGGAGGTTGTAGCAGAAGCATCAAAAGAACGCAAGCTTCGTGAGCACAGTGAGGCCTTCTCCAAACAACTGGAAAATGAACTGGAAGCTCTAAAGGTTACATGTTTTTTCACGAATGTTCACAGATGGCACAGGAGCTGCAATGGTTTTGCTTACTCAACTGTTGATACAAAAAACTGCAGCACTACTAGAAACCTGATCTAACCTGTTCAGATTTATTTGGGGGTTTTTGTGTGAAAGACTAATATCTCATTGGACACTAATGTCTTGAAAATGTTTATATAAATTCTGAGCAGATACTAAATGTATGTGGTCCAAATCTTTTATCTCTGCAACCTATTTGAACCGCTTATTAGGGTCACACAAGCAGAGCAGTTGCTTAAGAGACTTAGTGCTTGGAGACGGGCACCTTTTAAATCACTCAATGCTCAAATAATTTTTCCCAGGTGCCACCAGCTGGACAATTCTAATTTTAAGTAATAGTCCCAAAATACAAAGATAATAATCTCTTCCTGATGGTTTCTCCTCTTCTTCTGCAGCTGAAGCAGGGAGGCCGGGCAGCAGGTGCCACACTGGAACATCAGCAGGAACTTTCCAAAATTAAGTCTGAGTTGGAAAAGAAAATCTTATTTTATGAAGAGGAGTTGGTCCGACGAGAAGCATCACATGTTCTGGAAGTAAAAAATGTGAAAAAGGAAGTACATGATTCGGAGAGCCATCAGCTTGCACTGCAGAAAGAGATCATGATATTAAAGGATAAATTAGAGAAAACAAAGCGAGAAAGGTGAGCTTTTGGGGATGATTCATTAACTATGCATTTCTTTTTGCGTGTATATTGCATTGCATAGGCATCTGTGCAGGTTCATATTTCACCTTAACTCTGTTTATTCCATTTTGAAAATCCCAGTCTACAGATTCAGCAGTGTTACAGTATGTTTCTGTTTCTTGTCCTTCTCCTTAGGCACAGTGAAATGGAGGAAGCAGTAGGAACAATGAAAGAGAAATATGAGCGTGAAAGATCTATGCTCTTGGAAGATAATAAAAAACTAACGACAGAAAATGAGAGGGTAATTATTTTAGGGAGGCTTTTAAGCAAAATGTGATTCTTAGTTTGTTACTTTCTGATGTTGAAGTAGTCTACTCATTGATTAGAACAAGATCTGTGAATATTCAGGCAGCATCTGAATAAAATAAATGTTGTTTTCATTATATAAATGCCAGAGATCTGGCTAAAGAGTAACTTTAATACTGCTCTGCGTGAGACTGATTCGCACAACTCAAAAGGCACCATCTTCTGGTTTCTTCATGAGTTCTGCACAGAGAGAGAAGCATTTGCAAAGACTGTGTGCCTTCCTGATGGCTCACAGTTAAACCTCATTGCTCTTCATGACCTCTGTGCTTGCTTTTTCTTTTCCTTTGTTGTCAGTTGTTTTGTTTGAACTGGGAATGTGTTCGTCTATGCTCGGAAGCTAGTCTCCAGTTCCACAAAAAAAAGAACCCCTTCCAGTTCTTTAGTCATGCACATAGCCCATGGTGGTCTTGTTAGTTCAGGTTCTGTAGGTGTGTAGACACACACACATGCAAAAAGTCTGAAACTGATGTAAGTCACAAGTGAGATTAATCTTTTGTTTCAGCTCTGCTCCTTTGTGGACAAATTAACAGCACAGAACAGACAGCTAGAAGATGAGCTTCAAGACCTAGCAGCAAAGAAGGAGTCTGTTGCTCACTGGGAAGCTCAGATTGCAGAAATTATTCAATGGTATGTGCTGTTTAGAGATCCAGATGGCCACTTTCAACTTTTTAAACATCAACTGGCTCTTTTATTAATGTATAGCTTGGCCCTTTCTCTCTGTCTGGGATCAACAGAAGCGTGGTACTCCTGCGTGTCGATTCACTGTTTCTTTTCTACTTTCTAGTATTACTGTGTAGTAATGACAAGTGAAATTGTCAGATGCTACTAAGTACGAAGGAGAGGGTTTTGGTGTCAGCTTGCTTCAGAATCTAAAGTGATCATTAAATCACCCGGTGTGGAATATTTTGATAGATTAATTCAGAAATATGGTCATGATTTAAAAGTTACCGTATAGATTCAATGTTACCGTATAGAACCTCACTAGCTGTATTAAACAAGCATTGGCACTTAATTCACAGGTCAGTTCTTCCCTCTGTTACTTGCTGTTTTCTCAAGCTGTGTGCAAGTATTTTCAGCATGCAAGACAAGAAGGACTTGAAGGGTAGCCCTTATAAAAATTGAGCAAGTGATATGCAGATCATGTTCCAAACAATAACAGTGAGATGTCTGCAGAACTCTTCCTAGTGGTGGAAAGGAAACTTCAGTTTCCCTAGCAACTGCCACAATCAAGAGACAGATAAAAGAAAAATCTAAGGCAGACAGTCTAAGATGTATTCAGTTTTCTGTTGCTGGGAGAGTTTTCCTTGCTCTGTTCCTTTCTGCTGTGTCCCTAAATCCAGTGCAGACACTCTGATTATTTGATGGTACAGTGTTTGGTGCTGTGAGCCATGAAGCTGTCAAGTAACAGGTTTTTGTAATTGCACAACAGGGTAAGTGATGAGAAGGATGCTCGTGGCTATCTCCAAGCATTAGCTTCCAAGATGACAGAAGAATTAGAATCATTGAGAAGTTCCAGTCTGGGGTCACGAACACTGGTAAGAAGATAGCAAGATGTCCTGGGGATGCCTAAGAAGCTACACTTTTAGTTTCAGCTGTCTGTTCATAATCAGCATTCTTCTCTGATAAATGCTCTGCTCTGCTTTCTAGTTTTTATCTATTGCTTATGAAATCCATCTAGGCAACCGGATCAGAATTGGGTCATTACAGGGGTGGTTGTTTCATACTAATATCTGCCATCACAAACTGCTTTAAACAGGACAGAGGAAAGAACAATTAACTTAAACCATTAAGGGAGAGTACAGAAATGTACCTCACCATTTTAGATGCAAGTAAATAGTTTTAATTGGTGTTACAGTGAGATAACAAAGTGGGGCGTATTTGTGAGCAAGTATTAGATGGTTGGTGTTGTTACAAACTAATGACACACTGTACCATAGTAACATGAATTCCCCAAATATGTGCAGAACAGAAGAGCTCTCACCAGGGAGCATGGTTTCAAAGACAAAAACGCTGGTTTACCTTGGAAGGTAATGAGTACCTGCCTACGGGCAGGGAGAGCCGTTTGCAGCCAGACATGGGAGCTCATGGCCCTCGCAAGGCCAGTCTGCCCAGCCTGCCGTGCAGAGTCCACCTGCTGCTGCCTCATACAGACAAATTACTGACCCTTTCCAAACCTGTGGACAGGAGAGACTAAGAGAAAGTTATGACTTCCGATGAGCTAATATTTGCCTGCATCATCAAGAGACAGTTATAGTATCGAGAGATTTAATGGATTGGGTCAAGTGCAGTTGGCATTTTCTTCCTGGTTACTGTTGCAATAAAGAACGTTGTCTCTTCCTTACGTTACAGCTGATTTAGTAACTTCAGCAGAACCTGATCTAAGGCAATTATTTCTCAACGTAAAAAATGCTTCTCATTTCCATGACTGTTACTTGCAAGTTCACGTGTGACTAGAGAGCTATCTGTTAGGGAATATAAACAATGTAGTCCATGCTAGAAAAGCTCAGAATATTAGCTCTTTGGGGTATTAGGGTGGAATTGCATGGTGTGTGCAGAAGTATAGTGCATGCTACTTAGCAAGCCTAAGAATTGTTTAGGCAAATGTTCTAAGTATCATGGGTATCCCAGGACTCAGTTTATTTAATTTTTTATCATGGTTTTGCCACTCTTGGTATGTTTTAGGTCAGTATGTTGTACATTAAATATTGACATTTATCTGATGCTTGAAAGTCCAGTATGTCACTGTGCAAATTTTAAACTCTTTTCTAGCTTGGACAGTGAAAACCAGGCGTTTTCAGTGGGTTCTCTCTTCAGTTTGACTTCCATGCTCAGTAATCCATCTTTTTGGTTTCAAGCATATTGTGTTAGTGGTTTAATCAATATAAAAATTGCTCGTTACTTCATTTTCATATAACTAAGCCTGACTCTAGACTGATTTCCATGCAGCAGGTGTACTGTCCATAACTAATTAACAGCATTCTCTGAAACAGTGTGAAGGCTAATTTGTGTCTTTGAACAAGAACAGAAGTATCTTTAGTCAGTTGATATTAATATTCAGTAACTTAACTGCAACAGGATCCACTCTGGAAAGTGCGACGCAGTCAGAAGCTGGATATGTCAGCGAGGCTGGAATTACAGTCTGCCCTTGATGCAGAAATCCGTGCCAAACAGCTAGTTCAAGAAGAGTTACGAAAAGTTAAAGATGCAAACATATCTTTCGAAAGGTAATAAGGGCTTTGGTTCTCTTTGGGTTTTAATGTGCTGCTCTACACTGCTGATTAGAACAGCAACAACTTTCTTAGAACGGCTCCTTCTTCCTGGGATGTTGGACTTTGCCAGAAAGATCTCGTTCTACAGACAACACGTTTCTTACATAGTCAAATGAGTACTGTAAAAATTTATTCAAGTACCTATTTCACTGCTGTGAATAGCTTGGTAATAAGATACAGAACTTGGGCACCTTAGGGAAAAAAAAAGAGTAGAAGCAAATTCAGTACATTTTATTACACTAACTGGAAAGTAGGCGTATTCTTGGGAATTAAAAGCCAAACTACTATTAAAATAATTTTGTTTGCCAGATATCTGCAACAATAACAGGAGTCTCAAGTACAGTTTTTGCTCTCTAGTCAGGTAGTGAGGTGTCTATTCAGGGGAAAAGTAGAATAATCAGCCTTAAAAAAATTTTTAAAAAACCACCACCACTCCTCAAAAAAATCCCACTTTTTCAAAAATTCTAAGGTGTAGGACCAGAAATTAATACTCCTGTGCACTGAAATTTCTGCCTTTGAGATATTTCAGATTGCATTTTGATCATATTATGTTGCTTTAGTAAATTGAAGGAATCGGAAGCCAAAAATAGGGAACTGTTGGAAGAGATGGAAGGTTTGAAGAAAAAACTGGAAGAAAAATACAGAACAGATTCAGGTAATTAAAGTTACTGTGTTTTAACAGTTCTAACACCACCTGTGGTGCTGCCTTTTAGCTAAGCCCGTTCTGCTTTGGTTTTTAGGTCTCAAGCTTCCAGACTTTCAAGATTCCATTTTTGAATATTTCAACACCTCTCCTCTTGCACGTGATCTGACTTTCAGAGTGAGTTATTATATAAATTAACTATAAAAATGTGATAACTGAATTATATTTTTATTACGTAAAAATAATGCTTGGGCAATGAATGTGTGGCACATTTGGATCTGGCATATTAGCCAAATTAGCGTGACACAGAGTTGGATGTCCTGTACATGTCAGATTGCCTGGCATCTTGTAGAGAAGCTGGCACCTGAACAAAGAAGCTAGAATGGGAGATAATGAATCTCAAACATTTGGCTAAATAATAACGTTTGGAGTTTTTTTTGAAAGGCTGGCACACCCTGTTACAAATAAGGGATTAAATGCTTTGCACTTGGAAGATGCTGGTTAATACATGGGAAAATATTCACACAGTTCAAGGAGTGTTTAAGCAGATATGTAAAGTTGTTGGCTCCAGATCTTAATGGAGTGGTTAGAGTAGAAGGAATTGGGAATGGAATCAGAGGACCCACAGATGTTGGTATAATAAGTTTATCATGACACACCCTGTGCTCCTCAGAAAATTAATCACACAAATCACAGCTCCAAGTGGGCGTTTCACTTGAAAAGGTTTGTACATTCCCTGAGGAAGCAGCTGTTAAATGCAACATTGAATCACATTTCCTTACTTCATGAACTCTTGATCCCTGAAGATTTTTTTTTTTTTTGATGAAACATACAGATAGTTTAGGATAAAACCAAGAGCTTGAAATGGGAGAAATAATCTGTTTAAGGAGCTGAGTTAAAGGGGCTCAGGTTAAAACTTCATTAGTCTGGTTAGACTTTATGTCTGAAACGTGCACTCTATTTTTAGGTGTTTGGTTTGTGGGGTTTTTTTTTTTCCCCCGCGAGTTGTCACTTGCTAAAAGGAACCTATAGTCATGCTCTGATATTTGCACACACTTTGTACATGTGCTGTTTGCAGTCACAGAATGTCCACGCTGGCTTTCTTACTGAAGCAACGAGACGTGGCACAAGCATGAGGTGGAGGGAAGAGAGAGAAACATGATATGTGCTGCCATCTGAATAATAATTTCTACCTACTGACCTTTTAGAACATCACCTCAAAAAGTACCAGATAGACTTAAAACAGTAACATGTAAAGTATCAATCCCGTAACTAATCAAGATTCCATTCTATAGATCCTACAATAAATACATAGTTGCTATGGAAATGCAACTGATTAATTACATTAAAATTGCTGATACTGTGCTTAATGAGTTTCATTACCATTTTTTTTTCATGTGTACTGATAAAGAGAGTCAGTGTCATCTGCTCTGGGCTAATTTAGTTTGAATAAATGTCATTTGGCCATATAAAACATTTTATTTAGCTAGCCTACTAATATTCTATCTGAAGTTTTCCTGTGGGTGATAAGTGATCATTTTTATCCCTCATATCCGTTACAACAAAGGATTCTGTTTCTTCTTCGTCTACATCTTCTCTGCTAGCCTTTTGGGAAGAAGTAAGTTTTTGCTAGTAGTTTTGTCTCCTTATTTTGTTGTGACCTGTCATAGTAAAAATGGCCTTCTAAAACTAGATATTTTGCTTTCTTAACTTCTCTATAACGCAGTCCATTAAATAGAGCTAGTTTTAGTTTTTGTGTAATACCTCTTTGCAGGCTTACTGTTTTGTATTTTGACTATCTATATGGCTAAAGCTGAATCACACTTAGCATTTTTTAATCGTTCTTATTACATGGTAGTACAATTTGATCTTAAATGACCCAGCCCTACCAATCAATTCATAACAAAAACAATAACAAATATCTGAACACATTGAGTGAGCTAACTGAACTTGAGTCGTCTTCCTGTCTAAACTGGCTGGGAAGTGAGTGATTCATTACTTTGTTGCCTTTAGTGCTAATTACATCATTGATGTGAAGTCTAATCTGATGTTTGTTAATCATGATTTTCATGATGTCCTCGGAGTACAGTAATACAGACTCCTATTTCCACACCCAACTTCTTTAGCTCTGGAACTGTAGCATACTTCCCCCTTGTGCTGGCAATTAGTAGTTGCTAATTTAAGTGTGAAATTAATAGAAGGCTTGTAATGGATGCTAGTCTTAAATTTTAGTGAAATATAAGACAATGTAATTAAGTAGACACAATTCTTTCAATGACAGAGGCCAACCATTTTTAAACAACTTATTTTTTTTTAAGAAAGATTGTATAGTACTACTTTAAAGATTTTTCTTATGCCAGAATTGCTGGCTGCGGTGTGCTAGAAAAATCCTAGTGTAGTAAGTTACCGTGAGAAATAAGCTGTTTTATGGATGATTGCCAAGCTTCTCAAACGTCGTTCCATACCTGCATGCAAGAGATTAGACACAGCCTTGCTGGGAGAAGGCGGCTGTTACAGCATTTGCGCTGCCTACTATGAGGTTCTGCATTTCAGTACTTCCATCTTTACAGCTTTTCTGTCAGGCAGCAGGGTTTATTGTAAGGAAAGATTTTTATTTTTTTGTCAGAGTGGAAAGTTGTTACATGTACGTGCACTGCATATAGAAATCAGCGCTGTTACTCGTTTCCCTTCTGTTGATGGGAGAACACTTCATCAGATCCATGGTATCTAATCTAACATGTTTTCTGTCACTTTTGCAGACCAGTTCTATTAGTGAGCAGGAAACACAGGGTCCCAAGTCAGAAGTTTCACCATCTACTTCAGTTGTAACTGCAGAGCAGCAGCAAGAAGTAAGACAGCCGTTATTTTACTCTGAAGTCTCACTAGAAAGTCTCTCTGTCTTGTTCATAAATACATATTGCAGCATTCATTATGAAGAAGCAGGATTGAATGTTGCTTATTTGCAACGTGTCAGTGTTAATTTCACCTGCTTTGAGGACAGTTGCAAATTAAACCTCTTTGCTGGCTCTATGTATGTTGATGTACCTCATTTTCATACGTTTTCTGTATTGCTACTTGTTTGTTAGTGTGCAGGCTTTCCTGTGAGTGCTTTAAAACACAAACTGTTTCTTAAATCAGAATGGCTATGTTTATGAAAAATTTTTTATAATTTTCAAAAAAGAAAAAAAAATCAATCAGAAAACAATAAGTTTTGCCACCCCGATCTTGAAACAAATTCTTGAAGCCTCGTTTTGCTCAATTACAGTTTTTTGTGATTCAGGAACCAATTCGGCTTCAGAGGATGCCTGCTGCTCCTTCCCCCACCATTCAATCCATTTCTCTAGCTGTACCAAAGGTAGGGGGACTGTGCTAACTTTATTCTAAAGAACAAAGGAAAAAAAAATATCGTTTATAAATTAGCCCTCCATATTTATTCTTGTCCTGTTTGGGTTTGTCATGTGTGTGTTTGTTAGGTCTGTGTTTATAATCAAACATTTCTAAACACAGGTTGATGGGGTTTAATTTGTCAGAAGGGATGACAAAAAATAGTTGGCTTTAGGTTTGGGTTTGAGTGTCTTATGCAGTTGGAAATGAAACTGTTGTTGTTTTCTTGCAGCACCTTTTACCAGCTGCACTTACTTAAAAGAAGCCCAGGTTTCATAACATACGCTGATACACTGGGTGGTGAAGGGAGATGCTTGCATTACATAAGTACAGAAAATGAAAAGCTTTTTTTATCCCAAATGTATTTTTCAGCCTAAAGCTCACCAGCTCAATATCAAGTCATTCGCAAGCCCTACTCAATGTAGTCATTGCACCTCTCTTATGGTGGGATTAGTTCGACAAGGTTATGCCTGTGACGGTGAGTCAAGAAAACTTTCTATATTGTCAGCAAGTCCCTGAAAAAATCCTCGCAAAACACTAATGCATTTTAAGGCAACCATTTCTTTGGGGAGGGAATGAAAAAGAGGGGTGGTTGCCACTGAATCGCTCTCCTTTCTTTTCCATCATTGTCAGACTTCTAAAGTCAAAGAATTAATGTACGCCCTTATGGTTCCTTTTCGTATTGCTAATTAATCGTACTACCATTAGCGCTGTGAGAGCGTGAGTCGAGGGGGAGGAGGGAGAAGGCAGGACTGCTTTCTGTTTCAGTAGTGGAGAGGACTACGGGGATGCTCTAGTCACACAAATCTGAGTCTATTTTGTGCTCCCCTGACCGTAAACCTCCTATGTTGGGAGGATTGTTTGGTAGGTTATTTGGCCTCTAGCTTGTCTTGCTGTCCATTAGTTTTATTTAAAATTCTTTCTGTGATGCATATGTCACTATTGAATTCTGTGCTTGAGTATGTAGAGGTACTTTTATTTGAAAATACTTACCTATATCTTGATTAGACACGTGAACTGAGTAGACAGTCCATGAATCTGTTGAAGACACTACAGTGTAAATAACCGTATTGTATTTCTGTGCCTAGCTTAGTTCTTGCTCGTGTCACCCTCTCCACTGACACCTTGAGTATCACATTTGTACGTGCCTCATCTACTCTTCAGGGCTTTTATTGTGGCAGATCTTCTGGTGGCCGTTCTTCCCCGGGAGCACCCATTGCTCTGTCGGCACTTGCCCTGGGGCTGCCTTCTGGCTCCTGTTGCTGACAGTTCTCTTTTTCTGCATCTTCTAACTGCAAGTTTGAAATGGGTCTTTTTCCCCCTCAGCTATCAACTTTGCTCTTTTTTTTCCTCATGTATTTTGGTTAAACACTGCATCATTAGTTTTCCAGTTTGCCTCTTCTACTCCAGATCTTGATAGGTACAAGAAAAACTAGAATCACGTTGACATTAGAATAGAGATGACTTGAGTAGAACAAAACTTTGCAGTGTACCACTCCCAACCACTTGCTTTTCTCAATTCCTCCTCTTTTTAATGCTAGACACTGTGATAAAATATAGCTGCACTGCCAGAGGCCTGTGGAGCTGCCTATATCCTGCAGATTCTTCCTGTTCTGCAACCAATGTGCCTTGATGTGCACAGTCCCGGATAATTATGATGCCTCCTGAAAGAGACGATCGTGTCACCTAGTCTCAGGGAGCACCTACAGTCCTTTGCATGCAGCCGGGGGCTCAAGCAGGCTATTCCCAGGTTTTCTGGAATCCTTTGACCTTTCTTTACTACAAATCTAGATGTGCATAGGGTGTCTGCCAGCTGCTCACTTTCAGTGATGCGGTTAGGAGGAAGCAGAGGACAGATTGCTGCCGTGCTGCTCTCTCACTGCCTTCCCAAGCCCACTGGTAGAAACAGGGTAGCTGGGATAAACAAGGCAAAAATCTCTGTGGAAAGATCTGGCCCATAAACTGTGGGTTGGATGCCTCAGTATAACGTGTTAATTCATTATGCAGTCCTTGTAGTCTGTCTCTTGTGAAGTGGCGTATATTCTGAGGGTTTTTTTATTGTGTAGTGCTTCTCTGTGAAGTGCTCTGTAGACAAGAGACCTAAAGACCTCTGTCCCTTGCTAGTGCCACACAAAGTGGTACAAAGTGGTGTAAATGGTAAGAAAGGGTGCAATGGTTAGTGTAGATGTTTGCTCCTTATGTGAACTCTGAGATATATATATATTCCCCTTTCACCACACAGCATTTCTGTCCTTTTTCCCTGGTTTCTATTTTATTATGTTTTCATAGTAGTTTATTATGTTTTCATAATAGTTTAACCATTTCTATTTTTTCCAGTCAGTTTAGTTTTACTTTGTAGTATTCTTGCATACTTGTATCAAATCAAACACCTATGGTATTTGTCTTGTCCCCTCTAACTGCCCTGTAATTTTATATTACTCCTTTATTAATAATTTTTCTCTTCTGTGACTATTTGTTGCTGCTTAACACCAGTGAGGCTGACCAAATCCTTTTCCTTCTCTGAAACACTTTCACAAGTTGCCTTGAAATGAGGACTCAGTTTCTGCCTTTTGTGGAAGCAATAGGCTTAAAAGAGAAAATAAAAGCACTTTGGAGAGTCTCCTACAATATCTAGGTGTGTTCACTCTTTAGCGGAGTGGGCTGTTGCAATGTTTGACTGCCAGTTATTAATTAATTTGCTGAGCATAAGGGTAGGCTGCGTTAATCTCCTGTTCTGATTGACTCGTACGTGCATTTCACTGTGAATTTTCTCTTTTGTACTTAGTGTGTTCATTTGCATGCCATGTTTCCTGCAAGGATAGTGCACCTCAGGTCTGCCCTATACCCCCTGAGCAAGCCAAAAGGCCTCTTGGCGTAGATGTGCAAAGAGGAATAGGAACCGCCTACAAAGGTTATGTCAAGGTAATAGTCTTTTGTTCTTGGACAGGAGAAGAATTCTAAACTCCGCTTACAGCCGTGCAGCTTGGAACCTCTAAGTACATTTAAACAGATCTCCTAAATTGTGCTAAAGCCTTAAGGCTTTGTGTGTCATCTCTGTAACTTACTTAACCATCATTGCTTTAAATGTGGGAGAAACAGTTTTACTACAAGAGCTGGAGATTAGTAGATTAGCAGCTACAATGTTGATAAGCAGCAGGGGGGAGAAAAAGAGCATGCTTTAAGGAAGAATTTCTGTCATTGTTGATGTAAGCACAATATAAAAGGTAAACTGTCCTACCATTTTGGCATTTGAGGAATATACAAGCCCCGTTATTTGTCCTAATATATTTATTAAACTGTAACAGGGAATGGTTGAACTTAAGGGAGGAAAAATGATTGCTTGATTACTTGACATTTTTCACTCCGCTTTGAAGGGCAAGTAGAACGTGTTCTAATTCTATTGATCTCAGTATAAGCTTTTCTAAATGTCCCTGCTTTCTGTGTCTACAACATGTGCTTACGTTTAATAAGCAATCAGTTGTTTATACGCAGGTCCCAAAGCCTACAGGAGTTAAGAAAGGGTGGCAGAGGGCTTATGCAGTTGTCTGCGACTGTAAACTGTTCTTATATGATGTGCCTGAAGGAAAATCCACCCAGCCTGGAGTTGTTGCAAGTCAAGTCTTGGATCTGAGGTTTGTGTTATTGTGACAGAGTAGAAATCCTCTGTATTTTTTCTTAAGAGGAATATTTATTTATAGTACACAGGAAACTTTAAAATTATGAGAACTCTGGTCTGAGAAGACCCATGTGTTCTGTGTATAGACTGCAGCTAAGTGTAGGCTGAATGTGTTGGCTCAACAAGTGACTTAAGTGACTTTTTAGTCACTTGTAATCACTAATATTTGCAGTATTAGCATACTTCTTCCTAGAATTCCATATGCGCACATGGAACACAAATAGACTTCAGTATGTTGATTTTTTTCCCCTGCACTTTAACCTTGACACTGAGTCACAAATCATCCCACAGACAGCAATTTCAGCAACATTAAAAAAACAGAAATATTCCTCAGAAAAGCACCAAGTAATTTATAATGCAAGTGGTGCTGACCTTGCCTTCTCACAGGAGCTATTTTTTTCATGGTGAACTATTTGAACCGCTGAACACTGTCTACAGAAGATCTGAGACTTACATTGATCAGAGTAACCGAGACGATTTTTTAGTTCAATTTATGGAAATATCAAGAAAGCATAATATCTTTTAATGTTACAGCACCTTCTGTGTTGTTTCTGTTCACAAGCACCTTGATCTGTATTTTTTCCAGAGTAGTGCTGTGGGGTTGTACCAGTACTGCTGTTCTAGTCTCATGTTTATTCTATGAGAGCTGTCAGTGTGGGCTCTCTGTGACACGCTGGCAGCAGGAGCAGAAGTGTGGAAGTGTTGCAGATAACAGCATTCACATCAGTCCGTTGCTTGAAGCAGCTCAGCCAGATATTATGCCAACTGTCCCCTGCTTTATCTGCTTATTGTAACTGCCTCTTCTGAGGATTCTTAGATGTTTTAATAGACATTAACTACCATAGCTATGAGTTCTGGCATGAGCGAGTTTCAGGCATTACTGTCATCTTTACACTAAAATTGGCAGTTAAGGTGATCAACTTGGTCAAATTTGGTTTTAAAAGACTTGTGTAGACAAGCCCTCTGGGGCGGAGCACTCTGAGACGCAGAAGTTGCTCTGATGGCTGTTTATTTTACTGCAATAAAGAATAAAATCTAGCTGTTTTGAAAACCCTTACTTGAGTCCCACAAACCATAATTATGTTGCCAAGAGCTTTTTATGTGATTTTTCTGTTTTTTCCAAAGGCCCCTCTCTTGCTACGCATTGAGGCATGAATTATTCATTTGTAACGTGTCTGCTGGGCTGGAAGAACAATATTCTTGCCGCTAATTATAGAGTAGGTGTGGTCGGTAAACCAAAACTACACAAAACCACCCCACTTAGCTTCAGGTGGACCGAGTTACACGTCCTGAATGCTGTAGCAGCATCACTAAAGCTTCTGAGTTGTTCGGGTCAAGGATGGTTAGAACAAAACCAAGCAGTGATGGCAGCTGTGACCTCTGTGTGGTGGTAGGAGATTGCAGCCTGTTGAAACAGTTGTGATATCAATTAGATTTTGCTCAATAATGTCGATGTGTGCATGTGTGTGATTCTTTTGCTCTCTTTCTTACCAGAGATGAAGATTTTTGTGTGAGCTCTGTCCTAGCATCGGATGTAATACACGCGACTCGTAAAGACATCCCTTGTATATTCAGGGTATGCTTAGCAATTTATTCTTAAAGAAAATACAAGTTACATACCAGTGTTTTATTTTGATAGCAAACTACGTTTTCCTTATTTAGTGTTTATTAAGTTATGCAGAAGTAGAAGAATTAAGAAGGAGTGCTGAAATGTGTAGAAGAATATGATACTCCTCTGCAAATTGAACTGTAAAGAACAAAGTTTTCCTTTACTGCTTCCTTATATATAAACTTTGCCTTTTTTATTTTCTTGATAATTCGGTATATTTTTGTCTTCTCTTCCAATGGTATGACGAGTTTTTGGTTTTTCTTTCTGAGCTCTGGGGGACACTTGCTTTAGGAACTGATACTGTAACAGAGTAGGCTGAAGCTGGGTCGTGCTCACTGACTGATTCTAGTTTGCCATTTATTGTCTTGTATAAAAAAGTACATTTGAAATTCCAGTTTCTCTAATGTCATATATAAGTACAGTAGAAAAATTTTAAAGGAAGAGATAATAATTAACTTAGTTATAATACCCCCTTTGATGTATGTTCTATCTGAATGCTGTATTTGTTTTTTTAACAACAGGAACTTATTTCCTAGATTTTATGTGAATTACATTTAATCTGGAATTTTAAAGTACAGAGAAGAGTACATTAGTACGCAGTATCTGTAATCCCATGCATTTGAATACAGAAACTCACTGTTTTCAGGGTCTCTGATCCTCAGTCATTTAGATTCAAGTTAGTGGAAGAGGGAATCCAAGGTACTGACAGTCTCATGCGATTCCAATCATTTGGTCCTTTAGGGTTTTACTTAGGAAAAGTCTTGGATTCTCAAATGCTTCCGTGGCTTCGCTTTTCTGCATTTCTTTAGAAATATTTTCTGCAGTGCATTTTCCTCCTTTAGTTTACTGCTACTTTTACTTTCGTTTTCCTCTTACTTGTTTCTAAATTCATTTAATTCCCATGTGCCTGCTCTCTTCTCAAATTAGCAAATATGGAATACTATGGGAAAAAAGTCCTGAGGAGGGAATATAAGCTGTGCAGAATGGTGGTGGATTCATTTAAGAACAAAGCATCCGTACAGCTTAGCCTGGCTGACTTGCTGCTCTAGTATCTGCCTGCCATTTTTAACTGAATGTGTATATGAAAAAAAAAAAATGTTGTCAAATATCCCCATGTAAAAATCCTTGTGTAGACAAAACCAACAAAATGTCTCCACGGTTTGATCAGATTATCCCCTACTGAAAAGATCTGATGAATTAACTGGAAGCCTGATGTGTGAGTAGATTCATTTAGACACCCTCTTGACAGGGACCAGAGAAGATGCTGCCAAAGTCTACCTCTCGTCTCAGTTTTATGTCTTCCTTCAGAAGGAGAAATTTCTGAAGCTGGAAACCAGTAATATGTGGTGCAAGACAGTCTGTTTTCTCAATTTCATTTAACTACATATTTGCATCTTTCTGACATGATGACATAGAGTAGCTTTTACACAACAGTTAAAACTGTTACTTTACATCATCTGTGTAAAAATAGTGCTGATCCTTTCCTATGTGTTATTTCATGTAACGTGGTGATGTTGGTGGCCCACCAAAGACAAATTTTCTATTTTTTTGGGATCTTCCACCATCAAAAAGCAATGCCAGAATGCTGGCAAAAACTAAAATATTGCAACTTCTGACCCCCTTGAAATCGGGAAGAGGAAGAACTTGTCTCAGACTCCAATATCTCTCCTTGCTAACCAGTTTTTAGAGCTGGATGTTAGACCATCCTGGCATCCAGACGCTGCAGTCTAAGTGCTGGTATCGGTACATTTCTAATAACAGTGTAAGAGTGTCTGCAGTGGAGTCCTTCCACAGCTTATCAGTTTTGAGTTAAGAAGCCTTGAGTTTCATAGCAAATATGAGAGTTTTGTATGATGAATAATGCTAGATATATTCCAGCCAACTTCTCCCGTTTTTCCCATATTTGACTGCATGTAAGGTGCCACTTCCAAAGACTGAGTCGTCATACGTGGTGGTACTTCAGAGGGAAACCATAGCTGAAGTCTGGCTTGGTTTTGTTTTCAGATTTAGGAATATTATCCATTATGCCTCCATATATATTTAAAATATTAATGCTTAGTTACAGTTAAGACATGAACAAAGCTGGATGCAGAGGAATGAGAGCAATGAGCAATTGCAAATTACTCCGTTTGTTTCCTGCTGCTCTTCACTTTCATCTTACTTTTGGTGTTCTCTCTTTGACATCCCATTGCCCCAAGTTCTTTCAGATAGATTGTCATTGTCTCTAGGATGAATGTTACTGCTTAATTCACTTTATGACGATTTTCTCATGAAGGTCCAGAGGCTGAAGGTGTGTTATTCAATGTACAATTAATTACAGCCTTCAGTTTTGCACTTTTACACCTTTTACTGCTTTTTTTTTTTCAGTTTTACTATTGTTACTCTAAAAATCCATTATGTGGGCTGATACTGGCTGATGACCTGTTTGTCTGGGACTGTAAGCAGTTCCCGTGATGTCACAAACCCTTCAATGCTATCAGAAAGGGCACAAAACTAATACTAAAAGTTAGTAAGTGCATGCTTTAGGCAGCAAAACGTTCCTGGATGTTTTTCAATTCAGAGTATGTTTTGCTTCAAGGGCTACAGGGTGATTTACCTGAAAATTAAGTGAAGCTGTGGTGATTTTCTTTTACCATGGGGAAGTGGGAGAATGCAGTACTTCAGTCGCAAAACGTTGCTTTCCTCCAGAGTTTTTAATGCAGGTGGGATGTGCTCTTCCCCCTGGACAAATATTGTGAAATTTAAGTAGCAAAATCAAAACTGAGAACTGATCATAGCAATGCCATTGGGTTTAAAGGTGTCTGACTCAGAAAGCACGTGTCATCTTCAGTAACTTCTTAAAAGATCGTGGCAGGAGGGGTCAGGACAAACGTGGCATGCTACTGAAATTCCAGTTTAGAGCAGGAAGGAATCTTTTACTGTCATGTGTTGGTTACTGTAAGAAAGGAATGTAGCATTCCTTACCCGTGTTTTAGGATTCAAAATGATTAAACAAGACCGAGTGTTTTTAATCAAAACCACTGTGAAATGTGCAGATTTTTCTCAAGGCACTGTGGCCATGTGAGCTGTGTGCTGTGTTGCGTATCCCTCAGCTACATCACTGCATTGTTACGAAAAGGTGTATTTTGTTTTCGCAGTTCTGTGAAGTAGATGATACTGACAAAAAGGGCCTTTATTACTCCTATTAATTTCACTTTCTCTGTTAAAAGGTGACAGCTTCTCTCTTAGGTTTGCCTTCAAAATCTTGTTCTCTACTGATCCTGACGGAAAATGAGAACGAGAAGAGAAAGTGGGTTGGAATCCTAGAAGGGTTGCAGTCTATCCTGCACAAAAACAGACTGAAAAACCAGGTTGTGCATATTCCACAAGAAGCCTATGACAGTACCCTGCCTCTTATTAAAGCAAGTTTAGCTGCTGCTATTGTAGGTATGTTTGTTTTAACTTTGGGAGTATGTGAGGGTTCTTGAAGCTTTTAGATATCCTTCTGCAGTGAGAGCACTGACACCTTGAAATAAATTCCATAGCTGAATTCCTTCATAGGAATTTAATAGTGGGGGGAGATGCTGATCTTGCATTGATATTCAGATTTCTTCATTCACCAGTAAATAATAGTGGTTAGTTGTTTAGCAGGTTGGTTTGGCAATACAGTATGTAACATGCTTTTGACAGACTGTGTGGACTTCAGCAAAATTGATTTGCTGTTAAAAATATATTTGTCCAGAAATTATTCTGGCTGTCCAAAGCAAATATCTGTTTTAAAGATAGCATTAAATGTAGCTGAATTAATGGCTTTTTTTTTCGTCCTGTTTTAGATCGAGATAGAATAGCGATTGGTTCAGAAGAAGGACTGTATGTGATAGAGGTGACCCGTGACGGTAAGTTAGGCTATAATGTGTGCAGTAATTACATACAGGATAACGAGCTCCATAACTTTTAGCGCTGTTATAATACAGGTTACACAACAGCCCTTCATGTATAGTAAGTATTAAGCACTCAGTTAATTGATGAGAAGGAAGAGTGAATGTGAGATATAAGCACTAATTTGGTCATTATCATTGCATTTGGTTGACTGGCTGAAATTAAAGGGATGAGTTACCAGGCATATTCTGACACATTCTCACCTTTAACTGTGTTCCCACAGCAGGTAGCAGAAGGCTTCAGCACACAGAGCACACGCAGGAACAGTTGATGCACAGTGAATTATCAGGCACTTACTAAACAGAGCTTGAATTGAATGAGGAAAAACTTGACGTGGAAACAGATTTGTTTCAGCCTGCACCGTCAGAGGCTTAAACTGCCATGAATTAGAAGTTAGACAGCCAGTGCAAGCAACAGAAGAGTTTGTAGACTTTCCATTAAAGCCACCATGTATCATTGCCTGTTTTTTCCAGAAATTTGACAACCAATTGCATTTTCTTTCAGACTCATGACGGCCAAAGCAAATGCCCCTTTCCGTTATCTTATTATTTCCCTGACCCCATGCTTCCTCCTGAACCTGCTTTTTCCTTCCTGTTCTTAATGCACTCTGCCCTCTGCTTTGGGAAAAATGGGATCAGTTCCACCTGTTCTTCGTGCAGACTTGCCATGTCCATTCCAGAAATTCACACAGAGAGTGCTCAGGTACCACAGCCAAGCATGTGCTGAATAGTCACTGGGCAGCACAGGCGTATCCCTCTATCGTTGGATTGTGAGGCATCCTAGCTAGGGAGTAAGGGAAGAAGCATTTTTCCCTTTAACATGACACATTGAGCACAAACACAACAATGGGAGACATGCCTCGGTGTGGTGGGGAAAGCATGGAGGCCAAAAGGATTACTAGCATGGAGAACATTTGGGGTCAGTCCATACAAAATGCAATTTTAAACCTGGAAAAGCAAAGAGCAAGTCTGGATAATTTTGCAATCTGCATCCAAGATAAGATATTCTTATTTTGAACAAAAAAAAGAAAGCAAAAAAGAAAAACTAGTTGAGTTAAACTGATTTTATAGAAGTAGTATGTTTCTAAGAAGCAACACAAATTTAAAATGGTATAATCTGCTACCGTTTAGCCTTTTCCAAGTTTCTGTAAGAAATCTTAGCTACTTCTTTCTCTTTGACTTCAAAAGCACCGAATGTACCTTACAAAATCCATGCTTTCTTATAAATCCTTTGGCACTCTAAATTTAGACAGCACTCTGTGCTCTGTGATATAAGAGCAAACAACCTTGGCTCTCTGATAGGATTGTTTCTGACAAAATACCTAATGCTTTCTTCACTTTTATTTATAACTCTGAGCTTAGGTTCTTCTGGTGTCCTTAACTAGCTGTGAGTTGTGAATGTTGAGGTCAGTGATACAAATTTGTAAAATTAAAAGGTTCATTTTCTAACTTGGGAAAAATCGCTGAGACACACCTGCGATAGCCCTTTGACTGGTTTTAGTCATTGTCATTGTAATTTCAATAAAAGATACTTCTTTAAGTTTAATCTTGATGGAAGAATTTGCATCTTCTTTTTCAACGCGATTTAGTTTGCGGCTGTCTGAAAGTTGGTTTGCAGTCATACTGAAACTTGCTTTTCAATGTAAAATAAAGCAGTGAATGCAGATTGTTAAAGACTCTTGATTTTCAAAATCAAATTAAGTTGGGGATGGGGGTTTGGGGCAAAAAGCAAAAAGTTATTGCTTGCTCGGACTTAGAATAAGTCATTGCCCAGTTCCAGGAGAAACTGCTTCATGCTCAGAGACAGCAGATATTTGAAATTCTTTTTAGCAGTAATGAATACCATTCCTTTGAGTAAGCTCCCAGTGGTCACCATTCTGTAAGTACTTAGATATAAACATAATTTTAGATGCAGATAATTCCAGAGATTCCAGTACAGCTCCTCACATAAAAGAAAATTCTACATTTAATTTGAAAAGTCATTTCATAAAGGAATGATTATCTGCATGACCATGTTGTATGTAAATGTGAAAATGAATTATCAATTTTGATTTTAAATTGAAAGATGTTTTGCAGGAGTTTTCTGTGGCCAGTTCCTGTGTGTTAATACCATTTTTATAAATCATAGTCTCTTTTTCATTTTATGGCAGTTGTAATTTTCAGTGTTAATTAACTTCCAGCTGCTTATATCAAAGGTCTTTGGTGAGAGTATCACTTAGTTCTTGATAAACAAACTAAACTCTAAGTTGGAGTTGGGCAAAAAAAAATCTTTTCTCTGTGGCAGAATTCCAACAGCTGGTTATTTCATAGAACATTTATTCAGACATATCATCTATTTATGCAAGTTGGGGGATGCCACAAGAGCGCTTGGCTTTGTGATCTAAACAACTTGTTTGCAGAGTTTACAGAATTGGGTAACTTGGCCAGGTTACTGAACTGTTACTCAAGAAATGTGTATAATTTCCAGTTAATACTTATTTTAAAAAAAAAATATATAGTTTATAAATATTTTGAATGCATTCAGCTAACAGAAAAATGAAAGTGATATTTTAATATAATTGGCTTGTGCGTGTTGTGTTTCCCACTTCGGAATTGCTTCATCTCTTCTGTTTGTAGCTCAGCAATACTCACTACTTCCTTGGAAGTGCCCCTGTGTACCCACGATCCCAAAAGCAGAAAACACTGTACCTTAACCCCCTTACTGCCTCTACCTGGTTTTAAAAAACCTTTCAAAGAGTGAAACTTGCTGACTTCCGTGGGTAGCCGAGCTAGTCCTACTGGGAGAAGGCTTTTCTGAGTGCCTGTCCTAAAGCTTTTTTGAGCCCGTTCCTTGTTATCCTTTCCCCATGACGCGCAGTGAGTTTTGCCTTTCCCCATAGGTGTGAACACCCGCTTAATGTTCTGCTTTTGTATTTGGCCAAGACATTTGCCAGCTGTACAACATCTTGTATTCACAAATACAAAATTTTGTGTTCCCAAACACAACATTATCAGCTTTAAATACTTCATATTTCTTCTCTCTGTGTTCCGCTAACTTGGTCTTCTTCCACAATTGACTGAAGAGGCTGTATTTTCCTGAAGGTGGGACCTGTTTCAGAAGATACAGCATCTTGCAGTGTATGGATAGTGCAGATATTATTATAGACAAAAATTTTCTCCTTTTATCCCAGGTGTTAAGCAGCGTTTTCTGGCAAAGTGTTGCTGACTTTGTATCGATAGAGTTACAGGAGTGTTCTGTTTCATTGTTTGTTCTGAGAATTAATAACACAGCATGGAACATGTGCAGTTAGTGCTCTTTCTGATGTGGCGTGTGTCTGTCTTTAGATTCACTTTCAGACACCAGTGCCTGACACTGCAGTGGTTCCAGGCCTGATGGTTTTCTTGTTTAACTTACGGCAGCTGTTGTTTCCTTCGCAGTGATAGTTCGAGCTGCTGACTGCAAGAAGGTGTACCAGATAGAGCTCGCTCCCAAAGAGAAAATCATCATCCTCATCTGCGGTCGGAACCACCACGTTCACCTTTACCCTTGGGCCTCTCTGGATGGGTCGGAAGGAAACTTTGACATTAAGCTTGCGGAAACTAAGGGCTGCCAATTGATTACAACTGGAACACTAAAGAAGAGTTCTTCGACTTGTTTGTTTGTGGCTGTCAAACGACAGGTTTTTTGCTACGAAATTCACAGAACTAAACCTTTCCACAAAAAATTCAGTGAAATTCAGGCTCCAGGAACTGTACAGTGGATGGCAGTGTTCAAGGACAAGCTCTGTGTTGGCTACCAGTCTGGGTTCTCTCTGTTGACCATCCAGGGAGAGGGACAATCTATAAACCTGGTAAATCCTAATGACCCCTCGCTTATCTTCCTCACACAGCAGTCTTTTGATGCCCTTTGTGCTGTGGAGCTCAGTAATGAGGAATACCTGCTTTGCTTCAGCCATATGGGAGTATACGTCGATTCGCAAGGTCGAAGGTCGCGCATGCAGGAACTAATGTGGCCTGCAACTCCTGTTGCCTGTAGTATGTATATGTTTTTCTGTTGCCATATCCCTGTTGCTGCTTTACTTGTCTAAAAATAATCGGCATTGTATTCTATTTTGCTTCGGTTTGTCTTTCAGTATCTACAGTTTTAAGTTTTGATGAGTTCACAGGATACATAGTTCTTCCTGATGGTAATTTTGGACTCGGCGATCTCGTGGACTGAGATCCTGGATGTTGCAAGTAAAGAAGCTCTGTCCTGTTACAGGACAGAGAAGAACTATTGATGGAATGACAAATAACTTTTACAGAGAGTAGTCCTGGATGCAGGACAGTGCAAGACTACCGGTCTGTCAAATTCGATAAAGATTTTTGGTTCTCTAGAGAGTGTAAATGCCTAGTTGGCTGTGGGATGTCTTCTGGGTCCTGTACTCAAACTGCAATAGAAAGCTGAAGAAGAAATCCAGCTGGGACTCTACAGGTTCATCTTTATGATGATAAAATATATATCAAAAATATATATCAAAAAATGTAACAAAATAAGAGGTAAAAAATATTGCCTTTGGCAGAGCTGGTACGAATTTTTCTCCTTCTGTTCTTATTTTTAGGGGGAGAATTTCCAAAAACAGTACCAGCAGGTGGAGGGTAATTTTTCAACCGCTCTGCTCATTTCAGGAGCACTGGTTTATCAGCCAGTTAAGACAGAAGCACATAAAACTGGGATTTCTGTTTGGAGCTCAAATAGCAATTAAAATGTTTTGAATGATTGAAGGCAAGAAATAGCTTTTTGTTTAAATAGTAGAGCGAGCAGTTAGGTGCGTGTTCCTTTGATCATTCCAGGCCTTAATAGCGGTTTGTTTAATTTTAATTGTCTTGAACTGAAATTGTTTGCTTGCTTTACTCTGACCTAGTTCTGCACAGAAGTTTGGAGCAAAGGCCCAAGGAAGCAATGTAGTCACAAATTTACTTTAAAACACCATTAACCAAAGCTAATGTTTCCTTTTCCTTTATCAGCTTTACAGGGTTTTTTGCATTCCACCAAGCTAAACTTGCTAGTTAATGGTTTTGTCTGTTATTATTAGAAGCTGTTGTTACTGTAAACTATTTTATAGCATTGTCCTATGGGCAGTCCTGAGTCGTGTTGGCCCAGGGCTGTTTTTGTAGAAAGAGCAACTTTTTCCGCTGCCAGAGGAAGCTGGATTACTTCCTTTTTCCTTAGCCTCATCCTCCCTCCTCACTCCTGGTGTCTGTTACTGGGGACAATCGGGTTTTTTAACTGTCCCACCAGGAGATCATCAAACTGGAAGTGGATCTCCCCCTGTTGCAGTTTCTGGTATAGTAAGGGACCATTTTTTAGGTACGGTTTAGGACAGGGCAGAAAACTTGTCTGTCAGGCATTCAGCCCCCTCATGCTAGGAGAAGCCAGTTCTGCACTAACAGTCGGTTCTGTTATCTGAGGTGGCCTGTCCTCGTCACAGTTAAACCAGCTTAACGTGCTGGCTCTGTGCCAAGTCAGCGTGGGTGTTGGGCGCTGCCTAGCTTGGGTACGGCGCGGTGCAAAGACTTGGAGCTGGCTGGTCTCGAAGCTGGAGCGTGGGCCAGCCCAGTGCAGACACTTGTGTGTCTCTCTGGGCACCAGCTGAGATCTGATGGGGCTCATCAGCTCCGACTGCTTGCTGCTGGCCTCGGCTACGAGGGGGCCTGGCAGAAGCAGCTGGTGTTTGTCTGATGCTCGGTGATCTCCCTTGGTTTGGTCGTCCAAGCCAACCGCGACCCCCACGTAATAAATACTTGACCATAAATCACGTCTGTAATACAGATTTGTGATAGCTGTCCTAGACTTTCTGTGAATGAATTTTAAAAAAATATCACCACAAACCTGACTTCAGTTCTTCTTGGAAGATTCTGTGATGCGTTTAGTGTCCTACTGGATTATTTTCCTTTTGTTTATTGAAGCATCTCTTTTCTGTATTAAATCCCATAAATTTCTAGTAACTGCTCTTTACATCAGGACAGACTCTTTACAGGAGCAGAAGCACGTTGATATGAGGCTCCAGGGATTGCCACGTTCCCTTTGACCTAAAATAAACCTGTCTGCTGATGCCTTTTATTTAAAAAGAAAAAAAAAATACTGAAAAATAATGGGTTGTGGGCTTTAAGCATTGTGACATTTTTCTGTTAACCTGATGAAAGTAGCCCATACATGAATATCTAAAGCTAGATAATCGTTAACAAAAGAGGAAGGAAGCTGAGAACAGATCCGTGTCATGACTTCATGACCCACCTCACAGGTGGTGGCCCTCTCTTTTCCCCTGTTTACTACTGTTTACTGCTTCTAAAATGAAGTATTCCACATCTGTAGAAAAACTAGCTGCTCGGTTCCTATCAAGTAGCAAATCTGTATGCATCTGAAAACTTCAGATGCCGTTTTGCAATTTCATGAAATCATAATCTGAAGATTAAAAATACTGAAAGGGTTAAGTTTAAATCTTTCCACAATGCTGGCAGCTGTCATCAGCATGTCTATTACCACAAAATTGTCTGTTGGAAAGCGGAGCTGGGAAAAAAGTGTTTTAAAATGTATCTTGCACATAGTGGAAAGCTTTTACATGTCAGTTCTGGACTACTGAAACCACATTAGGGTTTTCTGTTTGTTTTTAATCTATGCAGGTTGCAATTCTTCTTACGTAACAGTGTATAGCGAGTACGGTGTTGATGTATTTGATGTTAACACTATGGAATGGGTCCAGACTATTGGCCTGCGAAGGGTGAGTAAATTTCTTTGAATATATAACAATTAGATTAGTTCCAAATGAGGTGTTTCTTCACAGTCTATGCTAGGCTTGTGTTAATTCTCTGCCTCCTTCCTCAAAACAGATCAGACCATTAAACATGGACGGCACGCTGAATCTCCTTAACTGCGAGCCACCAAGGCTAATATATTTCAAGAACAAGTTTGCAGGTGCGTACTGAGCAAGGGGAGAATTGGGAACATGGCACGAAGCGAACTGGGTGATTTTCAGCAATGTTACCTTTGCGTGAGATGAAACTTGTATTGGATGCGTCTGGGTCAACGTGTACCTCTGTATGTGAAATTGCGTTGTGATATTACAGCAGGAGCCGTTCTCAGTGTACCAGAAACATCTGACAACAGCAAGAAGCAAATGCTTCGAACCAGGAGCAAAAGAAGATTTGTATTTAAGGTTCCCGAGGAAGAACGATTGCAACAAAGGCGGTAAGAATTTAATCGTAGTGTATAGCTTAATATACGTGGTGACACGCAGAGACTGGGAATGCTAATAGTAAAAATCACTCTGTTCTTTTAGGGAAATGCTTAGAGATCCTGAGCTAAGGTCAAAGATGATTTCTAACCCAACGAATTTCAACCACGTGGCTCATATGGGACCAGGAGATGGAATGCAGGTTCTCATGGACCTCCCACTGGTAAAATACCTTTAAAAGGGAGGGAGATATACATGCATTTGTTCTTGCTCAGAAAAACTGTGAAGATAAGGTGTATGGGGTTCAAGAATTATCTCTGTACCAAATCCTTCTTTTAATCATGATGAAAAAGGTGAATCTTCCTGATGTGCAGTGCTTCTAAATTCTGTGCGAGGAAATACTCTTAGCTGACTTAAGACACTGAAAGAAAAACATGTCACTGCCAGGAGCTTGTTAGTAGTTTTGTAAATAATCAGTCTCTCCTCCTTCCTTTTTCTTGTTTGTCTTCCTAAAATAACAGAATGAATTTCCTTCCCCCTCATCCTCTTGACATTCTGCTCTGGTATCACCTCCAACAGGCTTTGAGCACGGCTATCACATGAGCCCTATCTCTGCCGAAATCTCTCTCCAGTGACCATTCCTCACTGCAAGGCTCCCCTCTGCTTTCTTCCTCTTCCTCTCCCTCCTCTGCTTCCCTAGCAAGGGTAGGAGTAGCTGCAAACTATTAGGAACTGGAATGGTGTGCTTTTGTGGCCTTTTGCCAATCCTAGAGCAAAAACAAGGTGGGGGGAAAACTAACGTTGTGGAGGTAACTAAAATGCATGTAAGCTGCAGTGCGTTGTAGCGTTATTTTCATTTAGTATTTAACAACTACAGCATTCTGTGAGCTATTTTAGTGTTAAATCCATGAGAGGAACATGCAAAGGTACACTTTTACGTTCTGTGCCTTCCGTTTTTCTCATGTCTAGTCAGGCTTTCTCTTGTCCTTCTTGGCTAGCCCAGTCGAGGGAGTTGAGTTTGTCCTGTCATCAGGAGGAGGAAGGAAAACAGAGCTGCTGGGACAGTCCCTGCTCGTTCGTAGAGGGTTTGCTGGCTGACAGGTTCCAGTGGCTGCTGTGGGGCTTAGTTCTTTCTCTGTCTTTCTCAGGGTTTGTGTCTGTTACTGAAAATATGTGGATGTGGTCAAGTAAGTTGAGAGTTTTTCTACCAACACCGGGTTGTAATAGCTTCAAAAGCACAGTAAAGTTTTCATGAGTAACAGCTCCTAGTTGGATAGCTTTTGTTGTTGGCTAACGAGGTGTTTCATTTCAACTGTAGAGTGTCCTACCTGCTGCGCAGGATGAAAAAACGTGTCCGTCTACAGCTAACCTCTCACGGCAGCAGCAACAGCAGAGAAGCAAAACCTATATTTCATGGCCCTCGTCAAGTAAGGCTGAAAGCAAGCTTTGTCAGTTCTGAGCTGTAATTTATGGCTTCAACAAGAGGTGTGAACTGGCCTCTTTTTTTTTCCCCCTTCTTTCTGTACAGGTGGCAGTGATGTGGGAGGAGCCATGCCTTCCCGGAGCATGTCCGATCCTGACCAGGAGTTTGACAAAGAGGTAAAGTAGCTTTTATTAAATGGAAACTCAGGATATTGTGTTGCCATAGATGGTTTTCTTTTTCCAATAAATTAAATTTCTGAGGAAATACTTCATGAAGACCATGTTCTTTATGGAGATATTTTCCTTCCACAAGCATGGACTCCAGGCTGTAATGTATTTGCAATATCTTGGAAGTTACATATGCCAGCACAAAAGCAAAGTTGTGAAAAGATCTTTTTGTGGTGATATTTTGAGATACATTATGTCTTAGATTAAGCTTTGTAGACAAGGGAAATTTGACTAATTGATGAAATGTCCTCAAAGCTCCTAAAAATGTTCTCTGGGCTATTAGCATAGAATAGCAAAGTAATGCAACTAGTTAAGTCATTTTCTGTGCTGCCCGCAGGAAGACGTTTTGTCATATAAGTTGAGAAGGAATCGTATTTTAAAATATGTGAAACTGCTTTTGGCAAGAATAAAAGTATGTGCCAGTTGTCACCAAACTGAAATGTCCTGGCTGTACAAAACTCACGTCCCCGAATCTAAGGAGAGAAGATGTACGATTTTTGTTTCTTTTGGTTTATCATGCGTGTAGCTTCGTCTAAGCTTTGCTCAAGCACTGCCTGTGCAAGGGAAGTGTTAGGAATGTCTTGGAAGGCAAACTCCTAGATGGAGATTTTTGCATCTTTACAGCTCTTTTTGGTACCCAACTACAGACCCATGTAACATTCTGGATTTGGAAGGGTGTTTTCCTGAAGCCAAACCTCTGCAGGATGCCTTAATACACCCCGAGTCAAAGCATTTGTCTGGCGTTCTGATCACAGTTGTGCTCTGATTTCCTTTGTCACCTGCAGTTAGCCATTAAAAGCATGTGAAAATTGGGACCTCACAACACACGTTTTTGAAATTGTCTTGATTTTCAAATGTGCTAATGACAGACTACTCAGTTATTCTGCAGCATCCTTCACAAATTCCATGACATTCCACGCTCTAATGGTAGTTGCTCTTTGGAGGCACGAGTAGTGCTGAATTCTGTTTTATAACATCATCTTTTGTCGTTGAATTTACAATTTCTTATGACTTCTTACAAAAAGGAGGCTCTAATAATGCCCTTTTGCTTTATGCTGGTTTTCCTGTGGTGTTTGGCTTTATCGTGCCGTGAACCAGTTCACGTTAGCTTAATCTTATTATAGATGGTCTTATTGTTTGAGCCATGCGAAGCCTTGTGAACAGCCTTCTTGAAGGATGTTACCTTTCAGTCTTTGCTAAATACCCATTGCCTTTCTTGAAAATAATTTGCTGCAGCAGTACCAGTTTTCCCTGTGCAGTATTTCAGTAGCTGCGAATGTGTGCAGTGCTCAGAGGTGTAACTCACGAAAATAGTGGGAAACTCGCCAGCCATCCTGTTGAAGTGAGACCGGTCTGTGAAGGCAAATAATCCAGCAACCAATCTAATGCTGGGGGAGAAAATTGTGGATAGATTGTGTTTGTGTTAGGGATTGACGCAGGGCATCTCTACAGTAAGTATATCCTGTTTCCAGATCTCCAGCCTGGCACCTGGCAACCTTCACTCCTTTGTCAGGCACTTCACATGCTTGTCACTGTTGCTCTTTTATAAACTGCTCATGTGCTTGTTTCCTTCCTTCTCACCAAAATTATGATTTGACTGTAATTGTTTAGATAGGCAGATAAATTTACTCCTGGCCTATAAAAATGGCTTAAAAGATGCAGGCTGGTAAATCCAGGACAACAGTGGGTGGATGGATGTGTTCCATCAGGAGAGCTTTGCAGTGACTAAAGGAGAGGAGCCCGAGATGTAGTAGTTTCCATGTGCTTTGCCATAATTCCTGTTAGGTCAGGTCACCTCCAGGACTGCTCCATGGCCTGTTGACAATGAAACTGTTTGCATGAACGTTCAGCTGTGAAACAAATCTAATACACGCTGCTTTGTAGGTGTTGCCCACCCGAATTTTTGAGTGCTTTTGCAAGCTTTTGAATGCAAATAATTGATTTCAAGTAAGCTTAATGTTTTCTTCAAATGTTTCTCATTAACAGCCTGATTCAGACTCCACCAAACACTCTACTCCATCCAACAGCTCAAATCCAAGTGGTCCCCCAAGCCCCAACTCTCCTCATAGGAATCAGCTCACACTAGATGGACTGGACCAGTCGACCTGCGACGCGTAACGCTACGGCTCTCACCCTTCCGACTTCGATCTTCCCACTACCACGTGGAGTATCCAAGAGCAGGGCAAAGCTGTCTCAGATGCTAGTGCCAAGACTGACACTGAATCTCTAGTGTTGTACAAGAATAATTATATATCCAGATTGTAGATACAAAGTATGGAAATGAAGAGAATTCTTCACTAAATAGTGATCAAGCTTTTTATGCGGAATTGTTCACTGCTCAGTTACGGTTGATTCCTTTCTGCCCAGCTGTGACACAGTTTTATTGCATAGGAGCATTAAAGGCCACCAGTAAATAGTCTTATTCTTATGCTGAAAAAGAGAGAGATACTGATAATGTTGCTACAGTATCAGGAATATTATTTTTCTATAGAATGATGTAATGTCTCATTAGCAGGAAATCCTTTTAGACACAATTTGGACCTCTAAATAGGAAACGCGAGCAGGTCTGGTTACATCCTCAGAAGAATACACTTTTCCCTTTTTCCCATAACTCTTTGTTTCCTGAATCTTAAGGAGAATGCTAGGAAGCTGTAGGTCATTTCCAACATCAATAGATTGACCAAGAAGTCGAGTACAAGTTGGCTATAGTTTTGTGGCCTTTTAATTCATTTAGCCATTACCTATACAGCTGCATAACTGTCTTTCTATCTTTTTACCAACGTTTTAGTCTTGTACATAGGACTACTGCCAGTTATCTTTTACCCGTACCCTGCTTTTTAGTCCTCATCGGTCAGTTGTTAGTCAGGGCTTTTAAAATACTGGTAATTACTGCTGTGAAAAGAGATTTTACTCCTAGTTCCTGCCTATCTCCTTCTGAGAAGTTGCTTCTCGTGGTTTTTTTCGCATAAGGACGCACTACGTTGTTTAGCTAGCAAGCCTTCTCGTGGACGCGTTGCCCTCGAAGTCTGCTTGGTCTAAGGGACTGTATCGCACTAAAACATCAGTCTGTTTTATCGGTTACCAAAGTGGAACGTGAAGGATGTGTAACTGGGGGTGCTGCTTTTCTCATTAATTGTATCCTCACCTGCATGAAGACCCCATGATTATTAATCAAGTATTGATCATGTAGAAAAATGCACAACACACTCCTGTATATTTTGCTATGGCCCACGTGCAGTGGTGATGTTTTGCGTGTATATTTAATCTCATGCTTCCATGTATTATACATTTAGTAATCAAAGATTTGTGACCATGTTTCATTAAAAGCTTGTAATTAATTCAGTGGCTGGCATATCCAGTTTGTCATTGTCACACTAGTGTGCCTTCTGTGCCAATTTTATGACAGTTGGATGTCACTTATTTAAAATTTGGTTTAAATGGGCTAATGATATACCAATGGCTAATGTTCTTTTTCTCAAACACTGTATAGGACGTGCACTTATCTTTAGTTTAAACTGAGTGTTCTAGTCAACATTTAATCCTGTTACGTTAAGTGTTCGACAGTACTTGCTCTTTTTCTCAGATTCTTGATAAAGGGGCTCAGTTAGAGCTGGACACTACTGCTTTGGGGGTTTTCTGGTTTTTACTTTTTTAATGTAAGTCTAAGTCTTTGTAATTATTGAATTGTGAGAACATTTTTGAACAATTTACCTGTCAATAAAGCAGAAGAGGGAGGTTTTAAAGTTCATAGTTGTCTGTCTTGACATGTGAAAACAGTTGCACCACTGGACTCTTGCTTTAGTTTCGTGGTAAATTCACTTTGTTCACACAGAAGTTTTACATAAAATGAAAGATACTTTGAAGCTCCATACCTGAATACTATGAGAAAGGCGTGTGTTTCTGCACGTAAATGCATGATCAGGAGGGATGAAAGTCCTTTTGGTGGAATACAGTGTTGAAATTCTGTGCCCTCAGTCTGTATTTAGAGTCGTAATTTAGAGTTGTAATTGAGGCGCTGGCCCTATTAATTCATTTAATTGTTTATTTGACTATTTCCTTGTGGCCAAAGCATAGTGTGGAGGCTGCAGGACCTATTTGAACATCTTAAGTGTGATAAAACAATAAAGACTTTCGACTTGTCAGAGCAGTAGTCCCCAAGAAACACTTAGGAACATTTCAAGGTTTGGTGTGTGAATGGTGCAGCCACTCATACAGGAGTTTTTCTTAAAGGCCCCCTCCTGGTGTGGAATTTAAGCACCACAGAGCTCACTGTAGCTAGAACAGAGCCAACATCTTCTCCGGTATCTCCTGGGGAAGCATCCCTCATGCCTAACTCAAGCCTGAGGGCCTCCAGGATTATATCTCAGCCATCCTCCCCATCTTACTCCAGGCTGTCTCAGTGGGGGAGGCCTAGGGGGGTACTTCGGACCCTGACATTCTTGCTTGACCAAACCTACCTGGGCAAGAGCCGCGGGCTGGGACAGGGCGGCGTGAGAAGGTGCACCCACACTCTGCCCTGGGGACGGGGGTGAGACCTGACAGGAGATTTGAGGGCCGTGTGCCGGAAGCTTTCTCATAAGTATTTCATGCTAATCAGCCTTTGACTTTAAAAAAAAATAACGTTTCTGCTGCTCTTGAGCTGATTTTTCACTGCACAGTGAGGACTTAGGATGACAACAAAGTCTTTAATTATGGGGGTATTAAATCATAGCACTCAGCAGTGCCAGGGCTTGCTTATAATTTAAGAAGGAGAACGTTTCTAGAAAAATAAATTAATTGCTCAGTATGAATACATTATTTTCTTCTCCCCCCCCCCCGCCCCCTCAAGCCTGGCCAAGCAGAATTCCTCCACAAGTCTTCCACCACAGCCCTTTGCAAATCTTCTATTCCCTTAAGGTTTCTGATTCTGGTTACTCAAAGAGTCTTCTTAAGCCCTCAGGAGAACTTTCAGCAATGCAGAAATTCAAGACTCAATGTGAAATGTTCTTCCAACGGTGCACTTTCTTCTCCCTGGAGGCTACCAGACTAGTATCACAAGTGAGGAATTGAGTTATGCAAGGAACGAGGATAATTTGGTCTCTGCCTGTTCCTCTGCCCGTTCCACTTTCCCAGAGACATTACATCAGGTGCTGAAGCTGGAGCGATGGGCAGACCACTCACCAGATGACACGTTGGTCACTTCTAGCACAGATCTTTGCCCCAGGAGGTTGTGAATTTTGGCATATACCTGGGTGTCACTTGCTACCCAAGAACTAAACTCTGCCAACGCCTTTGTCTACAGCACAGATGTGCTGACAACAAGCAGCTCCCTAAATGGGTGCGGTCTGCAGAGAGTGAGAGGGGTGTGTGCGTAAACACTCACTTTATGTTTGCAAGGTAAGTGCTTAACCCAGAGAGGGCACTGCAGCGTGGAAATGCTGAAGGTCCAAGTGCCCTCGTTGTTTGCACAATGCAGGATTTGGCCTCCCTGGGGGAAAAGAGGTGCATAAAAATCTTACAGCTAGCACTGAGGAGTAGGGAAGAATTTGGCTGTGGGAAGTAAACCGCACCTTTAGGTGAAGGTGACACATCATGACCACAAAGCTTGTCTTGCTGATGAATTTAGTCTATTTTAACAGGAAAAGAAAAAAAAAAAAAAAAAGATATTATTACCAAAAAGTAGCATTCACCTGTCCAGCCCTTGCCTTCCATTGTGGTGGCGGCAGGTCCAGACGACCTTCTGTCTGCCTGCACCTCCGTAAACGTGGCTCCCCTCTCTGTTTCCACTGATGTCCCTCCTTGGCATTCTTGGGTTCCTGGCAGCTGGTGGGGCGAATGCTGCTGCAGCTGCTGCCCCCTTCGGCCAGCGCAGAGCAGCCCTTTTCATGGAGACTTGGAGCTGCTGCCCCACGGCCCGGGCTCGCAGCGGTGGGGCAGAGTGGGCTGGGGGGCGGGGGGGGGGGGGGAGCTCTGCTTCAGGAGGAGGGGTGCCATGTAGCATAATCTAGGCGTTCCTGCTCTGGCAGGGGGATTGGACTTGATGATCTTTCGAGGTCCCTTCCAATCCCTAACGTTCTGTGATTCTGTGATAAGTGCTGCAGCAGGCAAGGCACAGTGCTTGGAAAGAGCCAGCACGATCTCGACGCTCCCTTCCGCAGCGCTCCTGAGCGTGTTTCTGGGGACGAGGGGTGGTGGCAGGACCGGACACCAGGTGCGCGTTTGTTGCGGGGTGTCAGGGAAAGCCGAACGCTGGCAAAGCGTGTCCCGCTGGCGAATGCTGCTCATACTGGTGTTGCCGGCAGGGTTAGCTGAGGACAGGAGCAGAAGGCAGCGGGACGTGCTCAGCAAGCGAGAGCTGCAGTGCTGCGCTCCGGCCAGAGGAGGAACACCGGCTCAGCAATCAGCCCCTTCCCCGTCCTTGCAGCAAATATTTTCCCTGCTCCCCAATAAGCTGCAGCACATTTATTTTTTTTTGGTCACCTGACTACACAGATTTATGCAGCTTTATTGGTTGTTTTCTCGTAGATAAAACCCTCCTATTTTTTGCAGCGTCGCCTCCTTTCCCCTTCCTTACGCAGTCCCTGCTCTGCGGCCCCGTGCGAGCAGCAGCGGAGCCCTGCGGGTGCCGCGGGAGCAGACGGCCCCAGCTCCGCGGCCACCCCGCAGCTCCGGCACTCCAGTGAGGCCGGCCCCTGTCAAGTCCCCTCCCTTTCGCTGCTGCTACCTCCTGCTAAAAAAAAAAATAAATAAAATAAAATGCATTGGGCCAAGGCTGTCTGTGGTATTCTGGGCACTGGTGCCTGCTGCGAGGTCTGAATCCAGGTTTGCACAACTTCCATCAGCGCTGTAATGCATGGAGGGAAGGCACAATGATGCAAGTTGGTGTCTGTTAATAGCGTGGAGGTTGCTTTTTCTTTTAAGACCCTGGGAATCAACGACTCCTGAGATCTTGTCATTAACACTAATGCATTTTGTATGAGTCTGTCACAGCAGGGGACCCTTGGCTCTCAGGACCAAGAGCAAAAACAAAGCCATCAGGTGCCCAGCCGTGCTACACACAGCCTCAGCGACTTAACACATCCATCTGCTTATCAAAGATGTCTGCACATCAAATTTCTTCTTTAGGCACGATCCCAGGAGAGACTCTTGCGTATCAAAACCCTCCGCATTTCCCTGCCTGCACCGCAGGCTCTCTGCTTGCACAGGGTAGTGACCACGGGTACAGCTGGTTTTCCAGCAGTTGTTGGCCCCCGGTATCACAAACCGACTCTGGTGCTTCATTTTTTTCTGCAGAGCTGACCCCTCCCTGTGACGCTTTCTGTGCGAGCAAGTGAGCAAGCAAACGTGGCTCCTGAAGGAAAAGTACAGAATGTGCTCTGCTCGCACGTTGACAAAAATTGATCTCCACTTTAATTAAAGCTTCTATTGTAAGTGACCTCGAGCTGCTAATGCATTTTAAAGATGAAGCCTCGCCAGCAGCAAATCTGTACACCCCGATATGGAGGGGTGCGGGCTGCGCAGGCGGCTGCGTGTCCCTGGAGGCTGTCCCTGCTGAAATCCCTGCGTGCCCAGGCAGGACACAGAGCTGATGTCTTCATCTGCTCACAGGGGAAAGACACCATCCTGCCACCAGCTTGTTTGGTGGTCCCTGTTGCCAGTGGGTTGTCTTTTCCCTTCTCCGGCACGCGACCACGGGTCGCTTCTGCCTCTTGCCCCCAGCACATATTATGGGGATGCAGCCACGGAAATCCTGGAGCAGGGGCCCCAGAAATAATGTAGGGAAAGAAATTATTTACTCTGGGGTGAGTGGCAGAGGTTCCTTGGGTGGATGGCCCTGAGCTGTCTCCTTGTGCAGGACAGCGCTGGAGTGATGATGGGCTGCCTGATGCAACAGCCTCCAGCATGGCATTGGCCTCGGCCTTGGAAAAAGTAAGTCGTGTGTGTGTATTTAAATGCTTGTATGCTAAAGGAGAGTCATTCTTGCAATGAACTGACTTCAAAGGGGGAAAAGAGCACAAAAAGGCTCTCACAGGCAGCAAGCTCATTGCCCTTACAGATCTGAAAGCCCCCTCTCCCCAGTGAGAACCCCCCCACGGCACGGGGCCTGTCGTTGCTGCAGCTGCTCTCGCAGGCACCATGGTAACATCGCAGCATGGACGCCTCGCTGGTGAGAACCCATGGGCTGACTGTGCTGCACCGTGTGTCCTCGGCCCCCAAGCCGTGGGGTGTTGTCCAGCCCCATGAGGTGCAGATGAGGGCTTGGGGATTGCAGGGGGTCTACCTTGGGTTCATGTCATGAGAGTGACCGCATGCTGTGGGGTGAGTTTTGAGGACCTGGGTCACTTCTTTCCACAGAGAAGCACTTGTTGTGGGACCCGGTGGTGGGACTTGTGTATTTCCAACCTGCCGGTGTCAGCCACCACCTGCCGCAGGGCAAGTTGCTCTTCATCCCACTGCTGCCAGGCAGGCACCCTCAGGAGAGCCCTGCATGGTGAAATCCCACCAGCGCACCCCCGAGCACACACCTCCTCCCAGCCCTGGCTCTGCCCCCCTCCAAAGCAACAGCAGGAACTGGGGGGCACAGAATTGATCCTGTTCACGGCCCGGCTCATGTTGTGTGTCCTGCCTGCTCGCACTGCCCGCTACCGCAGGTCTCTCACTGATATCCACCACCGCGTGCTGCCCGTCACCATTCGTCAGGGCTCTGATGCACCTAATGATGTATTCCTGGGCCTTTGAGAATGGATTATGTCTTCCACAGACAAGAACAAAATATAATAAACTTAAAATAGCTTCTTCCTTATGGAATATGCCAACAAGCCCTACTGAAAACCCAGCAGAGTGTAAATTTGCATAAATTTGAATACATCTCCATAATTTCAGCCTCACCCATCAGACCTGCTCCTGTAATGAAGCGCTGCCTGACATTGCGGGCAGCTGAAGGTATTTGACACATGCTAGGCCACAAATGCCACCACTAACGAGGCTCCTTGGTGCCGCTGCTGCCCCGAGTCTCGTTAAAGATGGGCTGGAATGACTGTCCCCAGCTGTCGGGTCCCTGCCTTCATCTCTTCCCAGGGCCCCCTGGCACCAGCACCAAGCCTTCTTCCCCTTATACCATGAGATGAGCTCTCTCACCGCAGGGAATAACAGGATAAATCCCCAGGTAGATGCAAGAAGGTCCTTAAAACTGTCAGCTCGAGTGCAGAGGGAAGAAGCCAGCTCAGGCAGCTCAGTGGAGCGGGTGGGGAGGGAGATGTTTGCTCAGGACTGCGCCTTGTGCCACCACCCAGTGGACAGGAGTGAGGTCTCTGAGAGGAGGAATGTGGGACCCCAAGCAGAGATCGCCCCACACCGAGCACACTGCTAGAAAGCAAAATAATCTTTTAAACACAACTAATGAGTCCAAGCCCTGAAGGCTTTGGGCCACATTTTGAAATGTGTTTGAGCACTGAATTTCCATTGTGCATCCAGGGATGTATCCTTCAACCAGCTGCATGCTCTGGGCAAATCCAGCATGGTTCTGGCTAAGCGCAAGGTGCTGAGTTAGTCCTCAACTTCTCCAGATATCAGAGATACAAATCTCAGTGTTGAATTGTCCAGAAAGGACTGGTACCTTCAAAACACAATTCAAAACCCAGAAGCAACACCAGGGAGGCCATGACTGTGTGGATAAGCCCTAACAGTGAAGATTTTCTGTGATTTCCTTCACTGTGCAGACACTTTTATTCAGGTGGGAACTGCTTGTGGTTTAGATCCAACCAGGAGCAATGTGAGGGGCTGTGAGGGGTGAAGAAGCAGCAGTGCATGTCCCCAGGGAGATAGTGGCTGCCCCCAGCCATCAGGTCTCTGTATAGCTTTCATCGTACAGAGGGTTGATGTAGAAGACCTGCTGGTCTTTGGGAGCCTTCTCCTGCAGTGCCTTCTCCTCAAAGTCAACACTTGGTGGCTCCTGCAGCAGCATGGGAATTGATGGGAAAAGGAAGCAAAAACCCTTGGCAAAACCCACCCACCACCAAGTCCCTGCAGCAGCCGAGTTGCTGGTGATCCATGGGAGGAGGAGACCATCCCACCAACCCCTCCCGGCCTGGGGAAAGGAGGACCCCTGCTACGTGCCCCACTGGCACTCCTGGCTCAAGCCATGTCCCCGAGCACCCCTGTGTCCCCAGGCAGTGTTGACTCACCACATCGAACATGGGGTTGTCGAAGCCTGGGTCACTGGCTGGTGCAGGAGACACTGGCTCCTCCGCTCTCGCCCAGAGCTGGAGCATACGCAGGGTGGGCAACCTGGAGAGAGACCTGTGCATCACCCAGCTGCATCCCTCCCATCCCAGCAGCTCCCCAGCCAAAATCTTGTATATTCAAGCAGTGAATGGGAAAATATGGACAAGGGGGAGGAGGGGAGGAGTTTCAGGCTGTCTTTGAAAGGGAAAGTTTGTACTCTTCCCCAGGGAAAAGCCACCCTATCCAAGTAGAAACCATTAATTCTGAAAGGTTAGGACCTGCATCCTTGAAAGAAGAATTTATCAGACAATCCCAGCACAGTCTTTTCTTTGGAGCTATCTCTCCGTGGCCTAAAGGAATTGCCACAGAGCTGACATCTGTTCCCACTACAGTTTCAACCAGCACTAATTACTTTTATTATAACTTTTATCATGTTATCTTTTTATCAACTTAATCACCATTATATTTTTTATTATTTTCATCATTATGCCTATCCTAAGGATCTCGCTCACCCAGCATCATGCCCTGTACCAGGCACCTGGTGCAAGTGGGCTCAGCAGTGGCTCAACACACGTCACTGTGGGTCCTGAGAGCCCACTGGTACTTAAACACTGTGAAAACAACATATGGAGTTGGAGGAGCTGTGCTATCTGCAAAGACGCTGCGCCAGGCCCTTTTTGGTGGAAACAACCTAAATTCACTGTTTTGCTGGTGCTCAGGAAGGCTCCGCTGCATGGAAGCAGACTCTGCAGTCTCCCAGAGCATCCTGCCTAATTTGCAACATCCCCGCTGTCAGATGCCTCCACGATGCTCAGGCACCACTTCCTGAAAGGGCCCTGTCCCAGAGCCACTCGGGGACACGCAGCAGGAGCAGGTCGGCCAGGGACGTGGCCTGGGTTCAGGTTCAACTCCATCTCCTGTAGCTACACGAAATTCCCTCCTGCTGCTGACAGAGCCGGTTTCAAAGGCCTGTCCAGCATCCAAACAAGTGTCAGTGGAAGATAAATCATCAAGTAGCAATTATGAGGCTGGGAGTTCTATTTAGAAATTAAACGAAGGCGCAGGTTTATTGCTAGGAAATGTCATGTCAGCACGTGCCGAGCGGCAGGGCAAGCCTCCTTGGCCATGGCGGCTGCTGTGTGGCAAGAACACCCCGGTGGAGGAATTGAGAGGGAGGAAAAAAACTGGCTTGTGAGCCTGTGACACAGGCAGCCCAAGCACTGGGAAACTCAGCATTCCCTGGCAGACATCAGCGCACTTTGCACATGCAAATTCAAGTGATTCCCGCTCCTGTTTATAAAACGTGTAAGGTTCACCCCGCTTGCCCACAATCGGGTTAAGTGAAACGAGCAGCAGTGGCTCAGTGGATGGCCTCAAGCTCAAAGATGTCCACCAAAAAATCCTGCAAAACCCGCCACACTAAGGTGGGTGCATGAGCGAGGAGCAGAGGTAGGTGCCCCAAGCCCCCGCTGTGGGCACTGCTGGGATACCCTCTTCCCTGCCAGAGCCTGTCTCTAAGCTGTGAGGGGAAAAGCTGATGGAGAAGGGTATTTCAGACCAGCGCCCAGCTGCAGTGAGGTCAGGTGCCCTGCCCTGGGACCTGCACACCACTCTCCACACAGTGTGAGCAACTAATGCACTAGAAGCTGCGTTTGCTTCTGAGTGGTGTCACTCCCTTTCATGGCTACAAAGTTGTGGGATGAGTGCTTTGAATTATTTTGATGCATTTCTGTTTAACAGCTGTCATTTTCAGCCCTTGATTCCCCAGCAGGACTACAAACTAATGGTTACAAGGAACAGGAGATACGTTCCCAAGCAGCCTGACCAGGCTGTGCAGAGCTCCAACTGAGCCACAGCAGCCCCACTCCCACCAGGACACACTGTGCCATATGGCACCAGGCAGCAAGTCCTCCCAGCCAAGTACCAGTGCAAGAGTACAAAAGTGCTTTTCAGCCACCTCACCTTCAATAAAGCGTGAGGAACAAGGGCAACAGTTTTAATCGAAAAGAGGGTGGACTAAGATTAGAAAGAAGGAAGAAACTCTTTAGTGTGGGGGTAGTGAGACACCACTACTTGCCCAGAGATGTTGTGGCTGCCCCATCATTGGAAGTGTTCAAGGTCAGTTTGGATGGGACTTTGAGGAACCCGATCTAGTGGAAGATGTCCCTGCCTCTGGCAGGAGCATGGACTACATGATCTTCAAAAGTCCCTTCCAATCCAAACCATTCTGATTCTACAAACCAGTAACGTTGGGTATAGCAGACTGCCTGGCCATGCCCACCACTGTAGGAACTCTGGGCAGCACCGTGTGCCCCTGTGCCACCAGGCTAGCTGGAAGGACAGCGTGGGGTCACCGCTGCCCCCAAGCAGGAGAAGCCTTGCGATACACTGCCAGCAGAAGACCCATCCCTACCTTAGCTTTCCCTTTCTGTAGAGAAAGAGGATGCCTCCAAGGAACAAGAGACCAAAGAGTAGCCCTGAGACCATCCCTGCTGTGATCCTGTTCAATGCGTGGCTCCCCACTTGGCTGTTGAAAGTGCTGCCAGTGGCCACCTCCATTTTGCTGCTTGAGATGCCAAGTGTGTCACCTGGGAAAGAGCAGGAAGAAACAGGGGTGAGAACTGGACAGAGCAGCACATCCCCACACCGACTCACGCACAGGGCAGAGGGAGCCTGCGGTTGTGTCTGGCACTGCTCACCTGGGTGATCACCTTTCCCCAGGGACGAGGCAGGGGTGGGATGCACAGCTGGGTGAACTCAACTGGACAAGCCTGTCTGGGGCTGCTTACCCACACAACAACCACCATGTCCCTGGCTGTGACCTATGTGCTCCTCAGTATCTGCCAACTGACACAGCTGCCTCCACACACAGTGTCCTGGTGGAAAGCAGCTCTGCAGAGAGGGACCTGGTGATCCTGATGGGCATCAGGCTGATCATGACCAGACATGGCGTGGAAGGACAATGATATCCTGGGCCGCATGAGGAGGAGGGTTGTCAGCAGGTCAAGGGAGGTGACCCTTTCCCTCTGCTCTGCCCTGGCAAGACACAGGTGGAGTGCTGAGCTGGGCTCTTCTCAGCAGTGCCCGGTGACAGGGCAAGAGGCAATGGGCACAAACTGAAACATGGTAAATTTCATTCAAATAAAAGAAGAAACTGTTCTACTGCAAAGGTGGTCAAGCATGAGGACATGTTGCCTGGAGATGTTGTGGAGTCTCCATCCTCAGAAACATTCACAATCCAGCTGGATATGTGGGCTGCTGGTGGGGGACAAGGAGCTCTGGACAGTAGTGGGTTTAGGTGCACGCACAGAGGACCTGCCGAGGAGATCAGTGACATTACCGTACTGTGCTATGTCCTCCATGATGTCTGCTGCCAGCTGCTCTGCAGTGGTGCCGGTCTGTGCCCCTGCTCCATCATCGATCAGCACGATTTGGATGAAAGGAGTGGAGCTTCGGGGTATGACTCCCAGGAAGGTCTGTGCTTTGTGGACCTTGGACATGGCCATCTGCACACCGGCATACTTGGGCTTTTCAAAACACGAGCAGACACGTAAAGCCCATGAGAGAGGTAGGCAGAAATAAGTCACCTCTACAGCCAGCCACGATGGATGCACCAGCAAACTCCACCTATAAATCTTCATGTGAACCACATCACAAAAGCTGCCATCCCTTTTACCGCAGTGCCGTTGCGTTTCCCAAACGAGATGATGTTCAGATCTCCCCTCCTTTCCAAGCTGTGACGAGCACCCGGCACACAGCGTCCCCCCACAGAGGCAAGCACGCCAAGAAAGCAATTTCACACAGCACGCCCATTAAACGTTGTATTAGGACACGTGCGGCTGCGAGGAGGGCAGGCAGCAGCCTTTCAGCTCTGGATAAAGAGAGCAATACTCTGATATCGATCCTCCCAGTGTAACTCGGAGCACGCCTCCCCCCTCTGGCAGCTCCCAGCCAGGAGGAGGGATGTCAGCCTGTGTCTGACAAGCAGCAGTGTGGAGTGATGCCTTGTGGAGCACGCATCTATCTGAGTGCTGACCAGTGCCTGTCACCTACTCAGTGCTTGCACACTGGGGAATGGTAAATCAGCCCAGAGCTGGGAACCATCACCCAGAGGCCATGGGATCCTCCGTTTGCATGATCCCTGCTGCAAAGGCTGACCTCCCATATTATCTAGACCTGATCTCCTGTGCTTTCTAGACCAGGATTTCCAGCAAGCCCCCCTGCATTCTTCCCCATCTGCATGCTGGCGTTGCTCCCATCCTGCACTGGGAGGGGCAGCGTGGCTGTTCTGGGGGGGTAGGGGAGGCTACACCAGCTCCCGCAGCAGGTCAGCACACCCAAGAGGCCAAATGTAGGGGGAGAGCCCTGCAGGATGGTGGGGGGTGAGGTTGAAACTTCTGCATCGCTGGGGATGCATAGCCCCCACCCGACAGCCCCACCAGCATCAAGTCAGCAGCAGATGTGGTGTGGCCAGCGGCTTGTGGTTTTGTTAAGCCCCTCCCGATCCGTACCTGGCTCAGCAAGTCTTGGACCAGTCTGTCTCGAAACTTCTGGAGGTCAAAATCAGGAGTGAAATCCAGGTTAATGGTGGCTCCTGCAGCCCGAAAACAGACATGATGTTGTTACTGAGCCTGAGTGGAGAGCTGCTGCGGCAGCACAGCTCTGGTTGCCACAAAAGGCACTGGGGACCTTCCAGTACATCTGTGCAATTGGTCTGGCTGGGCTCTGGAGGGGCTGTTCCATAGCCCTGCCTGAGTAGTGCTGGCCCAAGAAACCTCTCCCTTCCGTGCTGGTCTTTTTATCAACTGGTTTGATGAAAGGCTTTTGGTTTCCACCACACTCCAGAGAAAAGCTTTTCCTGGAAAGCCTTCTCACACGTGTCCTTCTGGGAAGCTCTGCATGTACCTAGTTTTGGGGCCGCAAGGCTGTGATTCGGGATGCTACACTGGTTTTGGGGGGAAGGCAGAGAGGAGGGGAGGCCTGAGCTCCTCGTAGCACTGCACTGCAGTCATTGAGTCAAATATTTCCCTTGGAAAGAACAAAAGTAAGCATTTGTCAAAATATGAAATTCTCCTAAAGGCTTTAAGGGGCTCTGCTTCTAGGAGCATGCTGGAGAAACATATGGTGCCATTTTAATGAATTTGGTATGATATACCAAATATCTAGGTACAATTATGCATGAAAAATCCCCCTCAGCAACCTTCCAGGCAGATTAATGGAGAAGCACCCATTGCAGGGGAATGCTGTCAATCTGCATGTTTTTATTTTAAACAAAATGAAATGAACTTGCTGTTGGAAAGGTGACATTACGGTGAAAAAGGTACATTTTCCTTGAGTGTTTCCCATTGCATAAACTCAGCAGAGCCCTATTAGCTTGACGAGCTGTGACATCCTGACAAGGATAAACCAGAGATAGGGACAAAGGGCTGCAACTCAAAACAGGCTCCCAAAAAACAGGCTGATGCTTCAGAGAAATGCTCCAGGAAGGTGGCACGTGGGATGCAAATGGGACCCGTGGGAACAGTGACACAGCAGAACTTCATCCCATGACCAGCAGGACCCCCTGCACCCAGCTTTCCCCCTGCAAAGACAGAGGAAGGGGAATGGGGCAGCCATCATGGTGGGGAGGAGGATTGGGGCTGTGCCCCCCACTCACCGCAGACCCCACAGCAGTGGCCAAGGGGCTGCAAAGGGCTCCGGCACACCAGCACTGGGCACTGCCTCCCCGACGCCCCAAGCAGGGCCGCGCAGATGCGGTGGCCGTCCTAAAGGAGAGCAGGGCAGCGTCAGTCTTTCACCCTGCAAATTGCAATGGCACCCTCTTAAAATTGCAATGGGAGGACTCACCGGGGCATTCCCACAGGCACAGCCGGACTTGTCGGGACAGCCAGTGCCCGTCACTCGGAGAGTGCCGTTGCCGTGAAACTGCAACGGGGCAGAAGGTCCCCGCAGGTACTCGTCCCAGGCCTCTGGGCTGCTGAGCTCCTGTGCGGGGACGAGCAGTGAAGGGGGTGAGCATCCCCGGCCGATCCCAGCGCTGTCCCTGGGCGCCTATTCTGGGCCACCCAGACACCTGGTGCCACATCTGATGAGCAGCCCCATCGTAGGCATCAAACACAGCAGGGAAATGCTGCCAATATGCCCATTTGTTTTCTTCACAGGGCTAACAGAGAAACATTTTCTAATTTAAAATCCCCTCAGAAAGGACCACAAATAAATCATGGGATGACTGGGCTTCTTTTTTTTCTACTTGCTTTTCCTCTTTCTGCTGGCCTAGAGAATTCAAGTGGTCAGCTTATAATTACTGGGAGGAAGGGGCTGGATTTGAGGTGTTTTCCTTCAGTCTGGGAAGTGTTTCAGTGGGCCCAGCATTGGTAGAGGTTGAGCTGGACTGAGCAGCCTCATCCTGCCAAGCTGCTGGTACTTCCCTCACCCTTTGTCTTTCATAGGAGCCTTCTCCATTCCCCGGCACAAAGGAGGATGTCTCAGGCCCCGAGATGCCACACAGAGCACAGAGTGGGCTCGGTATAAAGGGACTAACTAGCTTATAAGGCCATTTTGGGGGAAGTATGCTATAATCACAAAAATAAAAAGCACTTTCTCCTCCTCTCTCATTGCTCAGCAGCAGCCTCTGCCCTGGGACACAGCCTGCTGCAGTCACTGGGGAGTGGATCTGAGGGTGGATGATGTGCCATGGGTTAGTCTCCAGGCATCAGAGGGACTAGCATCACTCCAAGCACCCAAGACTATCCACTTCTGCATCCCTTGGTCTACATGTGCCCAAGGTGAGCCCAAAGGTGAGCTCCGTTGGGGAGCTGCCTTGTCCAGACTCGTCTGCACCCACCTGGGCACCGATTGAGTTTATTAGGCAGAAGGCAGTTACCTAATGCTTAGTCCCGAAATGGCAGCTCGCAGGCAGCGCAGCACTAGAAATAATAATTTGTGAAATGTCTACCGCATCCCCGAGTCCTGGAAGGAACCTGTGTTTACTGTTGCAGTGTCTGTGATCTTTCACTCCTCTGACCGGCGAGGGATGGGGCTCATTGTGTGCTGATTCCCAGGCTGAAGCACAGCAGGCTGCTAGCGTTTCTATAATTATCCCTCAAATCAATTAAAGAGCAGAACCGAAGCAAAGCTGGGAGATGATCACTGGGCCACGGGCCATGTTAAGGTCAGGAGCAGGAGGGAGGTGTCCCCAGAGGATCCCTTAGCGGCACGGTTGCGGACACGTGCCTGGGAAGGGAGCAGCCCTTGGGTGCCAGATAAGATGCCATTTGCTGGTGGTTTGACCCATGCACATTGGCCTTTTTTTAAAAAAATGTGAATAGCGAGACAGTCTATGTTCCCATACCGCAGAGAAGTGATAACAAAGTGGTAGAGATAAAAAACTGAGACCATCTGCAGCAGCAGGAGCCCATGAAGCGGCAGCGCCATGGGAGTGCCCCATCTCCCCACACGTCACTGCTTCTCCCCGGCTTGTCCTTCCACACCTGAGGAGGTGTCGAGCCGGTTTCTCATCATCCCCACGTTACCTGGCCCATGAGAGAGATGCTGCGGAGATTAATCACTTGCTGTGACGAGTCAATGTTTACGCGGAAGGAGGTTTCAGGTTGGAAGATAACATCGTCGTAGTGGCATGGGACACGTTCTTCATCTACAGAAAAGATGCGCCCGCTTGGCTCGAGCTCTCCGCCGGGGGACACAGCCTGCCACAACCTGGGGTCAAACCACACGTGGTGCTCAGCATCGGCAAACCTCACTGTCTCCCCTGGAAAAGCAACAGCAAAGGCTGAGCATGACCCAGACACAAATCCAGATGGATGCACGTGCGTTGGTAAAACCAGACACTGCTTGGCCCAAAGCAGAGGAACTTGTCCTGTGGGTGGGGAGCGAAGGGCTAGCCCTGGTGTCACCCTCCCAGGTAGCTGCCACAGGCACCTCCCGGAGCTCAGCAAAACTTTCCAGGGCTCAGGGCTGGAGTCTCAGCAAATCGGCCCAAACCCCACTTCTGGCTGCAGGCTTCTGGCTCCAGATCCCACAGGATATTTTTCCTCCCCTCTTCTTTAAATGTTACTCTTAAGTCTAGGGAGGAAAACAGCTGCCCAAATGCTCAATAAGAGCTAGACCAGATAAAATTGCCCCAGTTTCAAAGCAGTCTGGCAGGCCTGCAGAAACGTGACCAGCCCTGTTCCCCACAGCAGGTAACCCCCAAACCAGTGCCCCAATTAACCATTTATTATGTAACCATTAACCGTTTCCCTGCTGGTCACAATTAGTATCATAACACAGTCTCCTGATTCTTTTTCACCCTTCCCAACAGCTGAATCTCTACCAATTCAGCTAGCATGTGGCCATTTATTGACTGAATTATTTGCATTAGTTTTAAAATCAAACTTTAAAAAAATCCATTCATGCAAATTACCCCAGAAACGCCCACTGATTCCAGGGGAGCAACACGTGGCCAGCAGGGAAAGCTCAGTCCAAAGCGCAGCTGCCAGAGCATCCCTGATAGGGGGCAAACAGCCCCCAAACAGGAAAATTATAGTAATGAAGGATTTTGGAGTGGCTCCAGACAGCCTGATGCTCCCATCCTTCCTCTGGGCAGACCTGTTTGGGCTTTTTATCTCTTTTCTTCCTTTTTTATTTTGCCAGTCAGAGTGTAGGCACAGGTGCTCTGCTTGCACTCTTCCTTTCCTGCGGCCATACTGAAAAGTTACTTGCCACTGAAAGCACTAGGTAGCTCTTAAATATCCAAAAATACATCTCCTTAGCAAAGAGCTTTCAGAGTAATAACAGGCGCTGATGAAACAAACCTGCTGTCTCGATCACGAAAAACCTGGGCTGGAGGCTAAGAGAGGAGGGAAGGATGTGCTAGTGCCGAAATGCCTGCGCACGTCGGGCCAAAGGCCAGCTCTCTGCAGTGGCTGTGGTTCAGCTCACCGGTGTGTAATTCCCAACCAGTTTTCTTTAGATATACCATGGCAAAGAAAATGAGGACTTTGATGTGGCTACATGCTTAATAGGCAGAGTAAAATACAAACAATATTTGCCTCTCTGTTACAGCTTCAAAGGCTTCCCTACTATAATTACTTTTTTTTAGGAGACAGGTGATCTAGCAGGAAAAAAATGATCTGATGTGAGGGAGGTCATCAAAGAAGAGGTAGGCATTACAAGAGGAGTGATTCATTTTGCTGTGAGGTGGGACACAGCAAAGACCTTTGTAGAAGCATTTGGGCTGAATTTGCATGATTAGTCATGGGCTGATTGGGGACTGGTCTGGGCACAAAATACCTGAGTCACAGCCCGGATCCCAGCTGCCATCGAAAGCTGCAAATCCGGCACCAGATGCCAGCACGAATTCTCCATTCAGGGGCAGGTACTAGACAAAGAGATTCAGAGTATTACTGGGCGGTCCTGCTGCCAGCCACCCAGGCTTGTAATCAAATAACAGTGCTAATTATTAGGCTGCCTATTACACTTGCTGTCTCCGAGGCACTTTACAGTCATTAGGAGTTACCCGCGCTGTGCCCCACGTTAATGGGAAAGTATCAGCTCCTATTTTCACAGATGGGGATGCTGCAATGGGGAGAGGTAGTTTGACATTATCCTCCAGCAACACAGAAAAGTATCAAGCGTTCAGTGAAGCAGCACAAGTAAAAAGCAAAGTAAGCTCTTTTGACAGCTCCTTCGTCCTCTTGCACATGCTCCCAGCAGCTCAGGGATGGCTTTTTACATCGGTAAGCCATGAAAAACCCAACCTTACTCTGCAAGTGCTCAGAGGTCCCCTTGCTTAATGAGTTCCCACCTCCAGGGCTCCACTTACTCCACAAAAAAATGCTTGGTGAGGTGTCAGCTAGTGGATTTGAGCTTGGCACGAGCTAAGGAAAGCACACAGAGGCATTTGGCTTAACTTGCCGTCACTAGATCCTCTTCTGGTTGGGTAGAACATCACCGGCAGGTAGTCAGGGTCACCATACTTGAGTGGATTCAGCCTGGCCAGGCTTCCTCTTGGGGGCGCAAGGATAAACCTCAATGGATGCAGCTCTGCCATGAGAGCTCCTTCAGCAAGGAGCTGCAGCCACCCAGGTCACCAGCTGACACTGCTGACTCCAGGACAGGCCAAGGCAAACAACTGAGTGAGGCGACTCATTCGCAGCACACAGGTTATTCAGCCCAGTCTATCTTATTTTATGTTTAGAAACTGCCAGAGAGAAAGTTGAGGTTTCGTGATCCTGCTCCGGCAGGGGGCTTGGACTGGATGATCTTTGAGGTCCCTTCCAACCTCTAACATTCTGTGATTCTGTGATTTTCACATGTCAAGGAGTGACGTTCAAGGCTTGCTTCTCCTCTAGCTCAGTCTATCCAGGGTTTTAGTATCACTCCCCAGACAGCAGCTGGAAGCCCTCCAGGACTGCCCTATGCCCATGCACTGGGTCCTGTGCTCAGGCAGAAGCACATTAGATGGGATTTTAAGGTTTCATTTACTTAATTGGTCTTTAAATATGCATGTAGGTTAGAGAAAGCAAGACTTATGAATGACTGCTGCAGGTGACTGTGATAGCTCTCTGTTCTTAGGGCAGCCTTGCTCCATCTAAGGATGCTCTGGCCCTCACAGGGACCATCCGGAGCGTGGCAGGGCATGGCCATGGCAAAAGCCTCCTCACCTCCGGGCTATAAGCAGCTGTTTAGAAGTTTAGTGCCGTGGTGGTATGGTCCTTTAAAGGCCATAGCCCACGTTGCCCTCTTGTTTCAGGAATCATGAGAAACAAGGGTGGAGAGCAGAGTGTGGCTGCCACTGAAACAGCCCTGCAGTGCTCCTGCTCACTGTCTGCTTCAGACCCAACAGTGTCATACACTGAGCTGGACAAGAGGAGATGACAAGGTGAATACCTGGGACTGGGCAATGTCTGCCCTGAGGGTATGGAGTCTCCCCATCAGCCAGGAAAAAGCTTTCCTGTGGACACCGCTCCATGAGACCACAGCACATGACATGCCTAACTGGAAACCACGCCTTCATGTTCTCCGAATTGAATTTCTATTACTCTTGAGTAAAGCCATTTTTTTCCAACACTGAAGCTCTGGAAGAGGCTGAAAGGTCTGCCAGGATACAAATGGCAACATGCCCTTTAGCTGCAGATATAAAAGCTGTGTCTAGTGATGTTTGAAGCTCAGGACTTGGCCTGCTTTGACGTGGGCTATGCTACCAGCTTCTTTCCCAAGGTGCTTCACTTGAGAAGTGCCCTGGGTGTTTTTCCTGTGAGACCATGCAGGAATGAGTGGCAGGACACACTTTGGATTAGTCAGCTAATGCCAAAACCCAGGGCAGATACCTGACAGGTCCCTTCTTCCAAACCCTCTGGGCCATTTCAGGCTGGAGCCCCTCACCGTTGCCTCTTGCACAGTTTGCAGGTTGCCACCCCAACAGTTTTCTGTGCATGACAGGGCCAAGCAGGGAGGGTCGCAGGCTGGCTGCTGGGGTGCAGCTGAGCTGCTCAGAGCGGGGTTTTGCATGGGATGCAGTGTATCATTTCACCAAGGCAGGGTACAGCAGCCACCAGTGGACACTAGGGCCTGTAGCTGCAGGGACATTTGGGTGGAGGAACAGAGAGCAGCTGCGGGTGACAGGGATGGGTGACACAGCAGAGCCATGCCCGGTTGACCTCTGCTTGCTTTCCCAGGCTGTAGAATTTGACACTTGTGAGTGTTGTGGTTGGATCAAGACAACAGTGTTGGGAAGTCCCTGCCTGCCTGGCAGCTTTCCGCTGTAGTTGCCAAACACTTCAACTACATCTGTGGGTCAGAGCTTCCCACATGCCTTGCTGTGGCCATGCAGGACACAACCAGCTTTCCTGTCCTGGGGGCTGTTTGTTGAGATCTTCACAAATTAACTGAGAGGAGAAAAAAAGCCACAGAGACAACACTTAGACAAATACGTTCCTGCTTTTGCAAAGCTGCTCTGGGGAGCAATGTGAGAGCATTGTGTGCACGAGTTATGCACAGAGCAGAGCAAGGAAAGCCTGGTGAGGATTCACATGGCATGGTTCAGTTTGGTGGGGCAACAGTGGGGATGAGGTGGGCTTGCTTGGTTAGAGACACACGTGCATGGTTGCACACACAGGTGCGCTAATGCTGGTCCGATGACCAACTGAGGTCATGTCCTCCCATGCCTGGGAGGGCCAGAGTGAGTGGGGTCTGCACGGGCATAGAGCAGGCGCAGGGTCAGTAACACATGGCACCAATCCTGCCCACAGGGAGAGGTGGGAGAAAATGCTAAACCTGCCCCACATCTGCAGTGGCTGCGCAGAGCTCTGGAGACACTGACCTCTAGGCTCTCTGGAGAAGATGCAACTGCTCCATCTGCCACTGGAGATCCCCCTCCACCACCCCAAAACCCCAGGCGGCTGGACTTCCCAAGCCCAGAGGAAGCTGTCCATGTGAGCATGAGCGTGACAGGGAAATGAGAGTCCCACAGAACATAGTGTCCCAGCTGCTGACCCCTTCATATTCTGGGACTGCGCAAACGTTGTTAGCAGCAGCCCTGGAATTAAAATGCAACACAACACAGTGCGAGCCAGGGATGGAGTCACCTCATCTTCACAAACTCGAAGAAGAGCGAGAAGAGCCCCGTACTTTGGCTTTGTAGCAGAAATTTCTGAGGCTGGCCCCCCAAAGCCACAGCTCCTTGCCCACCAAGGCAGACATGCTGTCCATCCACCACCAGCCCTCCCCAATACGAACACAACTCGGCAGCATTTCAGAAGTGGCTTTGCCATCCAGCGGATCTTAGTTTGCAAAGCACTTGCACTTTCTTTTTTTTTTCCCTAACTGAAGTTAAGCATCGCAGCTTGCTGCAGAGGACAAATGGAGACTCGGGCTGGGCAGTGGCTTTCTGCATTCGGGAACTTGGTATAGAAATTGCTTATAGGCTGGGCCATTTTCCCAGTACATTTTGAACTGAGCAATGACATGTACCAAAGGACTGGAGCCAAAAAGCCGGCAGTTTCATCTGCTTTCCCTTGCTCCTGCCAACCTGTACTCCAGGGCCATTAATAGAGAGAGCTTAGAGTCCCATTAGTCATTTCCCACTCCTTATACTGGTAAATGACTTATCTCCTCAGTTATCATTATCAAGTGTAACGACAATCGAAACACAGCCATCAAGTCAGCAAAAAAAAAAAAAAAGGAAGGATCCCATGTGCCTCTCAATCCAGAGTCACCACATTTACAAACCCACTGTTACACCACCACTGGGAAGAAATCACACTGCCCCAATGCATAAGTGAATATGAAACTAACTTCTGAAATGCAAAAAGGAAAACTAGCAAAGGCCCAAGAGGTGGCTTTTGAAGTGGGTGGCTTTGAGCCAGCCTCCAGCACATCCTGGCTCTACTTGATTCACAAGCGATGGGCTGAGATGACTGACAGCAGCAGTGTGACTGGCATGTCACCATCACAGCACAGGAGAAAATACAGCACTTCTGCTTGGAGTCCAGGCGAGCAATGCAGCCGTCTCTCTCACCAGGCCTTTCACTGGATCAACATATTTCAATTCCTTGTTCAGGTGAGACTGTGCCACCATCCTCATCACACAACACTGAGACAGCGCAGGTGTGCTGGGGTGTGCAGCACTGCACCCATGGGTGCGTAAGTGAGCAGGTCGGTAGCTGGGGTAGGATGTGAGGGGGTTAATTCTCCAACACAGAGTGCCATAAACCACCACAGGCATTAATGAACAAGGAAATTGGTTTCTGTATCATCTCTCCCAGTCCGGCTTTGCTGGGGCAGTGGGCAGCTGGGGCAGCAGGCAGGCACCCCCTGCCCGTGGGTGAGAATAGTGGGGGGTTTCCCAACACCCATCAGGACTGGGGGAGTCTGAGCTCAGCTGGGCTTGTGCGTGCTTGGATGAGATCCAGCTGCCGGCTGAAGGCCCCAGAAAGGCATGGGGCCAGATTCATCCGCAGGTGAATCCCTTTGACGGCTCTGGAGCATTGCCAGGGGCTCGTTTGCTGCAGTGTTTCTTAGGCTCATTAGAGGGGGTTCATTCACTCACTTTCCTGCATGTATGAAGCTCCCACCTGCATCCTTGGACTGGTGTCCTCCCTTGCTGCTGCCCACCCCCTCTCAATGCCCAGCCTCCCGACAGATGGGGGCTGCCCCCACCACGGCTCACGAGTCTCACACTGGCTATTCCAAATCACCCGTGAGAGGAGTTGGCAAGGCAGGGTAACCTGTAGCCACCTCAAGACCTCTGGGTGGACCTGCTCCTGGACTACAACCTTGTTGCCCAAAGAGCTCCGTGCCCAGGCACACGCCTCCATAAGGAGCAGGGCTTCAGCATCCCGAGGAAAACAGGCAAAAAAAAGGTGTGTTTTTTTTTTTAAATCCCCATGAAACCCACACTCAGGCAGGCTGGTGCAGTGTGGAGCACGGCACAGAAGCTAGTGCTGCTCTCCGTAGGAGCTATCAGCAGTGGGCAGAAGATGCCCACCAGCCTTCCTCTGCTCCCAGCAATAACTCGCCCCTTTGATTCCCCCTGCACTGCAGAGCAGGCAGGGGCACAGGCAAAGGACAAGCACACTGGAGAATGTCATCATTTCAGCGTCATCCCCTGCAAGCTAACGAGGTGCTGGCTGCTCTCCCCTGCCTACATCCCTGCCTCCCCCTCCTGCGAAGCAGGGTCCTTCGGCAGCAGCAGCAGCAGCAGCGTGGCCGCGCTCTCATTAATGCAGGGGCTGGTTCCCTTCTGTGTCTGCTCCTCATGTTTCACATTGCATTTTGGGGTGCAGGCTCTCTGCATCGCCTGCCCAAGCTGGCCTTGCCACCGCGTCCCCAAAACATCACATGCCCACCCAACCCCACAAAGGAGAATCAACTCCTGGCCATCCCGTGCAGGTGCTGGCTGGCAAACCCTCTGCTAAACCACCTCACACATCCCAATAAAAGCCATGGGAGGATAAAAAGAAGGAAGGGGCCCCAAAAGGCCATTAATTTGAATGCAGTCCCCCCTTGTGTACACCTCCAGATGCGGAGGCAAACAAGCCCCAGCAGGGTGCAGCAATCAGGTGTCCCTGGGAGACACAGGGACATCAGGGAGAACATTAAGGTAAACCAGCCCAAGTTATGGATGCTGAAGGCCCACAGAGGCTTAAAGCCATTTGCCAAGTCTACTTCAGGTTAGCTCAACTGATTTTCCTGAATGTTGCTTCACAGACAAGGTCAGAGAAAGCTGGAAAGCAGTTTAAGGTGCGGCCAGGGGAGCAAGGGACAGCAGAGGTTCAGGGAGCAGCCACCCAGCCTGACTCACCCCAGCATTCGCTCCAGCCTGGGATGCCTGCAAGCTGCTTCGCTCCTCACAGGCTTTAATAACTCCTCCTGCCAGAAACTAGTCTGCAAGGAGAAAATAAACTCAGGGAGACAACTGTAAAAGGCTGTTTTTTACCGCACTCCTTTTGCAGGGCAAACCTTCAGCAGGAGTGCTGCCGGAGAAAAACCTGCAGGATTTGGGCCCGTAATTTTCTGCTGGCACGCACACATGCACATACGCACTCCTGTGAAGATTTTTTACCTTCATCACAGGAAAAGGAAAAATAATGCCTTTTCTGGGTGTCTCATTACCCTGCTGTTCAGGAAGCAGGGGGGAGGAAGCACTGGTGCCTGGGACGAGTGCAAACTGTGGCAATTCATTAGAGCCGGTGCCCCTGGAGAGCAATTGGCATTTCAAGATCAATCTCTGCCAGGAACCGAGCAGGAGCATCCTGCAGCAAAGCCGAGTACATTCTGCTCTTGCAATTAGGCAGCTAAAAATATAAGGCTGGACTGGGTGTCCCTCGTTAGACCCCAGTGACCTGCACACTCCGGACCCTCACCCAGCCTTTGTGGCCCCTCACCAGGGAGGGGGTACGGGTGGCTGCCACCACTGTGGGAGGACTCAGTGATGGGACAGAGCTGGAAAGGTGGCCTCAGCACTGCTGAATAACCCCAGCCAGTGCCCTGAACCTGGCACCATGGGTGTCAAGCGAGGCTGCTCTGCCCACGTGGCTAAACCTGACTCCTGCCACCCCAAAAATAGCAAGTGGCATCATCCACCCCTGGCCTGCGCAGCAGTGCTGGCCATCTTGGGCACAAACTGCACCAGGTTTGGAGATATTGGGGCAAACATCAGGCTCACAGCAACAGCCATGCTCTGGCCTGCCTGCCCTTGGAGGCACAGCCACAGCCAGAGAGTCCAAACCCCTCAGAGAAGCCCTTCTCCCTCAGCAGACAAGCAAAGCCAAAGCTCACCTTATCCTAGAGCACCCATGTCAGGCACCACCACCCTGAGCACCTCCATCTTTTTTGTGGATTTACTCCCAGGCGCCTCTGAAAGCCAGCTAAATACTGATCTGCATCTTTAGGCAGCTAAGTACCATAGAAAATCCAGCCTAATCACAGCAGTTGTGCTTCAAAGTCACTTATGCTTAAACTGGATTTGGATTTAGTGTGTGGCTGAATTAGGGACCCAGTTGAAACATCAGACCAAATAACCACTGGGCTGGGTGATAAACAGGTCTCCTCTGCGCAAGAAGTTGCGCTGCATGTCCCAACAGCCTTGGCCTCCTCCCAGGAATGCAGCGCCCAGCTCTTGGCTGGTGTCCCCATGGGATGGATGGAGAGAGGAGCTGGGGGGCTCAACATAAAGAAGTGTTTCCTTTAATGTAAATGTCTAGGGGGAGCTGACAGCGGCACATAAGAAGCCTCTGGCACCCCAGGTCTTGCTCCACTCAGCTGAGAAGCCAGGATGAGAGGTCTTACATTGCCGCTTCACCAGTGGGGCACTGGCACTGAGCATCCCCTCCGCACCTGCCGCAGTGGCCGTTGTTCTCATGAAAGTCAATGAGAGCCCAGCCTCTTCCCCGGCCATGAATTTCCTCCTGCGCTACTATAGCAAGCAATGCTCTACTTTTTTTTTCTTTTTTTTTTGACCAAAGGCTGTATAGCATCTCCATGGCGACTCTAAAGCTTAATGTATTCCTGCTGATTTAAGTGATTAATGCTCCGGCGCGGCACGACCAGCAGCCGAACAGGTGCAGCCCAGCCTCACTGAAAAAGCCTCACAACCAATTCATTTTCTAACCAGCCAGTTGCCAAATTTCACGCCATCCCCACAAGTGACAGACCAGCTCAGGTGCTGAGTTTCATTACTTTTTCATCCTAAATATTGACAGTCCCTGTATCACCTGGTGTCAACTGAGCACGACAGCGCCGGTGGGGAAGTGGCTGAGCTGAAATTAAGCAGAAATATTAACCAACGTGCTAGGAAACTTGCTGGGGCAGTTCATCACGAGTCATTGGGGTGGTGGTGCTCAGAAGAAAGCGATATGAGCTGCGATATGGGTTACAGCCTGGGACAAGCCCCTGACTGGAGAGGAACAGTGCCACACTCCATAGCCAGTGCTGTCACTGTGATTTATTCCCTAATGGCACCCGCCAGCCCACCTCTTCTGCTGCACAGCGTTGGGACTATAATATTCACTGCAACTCTGGAGCCTGCATAGCTGCTTGCCAGCAGCGGGGTCCTGGAGGAACTCCAGGGCAGCAGAGGATCCCAGGGGGCTCCTCTGAGGACTGTTGGATCCTTTGATGGGAGTGAGCTGGGGGCCACTCCAGCACCCTGACCCCGTCACTCAGTCACAATGGGAAACATCCACCCGAGCAGTCGGGGGATGGTCAGGGTGGCCAAGGGTGTCACCAGTTGTGCAAAGGTTGTGTCAGGCAGCCGCAGGGCTGCTTGGCTCGTTAGCTTGGCTGTGAAAGGCTCACGCCATAATGAGCAACGCTGCTTTGCAATTATGCGCTTTGCAGGCCTCCGATGAAAGTGCTTTAGAAATATTATGCATTCATCTGTAAGTAAAATAAAATCTACTGGAGTGATATTTTGCTCTTTTCTTCTCTGGGTAAATTCCACATCATTTATTACATTACATTTGTACGTATTTCCCCAGTACATTCTTTCTTTCAAAAATTCATATTTAAAATGCCATATAAATAAAGTATCTCCTCCAAATATTTGTAGAAGGATTAAATGTGGCGCATGGCGTTATTAAAGCATCAAAACTATTAGTGGTGTAGACAGCCTGAACAAATTACACCACGTAAATTTCAAGGATTTGTTCGAATTTAATGGTTGGTAAAAGAGCAAAGCTGCCCTAAAACTGAGAGAGAAAACTCGGCCACAGGCTTGTCCCATGCCAGGGAAGAGGTTTTGCAAACTGGATTCAGCCCATTTCATGCTATCACGGCCCTGGGCTGGGGATCACTGGGATGGGGAACCATCCGGCACTGGTGTGTTGGGGCAGTGAAGGTTTGTTTTTCCCCCTTATTCCATTCTCCCTGTTAAGTTAGATCCTTCAAACTGCGGGGAGTGAGACTTTGCACTTTCCTGGCTGCCTGTCAGCCTGCTCCAGGAAGGGCTCCTTTTCTGGGGGGTCATTGGATGGCACAGATAACCTTCTGAGCTGAGAATCCCCCCAGCCTGATCTCTCCCAACACACACATTTCAGCAGGGTGTCGTGCCCGTCCTACTATGGCCAAGCAAACAGCGCCGCAGTATAAAGCTCAATGGCACTTGAAAGGAAATATCTCGAGCATCATTTTGGGATTTCCCAGAACGGTTTGTTTTCATTTCAAGATCATCTGATGTCAGCTTCACTTAGCCTCTGCCCCGGGGCTAGAGCCTGCTCTGCGCCAGCAATGCCACGGGTTGGTGCTCCTCAGCAAACTGCTGCCAAGATCTCAGTCCCATGGAAGGGCTTTTTGCCTTCCTTTGGGGAGTAAAAATTAATTTCTTCCAAAGGAAAGCAGACTTTGGGGTGTCTTCCTCTATATTGCCCAATGGAGAAAGAAATAATCCCAGAAACGGGCCTTACCATGTCTGTCAGCGCATGGGGAGACTCGAGGAAGACCGAGACGACCTGCAAGAAAAGGAAAAATAAAAGCAAGCTTCCCCTGCCAGCAAAGGGCTTTTCCAATGCCTGATGGCATTTTGCAATAAATAAATAAATAAGCCGTAAAAATGTCCAATACCTTGTTCTTCTCAAAATGAATCGTGTCGCTGGCACAGGGAACTCTTCCTTTATCCCAGTTGGAGGCGGTTTCAAAATTGGTGTTGGGGATCCACTGCTTGTACATGGCGGCGACAGCAGCTGGGAGGAGCAGGGAAACCAGTGTAACCCAGTCTGTGGGAGGCAATAGGAGCCCTCTCTGGGATGTGCTGTGGGACAAGTTGGCCTTTTCAGGTCAGATTTGCAGATTTTCTGCCCAAGAGCAGCCCCTGTGTGTTGCTAGTCAAGCAGTCATAGCCCTCCTTTGCACAGAGGATTTTTTTTGGTTGGGTTATGGCTTTTACTCACCCGGTAAGAGTAAGAGCAGTAAGGGACAAATACTTGGCAGTAGAGAGAAAGCAGGAAAGTCCTGCAGGCAGTGCACAAGAATAACATACAATTGGTACCTAAGCACTTCTTGCAGTGGCTTTTGTTACCACTCCGACTAATCAAATGTGCAGAGATCCCTTGAATTTGGTGTTTCCAGCAGGCACAGACCAGGCACACAGAGCCAGCAGGACCCTGAGGTTGGGACAAGAGGAAAAAAGAGCATTTTCTATGGGATGGGTGGCACAAACGTGTTTGGGGCTTGCAGGGACCCCCTGGCCTGACCCGGGGAGAGGAGTCTGAATGACTCCAGCTGATGGAGAGAAGGGCACTGCAGAAAGCTTGGGCCCTGCTAGTCCAAGCAGTGAGTAGGGATGTGGCGAGTTTTGCTGGCAGAGGCTTTATCAGCACACAATGACGGCCTCAGAGCGCAGTTTGCACTGTCTGACTCTGCCAGGTGCTCTGCTGAGACCATTTGCTGTATGCAAGCATGTCCCGGTGAAGAGGAAATGATGTATTTTTTAACCAGAATTAAAGCCTTAATACAGGAACAGGCGCTGGAGCCCAGGTGCAAGGTGCAGAAGGGCTCCCCCAGCCCCATGCAAGACTGCAGCTTTCAGCTGCCTCAGGCAGCAAAAACCCTTCTGCCCCACACCCACTTTAAAACCTACTGAGAGGGTAAGAGACTGTGGCAGTGATAAGAACAGGACCCAAGCAGCTGCTTGCAGTGTTGTGGGCACACTTTGCTGGCTTGGAGTCAGCAAGTACTTAAGAAAGGGAAAAAGGCCCCAGATGACAATTGCAAGTTGTTCTGTCCCTGCTGTGGTTGACTTGCGTCCTTCCTGTCCCGGGAAGCTAGGGAAGAGAGAGGTTAAATCTCCAGCAGAAAGGCTCAGCCAGCCCCATTGCACACACGCCTCACGTTCTCAAAGCTGCAAGGTGTTGTGTCATCCGAGCTGGTGTCACACCAGCTGCAGAGACGGCTCCGTGTGCCCACTCGGCTGCAGCGGCATCTCCTTCGGCCAGGGGCTTTGGGGCCATGGAGGTTAATCTCCTGTTGCAAAGCCTTTTCCCCCACGCAGCTGCACTGATACATTCCTGCACCCTCCACAGCCCTGGAAATATCAGCGTGCTATTTAATCAGCCTTGTCTCCAGGGAAGCGTGGTCTTGAACATCAAAGCAACATGCATATTCAACAAAGACTGTGTCCTGCAGCTCAGAGCCGCTGGCTTCAAATAAGAGGAGGAAAACCCAAGCTGCAGTAGTACAGTAGGGATAAAACAGTAATCCCAGCCTCATTCCCTGCCTTCTCTCCGTCTGGTTGGAAATGCCTTTTCCTGTTGGCGTTACAGATACGCCTGAAGTGACAGCCTGCGGCTCTGCTCTGAAACGGGGTTGCCAAAAGCACACCCGCAATGAGGAAGTCATCCAGCGGTCACCCCTGCTCACTGTGGCGATCAGCCCTGGGGATACTCACCAAGGAGCTGCAGGACACCAAGGAGGAAGAACAGGTGCTTCATTTTGCAGCTGGCTGCCAGCCCTCACCTCCCCAGCCCTGCCTGGCTGGACCTTGGACCCTCCTCGGGGGCACGTGATGGGCTCAGCCTGGAGCTGTAGGAAGAAGGGAGTAAACCAGTACAGGAGGCGGATTTCCCCCAGCATGAACCTCAGACCCAGAAGCCACTTTGCTCTTGGCTCCTTTCCCAAGCTCCCCGTTTCCTTGGCATCCATGGGGAATGTGGCAGAGCCACCAGGGAAGGAGACAAGACCAGTGGTGGTGGCTGCTCCCCAGCTCTGATCGCCAGATCTGGCCACCCGCACCCCCTGCACCCATCACGGTCCCGCTAAAAGGTGGTGAGCGAGAACGCGTGCATGTCCCACATCATTCTCCTCCGCAGAATGCCGGTTACCTTGTAATTACTAATAACGATCTCAATGTATTCTCAATTAGCTCGCTTGGAAGAGAGCAGCTCCCCGCGACAACTTGTAATTGTACCTTGGCCACCAGCTGATCTGTTCATTACCCGGCACGCGCCGCGACAGTGCCAGCGCAGCCCCACGCTGCTTTTGTTGAGGCTGCGGGGGTTCAAAGCGGGTGGCTGGCAGCGGCACCAGCACACGTGGCTGTGGGAGAAGTACAGAATCCCACTATCCCTGTCTTCTGCCCCAACATGGAGTGATGCTACAATGCAGGTCCAGGCCCACATTTTTACAAGGCTGTGGTAGGACAGGAAAAGGAGGGGCGAGAGTGGTGACATCCTGGGAAGGGGAAAGTGTGGAGCCCAATGCCATAGGGAGAGCTGGGGGCCTCAGCACCGCTCTGGCAGGGACCCTTTGGCTGACACTGGTACAAGCAGAGCAAGGGGAGATGAACACACCCCCCATACCCCACATGGGTTTGCAGGACCCAAGGAGGAGACTGACAAAGTGCGTGGAAGGGACATCAATGGAGGGGTCACAAACCACAGGAAGCTCTGACCTGACACCAGCAATGGTTTAGGACCTTAGTAAGGGGAACAGGCCATCCCCATCTCACCCTTCATGCTCCTGCTGCTTTCCAGGTCCCAGCTGGGCAGACCAGGGAGTAGAGAGGACCAAGGACCCATCATGACTCCTGAGTAATCTTCAATCTCCCAAAACATTAAGCTGCTTGGTGCCATTTCCCACCTCTGCTGCAAGCACAGGAGTGAGAAGAGTATAAGGGATCCTGCTCCCATGATGAGGCACTGTGCCCTGCGAAAGAAGATGGAGGTGCCCCTGCCTAGAGCTCTGTTCTCCACTGATGTTGTGAGCATGGGCTGTGAATTACCAGGAGAAAAAGCTCCTGAGCAGCAGTTCTCAGTCTGGGCATCAGCCAAAACCCAGTCAGCACTTTCTGCACATGGAACTGGATGCCGAGAGATGTCCTCGAGGTGAAAGGCTCCCGTGCTCTCATTACCACTCACGAATCTCTCCCAGGGGACTTCTGGGGTGAATGCTAGCTGCAGTAAGATGTCCTGTACTTTAATAGGAGGGGGAATATAAATCATGGATACGCAGTAATAATGGCTTGGAGAAAGCACTGCAGTGTTCAGAGGGCAAAATCCATGCTCGTCCACAGCCTCAGCATCCCAGAGCACAGCCAGAGTGGGCAGTAGGGCAGAAAACACCTCAAGGCACCCTGTTCAGAGAGTCATGCACGGCCCCTGAAACCTGGTGTTTCAAGGGGTGCTCCACGCCTTTTTTTGTACTTTTTGTGCCCTGTGGCCACTGCTGTTTGGCACTGCTCGTTTCAGCTGCTTTGGGGCCCCAGCCTCACCAAAGCTGACACTTGGTGAAGTGAGCCAGGGTTCATCTGACAAACAGGCAGAGCTCTCAAATACCCAACCTGTCCTGTGCTCATTGAAGGGTCTGTGAAACCCGGCCTGTCGGTGGACAGTACCTAGTTTTCCCCCTCTCCAGCACTAGCACAGGACACGGCAATTACAGAAATCCCAGCAAAACCAGCATTACTGGGGACAGTTGCTCGCTATGGCGTTACTGCTGGGGACAGAGTAACTTGGCCCTTGCTGTGGGTCTCTCCCAGGGCCCCAAGCGCCCTCCTCTCCAATCCAGGTTTTGTCACTGCTACCGCCCCAAGAAGCTGCTGCTTCCCAAGACCAGGCAGGCATGACAGAAGGCTGCACAGGAGCAAAATTTGGATCAGGCAGTTACAGGGAGAAAGAAGAAAAGATGAAAGGAAACAGAAATCAGTCCCCAGAAATGAAGGTGGCTGCCCTAACGCTGAGACCAGCACATTTTACATCTTGCCACCAGCCGACCCTTCTCCTCCCCCAGCGCTGGCTGTCTGCGGTGCCCCTGGGGAGGGCAAGCGCGTCACTGGCACAGAGAGGGGAAACAACTTACAGCAGATGCTTGACCTTCCCAGCACTGAGTTATAAACTGGTATCACAGCCAGAAACACCGCTCCGCTTGGCCAGTCAGCAAAGCCACCTCCTAAAGCCCTTCAGAGACATCCAGCACCTCTCCGGATATCCCTGTTGTACAACATCATCTCTTCTCGCTGCTCAAAACAATTGCATCCTGAAAAAAAGGGGATGTTTTTTCACAGATGAGGCCTTAGTCCTGGCATTTTCTGGCTGGAAAGGATGCCCAGCACTGAGCCCATTAGCACGAAGTGACAACACTTGTGAGTACCAGTCCCTGAGGTGGGTGAGCACCCAGCAACTCACACATAGAATAATAGAATGTTACAGGTTGAAAGGGACCTCTAGAGATCATCTAGTCCAACTCCCCTGCCAGAGCAGGATCCCCTAGAGCAGCCACACAGGAACACATCCAGGTGGGTTTTGAAAGTCTTCAGAGAAGACTTCACAACCTCGCTGGGCACCCTGTGCTAGGGCTCTGTCACCCTCACAGTAAAGAAGTTTCTCCTCATGTTGAGGTGGAACTTCCTATGTTCTAACTTAAACCCATTATTTCTTGTTCTATTGCTGGGCACCACTGAAAAGACATTATCTCCTTCTTCTTGACACCCACCCCTCAGATATTAGTATAATAAGATCCCCTCTCAGCCTTCTCTTTTCAAGACTAAACAGCCCCAGTTCTCTCAGTCTCTCTTCATAGGACAGACGTTCAAGTCCCTTAATCATCCTCATAGCTCTCCGTTGGACTCTCTCCAGTAGGTCCCTGTCCCTCTTGAATTGGGAAGCCCCAAACTGGATGCAGTATTTCAGGTGTGGTCTCACCAGGGCAGAGTAGAGGGGGGAGGAGAACTTCCCTAGACCTGCTGGACGCACTTTTCTTAATGCACCCCAGGATCCCCTTGGCCCTCTTGGCCGCAAGCGCACGTTGCTGCCCCATGGACAACTCACTGTCCACTAGGGCTCCAAGGTCTTTCTCCACGGGGCTGCTTTCCAGCAGGACATCCCCTAATCTGTACTGGTGCCTGGTGTTATTCCTCCCTAGATGCAGGACTCCACACTTGTCCTTACTGAACTTCAAGAGGTTCACCTTTGCCCAGCTCTTCAGCCTGTCCAGAGCTCGTTGGATGGTGGCACAGCCTTCTGGTGTGTCAGCCACCCCTCCCAGTTCCGTATCATCAGCGAACTTGCTGAGGGTGCACTCTATCCCCTCATCCAGGTCGTTGATGAAGATACTGAACAAAACTGGACCCAGTACTGATCCCTGGAGAACACCACTGGCCACAGGCCTCCAACTTGACTCTGTGCCACTGATCACAACCCTCTGAACTCTGTTGATGAGCCAGTTCACAATCTACGAGAATGTTATGGGGAACAGTATCAAAAGCCTTACTGAAGTCAAAGTAAATGATATTCACTGCTCTCCCTTCATCTACCCATTGGTCACACCTTCGTAGAAGGATATCAGATTAGTCAGGCAAGATTTTCCCTTGGTAAATCTATGCTGACTACTCCTGATAACCTTCTTTTAATTCAATTGATTAGAGACGGCCTTCAGAATGAGCTGCTCCATCATCTTCCCAGGGATGGAGGTGAGGCTGACCGGCCTGTAGTTGCCAGGGTCCTCCTTCTTACCCTTTTTTGAAGACTGGAGTGACACTGGTTTTCTTCCAGTCCTTGGGGACCTCTCCCATTCCCCATGATTTTTCAAAGATGACGAGGAATGGCTCAGCCACATCTTAAACCAACTCTCCCAGCACACATGGATTCGCCCCACGTTGGGTCCCACAGATTTGTGTCTTTTCAGTTTTTATAATAGTTCTCTAACCAAATCCTCACTGACCATTGGGGAGTCATCCTCACTCCAGTTTTGCTCTCTTAGCTCCAGTGACTGGAATTTCTGAGGGCTGGCCTTAGGAGTAAAGACTGAGGCAAAGAAGGCATTCAGCAATTCTGCCATCTCTGCATCCTCTGTTACCATATTTCCCACCTCACTTAGCAGCAGACCCACTTTTTCCCTACTCTTCCTTTTCTCATTGATGTATTTGAAGAAATTTTTCTTGGTTTATTTCACGTTCCTAGCCAGACTAAATTCCAAGAGAGCCTTGGCCTTTCTTGTTGATTCTCTACATACCCTGGCTGCATTTCTGTAATACTCCCAATTAACCAGACCCTTTTTCCACTTCCTGGAAATTTCCCTCTTCCATTTGAGTTTTTTCAGGAGCTCCTTGCTTAACCATGCAGGTGTCCTGCCTTCTCTACTTGATTTTCTTTTTGAGGGAATGCATTTGTCTTGAGCCTGGTGTAGGTAGAGTTTGAATGTTGACCAGCTCTCTCACACACCCCTACCTTCTAGAATCCTAGCCCATGGGATACTTCTAAGTATATCTCTGAAGAGGACAAAGTTAACCCTCTTGAATTCCAGGGTAGAAATTTTGCTTACTACCTTTTTTCTTTTCCTAACAATACTAGACTCCAACATATCATGGTCACTACAGCCAAGACTGCCTCCAACCTTAAAATCCGTGACCAGACCTTCTTTGTTTGTTAATACAAGGTCCAGCATTGCACCTTTCCTCGTTGGTTCTTCAACCACCTGCAGCAGAAAGGTGTCATCAATGTACTGCAGGAACCTTTTGGACTGGTTATGCTTGGCTGTGTGATCCTTCCAATTAATATCAAAGTGACTGAAGTCTCCCATGAGCACCAGGGCACGTGGTCTTGAGGTTACTTCCAGATGCCTATAGAAGGCCTCGTCAACAACTTCTTGGTTGGTGGTCTGTCATATACACCCACAACAGTATCTCCCATGTTTGCAAGTCCCTTCCCTCTTACTCATAAGCTTTCAACACTTTCCTTGTCTCCCCCTGGGTTAAACTCAATGTATTCTAGTTGCTTACTCACATAAAGAGCAACTCAACCACCTCACCTTGTCAGTCTGTCTTTCCTGAAAAGCACAGAGCCATCCATCACCACATTCCAGTCATGTGAGCTATCCCACCACGTCTCTGTAATCACAATGAGATCATAGCTATTTGACTGCACCCAGATTTCTAGTTTGCCCTGCTTGTTCCCCATGCTTCTTTCACTGGTATACGGACACTGCAGAGACTTAATTGAGGAGCATCTGTTACCACTGCTCATGCTACGTGTGTTGGTGTGGAGGCACTTGAGCTGGGCCATTGTGTTCATTAAGCACGTAGACAAATTACTCTGGGATAAGAATATTGGGCCCCATGGCCTCAGACAGAGGGTACAGAGGCATGGCACAACCAGCTGGCTCTGATTCTCCAGTGCCGAGGTGGCCCCTGGGGCACGCTGACAGGCCAGACTGTGCCTTGGCACATGGTGTTTGCCAGGTGTTTGGACAGAAGCTAATCCCAAATAACTGGGGAGAAATGCCCTGTCAGGTGACAGACACCCTAGCTGTTACATCTCATGGCTGCCCTCAAAGCAGGCAGCCCCGAGCAGTGATCAGAGGGAGCACAACCCCATGTCAGGGCTGACTGGGAGCTAAAGCTGAATATTCAGTGAACCCATGCAGTTAGACCCTCTCTGGGACTGCACACCAGTGCAGCAAGAACAACCCACATGGTGCTTATAGGGCTCCAGCAGCCACTTGGTCACCTTCCCCTAGGAGCAGCAAGGCAGAAGTCTTGGGAGGTGATCCCATTGGATCTCAGAGCTATCTGGAAGCCATACTCTGACCTGCTCCTTATATTGTTGTCTGAAGCAGGAGAACAAGGGTTTTCCTGCTGAGGATGCCTGTGAGAAGCAGCTATGGAGCTACAGCTGTGTGGATATGGCGATCTGAGCAAGTACACCTGTTTCCCACCTCCTGAGCCCACACCCTGACAGACACTTCATCCAGCCCCCAAGCTTGGGTAGGAGTTTTTTTATCCTCAGATGACCGAGTACCACTGACCAGCCACCACAATTTCCCCCTGGGACACCTGTGAAAGGGACAACAGCTGGGGACAGGCTCAGGCCTCACTTGCATTCCTGCTGGGTGATAGCACAGGGCATGGCGAGGCAGATGCCACCAGCCAGGGCTGATCCAAATAATCACCTCTGCCAGAGTTTTTGCGTTGACACAAAGCAGCCGTCGAGGGTCCATAGCAAAATCTGGAAACAACAGTATCAGCAGAGCAACGCTGTCAAAACACACGTTTCCACCAGCTACAGCTAGTGCCATGAGCTTAACACAATTTCCAGCCCACGGGGTAGAAGTCAGGCCCCAGGGTCACTCCTGTGTTTGCCAGCCCAGCCAGTGGGAATTCAGGTCCTGGTTTGGGCCATTCCCTGTTCTTAGGGGGCTACACAAGAGAGCTCACATCACCACTGCCAGAAGTCACCTCAAAGGAGCAGAGTTGGCTGGGCTCATCCTTCCCAGGTGCCACATTCAGAGAGGGACAGGGAAAGATACTCAAAACTTATCACCTCTTTTGACCAAACAAGGACAAGCCAGACATGTTATTCAACGGCAACAGTCTCCAGGGCGCAACCCAGGTGTGCAGGAAGGAATCACACAACTGACATAGGGAAAAACAGCTTTGAGGAAGGACGGGGGAAATCACCTCTTTCATTACTTGTTTTGACAACCAGGTATTTCCCCCTTCCTCAGACAGTTCCAGGGCTACGGTCACACCAAAGCAGGCTATCCCAAGGAAGCTGGGGATTCATCTATCTGCAGGAGTCAGAGGTTTTGAAAACGCTTCTCCTTACCAGACAGCAAGCAAAGCCAATGTTTGAGACTCTGGAAAACTTCCAAAAAAAAGTTAAAAAAATCCTTCTGCAGTCCTTGCAAGAGATGGCTGCAGCAGGAGGTCCAGGCTCTGGACAGCAGAGTCTGTAGACTAGGAGAGCTCCTCACCCCACTCTCCCCACTGTTCTGCTCTCCCAGAGCCAGCACTCTGCTCCCATCACCCTAAATAACTCATCACCTGCCGAGGAAACACGTTACAAAGCTGCCAGCTGCCTTCTGCGACCTGTCACGAAGAAGAAACCTATAAAGGTTCATTCTTGCCAGAAACAGCATCATGTATCATTTCAATTACGATTCATTGCTGAGAGAGGAGGAGCAGGGAGGTGAGGAGAGAATTGGTGTTTGCCTTCACATTTAAAGCAATTTGTTTTCTCTCCACCTACTCTGCTGCGCTGTAACGACACAAGTGTCACATCTGAGCAGCACTGAGCAAAAAATTATGGAAGGAGGACGAGCTCCAGGGATAGCAAAGGCTTCCTTTCCTTGAGAGGGCTTTGCTCGAAGGTAACCCACTTCATTGGGAAGACAAGGAAGTTTACTGTCTTTTCATGCTCCACAGCGAGATGTGAAGAGCTTTGGCGGCACAGCCTCAAGTGCCAGCCGTGGGAGTACGAGTGGAAAGCATGACGAGCAGGGCAGGGGATGTCAGAGCATCCAGAGTCACTTGCCAGTGATTGCTCTCAGCAGCAGAAGGGCACATCCACCTCAGCACATCCTGTGGGTGGCGAGGACAGCATTTCTTTGCCATCCCTCCCTCTCATCATGCCCACTTACCTGCATTTGCCTCTTCTCCGGCATCCCCATTTTACCAAGAAAAGGCACTCAGCCTCCCAGCACTCTTAGGCTACCTGCTGCAAACACCACCATCACCTGGCTGGGTTGTACTCACATTCGGATGCCGGCAGCACGGTGGTGGCTTTTGCTGAGACACCACAGTGTTCCTTCCGAGCACAGGCGAGACATTCCTGCATTGCTAAACACGGTATTACTCGTGCACTGACGTGAAAGAGGGGAAGTGGGAATTTCAGTGAGAAAGCGGGGGGAAGGAATTAGAAACGGAAGGAGAGACAGATCGGCGTAGCGCTCGGTAGAAGTGATGTGCTTCATCCACCACCCCTGGGGATCGGGGTTTTCATCTCCAGGCTGAATCTGAAACGTGGTGGAAATATTGCTTCACTCCTTTCAAAAGAGTGTGCAGCTTTTACAGACTGCGCTGTGTTCCACGGTTGCCAACACACACCTCAAGCACATTTCTGAGTTGAGAAGAGTCACTAATGACACTGAAAAAAATAAAAAACCCCACAAAAATCACATTTTCAGACATTCAAGCCACACTCTGTCTCTCCTTTCCCTGCATCTCTTCAGGAAAGCTGTGTAACACACAAATGCACAAAAAGTCATCTCAATTATTTCTGCTCTATTTGCATGAGGACTCTTGCTACTGACGTTACGATGAACACCATCACCTGCTTTATTTTGGCAGTTATTGCCTCAAAAATAGGACTCTCATGAAATTTATGGCAAGTTTCCCGTGATGAGGAAGGAAAATGCCAAAATAAAGGTCTATCAGGTGCGTAAGCATAAAGCACTGAAAAGCCAATGTACAGCGGGGGTTCAGAGTGGAGAAAGGATGAACCTTGGCCATTTACAATTCAGCAGCAGCCATTCAAATTGAACACACCAGTTTGTTTTTTTTAAAAAATATGATTTCCTACTTCGATTTATTTTTCCTTTAATAACACAGTTTAGCATTTCAGAGTTTGGCATTCTACACTCTTACACACTGTCCTTGTTTATTAGCATTTAAACACAAAAAGACATAGCAAGACCTCCAAACACAAATAAATACAAAAATACAATATACAATAAACTGAAATACAACATATAATAATGCTATTGGGAAATTAAGACATGTTGCTAATTCCTTTTTTTTTATTATTATTATTTTAACAACATGGTTATTGCTGAGCAATAAATTATACATTTTAAAGTTGTTTTTCCCCCTAAAAGAAAAGGACGAGAACCACTGGTTACCAGATCACTTGCACTGTATCCTTACAGCTATTGATAATTAAGACAGGCAGAATATACACAATCAAATGAGGTTGGCCTTCTTTGGTCTTTGTTTTTGATCATAAAACTGAACACAAGTGTACCGTTCACTGAAGAGTATGAGATTAAAGAAATGGATACACAAGTTTCAAACACATTAATTTGTACATTATTCTCAACCACTGATGTCTTTTCCATAGATATTTCTTACGGAATTTCTTGGAAACAAATGTCAGCTTTAGTTTTCCCAATTATTACGTTGTTCCATGTGTCTTAAAAGGTTATCCTACTTGTCTAAGAGAAACGGACCTACGTTTAGCCCATCATCTCCTAATGGGGTATTTTTCACAGCTCTCTAGTTACCACTAGATCATTGGAGTTTTATACCTTGTAGAAAAAATCCTGAACTTCCCCCGTTTGTTTTTTTTTTTTTCTTTCTATAAAACCGAAAACAAAATATATAAACCAAACAACAGCTACAAGAAAAACAAAATAGGTGGATCACATGATGCATCAGCCACAATGGGAGCTTGTACCTTCCCATTCCACAAGTACAGATTATACAACTCTCTGCCAGTGATGCAGGTCATAGTTGGAAGATGTGTCCTTTCACGTGTGAGCTCTATTCAGATCCAAAGCTCAGAACACTACGCAAGAAAATGACCTTTACGAATGATAATGCTGGTTTATCTCAGTAACCCTTAGACAGAGTCAAATTTTATCACTACGCATCGCACTGCCAGCAATGGAGCGTGTGAACACCGGCATTGCTAAGAAGTTAAAAAGTCCTTGCAGAACTGGCAACCAAATTAAAAGCTTAGTTCCAAAGGACCGAAAACACGAACACCACATAGAGACAACAAACCCTTCCCTAAATGGGTAGGTTAGTAAGCCACAGAGTTGGGATCCAGATTTGAATTCCACATCAAGTCTGGGATGTTTGGATCCAGGATTTTGGTTCAGGTGCTTCTCTGTGAAATTCAGAACTTATTTGAACCCTAAGGAACTAATCCTAACTTGGAGGGAAAAAAACCTAACCAAACACAGCCTAGTATCTACACTAACATAATGAAATGGAAGACAGAAGCTGCAGTCTTGACCATAAATTAGAAGAGGAATAGGAACAGTCAGTTCCCTTACGTGTTGTATATCTCTACTCTTCTAAATCTTAAGAGGATGTCCCTGAATCAGCAGTCCAAAGTTTTTCACAACCTTCCTATCCGGTGCTTCCCAACAAAGGCCTGGATTAAGAGGCAGGAAAGAACAATTAAGCCCTCCACGTTTTTGCTTAAAGAAAAAGGGAGAAAGGTCCACAAGAAAGAAATGGTCAGTCACACTACAGGCTGCTAGAACAAAGACGAACCCGCTTCACTTTAAAATGGTGTTCTCCCTCCTCAGTTAAGAGGAGCATCAAATGAGGCTTATTTTGTTGGGTGACTGAACAAACAGAGCAGGACACACGTTTGCCACTCTTACTCACACCGACACATTGCGCTGGCCTTCTGCTCCTGCGGGCTGTGCAAGGCACCGCCGAGTTGTGAGCAACGTCTGGGCTACCACACGTGTACAACCCCAAATCACGACAGCTTGTATGTTTAATTCTAGCCCTTACTGTCCTGACGTGGGTCTTCATGGTATGCCAACTTGGTTTGGTTTTTTTTGGTTCCTTTAATGGACAAACGTGTTAAAAGAGTAAAACCTAATGATCTGAAGATAAGACTAAGGAACTGGAGCCTCTCATTCAGTCCTGGCTCCAGAAGAGTCTTTTTGTGACTCTGGAGAAGTCACTTCACATCTCATCCTTGATTTCCTTTTTCCAGAAAAGACAAATAGCACTTGCTATAAGAACACGTTTGCAGGTACAAAAGTGCTTCCTATGCTGTACATAGCACTAAAAACTACCCTCAGTCTGAATTTCCAAACCAAACGTTTTTATTGCAGCAGGTATGATTTCTAGGTCCACCAGAATATAGAGGTATTGACTGAGGCAGGATAGGAATTCCAGGAAGAGGTCCAGGTGCTTTTTATTATCTTTTGTTCCCAAATTAAAGAATTTGTAATTAACAGGTTGCCCATCACTATGTTTAAAATACAGGAACCTCTAAATTACCGGTGTATGAGGAAGGACGTGTGTCCTAGATGACATTCCAAGATCTTCAGAAAGGCTAAACAAACTGTTTGCTATATACAGGTCTTCGATGCAAGATGCGAGTCCAAAGTTTACCCCTAGCCAAGATCCTCCGTTAGCAGCAGCAAGTTATATGTGCACCAATTGATCAAGTACAACTTGGAGGAAAGGGTTTTGTTTCATCACTTCTACATAAAGAAAAGACTTTGCATATATATGTGCATGCATGTCTGTGCATATGTATGTACCTACACACGTATGAGTGATTTACAGAGCAAAAAATAAGAGATTAGGTATGCAACCCAAGAACTTTTCCCCCTCACCTATTTTTATATTTGCATAGTTAAATCATGTCAAGGCATTAATACTGCAGTCACGTTTTTCACTCTTCTGCAGCGCAGGCAATTTTTCTTGTCACTCCCTACACGCTCCTCTGTCTTGGACCAAACAGCACCAGTGTTGTAAAAACAAAACAAAACAACACAGAAACCCTGCATTGTTGGTGAAATGCCTATCCCACATGATGGAATACAGATACAAATAGGTGGTAGCTTTTAAACTCCATCTCAACAAGGCTGAACCGTGGCAAGCCAAGAAACACAAGCAATGCAGTCACAACCCAGCATTCATGGGTTCAACACCGTAATTACAACTAACCCAAATCTCTATTACTTTTGCATTTGAGAAATTCACCAGGCACAGAAACAGGCACATCATCTTCAACTTTCCTCTTCCAAGTAGGAAAACCCACAGGAAAAGGAAATAAAACTGCATTTTGTATTTGAGAATGCTAGCATGTTACCCACATTCTTTTTTTCTGTCAAAATTATGCCACCCATCATTCTCTTTTCCTATTGCACATTCCTTTTGTGAAGAACAACATTTACAGTACAAGGCTGAAATCAACATTGCATATCGTAAGTCAGCAGTTGAAGGTGTACCATGTAGACAGTAACTGAAACAAGACCCCTTTAATTAGATCGGAGAAGTAATGCAGACATGGTCATGCATCGTAAATCACAGGTTGGTCTTTAAACACCCAAATAGTTTCATCCCATTTAGAATTCAAGACTTTCTAGGTAACAGATGCACTCACCCTGTACTGAGGAGTGTACAACAAGGGCAACATTCAGATTGTCACACACTGGAATCTCCCTAGAGAAAAGGTGAAAACTGAAGAGGCTCGTACGTAACCTGGAGTGCCATCAGTAAGAAGGAACATGAGCAAGAGACTTCAGTTGTGTGCTGCTAAGAATTACTAAGCAGAGGAGAAAAAGGTTCCGTTGAAGAAACACTGCTCAAAGCAACACAAATACTCTGGGACACCCTCGCAACAAGGGCACGCCACAGGAGTTAGCCAGGATTCAAGAGCATATGTTGGGGCAGACTGTCACCCCATGAATCACTTTAAACAGACGGTCCCTACAAAACTTTGGATATCTGAGTCAGAAACATACAGAAAAAAGGAGAAAGGGTATTTCAGTGATGAGAGAAAAAAAAATGAAATCACCTAAAGTGTTAAGTAAAGCACCAGGTATCTTTTCCTTTCAATTTAGAGAATATACAGTGGCCATGTTTTCACAAAATGCTACATACTCCTTGCTGGAAAGCTGAGAAAACCGATTTTTATGTACACAGTAAGAACTCTACAGAGATGGCTCGCGAGTTCTGCGGAGAAAGGGGTGTTACAGTCAAGGCTTCAGGTATTCCACAGCAGGCGGTGTCTACATTTGTGTAGCAAGATCCTGGATTTCACAGTACGCAGGGTTGACAAACTGGAAATTCTCTGGCAGCTTCATGTAGTTTTAAAAAATAAGTGCAGTAGGCCTCCATTTTATTAACTGTGATAAAAAGCATATATGCAAAAATATCTTTATATCGATAGCACATTACTGCATTATAAAAGCTGCCCAAGTGAAGCTGAAGGTTCTGGCAGCTGGTGCTTTTGGCACTTGGGAGATGTGGAAAGCAGCATAGAGATCTGTGAAATACAACAGTGACTGATGTTTCTGCTACAGTGATCGGCATTAATATAGTTAGCAGTGTCCATATTTAAACTTCTCTATGAAGTTTCTGAGTCAACATCCCGCTACAAGGAGATATTCAGATCTCTTAAAGCTACTAGTTTAAGCTGTGTGCAGACTCAGGAAGACTTCCCTATTAGTTTACACTTTTCGCATGTTTCAAAGTCCGCTTTCAATCACAAAGGCTGGAAACACTTTTTTTTTCCTCCTCTTTAAAAGAGCCTGGATTTAGAAGCGCAATTCTGTCACAGGAGTTGGAAAGTGTAGTCACAAATCTGCAGAATATGCTGGGCCCTGCTTACACTAGAAATCTCCTCCAAGTCCCAGATCGAAACAGGATATAAACTGTTTTGAGATGGCCAAACGGTTTCATTTAATTTTACAAGACATGCATTAGCAATGGGAGGAGAGTCCTTTGGACATTTCCACTTGGGAATCCTGTTTTCAGTAAAATTCTGTGATGCACAAACACAAAAGCTCAGCTGCCTACATTCACAATTATTAAAATGACACGAGTCGAGCGAACCTTCGCCCTAAAGCGTAAGTGATGGGTTTGCTTACGCAGCCTGCATAAAACTGCAAGTGCCATAAAAATATATCTAGAGATATAGATGCGGATATATCTATAGATATTTCTCTCTCGTGCAGAACATCCTCCTTCCGCGCTAGAATTTAAATGCTAGCGCGTGCCTCCATATTTGAGCTTGCACCTGTTGACAACTATGTACCACAGAGGGAGTACAGTACCTGGACAATGGAAGGCAAGAAAAGGAAGACAGATTGCCGCTGACGGTTGCGATGGTCAGCAGCAGGCAGTATTCTAGCAGGTGCCCGGAAAACCCATGAAGACCACTTAGCATGCATTGTATATTCAATAAATACTCCTTGCAGGCACTGTGTGTGAAGGCACAGCCAAAAAAGACAACGGCAAAAGACAAGCTGAAATACAAAAAAGGCATGAATTCAGCTGCACAAAAACCGTGACTATGCCTCAACAAAGCAGAAAACTGATACAACCTGATGCAAAAGGCCGAGATGCAGCTTTTTCTTTCGAGCCCACAAAGGCTAAAAACACAGCGGTGCAAGCCCACTCTGCTTAAGCGGTTCTTGGATTCTAAGGAGCACCACGGTCAGGCTGTGTCTCTAGACTTGCTTGTCACAGGCTATCAAACAGAAGCAGACGAACCCAGCAGGCTGCAATCAGCACATTTCAGGGCTAGCAAACGCTTTTTCCACTGCAGTTCAGGCTGTTACAGTAAAGCAGCCCATGCATTCCCCGTTAGGATGCGTGCCCGCTCTGAAAAGCTGTCACGAGCGTATGCGTTCACAGCCCCACACAGTTCTCGGGTGGGTCCATTTCAAGCGGTGCCACTTACGGTCACAGGCATTAGAGGAAAAACGTCGCCTGCCTTCCCGGCGGCCATGGAGACTGTCTAGTCCAAGCTCCATAGGAGCACTGAGCATAACGTTTTGGCACCTGAATAAGACGGATTCCACCATGGCTGAGCCACAGAAGCTCCCGAAGCCAAAGAAATGGGTTTCGGCTTCTATTTTGCACATCGCGAGGTACCTCAGGGCTCTGAAGACAAGGCTAAACATTATGCCTGAAGTCCGATCAAACTACCGTTTCAGATATCAGAATTAATCTGACTAAAAAGCTATGGTTTATAAGCAGCACAGCACATCTAAGGCACATGTATGCATGCAAGCCACCATCACTGTATTAAGACATTGCTGATTTGTCCTTAAGAAGCAATGGCTGCTAGTACAGAACAAACATACAGGCTTTTTTTCAGCACTAATCCTCCTCCCCAATACTGAAAATACTATATACTGCTGACAGCATAATGTGCAACATATATAGCTTGGTTGGAAAGCATGGGGCAGAACTTTAAAAAATGTACAGGATTCCGCTTAGAACTCCAAAGTTCAACAAATGCCCTATTTTAGGGTGAAAACAATTATAAATCTGATAATGATGCACAGCATCCATGAGTGATTTTTCCTTAATTTTGAAATAGTGTCATTAACTACGACATATATTGTAGGTTTACATTTCTAAAGAGAAATAACAGAATTGAATAGTTTTTTTTCCTATCACAAGTGATAACCAGTGTTTGATATCTTCTATTTTTCTTCCAAGAAATATCAGTCTATCAACAGTTTTAAAATAAAATGTTTTCTGTAACAATAGAACTTTAAATAAAAATATGATTTTGATTCAGATACTTTTGAGAAGACATGGATACTTTTCCAAGATCTTCTGACAAAGTAATTACTAAAACAGAGACCAGATGAGGCCTTAAAAAGACAATATACTATATTTCAGACAAGATTGCACCTCAGTTTTTCAAATAATATCATAACTGCAACATTACTTCATCATTTCTTCTTTTAACATGCTGACAATTTCCAGCTAGCCCACGTGAAGTTTTTTTTTTTCTAGCTTAAAGAAATAAAAGTCAGTAATTTATTCAGCACATACTGTATATGTCTTTTCACCTCCAATTGACTAGATCATTAGTAAGTTAAAAAAACCCAAATCCTCTCTGACCATAATCATTATCCTCATGAGGGATAAGTGATTCTTCAGAGCTTACGTGTTGCTAGTTCTATTAAAAAATATACCATGGTATGACTTCTTAATGTGTTGCTACTTTCGCAATTGGACCCTATGCAGTTATGCCTTCAAACTCTTCCGTCTGTTCCACAAGGTGGTTCTGTGAGCTTTAGGACCTCTGATTGAAGACAAACTGATATAAAACCCCCAAACGGAGTTGTCTTCTGTTTAATCCACCTCCCCCACTGTATGTCAGGGGTCTGGTAGATCCGATGTATCCACTATGACTTTAATAAAAATAGTATCATCTTTAATATACGTTCCATTCTCTAGGACAGTTTGAGCCACAAAGACTGGGCAGCCAGACGCAATGTTCATTTCTCCAGTTGGCTTCTTGAAACTGCTGCTGTTTGGGTCTGGCTTGAAAGCATCTCCTAAGTGGCGGCGAGACGGTCCTTGATCCATTAGCATTAGAGTCACTTTCTGCTTAAACGGCCAAGGAAGCAACGCGTCGTATTCTCCACGCATTATGACAAAAAACAGCGACAAGTGCGTCCCCTTTCCCATGCCATCTCCGTTTAGGTAAACTCTGGCACACATCTTGTAGCCAAAGTATCCAGTATAAAAGGGTTGGCTGTACAAGGACAGAGTCTTCCCCATGACTGCCTCTTGCTTCCGACGTTTATAATCTCGAATTTTCCAAATTAATACTCCGTTGTAGCTGGCTGTTTCCAAAACTTGGAATCGGAGGTCCATGTCAGCCAGACGGATATCATGAACACTCAGCATCTGATCGTGTCTGCTCAGCTGTGTCTCCAGCAGGCCTGTAGGAAAACAGAAAGGGGAGGGGAGAGAAAATGTTTGGGTTTTTTTTCTGAAGACTGTAAAAATCAATCACCAATGCTGCTATTGTACACAAAAACACTTTCCTCCTCAAAAGCCAAAGTGCATTCGGCCGCTCGTGAAGCCATTTCCACAGACAGTAGTTTGCCAGCTAGTGTCTAGGTGTCCTGGTTTGGGATTTTTACAAATGTGGGTGTTAATTGCACATACTCTAGAAGTGAATGATCTAACATCAGTTTTCTCTGGTCACTAAGCAATATATCTAAAGAGGCTTCCATTTTTTATGAGGAGCCTTGGTATCACGATCTGTAGATTCCTATCAGCAGTGAAGACCTTGGAAGTGGTAACACATCCTATATAATCCCTCTGAAATTCAGAAGGATTGCTGATCACTCAAAAGATTCTTTGCAGACGCTACTTTTCTCAGAAGTGTAGTGCTGTTACCATGCCTAAAGTTTATAAAAGAACAGAAAATTCAAGCTTAGCTCTGTATTACATGGTCACTTATTTAGTTTGGAAGGTGGTTTGTTTTTGACATCCCCTTTCCCTCACATGAAAACTGGCCAAGATACAACACTGAGAAGCAGATGAATTCATAAGACAGGTTTGTTTTACATAAATCTATTTAAATGTTCTTTGTCCAAATCACTTAAACACTTACATATGACTCCAGTTTTCACTTCATTCAACAAGCATGACAATAACCTTATTCTCAAACAGATTTTACGGTTTTCTTTGGATCAAAACCACCACTGTAACAGATACCAGGACAGATGGCTTCCGTGTTGACATGCCGGAGGGAAGGGATGCCATCCAGAGAGACCCTGGCAGGCTTGAGAGGTGGTACAAACCTCATGAGGTTCAACAAGGCCAAGCGCAAGGCCCTGCACCTGGGTTGGAACAATCCCAAGCATAAATACAGGCTGGGCAACGAGTAGCTTGAGAGCAGCCCTGCAGAGAAGGACTTGAGCGTGTTGGTGGCTGAAAAACTGAACATGAGCTGGCAATTGCACGCTCATAGCTCAGAAGGCCAATTGCATGCTGGGCTGCATCAAAAGAAACACGGCCAGCAGGCTGAGGGAGGTGACTGTGTCCCTCTACTCTGCTCCTGTGAGACCCCACCTGCAGTGCTGTGTCCAGCTCTAAGGCACCAGTATAAGAACAACACAGATCTGCTCAAGCAGATCCATGAGGGCCACGAAGTTGATCAGGAGCTGGAGCACCTCCCCTATGGGAGAGAGAGTTGGGGCTGCTCAGCCTGGAGAAGAGAAGACTTCACGGGGACCTTATAGCAGCCTTCCAGTACTTAAAGGGGGCCTACAGGAAAGAAGGGGAGCAACTTTTTATCAAGGAGTGTAGTGACAGGGGTAATGGTTTCAAACTGAAAGAGAGTAGATGTAGATCAGATAATAGGAAGAAATTCTTTTCTGTGACACTGAGACATGAACAGTTTGCCCAAAGAAGATGTGGATGCCCCCTCCCTGGAAGTGTTCAAGGCCAGGTTGGGGCTTGGAGCAACCTGGTCTAGTGGGAGGTGTCCCTGCCCATGGCAGGGAGGTTGTACTAGATGAGCTTTAAGGTCCCTTCCAACCTAAACCATTCGATGAATTTGTGAAAGACAAATAAAAGAATCAAGCCTAAAAACCAATGTGGATGCAACATAACATCAAAGGGATTAGACAGTTTCCTGTTTAAAAAAAAAAAAAACAAAAAAAATAGAGCAGTCAGCATTATTGATGCTTCTACATAAAAATCATTAATGGGAGTGCCACTCAAAGGACACCATCTTTCTCTTGACAGCACCGCTGAGTACTTCCATCTGTTGTGTTTACACTTACTTGTATTTCGAGCTCCTTGCCCTGCAGTTTTATCAACACTTTCCAGCTCAGTCACTCTGTTCTGGAGGGATTCTACACTGCTCTTCATGCTGTCAGCCTCCTCCCAGTTCTGTCGGAAGGGACGGATTTCTTTGTCCAGTTCTTTCAGTTTTTCTGCTTGACTGTCTATCACTCGCTTCATAAAACAAAGAGTTGTGTTAAAATAATAAAATTCCATTAATTTATGTAAATTAAACACGTACTGTATACTGATAAGATGCACTTCCAATACAAACAAGTTTCACTTATGTAAAATATTTTAATAACAAACCTTTACAATTCAGAGGAATAGCCTACAGCATTTAAAAAATAACCCCAAAAATCTTTAGTACTGCACAGGTGTTAATATCAGAGCACTAATCAGAATTATCAACACAATTATTTTTAAAAAGAATTGTTAGTGTGCTCTTGTCTAAACTTCTTTTTTTAAAAAACCCTTTCAATGCAAAACCAATATTCTGAATGTCTATATTGATAGTATGGACTGATATTTGTTGAGTTTCATGTCAGAGGCACAACAAGTTACTACAATGTGAATCAAGCGGCTGCTCATGTGCATGTATTTATCATTGGGTGACAGCAAAATAACTTGCCCCTCCAGAAAAACACCAGTACTCTTGCACACATGGAGCAAGAGTACGTGTATCTGCAGATACAGCAGCATTAGCAAGCTCCAAGCTGGCAAAAATCAATTATCAAAGTCTAAACTTATTACGTGCCAGTAACCACAGTAGAAGCCCTCAGGAGTGTAAGCAAAATTACCACTTCTGTCCTCTTAAGCACTTTTAGAATTCCCACCCTGGTTTCCTATATTGAATTAGCCACATGTCCTGAAGGTGCTTGTTGGTTGAGTATTTTTAAGAAAACAAAGGAGAAAAAAACCTAGTTGGTTTTGGAAAGGCATGAAATACCAATACTAAATATATATAATATATATGTATTTAAAGGCTGATATTCTCTAGAAGAGGGACATTACAAGCACCTCAGTATATTACAAATATACAGGAGAACATGTTTCCCAGTCTACCTCAAATCTGTTGCAAGAAATATGTAGCACTTCATGTCATCACAGCTAATTTGGACTAGCAGGAATTTTAGCCAGAACCCCATAACCAGTTGTGAAGTTCAAACGATAACACAAATATTTGAGACAAGAAACTACTTTTGCTACCACCTACAGTTAAATTCCAAACCTAACTCTATAGTTTATCATCACACGGTACCAACGTGTAAAAATTATTTTTCAGTTCTTAACAAAAATGGGCAGTTGAGTACAAAACAAGAAAATAAAGTTATTTTGCATTTGCCTTCTGGTTAGCCATGTTCCCCACTGACGGGGAAAACCCTTCTGCTTCATGCAGCCTTCACTTCCCCTTTTAGGCATTTGCTTTTAATCATGTGGTTTCAGCTATACTGGAAGTTTGTGACAATTAACTGAAGGCTGTCGATTTGATTAGCCAGCTAACAAAATCACCTTCTAGGAGTGTTTTATTTTGTTGTGTCTCAAAACCTCTGAGGATTCTAAGGTATTTCAAAAGATTTAACTATTTGTTTCTGCGTTGGTGTTTTAAAACAAGCTTACATTTTTCACTTGCAACATTATGACTTTGTGAAGGAAACGGTAATGAATCATAAATGCAGGGCTATAGTCCCCACTAAACAGACTAAACAACTTGCCAGGACATATTAATCATGAGCTTCCACCCTCTCACTTGGCCTGATGGCCATCAGAAAATAAAATAGGGAAGGGCTCTTTGCTATACACATAAAAGGAGACACACATGGAACGGCTTTGAACGAATGTTGTAAGAGCAGAGCCACAAGATCTGGCCATTAGTTCACCGTTAACACGCAGAAGTAAACTCGGGGTGTGTCCACCTGATCTTTTTCCTCTACTCGCACCAAACATGAACTCTCCCAAGCAAGAGCAATAAATAACACGGTCGTGGGTTTGCACAGTTCCTCACACAGAGATGCTCTACTTTTCAACTGAGGCCTCTTGGCCTTAACACAGTATCAGAGTTGGGAAAGTGGTAAAGTTGCTGAGGAATTGTGATCTCTTCTTTTGGGAGTTTACTAGAAGTTTTTACTAGCGACCAACTTCTCTGCATCAACCTGTGTGCAACGTTCTACCTTTGTACGTGTACAAACAATTCTGGTTTTTAGCTGCTTCAACTACATGTTGGCAAGCGTGTAGTATTTTATCTCCTGTATCTCTTCACGAGAATTCAAGCAATATAGAATAATCAGAAATAGACTTGCATTTCGTTTTTAAAAAGCAGTGGAATTTCTATCTTTTTGCCCTACGGGGAGTCAACCTCCCTCATAGTGGGAGATACTGATGTACTAAATCTGAAATTAATGCAGCAGTGGAGAATTTCACTCTAATTATTCCATTAGAAAGCACACAGATGTCTCACACTGTACTCATAAATTTTCAAGTAGGTATCAATTTTCTGCACGCACTTTTTATTCCAGCAACTGACCTCTCCAGAACGTTAATCCACAGTTACATGCCTAGCAAACCACTGAGGGCTCTTCTCAATGTTAATTTTATGATGAAAAAAGAAAAAAAACCAAACAAAACTTCTTGTTTTCTAATAAACAATTTCCAGAATTTTAGCACTATGATTACTTAAAGAATTTGGAAAATGTCATAAGGAACTGCAGAAAGCTGTATTTGCAGCTCTTTCTCTTTTGAGAGACCTTTTAATTGCAATCGATTGGGCAAAACCGAAAAGCTGAAGAACACCCTAGAAAAGGAACCAAAGGTACTACTTGACTGGGAAAACAAATAATACATTCTCCTCCTTCGAAAGGATGCGTTACCAATCATTTTATATTTTTAAGGTCATAACTTACTTTGTATTTAAGTAACGTGTGTTCAGAATCAGTTTAAAACTTGGCTTACTAATACGCTTCCAAATAGTCAGAAGGTCCCTTCCACAAGCCAGCAGTCAAAAAAAGCATCACATACTCTCTTGGTAAAAACACTTTCCCTATATACCAGCATATAGGATATTAATCTAAACCAAAACATCTAGAGGTTGAGGTTCCTGCCAGTGCCCAGACACTCTCATGCATCGACACTGGTTGTGTTAAAGGGTTCGCAGTGCAGCCGCTCCCTGTTGTGCTCAGTGAAACAGCTGCTTCCAAGGCCAAGATGGTTACGCAACAACTGACACTGGAACTGTACTAGAAATTACTAGTGTGGATGGGACTTGGGGCACTAAGCAAGTAGCGTTTGTCCAGACCCGAGCTGGCAAGTTCTACACTGGAAATGGCTCTTGTATAGCCATGGCTGTTCAACACAACCCAGAAAGAGAATGGCTCACAACGAGTAATTAATTCCTTCAGCTCTTAGTAGTAGGCAACAGAAGGAGGCTCATCATCTTGTCCAGGAAAAAAATAAATTGAGGTGTGTTTCCAGGATGCCCTTAACAACCTGACTGAACCAGGGCGTTCCATTAAGCGGAAGGAATCTGGCTGAAATAGCCTTAAGACACCGTTTGGCTTAAAATAACTAAACTAAAACAGCTGGCAAGAACTAGGCTGGGGGGGGGGGGGGGGGAGAGTAAAACAAACAAACAAACCCAAACACCAAACATATCCTCTCCAGTACTTATTACCCCCAAAGCGCCACCTGTTGGAATCTGCCAACGACATTGTTTTGTGGTGTTTTTTCTCTAAACATTAACCATTTGAAAATTGATTTTGTGAGCACTTACAGCTTGAGGAAATCAAAGATATTGCAATCTGACAAGACAATCATGAAAAACTCTGCTCTGTGGTTTTTCCATTTCTCCTCTCATCACTGGTTATCAAGACAGCATGTGCAAAAACCCCAGGCTTGCAAATTAACTTACTTCCTGATAGATTCAATCAGCAATATCAATACATACAAGGATTAGCTTCCCAGTGTCAGAATGCAATATTCTAAGCATACAGCCATATCCCAGGCTGTCATCAGACCAAATAACAATGACTAAGGCAGGCTGAACTGGTTACAACGTGGGCAGAACATGGAAAGAAGTAAGTGCAATAAGAAGAAAACGTTGCTGTTGCCAAACTTAAAGGTTTCCTTATAAACCAGCATTGAGGGTATCAAGGCTCTGAGCTCTTGAGCGTACTACCCTTTGAAATTTAGCCATACTCTAGTTTGGATGCTTGCATCTTTCTTGAGTGTCAACACTTGCAGCTTAACATGTGAGGCCAATACCGAGTGAAAAAGATAATCTTATTTACATTCCTTTAAGCTGGATGCTAAAACAGGTATCTGATAATCTAGGAGCAGGCATACTAAAATAACATGTAAACGATACCTTCGCAATAGCTTGCTAAATAGCTCCTGAAGTTTCCCTAATTGTGCTTAGTACCACACAAGCTAATACGAATTCCCAGCATCCACTTTCCAAGTCAGCTCCAAATGCGAAGCAAGACATTTCAGCTTGGGCTAAGCACCACGCTAGAGCATCCAGAGGATTTTGAGTTTGACCCTGGCTTGCGGCCAGGTGATTCAGACTACGGATAAAGAAAGTCAGACCTCCTGGCAAAGGAATAGTTAGATGCATCTTCCTCAGAAGGACGACAGAAACATGTTTTTTAAAAAAATGTATTCAAAGGCATTGTACTATCTTTGGATTAATTCCACAGCAGACTGATCTCACTCAGGATTAGTATTTTTTAAAATACCAGCAAGTGGAAAAGAAACGTAAATTATACATATGACAGTTTTAAGGTGCTAATCTTGTCCTCCAGTTCCTCAAGCAGTTATTTTTTGCAGAGAAGAAAGAAATGATTATGATTATTCTTCAGGTAAGATTTGTAATTTTGCTTTCAATCTCTTCCCTTTCTAAACAGGGCTTTTTGTTTTAACATAGGCTACGCAACTGCAGTGTTTCAGTGAATTACCTCACTCCAACAAACACAACAAATCAGCTACTGACCAGAAGGGAAGAAAAAAAAAAAAAATCAGAAGTTTTATAATAAGGTAAACTCTCTCCCCCCCTTTTTAATTAGAACACCTTCACAAGTGTAAAGGCACAGAACAGAAGCTACTACCATTTCTGCTTTAATTGGGAGATTCTAAATTTCTTACCTGTAAATGAAGTATTTTAGATTCATTATTCCGCAGCATTTCCTTCTGTCTTTCAATTTCTATTTCAAAGCTACAAATCTGATTATGTAAAGTTTGTATACTCTTGTTCTTTTCCAAACTTTCATTCTGGAGCAAGGCCACCTGGAAAAAATTCTACAATTACTCCTGCCAAAGTTTATTACGAATATCTATAACTTGTTAGTTTTAAACTATCTTACACACATGAAAGGGGTGAGATCCAAGTAAAATCTCTCTCCATGTCTCACAAATAAATAAACCCCGACTTTCTGGTAGCTACTTTTGCACTTTCATAGTTTGGCTAATGAAAGCGCAGATGGGATACACAAACAGTAGAACTTGTGTCTAAGAATAATCTCTTTTTTTATTCAGTTTGCTATTTAATTGCTTGGTTTCCTGTTTTCCACTAACTGACTTGAGTGTTGCTTGGAGTTTGGAAGAAACAACCTATTTAGCTCTAGGTCAGTGTTAAGAAGTCAAGCCATGCACAGAAGGGATACCAGAGAGAAGCTGAGGCTGAAAAGCTAGTTGGGAAAGGGAACATTGATCTTCCCCACTTACTCCAATCTATCCTGATCTATAGCAAATTTACGGAAAAAACATCATCTGCATGGGGTTAGCTTGGCTTCACAAAATGTCATGGTGATGAAAACTCCTGAAATGAGGGAACACAGAAGGGATCTATGCATTTGAAGGAAAATCCAGTGGTGTCTACTAGTAGAAAAGATTAAAGAGCCACAGGCTGCAGACTACATTCTCTCTCTGTATTGACATTTTATGAATTCATTCATTAGTGACTCATTCCGATTTTGAAACATGAGCCTTGTTAAAAGACCATCGCATATTATATCTCCTTGGGGATGAAAGTAATACAGTAAATATTCTCCATGATACTATTAGCAGTTTGGGGAAGGGGGTTCCTTTGTGGTGGTGGGTTGCTTTTTTAAAGAAAAAAAAATCTCATTTTTTTCCAGGCAAAGTTATTCAGGAGCAAAGAAGTAGAAAACAAACATCTGATACAAAATGACATTTGGACATGTCCTGACTAGTTCCACAGATAGATCTTTATATGGATAAGTTTTAGCACAACTTTTGATGCAGGAAAATCTTGAAAAAACATTCCACATTAAGAGCAATTACTTAGATGCTTCATGTTCCCCCACCCCCCAAAAAAAAGAAATCTACACCACCATCTCCCATACAGATGCTAGTTTAAGGTCAAGCAATTTTTAACTCTGAGGTGGGTATCACTGTAGAATTCCTTAACTGCCCTCTAATCAGACATAGGTAGGTGAATGCGACACTTATATGCCACTGCATGCCTAAACCCAAGAAGTTAGCCTGTTTAAAAAGGTAAACAATTTCAAGTTCTATACTAGCCTAAACTAGACAAAGGAGTGCCAAAGTCCACAGGCATTCAGCAGGTTCATCAAACAGGAACCCAAAAATATAGAGATACTGCAACATATATGCATGTATCTACTTTTCAGTATAGTACAGCAAGTGTGCATATACACACAGGCATCAGTTCGGCATTTTATATATGGAAAAATTGGCAGAAGAGGCTCAACAGAAATAAGACAAAGCAAATTTTGCCAGTGCAGAGAGAGAAACAATCTCAAAGCTGAAAGGAATGTATGGCTAGTTGCTAGAGAAAATTTTCAAGAAAACATTTAAATTTAAACCAGTACCCCTGCCTCCCACGTATTTCAGATCTGCTGGGTAGCCACTTTAATTTTTCGAATTCTCCTTCTCCTTAATGAATCAGAGTTCTTCAGTTAACTGCGATCTTTACATTCCCCCTTTCTCATTGTTTCCTCCCCAGGTCTCCCAATCATAAGGCAGTTCCACTCTGTGTCACCAGCATCCCATTTCCATTTTTGTACAAGTTACAAAACGTGGGCCCATCTTGCACTGAGACTTTCCATGCGGTTTTACAGAACACAAGAAAAAACAGAATTATGTCCTGCAGCCCTTAATCATACAGAACTGTCACTGCTAAGTCAGTAACCATAGTTTGGCAGTAATTTGTGAATAAGAAATCTTTAATGCTAAATACAGTTTCCTAATTGCATTTGGCCTAAGTCTTCGGAACTTCAGTTAGTCAAGGAAACACAGCACCCATTTACAAACTGCAACGATCTATTTCTTTTACTTCCTTGTCATATTTGAAATATTCCTAGGATAAAGCATGCTCTTCATCAGCAGTTTCTCAAATTAAGCTATTGCTTATTATTTCTTACTAAAAAAAGATGGAAGAAATCTTATGTCAAAGAACTGGATTAAAACAGGTCCCTTATTTAAATCATATTAAACGAAGAAAAAACAGTTTATACCAGACTTCTATAAGAATGTGATGAAGCCACAAAGTTATCTTCATTATTTCCAACATTGCAAAACCCGTGGGAGTTCAGTCTGCAAGTCTGTCCCATCACAGAGTGAACAACAGACCAAAATTTAATTCACCCCACAAAGTTTTGACTCAAGATTTTACATCTGATCTTCTCTTACTGGTCTTTGCCAACAGCAGCCTCCGAATACCAAACTCGTAACTTAGCAGAATCTCTGCAGCTCCGAAGCCTTTCAGTTTGCATACTCCACAAGCACTGCTGAAGAATGTGGCGACTGGGAGAAGGCAACTTCTCCTTTCCCCTCCACAGATGCCACAGCGAGGAACCCAGATGAAATCTTGACCCTACAGAAACCAAGAAGGCTTCCACTGACTTTAGCAGGGCCAAGACTTCTGTGAGGTTCATCAGCCAAGTTAAGTTTACCCTGCTGTTCTTCAGTGCTTCAATTGATTTCTTCTTCTCTCAAAGAAGAGAACAACGGAGTTACAAATCATTTTGTTACCCTTCTCTAGAATAAAGTCACTGACATACGATATGCAGTTAGCTATTCTGGTAACTTGGCACGGTCCTGGGATTTCCAGTGATTCAACTCTTTATTATGAATAGGAAGAAGTCTACAAAGCAGGAAGTGAAAAGAAATTTTAAAGAAAAAAAAGAGGGACAAACAATGATAAGCAGGTATGTCCTAAATGAAAGCTAAAACAAAAATCAGACATAAGAGTTGTAAAGTGTATATTCTCTTAGCTCTATAAGAGACAAACATAGAACTGCTGAGCATTTTTAAATGACAATGCATCTCTCAGAACACTGACGAAAGGCAGAACATGATCTGTTCCGAAAGTCACGGTGAACATCATCTTTTCCTATGATGTAAAATAAACTATCATTTTAATCAGACTAAAGAACACCAAGGATATAAATTTGTGCCTGTTAAAACCAAAAAAAATCTGCATTTCTTCCAATAATGAAGAGATTCAAGCACAAAAGCAAAAAATTAAGTATTGCTACTGAACATCAAACTACACACATAGTGAAAATTTCACAGAGAAAAAAAGCTACAGTAGACCTCTCCCTGGTTCAATGGTTTCCTTATGGGGCTTAAAGTTCTAAAACTAATGTGCTGGGGACAAAAATCCTATTTTGCTGTTCCTGTTAACTTCTGATTTAAAACTATACTTTCTGCAGCTGCAGGACCTTGCTGGAAACCCATGCATGAGAGATCTCTGTAGGCCAAGGGAAAATGTTTTCTAGACAGCATTTGCTAAACTTGAGCCAGCAGCCCTCTCTGAGATGACAGAAGTCAGAAGTCACACATACTGCAACTGCTACTGAGCCTACACTCCAATTCTTACTCTTATTTAACTCATTCTAGAAAAATCTGAAGGGGATCCTGACTCTTCTGCCTGCATTTGTAGAATACTTTTGCAATTCTATTTCCTGGCCCCAATTAAAAGCAGAAGCAATTTAATGGCTATGTGAAACTCTTTTCAAAATATTTAAGAAAACAGTGATTTGCTCTGAAGTTTTCTATTTTTAAATCAAAGCCTTTTATTTGTTTTATTTGCAGAACAGATGGTTAAGTCATTCAAATGATTCACAAGATACTGATACGGTTTCTAGCATCTCCCAAACCCCAAAAAACCTAAAACCAGGAGGCTCAAGGAAGCACTGCAACAGGAACTCCATTTTGGTTTAGCATTAAAGCAGAAATCATCATGACCATCAGTTATGTTTAATTTAATTAACCGTTGCAGGTCATTAAGTTTTGAAAGCAAGAACAAAACTAAATAAAAACCCCAGTTTATTCTATGGTATTTCTAATAACGTTCTCTCTGGAAAAATACTGAGGTGGCAAAACCACAGCTCATAGTGCTGCCACTGCTTTCTGAACCCTCCCTTTTGGAAGAAGGCAGGTCAGAGAGGAAGTTTAACACTGGACTGTTTACCTACGTGCATAAAGTGTTTTAATTAAATGACCAATGAGGAAAATTGTATATGGAATTGGGAACGCAAGTTTCTCACAGCATTTGATTATAACAAAGGCACCAGATATGCTAAATGGCTTGATTGCTTTTAGAGCCTACTAGTGCTTTAGCTGTACTGTTGAACAGCTGTTAAGTAGACAAAAAAAACCCCAAAAATAAAACCCCAAACCACACTTCTTCAAGTACTTTTATAGGATTTAAAGAAATTAAATGAAAATTAGAAGTGAGTAGAAGATATACCTTATTTTCTAGAGCATTGCTCCACTCTTTCAATAAGTTAACATGCTGCACTGCTGAGCTGGCTTCATGTGCTTTAATTTGTTGGTTTGTTCCCTGTGACAACAAAGAATTTATACAGTTTAGCCAATTCCACTTCTTTTAAACCTACAAACAAAGAGTATATCAAGACATCGAACCAACACTACATATTTTGGTTCAGGAATGCATGTTGCGGAACTGTTGAGAGAAGGGAAATCTACTTGGGAGTTAACAAAAATCAGGAATACATTTAATATAGCAAGTGTTCCATACAACTGCTGTATATCTCCATCAAGTGTGCTTGATATATCAGAGACAGTAAGGATGAACAAGAATTACAGAATGAATTGTATTTGACAGTCTTCTGTGTAGTTTTACACTAAATAAGGCACAATAAAACTCTTGATTCATACAAATCCTAAAATGCCCAATTCCCAAACCCATAATTTAAAACTCCTGTTGTATTTCATGAATAGCTTCATAAGCACTGAATTTTCCCTCAGTTGAGCACTGAAGACAAATATCCAAGATAAATTTATCACCACTGGAAATGGCCAGCTTTATAAACTACTTTGAGAGAGATTACAATGCCTAGTTTGTCATCCTAAGATGCCACCATGATTGCTCTATGATACTTAGATATGCTGCCTCTGCACAACCTATAAGTGCTGTTACAAATAATCACTAGATAAAAAGTTTACAGAACACACATAGATCATATACAGAGTACATAAGATGCAGACCATCTTCCTTTATTTGTATTGTGCTGCATTACACCTACTTCAGTAAGTGTTTTGCAATGCCGAGCACATCAGCTTTGGGCTGCAAATCGATTCAAAGGGTTTCCATGATCCTCAAGGTACGTACTCTATATAAAATACTAAAAATATATATGTGGATATATGTACATATATGCACACATATACATACATAAAATGAATGGCAATACATACGACATAACAGTGGGCAGGGTTACAGCATTGACCGGTTCTACCGCTAAGAGCATTACTGTTACTAATTAAAGTAATGAATGCTCATTATTTAAGAACCTGGAAATACCTGCAGGAAGTAGTTTACTGAGAAGTGCTGCTGCTAACAGTTCTTGTCTCTAAGTTATCACAGGCTAACAAACGAATCACACCATCTGATAAACTCCATTCTTGTCAGCAGTTTCTGGAATTTCCTGACTAATCTACTCATATAAGCATTCAAATTCCCCCAAAAATACGGTAAGGAAAGCATAATATTGGAAGAGACTGGAATAATACTGCTGAAACTAAACTCTGAGGAGTTCTGGTGGGGTTTTTTTTTAAATATCACAGGGATTGCTAGGATTAAAAGCTAATTGATTTATTTTTAAAAAATTTCATGCTATGCTTTGATTATACACCTACGTGCACACAGACGTACGAATGCACATAAAAATACATGTTTTAAGTGTGCTAACCTATGTTTAACCTTAATAAAAGTATTAAGACATACAAATGAGAGAAAATATAAACATACTTAGCTCAGGAAAATAAATGCTTTCATAGAAACAACTGAAGCCACTAGTCTATTTTCCGAAGAACAAAAGTGTCTTTCCTCTTATTCTAAGTTAAAAAGTTCTTCAAATGTATCATCTTCCTATTTCAACCAGGTGTACCTAATAACTGAACTCCCAAACCACTGCAGGAATGTGTGGGCTTTTTTATATTGTTTATCGTTAAAATGCAAAACCAAACATCTGCTGCATAATCACTTGGTGCACCTGGATGACTTTTTTTTTTTCTTAACCAAGACTAGAGAAGTCCAGAACTTTCATGTCACAGAGTTAGGTTCTATTTGCAGACTTTCATCAATTGGGAAGTATAATTGTTATATACTGACCTGAAAAGTGCAGCCATAACGCTTAAAACTACAGGTACTTGGGGCATTAATACATTCTGACAAATGTGCATTCAACTGCAATAGGAAAAAAATGTGAGTTTTGGCAAAAGACGTTTGCATGATAATGCTCAAAACATAAAGGGCACAGGTTATCAGGTTTGTATTGTGTGCCGTTTGCAGAACATACAATACACGTGTGTATATTTTCTCCAGTCTGATCTAAAGTGCAAATACTATATATACACATATGTAAACCACACGCACATGCCAATACAGTATACAGTGTGATACATTTAATATACAGTGAAACTTCTACTAAAGACTATTTCAATAGGCAACTCAATTTAAAAAAGCAAACGAAAGGAATATGCTACAATTCTTTATGCAATTTCATTTTACTTTAGTGAATGACTAATCTTTTTCTCAACAAGTGATTTTTTTTTTTACTGGTGTTCTGAGCAAGTCTTAAGATCAGTTTCACTGTAGTAAAGTACATTTTCTTCTAGTCCTAATTTCACAAGGAACCCATTTTTCAAAACATAACATGCAATCCTCCGAGCCTAGATTTAACAGTTAAATTACACAAAAAGGACTAAACAAGTACTGCATGAAACAGACAGAGTTTTAGAATAAGTACAGTTAAGTAACTTAAAAAAATGCAGTACACACAATTAAAACTGATTAGTAAAATGCCTGCATTTTTCACAGATTGAGATTTATTCCAATTTCTTGGATTATTATGAGCACTGACCACTTTTCATTTAAAAATAAACCAATTCACAGAAGCATATATATGTATATATAGAACACACAGACAGCAGCCATTGCAGCACAGAGGGCAGCAGCTAGATGCAAACTGCCTAAAAGTTGGCACAAAGCCATTTTGGGGAAGGACAGTGCAAACATACACTCTCTTCAAAAAACAAAACCAAATACAGGGTCTGCAGTTTGCATTTCCCACAAAGCTAGAGCCTAGCTCTTCAGCTGGCATCACTCTTTCGTGTTTCAAAACCTCATCTGAAATCCCCACACCATAAGCCCCACATGACTCGGCTCATCCACCTCCATGGAAAGAAGCGGTCAAACCAATGCTGCTTGGAATGTGGAGCTCCAGAACAGACAGGACAGTCTTTAAATCTGACCCCAAGATGCCATCAGTCACTCATCTCTGATATGCACCCATCACGGTCTACACACTCTCTGTAGAAACTCACAGCATAGTTTCAAAAGACACATGGTTCAGAGAAAAAAAGAAAAAAAAAACCCCAAAAAACAAATAAAGAAAGAGATGTGGTATATATAAGGCTTTACAAGAATGCCACATTTTCAACTTCTCAAACTAGAAGTCTGCCAAAGAGTTATCAATTATGCATGAAAATTTGCCTTTTATTCTACAGTAAGGTTATTCACTCGTTGTACACTACAGAATTCTCTCAAACTGCTAGGCAGGCATTTTCCTATTTTGTGCATTAGAGTCATTATCCCTAACCATGCAGCAAAGTAATATATACATTTTCACAGTATCAGAAAAAAATTAAGGAACATACAGCGACAGATGATGCAGGGCAAGACAACTGATTAAAGGTTGGCTTCTCGCAATGGTTTCAGAGCCAGTCTGACTATATGTGTAATGACCCAGGCTTTAATGGGTCACTTCTTATTGGCACTCGGATACACGTCCTCTTGAAGTCAAGATTTAAGAATATGCCTTCAGAACCAGGATCTACACTCGGAAGTAAGCACTGATAGAACTGGCTCAGTATACATGTTTTCTCTTTTCTTAGCCAGTCAATAGCTCTTACTAGGTACAGCATCTTTCATCTATTTTATTATCCTAGGGAAAAACACGGCCCCTGTGTTTGGCAGATACCTTATGTGTCTTGTGCACTATGCAATGATTAGCAATTTACAAGTGTAACTGAGAAACACTAGGAATCCAACTCAGGAAGTAAGTTACCAGTGCAGTGACAAGAGAAAAGCTTATCCTCAGATCAAAAACTTATCTTGCCTTAAGTGAGGATAACAGAGTGCTGAAGACTTAAATAAGCTCTTTTCTATCCTTGGCAAGTTCTATTTTCAGGAAAAAATAACGCACATCGACTTTCACAGATGCTAGTTACATCTTTTAATGTACAAGAACATGGATCTGCTCAAACAAGACAGGTTTTAAGGGTTTTTTTCCCCTAATCTGGTCTATGTATTACTGCAAGCCTTTGTATATTAAGAGAAGTTTTTGTGCATTACTGCATCTAGCTGTTGGAATGTTGTACTCCTATTACCCTCTATTTTATAGAAATTCTTTAAAGTGCCAGTTATATTTTTCCCCAAATCTAACAGATTTAATTATGATTAAAGTTTTTTCATGGAATGATGCTACACATTTATATGACCTTTCGAGTCTTAACTAACTCTCGTCAATGTGCACTAAATTTTAATTCTCTTGTTTTAATAAGCTAGCTACCCCAAGATGCTGCTCTGTTGTGCTCAACAACTGCTTCAAATGGGGAAAGGGCAGGGGGAGAAGTAGTAAAAACAAAAGCAGGAAAGACATGCGCTAATCTTGGGCAAGCCAAGTGTAATAATGATACAAAACTACAAAATTCTTTTTTTAAATACTTTTGCAAGAGATCATAAAAAAAATATTTGACTTATCACACTTAACTGTGTGGTAGAAAAAGCTTTTCTTTAGATCTCACATTTTAATAGGGAAATGGCTTCTGGCAAAATTCTTGCGAGATCTCACTAAGAAAATTATTCAATTTTTCAGGACAACACTGGGCATGACTTCTTACCTCGCTCCTCATGAGTGTTTTAACACTACATTTATGAGGACATGAAACCATGACACACGGGCAATCTGTATCTTCATGTTTCTACAGAGGAAAAAGCAAACAAACCACAAATCAACTCTTACTCTGAAATTAAGGAGAGGACTTACCTGCAAAGAAAGCATCCTACAAGAATTAAAAAAAAACACACAAGATTTTTTCATTGTTCATTCTAGTTGTGCAGAGTTATAGAATTACAATTGCTCAAACATCAGTTTACGCTTTCAACAGATGTGTTGATACTCAGAAGCAAAAAATAAGAGGTTTCTTGTGTTTTTCCACACAGAGCAAAACTATCCACTTCCCATTTTATTCTTTTTACTTGGAGCAATGAAACAATAAGTTTTCTTCCCCAAGAATTACTCAGCGGAACTACTGCAGAAGTTTTTTAGTATGCGTATGGAGTGCACGAAAAAGCTCTTCAGAAACACACACTGCCCCCCTCTCAGAGAATCTCTTTCCCACGTATGGATATTTCCCCTCCAGTTCTTTTATAATTTTGATTCCCGAACATCTGCCACTAAGTCTCACTGCTATACACCCAGAGTTTGAAGAGATGTTAAAATGTCATCATGATGCTGGGCAGGCATTTTGATGTGAACCCAGGTGATGACAGATACTTCAGTACAGCTGTCAAACCATATCACCACATGGAGGGAAGAAAACGAGGCCCAAACTAATCAAATTTACATTTCTCTTCAGTTTTCGCAACAAAACGAAAAAAAACGGAGTAAAAAAGGAAAAAAAAAATCATTTTGTATTGTGACATTCAACCTGAAACAAGCTGTTTCATTTCTGGTACTTACAAAAAGCAAAGGACACAAGAGGTCCAGATCTGTGTGCCTGTCAGAAAAGGAAGAACAACGTGCCCTTCTTGCCCAGTAACGTCGTCTACTTTTTTAAACAAAACCAAGACACAAAGGAGACCCAAGCTCTGAGCTGTGAAAGGCCTCTGATTTAAGTCTGCAAATATTTGAAAACACATATTTCTTCGCTTTTAAAAACACCAGGTATGCTGTTTTGCAGCAAGTCTGTTCTGCCAACCTTCTTACCGACAATATTTCACTGGACAGAGCACGTGCAGACAGTCTCAGCGACAGAAAGCAAGGCAGTCCAAGCTGCTACTTAGCCAGAGAGCTAGGACAGCTTCCCAAAATGTTGGGGTGAGGAGCTCGCTCCAGTCCCTTCCCACCAGGACACGGATACCAGCCAGGAGCAATGTTAACAGACCAACACCACCATTCTCTTCAGATTATCCCCTGTCAGGGGGACTGGGGTACTCTTCTCATCAGCACACACCACGACACGGCGTTAGGAGCCTGCTGCTCTAGAAACTTCTTGAATGGTTTATCAACTACAAAACTAGGAAAACAACACTCCTTTCTAATATTCATTCCTTAATTTCCTTATTCTCTAACCCAGCTAAACTATCTGGCAAAGGCTGACATTGACCCTTAATTCGTGATAAAAAGTCAACACGCAACTTCTCACCGGCCCTCTCTGCAGCCCTCCTCCTCCTCACGCCGCATCCCCAGGCACACCCACTGAGACCAAGGGGAGCCTTTCCAACCACTTCAGGAAACCAGTGGCAGAATCCTTCTCTTAACCAACCAGCTAAATTCACACAGTCGAGCACATAAAACCAAAAACCGAATGCAACATAACAGACTGGTGACATGACATGCGGGGCGCCTGGCACAGATGAGGACGAGGCAGGATACGAACACGGCTCCCCAGAGGAGCAGCTGGTGCCACATGAGAACCAGGCCTGGTTCCAGAGCAGTGACAAGGGCGGGAGGTAACATCCAGGGGCTATCCCAGTCAGCTCAGCCGTGTTTCAGACTTCTGAGCAGGGCCCAGACTGCCTTGGCAGGGTCTGCCTGGGACAGCCTCTTTGTGGCCAGAGTGGCCCCGAAGAGCCCAGGCACCAAGTCATGTTGTCCTATACTGCCCAAGTATCAATTCTACAGGAGAAGCGCTTCCAAGTAGTTTTGTGGATTACCCACAGAAAATCATCATAATTCAGAAGCATTTCAGGCTGCTAATTGCTGTTTGAGCACCGCACCATCTTGATCTCCCAGAAGTTAGAGGATGGAAAAGGTAGCTTTGAGACAAAAAAACCCATTTTAGATAGTTTAAAAAGTTAGTGATCCCCATCTTCTTAAACGGTTTAAACAAAAGGAAATAAATTAAGAAATAAAACTCACCTAGAGGCAGTGTAGGCAAGACAAATGCAATCTAAAAAGCCATGTACTAACGTTTTTAACTAGAGAGTCTGCCTCCAACAATGGGGATTTCCTACCCCATGCGGTCATGGGATTCTATGAAGACATGAACCATACATACTCCGGTAAAATTATTTTTGTTTCCATTTGCATACCTTTTTTCTCGGTATGCTCCCTCTATCTTCATTTTCAGTTCAAGTCACTAAGGCCTGCTTCAGTCATTACTGCATTAGAGAAAGTTTTAGGCTAGAGAAGCGAGAGATGAACTCAAGCTCTGAGTGGCAAAACTCAAACGAGAAGTCAAAAGAAGCCTTTCAGTCAAATGTACAATTTGTTGAGTTTCTGATTCTCATTAATAAAGTAAAATGAGATAACATTTTATCTGACCACAATAAACAAAAAAATCTGCATTTCTATAACCATTGAACTTTTTAAAAAAATCTTGTAGAAAAAATATTAAAAGTATCAGCCAACTGTTAGTCTTCTAAGTGTGGAACTTTCTGTACCCTGAAAGCAGCATGGAAGCAGAACTGTCTTTTTTCTACGTACCAAAACATATAAGCCAATGATAACACAGAGCATGTAACACTGCTCGGAAATGTTCCGATTTACAAGTGTAGATTTGTTTAGAACTTTTAAGAGCAGGTGAATAATGGTACCAACTTTAATACAATCAAAATAATGACATCTCAACATAAAACTACATTTTTAACAAACCTCTTTGTCTTACTGGATAAGTTAATTCCATTAATACCAATTACTTTATTTACAAACACTCTTTTCTGTACTTCAGAGTAATACGCCATTCTTATTTCCAGTGTGAATGTCTAAGATAGGTTTCACTGTGAATTAAAAATGTGATAGAGTAAAACTTGTCTGCTTCTATATCGAAAGCTACCACTAGTTCATAGATTTTGTAAATGTTAAATCCACCAACATCTGATAAAAGAGAAAGGTGTTAAACTAAAAATCAGAGTTCTATGCTCCTCAAAAGGTAAAGATGATTTAAGACTCTCAAAAATTTAACTACATTGCTCCTATAAAAAGAAGTGACCTACAAGGAACCTGTAAGCACGTTGTTTAGATACGGAGATTCAGTACCCATAATCTAACCAAATACTGTTTCACACATGTATCAGAATATGCAAGGGTAAACACAATGTAAACTTAATTTTCTCTGCGTATTTTCATGTCTCAGCCACCTTATGCTAATGTACAATTACTGAAGTACCAGCCCTTGCAAGTACACACTCAAACAGCTGAAAGCCAGATCTAAATCGTAACTCAGTGAGATTCTACCTATGACTTCTCGTAATGACATCTCTGAGCAAAGAATGCTTCTCATCAGTGAGAGACTTCACTTAAACAATACACAAGAATACAAATGAAAAAGAAGTTCTCATCACTCTTACTATATTAAGAAAGTCCAAAATCCAAGACTGTCAACCTATTGAATCAGAATTCAAAAACAACAAAAAAAGCTGACAATACAGCAAGAGAGATTGGGCATAATACAGTTCAATGCAAAATAATGCAAACACAGTCAAGTTACAGCTCTATGTGTAAAGTAAGTCTGATTTTCTCAACCTCTGCTCTATACTTGTAACTCACAACATGCTGCTTCTCAGACAACCTACTCATATGCCAAGAACAGCTGTACCTCTGCCTAGACTCATCATGAACCATTGCTGGTTAGGCCAAGACAGTTTGTTTTTACATCATTTCCTCCTTTCCTCTCATAACAGGTCACACAATACTCAAGAAAGATTACACAGAAACATGTTATTTCTCTAGTCAATTGCTATGCTTCTGCTTTTCCTGCATAACATTTAATTGTTATCATAGTAGTTGCATTTATTATATAAATTTAAGCAAGAGTTTAGCAAAAGTCACTTTAGTATCAATATTATGCAGTGGACTGGAATTTTTTTGTAATGCAGTATCTGAACATCAGAAGAAAGAAAGTGTTTCCCAGTCAATGCAGTGACTGGTGTTTTTGCAGGGAAGGGGGGAAAAAAAAAAGAGCGTTTTGAAAGTCAGCCTAATTTCGTTTTTGGCTTACTAGTTCTGGCTGAGAGTCCAAGGCTCTGTTGGCAGCTACACATAAGCACAAAAGGAGTTATTCCAAATTAATCACATTAATGTACGGAATCTTGTTCTAGATACACAAGAAAATACTGCACCTGCAACATAATCATTGGGACTTGGCTTTTACAGTATTTACAGGTTGTCTCCCGGTATTTACAGGTCTTCTCTACATGGTCTGGCAAATCTTTTCTCAGTATTTTTTCTTTGCAATCAGCACGAGGACACAAGAGTTCTTCAAACTGACAATCAGTTTTCAAATGCATCTGAAAGATTTAAAAAGAAGAAAATAGTCAGGCCAACTAAGTTTTGCGTATGTCTTTCACCCTCTGAAGACATCCCACATTAAATAACTTCAGACCCTAAGCAAGCTGTTGTTTTGTGCCCTATTGTATTGGGTTTGCCTGGCTGGATTTCAGTGGCTGGGGGGTTGTAGGGGTGGCTTTTGCAAGAGCGTGCCAAAAGTTTCCCCTAAGTCTGATAGAGCCAATGTCAGCCAGCTCCGAAGGTGGACCCACCACTGGCCAAGGCTGAGCCCATCAGTGATGACAGGATAGGAACCCCTGTGTGAAAACATATGTAAGAAACAGGGGAAAAAAGAACCTGCACCACAACAACTGGCAGAGAGAGAGAGGAGTGAGAATATGTGAAGACACCAAGGTCAGTGAAGAAGTGGGGAGGATGTGCTCCAGGCACCAGAGCAGAGTCCCCTGGGTTGTGGTGAAGACCATGGTGAGGCAAGCTGTCCCCCTGCAGCCCATGGAGGTGACAGGGTGTAGATGTCCACCTGCGGCCCATGGAGGATCCCATGCCAGAGTTGGCAGATGTCTGAAGGGGGCTGTGACCCTGTGGGAAGCCTGTGCTGGAGCAAGCTCCTGCCAGGACCCGTAGCTCGTGAAAAGAGAGAGAAGACCACACTGGAGCAGGTTGGCTGGCAGGACTTTTGTGACACCATGGGGGGCCCCTGAAGGACTGCACCCCATGGAGAGACTCACATTGGAGCAGTTTGTTAAGAACAGTCTCTAGTGAGAGGACTCACAGTGCAGAAAGTGTGTGAAGCTCGTCTCCTGTGAGAGGGACCCCACAATGGCCCAGGGGAAGAGTGAGGAGTCCTCCCCCCCAGAGGAAGAAGGAGCAGTGGAGACAGCATCGGATGAACTGACTGCAGCCCCATTCCCTGTTCCCCTGCACTGCTCAGGGAGAAGAGGTAGATAAACTGGGATTGATGTTAAGCCCAGGAAGAAGGGAAGGGTGTGGGGGAAGGTGTTATTTTTTTTTTAAGATTGTTTTTATTTCTCATTACTCTTCTCTAATTTGTTCTTTAACAAATTTAACTAATTTCCCCAAAATCGAGTGTTTTGCCCAGGACAGTGGATGCAGGTGATCTCCCTGTCCTCACCTCAAACCACGGACCCTTTGCTATATTTTCTCCCCCTGTCTAGCAGAGAATGAGGAGTGACAGAGCGGCTGTGTGGGGATCTGGTTGCTGGCCAGGGCGAAACCACTACAACTACATTGTGCAAGAGCGAACACCAACAAATCTACTCAGCAATATGTTCCTGACTTTACACTTCCTTTTCCTAGACAGCAGATTTCACTGTGTTAAAGAAGTACACGAGCTACTTATATACTAAAAGCATCCTAACACAGTCCAAAATTTCATAAAAAGAAGCTTTCTCTTTCAAGGTATATTATTCCACATAAAACACAGACGTTGCTTTAAGTTGTTTAAGTACCTTGGCTTGCTCACTCAAAGCAACACAGCTTATTTCAAACTGCTGAGTAGCCATACCTTACAACTGTTAAATTACTGCATCAGTGCTGTGTTATGCCTTCATGAAACAAAAGGTACAGGTTATTTTGTACCATTCTGGAGAAACCAAAGGTGTAACTCCACACATACACACATATTATGCTTATATGAGATGATTAAGACTGGTAAACAAAAACACATCAAAAAGGAATTAAAATTTCCTAGACTTGTAGAATACTTAAGATTTTTCTCAATTTTAGTTCTCCCTCCAGTTTTATTTCCTTCACACATACACATTTCCCACATTAACCACTAGTGTGGGTAAGTCAAGAAATGGACTGGGGTTTCATTTGCAAGGTTTCTTCTCATTCTTTAACTCAAAAGGAAGCTTATGACACATTAAGTTACTTACCAGTAATTGACCCAAAGATAGTTGTTCTTTACAGCCCTTGTTTTCATTTCTGCAGTATATTTGAAGGGCAAGTAGTTCTCTCCTGCAACAATTATCTTTAAATACCTGAAAAATAAAAAAAAAATGCTTCATTTTAGAAATCTAAAACCACTCAAGAATATGTAAGTTCAAGTCAAGTAGAAGCCATGCAATTTGGCTACAGTAGTGTCATTTAATTCTAGCTTTATGTGCCAGAAACAAAATCCTATCATTCAATTTGTCTTGAATGTGCACATCACTGAAATTCCTCCACTATGAACCAGCCCAGTGAAAGAGAACATTTGGACAGATGCTCTACTACCGTTTCACTTTTACTATAAACATAATAAAGGGAAAGGGACAAGCAAGAACTAAATTTTTTTTTGCTATTTGTTTGCTAGTAACAGGCCTGCAAAAGCTAGAACTCTCTACACTGGGAAGCTGGTGTATCAGGCACAATATCTTAAGACAGAAATGAGCCAAAGCACAGGGGTTCAAGAAAGGAAGGATTTCATGGAAGGTAGTGCAACCACGACTAGACTGGTTAGCTGGAACAGCTAACTGCACTTTGACATAGAAATAAAGACACTTTCCAAGGTCTTTAGACAGGAGGAGGTTTATTATTTCACAGATAAGCAAGCATCAACTATCTCTCCACTTTAATGTTTATAAGCCTCTCTAGAATTATTTGTCTATAACAGAAATGCAAGAATGTAGAAATAGAGAGCTCGCAGTCTGGATTTTTCACCTTTTATGGGTGACACCTCATAAAAGATAAAGAGACAGCAACAGGGCTCTCATGAAGCCCCACTGCAAAGGGCAGGAACTGGAGATACAGACTGAAGACCATTACTACTATTCTGAAGTTCATAACAAAGGGATACAAGCTTCTAGTTATTTTGCAATTGCTTTCATGACCATTCAGAAATACCAAAGAACCAAGCACAACCCACAACTCTGACAAACAGAGTTCTCCAGGGATACTGTAATTACAAAGCAGTTCCATATGCTAACATTTAACAAAAACAAGGAATTAAGATGAGGTCTGCCCCCAGCGACTTTATGAATCTATTCCCAGTATCAGTGAAGAAGGAAACACTACAACTGTTCTCACCTGATCTCATCTGACATAGGTCACTGATTTCTCTTTACTTTTGAGATGCATATGTGAAATTTAATGAATCAACAAATCACATTTGAATAATCAATTGCCAGTACTACAGTATTTTTCCAAAGTAATTTACAGGGTTAGTAGGCAGTTTTGCTGACTGAAGTTAACGTAAGATGATAATTTTAAAACAGTTTTTCCAAGATTGTCTAAAAGCCCTTCGGTGATTGTGGACATCAGCATTCCATGTGATTAGAGAAGTTTCCAGTGTCATGAAAATCACTTACTTGCACAGTTAATCGACATGTTTACTATACACTGTCCTTTCTGTTTTAGAGATACTTGAAGTTTCATAACAAATGCACATATATATTTGTGTATATTGGGAGCTAGAAAGTCAGAATCAAAAGGATAAAGAAAGCAGGCATCACAATTATTAGTCTGAGTTCCTGGAAAGCCCATCCATGTCAAAAGTGAATTACACTGTGCACTGTTCAGAGAAATATTTTGAGTTAAGACAAGGAGAGATTAATGTACCCAACTAACCTTTTCTTGAAGATGATTACTATTACAAGTATTCATTTAGGCAGGGACAACTGCTAACAAAGAGTTTACTGAACGCTTTAGAGAATCTCATGTAAAAACTATATAAAACTGAATAAAAAAAAATCTCTACCCTCAACCTTTCAAAGGCATCACAAAGTTTTGTTGTGAAAATAGTGAAGATGGTATGAGTGAAATCACTTAGCCTTATAAAAAGAACCCGATTCTACCACAGTTAATGAAATACCACACTGTTCTTATTCCAGGGTGGTTGATGAAACTGGTCTGGGGCCAAATGAGGAGTAAGGTTTGCCTACGTGAGCCACACCTCTGCATCTACAAGAGATACAATATGTCTTATCATCCTCCCAGCTGATGGGAAGGCAACTGCTATGTGTTGCTGCAGCTCTCAGGTATGAACACAAGACGTGACACCTGGCTGGACCCTCTGGGATGAAGTCAACATGTTGTTTTCTTCCATGTGGTTACCAGTAAAAATGAGCTGCCTTCATACATGAAATACATGATTTAGGTATTAAAACTTCCTTCCTCAAGTAGCTAATTAGGCTTATGAAATAATTCCCACAAAGCAATAACACAGCTTACACACACCACACAATTCAATACTCTTGAATAAGAAACAATTTTAACAATACCTTATCTTTTACTATGCTTTCTTGACATGCTGTACATTTTGGACTAGAAGAACTGGAGAGAAAAGAAAACAGAAAAACTATTTTAAAACTCATCTGAATTTTTGTAGTACAAAAAAAATCCATTTATGAGGCATCCAGTTATGACTATTCAATACATTTTAAAAATCATTAAAAGTGGACATAGTTCATTACAATTAAAAAACATGATGTTATTTAACAAAACAAATTTATGAACACTGAGTTTTCAATGGACAGCATCTGGCATTCCCAAGGAAATAAGAGTACCACAACGCCTCCCACTAACTGCACAGTGGTTTTCTTCAAGGTGGCAAAATTCATTCCCTATTTTACATTCTGTGCCTGATCCACAATTTTTGTCACTTCTTTATCTGTGCAAACAGGCAAAATATCATCTCTTCAATTATCCAGTCCTTTTTCAAACAACACCTAATTACACGTTACTTTCTCTGACAGTCAATTACACATCCTTTCAGGGGGAAAAAAAAAAAAAAAAAAAGCATTTATGTCCATCTCCTTCAAGTCTGTTCTAGTTTTAGCAACTGTTACACATCCTTGCTCCCTCCTTTATCTGAACTATTGCCCTGTAAGGTTTTCTGGTAATTTAATTACCAAACTCGTGATCTCTCAGACAACATGTACATTGAGGGGCAAGGCAGTCTGTGAACAGAAACTGAACTAGCCTGCGGGAAAGGTGGATTCCTACAGCTCTTTCTGGCTCTGACCTGCAAGGTGTCATAGTGTAAATCCCTTCATTCTGTTTAGTTCCTTTTCCCCATGTACACTGGGGATAGTCGTACTGATCTCCCTTGTTAACCACCGAGATCTATGGAAGAAAAGAACTAGCTAAAAGCTAGGTAAATTCTTTTGTAAAGCAGCTCATTGACGGCCTAAATAAGTTGTGGCTGCCAGCAGTAGTGCAAATCAATGTAAAAGGTTGAATAAGTTTGATTATGTTATATAATCAGTATGGCTATTTCAAATCACCTCACTGGCACCTTCTCCTTGAGCTGACCATTCTACATCTCATCATATTTCTAAGCATCTTAACTACCTTGAAGCTTCAATATCTGTTAAAAACTAATCTGCTTGAGGGCATACAATGTTTAATACAATGTCACGCTTTCTTCGCACTACTGAATTCACTCAAGCATCCCACTTGCTCTTTTAAACTACTGCTGCATACTGAGCAGACATCTTTACTGTTATCTACACTGACTCCCAATTCTTTGTCCTCAAATAATACCAGAAGAGAATCTGCTAGCATATAATCAGTGTGCCTGTATGCAGCAGCATATCAACATTGAATCAAAACTTTTTGTGCTAAATACGAAAACAATGTAAATTTATTTTGCTTCCAGTTTTATGGCACAATTTCTCAAAAAAAAAAAAGAGCTGTACATTTTATTAAAATAAAGGATTTGTTTGAAACAAGCACTTCTATATAGCGAAGTAACTCAAATGAAAGAGCAGCATGGTAGATGGTCTTACCCATATGTCTTTTTCAATGACAGCCTGGTTAAAAAGTGAGGAAGGTAAAATTACACATATTCTAGCTGCACTGTAATAAGCACATGTGAATGTCTCAGCAGGGAAGGAAAACTGCCCAGATCCCAGCAGTGCCAGATTTGTTACAGATCTGCTCTGTCCATCTGCACATGCCCAAGCATGGCAGGTCTTTGCTTTTCTGCAGTCACTGTTATTAACTACATAAGAATCTTTCGAAAACATATATTCAGAAAGAACAAACTGCATTTCTTAAATACAAACTACACTTCACCAGAAAATGTGCATTGAAAGATAAATTGGTGGATTTTTCTGTTTTAGATTTGACATGCTGTAGTACAAAACCTACAGGAGCAGATTAATGGACACTTGTATTTCCCCGGTACACAGGTTACTCCTTATCATGAGACAGAGTAATGTAATATATCCTCCAATCTTTTTTGCCACACTGCATGTAGTCTTGATTTATATCCACCTGAGATTACAGTACTTCCAAGTGAAATATAAACTAATACCTACAGTCAGGATGGTTACAAAAAGTAAAGAGGAGATCACCAAGACCTTCCAAAGTCAAATCCTCTCTCTGTTGGTAGTCCAGTGTGCAACATCTAGTGAGCTCCATCTCCTCTGCACCTCTGCTTTCTCCAAAGTAAATGGAAGTACTAACTGCTTATTTACCCCATGAGATTAAAGCTGCAGAATGGCCTCCAAACAGCAGACCAAGTTTTGAAATCACACTGCTGAATACAATCAGTAGCAACACAAAGTTGAGGGGCAAAGAAATATACTTCCACTGATACTTCCCTGACAATTGTCAGGGTTGAAAGGGACCTTAAAGAACTAGACGATCTTAAGGTCCCTTCCAACCCTGACAATTCTGTGATTCTATGACACACAGATACTTCTTAGAAGCTAGACAGTCCTTGAGGGATTGCACTTTTATTATTACCTAGACTGGGAAAGATTGCATCTCTCAACATTCATTTTATGTCTGTAACACTCATTCACTCACTTTGCACTCTGGCCCAAACATCTCAGGAAAAGAGAAGCCAGCCTTCCTGACCCTCCTGGCATCCACAAAAGACACAAACCCCAGGAAATACAGCCAGAAGGGGTCTGGGGAAAGGAAGCTGACAAGCAGTTACATTTATCTAAGGGTTCCACCACTCAACTGTAAAGCTGGCCCACAGCTAGGCTGGGTACCGTCACTCTAAGGAACCTCTGCAGGCTCACTTCCTCGCGCTGTCAGAAGGCACTAAATGGCCTCTACACCAAACTAGCTGTGTGAGCAGTCATGCGAAATAGCTATTCAGCCTAGGCTCCACAGGCAACGAAATTCTTACCTAGCACATCACTACCACTTTAACAATCGTTTCAACAATATTGATGGAAAACTTTGTTGCCTCATCCTGATCCAGAGTAAAACACAAGCATTTGCACCAGCACACAGATAACAAATAATCAAGTGAACAAGTGAGCAACAAGCAGAAAGCCTCTTTGAGTCAGGGCCTTAGCTTAATGTATTCCTAAAACTACAATGGCATTCCCACTGTTTTCAGCAGTTCACAAGATTTAAAGGTTATCAGTATGCTCTATCACAACAAGAACCATACCTCAGCAAGGCATTCATGCAGGTCTCACAGAATCTGTGTCCACATTCAGTCTGTTTAGGATTGCATAAGATGAGGTGACATTTTTCACATTTATACTTATCTTCCACAGCATTTACAAATTTCTCTTTGTAGCCACCTTGCTCTGGAACATAAATCGATGCTGAAGGACTGCGATCAGGATTGGCCCTTTGTTGTACCATTTCTACAGATAAAGGGGGTTCTGTTTTCTTACTGGTATCCATGCTCTATGATAGTTTCTGCAAAACAAAAATGAGAAAACTTCTGAGTAACGAAGTCTTTCCATTTAAATAAAACAAACGGAGCAACTCTGAGAGACTATGTAAAACCAGAAAGCACTAAGATGCGTACCCACACATCATGTGAACACAGTACATGTATCACTGCCCATGTATATCAAACACAGAAAATTTGTAAGATATTCTACATTTTTCGAAGGCTCTAGAAGGTCAAGAATTAAAACTTTAAGGGGTGTGGCAGAGAAAACGCACCGGTACAGGACCATGGACGATGCTACTCAGACGCTACTGTAAAAAGCACACAACTACCAGTGTCCTATACAAGGTATCTGAAGTGTATGCAGTTCCACTGCCAACATTTTCTGTCTATCACACCCAACGGCAAGGGTGCTGCTTTAAGTCTGTTTTAAGAAAAACACACCAGGTTTTTACTTTTTAAACACTTGCCAACCTTTTCATCATACGTCCCCACATGAAGACAACGGGCGATACAAGTCTAACTGACAGAGGAGAAAGGTCTACAGGACACAGCCACCTGATTAATTCATCAGGGCTACACAACTCACAGGCAGCTGGGAGAGGAAGCAATGCTGCTGAAGACTGAATTACAGTACCTAGGGACTATGATTCTCCTAGGTCAGCATGCAAGGCATTGGGAAGGCGAACGAGGAAGAATATCCCAGGTTAAATTTTAAAACCTGTTTTCAATAACTTCCTTGCTTATCTTTTAGTCAAACAAGTGTCAGCAGCCTTAAAAAAACCCCAGGACATGAAGGAGAAAGCACAGTTGGAGGACACACCACTTATTAACATACGAGAAATGCCTAGCTATTTACAACAGAAAGGTATACTCCAATTCTTCCTCCATGTTTACTGACACTTGAAATATAAACCTATTCCACTCCTCTACAGTTGCCTCAGGCACTACAGTTATAATTCAACTTTAAAAAGAAGAATGAATGAGGTCCAGTTAATTTCTCAATTACAAAAGTATGTCCACCAACACCGCAGAGGGAGTCCACTGTCTCACATCCCAAATATGCAAACCTTCTTGTACGCAGTTTTTGTAATTTATTTTCCCTCACTAACCCCAAAACAAGTACTTGCAATTAAAAGTATTTTCTTGTAGATCATTTGTGCATCTAGACTTGTGGTACAGAATTCTCCATGGAGAACCATTTCTGATGCCAACTGTTATTTCTAGAAATAAAAGACAAAATCATTGCAACTCACCATCAATACCTTTTCATGTCTTTACCAATAACAACTAAGCAACGATAGATGCACTGAATGATGAATCTGCATGTCATTGACCCCTTGCCCCAGGGGAAAGCCTCTCTACCTGCATCAAACACAGAAGGGACCCAAGGAAACCATGCTCATAGCGTGGTGCACAGATCCAATGATTGGGTCTTATTCAAAACCACCGATCCTCTCCCACAAAAAAAGCCAAAACAAAATACCAAGGAACATCACCTCAGACGAAACAAAACCATTTCTATAGTAACTGAAAGGGAAATATAAGCTCTGGTCCATAATTTGAATTAACATTTGTCTGCTCCCTGTCTACTCTTCAAAAACTGCAGAGTCTAATGCCTTGGCAGAACAAGATCTGAAAAAATAAACCAGAAAAATCAGTGCTGAGCTGAAAGTAGCTTGCAGATCTCATTAATGAGGAAAATCAGATGATTTCAGGCCAGGGAAGTTAGCAAAGCCTGAACTAGTTTCAGAGGCAAGCGTGAAAAAAAGCAACAGATAATGATGACACTGAAGAGACAATTCAAGAGACTCTAAACCAGTACACAAAAAATGAGATGTGATGCTGAGTACAGGAGACCAAGAGACAAGGAGGTTAAAAGAAGTGCCATGAGTGAGAAGAGAAAGCAGTCGACGAAAATAGTCCAGCTTTAGAGATTGCCCAAGACACGACTACCATTGCTGAACATCTGTGGCCAGACAAAGGGGAACCCAGCCATGAGCTTAGGACTTGGATTAGCAGAACAGTAAAAAAAAAAAGTGCAACTCTGTAGGTACCCGCACAGTGTGCTCTCTTGACATGCCGATTCTCCTATCAGCATCTCTTTTTTGTCAAGAGAGCACAAAGTTCGTGAACTTGCAAGTCATAAAACACAACAACTGGATGTCTGTTCCCCTCCTAAGTCCCACAGAGATACAAAATCGTTCATGGGCTGGACTGTCAGCTGGCAAGAAGGATTTCATACCAAAATAAGCTGCATAGGTCTCCATAGGACTCTGCTTTCGGACCTGACATATTGAATATCTTATCACAGAAAACAACCAGAAAGCATACTGATAAATAAAATTTACTCTGCAATATGCCTAACCCATTTGTGTGCCTCAGCTTATATATTTCTGTTTCATGAAGAAGTGTTTTGGACCAGAAGAGCTAAACAAGCGCAGCACCAGAGCAGCCACCTCGGTAAGGAATCCTCTTTCCCAATACTCTGAATTGCCAGCATTTCCTAATGCAGCCATTCACAAAGCACTGCAATAAAATACAACAGAGAACTGAGCTTAAACGAACACCAAAAGCTCCTTATTACAATGAAAGAGCCGCAACTGCACACACAAATCTGTATGCACAGAGCTCGGTCCTCAGGCGTGAGCTACATGCTCTCGCACTCGTATATGGGATCAGTGGTGAACACAAGCACAGGTAATACAAACATTTCAGCTGCCACCCTTTTGCAAACAGCTTTCTATTACAGCTTACACACCACTATGGGGTGTCATCTGCGATCTCTTCTTTTCCTTTTCAGGAACCTGTAAAAGCAGGGCTCAGATTATCCCCCCATAATCATGTTTCAAACTGCCAACAAGAAGCAATTTTGAAGTCACACCTCAGTAAAATACTATGCACTTACAGCAGTCAAGATAAAACACTTTCAGAAAGCAGGGAGAGGAGTCTGGCTAGAACATTCAAGATGACCTAGTTCTGGTGGGGTCCTCTGACTCCTAGAGGTCTGGCAGCTGCCACCAAGTCAAAGACATTGGTTCCTGTTCAACAAGTTAAATCTTAACTATCTAATTCACCACTAGTTACTTCTTCAGCTCCAGTTTCTTAGCCCTGGGAAAAAAAATCACCACAAGAAAAGAATATGACTTTCATGTGTGTTAAAACCATTACATCTTGGAGAGTCACCTCTCAGGACAGAGAAGCACATATAGAGGCACAGTCACCCAGGTCAGTCCTGCCCACTGTCGGTTACAGCCTTTCAGGCTCCTCTCCTGCAGCCAGCACATGCTTCCAGTCACTTCTGCGGAGTAACAGAACCAGAGGTTGATCTGGTCATCAGACGGGTGACGCTGTTTGCTCCATCTGTCAGGTCTCACCGAGCTCCGTTTTTATCGCTGCTCTTGCGCAATACAAGTGTTACTCAAGGCTGGGCCTTAGCTATGTCAGGCTGTATATACTGTAATAAAGGTTGGAACAATTTGTTGTTACTTAACTCACACTAACATTAATACAGAGGGCTAGAAACCGGAAGCACGAATGAATTTACAGACAACGATTTTCCAGGAATCAGAAACCATGAAAGTTCACAAACAAAAAGCATTTTGCTTTTTGTTTGTTTAAGCGGGGATGCTGCTCTCACTGCAAAGAGGACAAACATCCTAGAAATCTGCATTAACATTCTGTATTATACCATGTATTTTTTATTTGCTCTTTGGGAATAAAACCAATCTGCAACATGGAAATATAATAAAGCTTCTATAAAAATTCAAAATAAGTTTGCATCTAAAAAAAAGAAAAAACCACAACTCTTATGTAATCTAAAATATCCAAAGAAAACAGACTGCAAAAGGGACCACCGAATTTGGCACCTAGCAAACTCTGCATGAAGATACTTTCAATATATTGACAAGGCAAAGCAAATAAGCTTTCGACAAAATTTTAAAATGGAAGAAGGTCAAGAAGTTATTTGAAATAAATGTTTTACTTAGACTACCAGAGAAGATGATAACAGAAGACACAATCTCATTTGGTTATTACTTACGACAGCTTTTCAATCAAATTACAATTCGCACTGTGAACAGAAGTTACTTAAACAGAGAAGGACTGCACATATGAGATCTAAATTAAGTTTCAAGGAAGCAACATAAAGTTGGATGGGGAGCTAAAGATCACCACAGAAAAGTGACCACTGAAAAGATTCAACCTTTCCTCTTCAAATAACAGTTTATATATTCTTATCTAAAAACCCTGAAATCAGTGTTTCATCCTAAATAGGTAATTTTTTGGTAGCATGGGCTGGTTTTTTAGTCCAGCTTTATAATGAGATAAAGCTTTTGATGGTGCTGTCTCTCCTCCCAGCCTCTCAGAAACACTCAAGAACCAACTGCACAGACAGGTTTCATAAAAATGGGCAGCTCTGTGAGGAACAGAAAGAGAAACTTCATGAAGTGTCTCAGTGAGCAAGAGGCTGTAAAAATGCAACCTCAGCCACCACCACCTCTGCATGGTCTATCAGTCGGCCCGTCAGTACACAGAAACACAGAATTGCCCAGACAGGAAAAGACCTTTAAGATCACCAAGTCCAATCATTAATCTAACACTGACAAGTTCTTGACTAAACCCCATCCCTAAGCATTATGTCTACACAACTCTGAAATACCTCCAGGGATGGAGACTCCACCACTGCCCTGGGCAATCCGTTCCAATGCCTGATAACACTTTGAGTAAAGAAATTCTTCGGAATATCCAATCTAAATTTCCCTTGGTGCAACTTGAGGCCGTTTCCTCTTGTCTTATCACTTGTTACCTGGTTGAAGAGACCAATCCCTGCCTCGCTATAACCTCCTTTCGGTTGTAGAGAGCAATAAGGTCTTCCCTGAGCCTCCTTTACTCCAGGTTAAACAACCCCAGTTCTCTCAGCCACTCCTCATTACATTTGTTCTCCAGAACCTTCACCAGCTTCATTGCCCTTCTTTGGACATGCTCCACCCAGCCAAGACCACCTACTCCCTCTTGTCCAGTCAAACGTCATGGCCTTAGTCTCCTCCAATAATATAAGGGTGAGCTGGAAGTTTGTCAGGGTTTTTTTTGTGGGGTTTTTTGGGTGGGTTTTTTTTTTTTTTGAGAGGAAGGAGTATGGGTAAAAAAAGGGATGTAGTGCAGAGACACATAGGAAAGCAGACTTCATCAGTTTCACTCTTGACATGATTTTCTTCTGTACTTTTCAGGACACCCTCAGAGAGCCAGATACTCAGGTACCTAGGGTGGTATTTCCAGCTTTCAGTCCTCTGAGCCCATGTGCTTCCTATAACCAAGAATTATTGCTTCAAGTTATCACACAGAAATCTTTAACTTAAATTATCAAAACAATCTGAACTTTTCCTTTCTCTTATATTTCAGCATTTTATAGCTTCTAATAAAATCCTAGCCCGTACTCACCAAAAAAGAGCATACATCTTTTCTTTCACTGTCTTTTAGACAAGTCCTCTGACTTGGCTCCTTCTACTTCTAAGTGTCACTAAAATATGCAACATATACTGTCATGTCTTGATGACTGGTTAAAAAAATAATGCAAGCTGAAAGCAGTATATTGATGACAACATATTATCAATTTATTCACTGCATACACATTAAAAAAAAAAGAAAAAAGCTGAGCAGCGAGACTGCCATGGGAATCTTGACTCCAGAGTTCTGAAACACAAAGGTCTCTCAGTGCCAAGGGCCACTCACAACACCCAGACACCCCTGAGCCTGCCGTTCTGGTAAAAGCCCCGCCGTTAAGTTTGAACAGGGGCACAAAAACTGATAAACGAAACAAAAATAGCTTGAATCACTCCACAAAAATACCTAGCCAGCGACAGATGCAGCACTGGAGTAGCAGGTATGCGAGCAGAGGACCATCTATCGACTTTGCCTCGGATGAGATGAGAAGTCTTGGCACCTTCACCCCACTTGTTAGTACAGGGGAACTACTGATTTTTTTTCCTCCATGCACTTGCCATGCTGGAAGCACTATTCACTCTTTCTATACGGCATATATAGGATCAACTAACCAGCACTGAGGTGCTGGTTAGCACCTCATACACTTTACGAGAAAATTCTGAGGGGGATAGTGGAGGACGGGGAAGGGCTGCTGGTCACCAATGCTGGTGTTCACTTTAGCACAGTTAGTTCTCTTTACACAGCAAAAAAGATGAGACAATTCCTTATCTTCTTTTATGTGAAACATTCAAATACCAAGTCTAATTTTTGTACTAAAATAAAAGAGCACTGATACGTATTTTTCTTCACGTTAAAATAAATTGGGTATTTTAACCACTTTAAACTTCACGCTATACTTCCATAAGCATCCACCTTCCTTGCGTGAACTAAATCAACTGTGAAGAAGACCATATGTACACATAGTAGAGCAGATTAAGATCAACAGGAAAAATCACTATTTGGATATAAGCAAGTAGGACAGAAGTACTTGAAAACAGAGAAGACACCAAGTATTCTCTGTACAAGAAGCTTCAGCCAGTTCTAAGCTCTTCGCATCCACTTGTTAGTGCTGTATCGCAGAGACACTGAGGTTGGGAGGCACCTCTAGAGGTCATCTAGCCCAGCCTCCTGTTCAGATGAAAGCCAACCTCAAAGTTAGATCAGGTTGGCCAAGGCTGAGTTTTCAAAAACTCTAGGGCTGAAGATACCGCAGCCTCTCCAAGTAACCTGTTCCAGTGCTTGACGCTCCCCTGTGAGTTTTTACTGTACCAATTACGGCGTGATACCCTTGCACGGAGAAAAGGCCAGATCTGATACATGAACTCCTGTGTTTGCAAGAAAGTAAACCAGATTTTACCATAATATTTAAGGGCTCTACTGTGTAAAAATTATTGAACTAATAGCAAAATTATTTTTGGCTTTGATGGTACAGGCTATTCTTTCTTTTCCTATCTGAACTAGGATATCAGAAGTATAACCAAATATAGTATCTTGATCATGCATGTCACCTGGATCGCAAACACTGTTTATTTCTCATGTTCTAGTTTGCAAGATGATGGTTGGACTCGATGATCTTAAGAGGTCTTTTCCAACCTTAATGTTTCTATAATTCTGTAAAGTGAATAGCAGAAAATGAACAGTAAGTTAAGTTTCACACTGTTTTATTCTCAACTTTTTATCACTTTCCTAGTCTCCATTTCCTTCAACAACAAGGGTCTTACAGGATTAAACAAAACAGCATCCTGGCACAGGGAACTTAATTTAGCAAGCCTGCTAGACTATGCTTTCATGAAAACGTGTTTTAATACTTATTCCCTCCTGCTTAGCGTTACAGATTTCTAGATTCCGAATAGCAAATAAAGCACTGGATACATGTGCAAATTAATTACATCAGCATTAAGAGATGAGAAAGGGAATATTTGTAAATAATAATGTAGTATTAATATAGTTTAGAATACCCAAGAGCTCAGGGACTGACGCTTTTACTAACTGCTCAATAATGTGTTGAATAGAACTAACAGTCTAACACATACTGTACTGATGAGATACAGAAAAATTAAAAGGGATTACATTTTAACTATCAAAAAAAAAAAAAGACAGCAGAAAAGCAACTCAGCACAATTTAGGAAAGACGATTTTTACATGACACTATGTTCAGCTACTACTTTTTTGAAAGTTAACAGCATTCTTTGGATCATGACATATGGGCTGGCAAAACAGCTTTAAGATTCAGCCAGAGGCAGTAGTAAAAAACACAATGTTTGTGTATTTTGACTTACGCTTGCTATCTACAGAACTCAGTAATCACTTCATAATCTCAGTGGGCTACCAAAATACAGTATAAAGTCATTTGAAGTGCAAGAAATCAAAAGCCTCTTTTGGAAATCAAAAGACTTCTTAAGCTTTGAGAGCCTGGGTCACAGGTAAGAGACGTGCTGTCCAAGCTCACCGCGAGCAGCACTTCTGCATTTTGAATTCCATTTTGGGTTCTTGTCTACGGGTGGAGGAGAGAAAAGAGAAAACATAGGAGGTTATCACATTTCACCTCTGAAGTTAAGCCCTGGTTGGGAACTGTATTTCTATATGAGGTTTTTAGTAGAAGCATTTAAAAAATAAAGATCAGAAGGTGACTAGATGATCACAGGACAAAGTGTACTTTAATCTCTTGCACTGCTGTTCAGGGGAAGTCCATGATAGATACACATATGCCAGCCCCAGGTGGAGGAAGTGCACCAACACTGTATTTTTTGTAACTTCCAGCTCTGTTTACAAAGAAAAAGTTCCATCTACCACAGAAGAAAACTATCCAGGTCAAATATGCTTGGAAATGCTATGATGATAATAATATTTCAAATTAAAAGTAGTTTCCTTTTACAAAATAATTTTATATATGCTTTCAAGACAGAACTAGGAAAACCAGTTTATATTTGCATTCTGAATATTCTCTTTTTATGGAAAGCTATTCTCATCATCCAGCTTTCCTCCACTTCTGTTTTACAGCAAGCCTAACAGTTCCTTTACTTTTTTTGCACATGATAGAAGCCATGGGTTCACATGTTCCAAGTGGTAATGTCGAATCACATACACCTAAAAGAGAAGCCATTCAATACGCTTCCCACTTATGCCTGCTATGACCGGGAAACAGCAAACTTGAATTACTCATGACAAATCCTAGCAAGGGTCAATAAGGGTCAAGGCAGATGGCATGTCCAAATCATTCTGGCCAAAGCATACAGTTCTAGGAAAACACGTCTGATTCCCCAGTGACCTAAAAAAGTCCCCTTTTCCTCCCAAGGTGTGCCCTTTAAGAAAAATCTGCTGCATGATTTATCAGAAACAACCTGCTTTTAAATCACATCAACTTGAGACACCACAGTGTCTTCATCTCTGAAATCACCAAGTAGGAATCAAAAAAAATCTTGCTGCCTTTTAAAGTTATTGTCAGTCTTTTTCCTTTTTTCTTTTTTTTTTTAACCAAGACCTAACAATGGATGCTATTCTTATTCACTCTGTTAAAGAGATCCTCAGTTTCAAATCTAATGAAATTCTGAAAGTCTAGCAGAATAGCAACAGATATTCTTCAAATCACAGTCTATCTGCTCTGCTGACTGGAAAGTGCATGAAGAGCACAAAGAATACTTTTTGCATTGCCAATTTCTGACAGAGTGCATCTGGGCTGACTCTTAATGAATCCAGTCTTGAAATCTAAGCAGAGGTACCACCTCTGGTACCACCTCAATTCTTAGATGTTACAATTCTTTACCTCATCCTTTGCAGTTATAGAAGAAAGTATCTCAAGGCAAAGGTGTCAGAAACCAGCAAATAAAAAAAAAAAAAGCACTTTCAGAGGCTTACTATAAATAATTACAGGAGAACTGCCTTCTCAAGAATCCCCAAAGTATTTGTTAATCTAATTCTAGTATCTCAAAAAAAAATAATCCTCCTTGCAAATTCTGAACACAGCAGAGTACAGAGGAGGCTGGTAAACGAAATAGAATCCAACTTCATATGGCTCTGCACTTTTTGAGTTCAACCAGTTGAAACACATCTGTAAATGGAATCTGGAAAAAAAAAAAAAAAGAAAAAAAGAAAAAAAACAATGCAACAAACCACCACCACAGAAAAAGATAATTTAAAAAATCAAACGAGTGAAACACTCATGCTGGTATTTCTAGTTATACTGAAGCGCATTCCAGTTTCTACACCTGTAGTAAATATGAATGACTCGAGTTTTCAGAAGGAAAATCAAGGTTTGGAAAAGTCATTGCGCTTTAATTCAGACTTGTCAGAATATTCAGCATCAGACCTTCATATTCACCGCTACCTAAAGCATACTTTACCTTTATAAAGGTATTCATGGAAGAAGCAGAGGTGTTTGTAACTGAAGGTTTAGATTCACAAAACATGTTTCCCAGCAATGAAAGAAAGGATGGAACTTGCTGCTTCCTTTAAGTACACGATTTGAAAACTCACTATTGAAGACCAAGTCTATATAAGACACAAATTTCTCCTGGTGTATTACAGTATGTGCTCCTGCAGCTGCAAAGTCTCATTAAAAGATTCTTTTACCTGAAACCTGCATGTAATTTCCTACTTTCTCTCTCAGATTGTGGTTAATTTCCCATATATCAAATTATTTTATTATTTTGCTTTGCCAATCTAAAGTCTTGTATTTTTGTACTTGCTGCCTGCAGGTTTACAGCAACTGCTGTTCTGGGGGTTTCAGATCAATAGATATTGTTGAGATCTTGAGAATAAGCCATCTCTACAGCACCAGGTCAGACAGGATACTACTAAGGACAAAAAAACCCCACCCAGGTCCCTTTGAATGTTCCTCTCTTGGATTGGATTTTAAGAATTAATAGAAATCAATGAGGGTGTTGCCCTTCTACAATATACTTAATATGAAGATTGTAAGAGTACTTAGTGTTTTCTCACTAAATTTCACATCACTACCCAAAAATGTTTTTCACTATTATACAGTGAAAAAGAGTTTGAGACAGCGACCTTTCAAAGAAGCTTCTAGTAGAATTGTACAGTACTGCCCCAGCTTCAGAGACACATTAAAATCTGGTGCTTCCCACACCATCCACAGGCCTTAAACTATTTTAAGATTTGTGTTTTCGGATTTGGAATATGAAGTTGCCAGTTTTAGCTGAGAATTCTTTTTGCATGCCTAAAGTCAGAGGTTCCTCTAGTTAACATTAATGAAATCATGTTCACCTCTACCATATTACCACTGCAGAGAGCAATTTTGTTTAATGTATTAATGTCAATCTAACATTAAATGTGAGTTTTTGGTTTTGAAAATTCAAACCTGAAAGTGTCCAGGCGTTGCACTAGAAACTAAATGAGAATATTCAGAGACTCCTGGCAGAATTTATGCTATCTGCTTGCACTGAAAGGATCCACACAGGTACCGTCTAAATATGCAGACTGCAAAGAATAACTTCCCATTGGAGCATAACTTTCAAATGCCAGATTTCAAAGTATGCAGAGGGCTCTCACTGTTAGAGCAATGAGCTTAAGTCCTAAGATTAGAGCTTAAAGGGTGCTGCACCGCTAATGACTATTCAGAGGACAGAGTGTCGATTCCCCACTTCTTGCAAATAACTTGTATCTTGGCTAAGAAGCTCCCAATATTACAACAGTGGTTTGGATTTTTTTCCCCAGATTCTACTGAATCGCTACATGATTTTACGACTTTACCACTTTATTTTCCCCTGAACTGTAAAATATTGCTTACCTTTTATAGCACCCCTGGCCTGAAGTGTTCTGTATCAGTAGGAAGTATTATTTTTAGACACTCTTCTAGTGAGATTTGTCACCAGTCTAAATCCTCCTAGAAGTCTGGATAAGAAGAAATCACCATCCTGCCCTTCTTAGTCTCATAAGGTGTTCGTGTTGGGTTTTTTTCCACAATACTTTCCAACTAAACCGCAGCTCAGTGCTTTAAGATCTATGAGAAGCAAATTTCAGGATCTGAAAACATTAGGTATAATACTATAGACAAACAGCTAGAGAGATCAAGGTACTCTCATCTCTAATATGCATAAGGAGAGCTACCATCTTAACATCATAAACGCTTCTGTGAAGAATCCTTTCTTTTAGCTGCTTCACATTGTTCTGGAAACTCTTGTACTGCTGCCTCTAGAAGATGTCAAAAAAAGTGTCAAATTAAATCCAATTAAGAACATATATAAATACACTTCCTACAATAAAGCATAAAGTCCCAAAATACATCAAAACCATCATAATCGACATCCATGGAGCCAAGCACAATCCAGTCTCAGGGATTTTTTTTCCATTATTAAACAGCCTCTAAACACACTAGTGAGCGGCTCACCACCTACAACAGACGCCTTGTCGTAATTTCATTCAAGCCTAGGACTATTTGCTTACAGTAGACCTAGCTGAGAGTTTTCTTAGCAATGTACAAAGATTGGAGGAAAAATAAAAAAGTAAAAAAAAAAAAAAGGAAACTCCAAAACATCTGATAAGCATGATCCTATTTCCTCTATACCTCTGCTAACCTAGAAGCAATTATTTTGAGGTCAAGAGTAGAAAATTCCTAGTGTTATCTTAGAGCAGGGAGTTCCATAGGTTAATCATACAGTGTCAAAATTGGATTTTCCTTGGGTTTTTTTGGTTTGGTTTTGTTTTACATCTTCCACTTTTCAAGACAGTTATTATTCAGGGGGAAAAGAATTATTAAAGCAGGTATACATAAACTCACACTGTATTTTTTTCTTCATATAGTTTTAGTAATTTATTCTCCCGGGTATTGACTGCGCTAGAGTTTTACTCATCACACCTACCACCAGCACAGCTGTCAGCAAATAAGAGTAAGTGAAGGTTATCCCATTTTGAAACGAAGACACATTTTGTTATCAACCCAAACAGCTTCTGTGTCTCACTGAAGTACGGGATTTCACTGGCCTGCTTACAGAGGATAGAGAACCAAACAACAGCTGTAATTAAAGCAAATCCATGGTATCTCAAGTTCAGCTGAATGAGGACAAACCCAATTTTTTCTCTCTTCCCACATGAAAGTTTTAGATCTTTAATAATGTCATCACACTTTTTTTTAAAGTCATCTCCAGATTTATTTTTAAAAAAAAAAAAAAAAAAAAAAACCACTACACAAGTCACCTAAGCTGAATATAACATGCAGGTAAGAGCTCATCTCTAGGAACACAAACTTTTTGTACTCGTATAGTATCCTTTATATAGCTGCCTTTTTCTCTCATCTGCTGAGTTTTGACCAGCAGTTTCAATCAAGCCCTCCACCACCACATTCAAGTTTTACCTTGAAGCACAACGGAAAAAAATCAAAAATGCAGATTTCTGCAGTGTATATTCCCGGTGTCTGTCTTTCATCATAGCAACAATGCAATGGAAATCAAGCACTGCATGTAGAAATTCAGACCAAAGTAAAAAATAAATGCTCATCCTCACACACAAAGTTCTATTTTTGATGTAAGGGGGAAATATTATGACTAGATGCTGAATTAAGAACAAAGTAAAAAGGAAATTTCTAGTAAAGTTCAAGATGGCAGGCAAGTAGAAAACGATTTCACATGACTCTAAACCACCTACTTCAATGCAGTAAAAAGATTACTCATGTAACATGTTCTCCTCTACACAGATACTCATACTTTAGAAGAAAAAAAAATTACAAAAATCACAAACTCCTTAAAAACAGAGCAGCGTGAATTAACTAGCAAGCTCATGAAGTGTGGACTGAGTACAGTCCAGTTCAGCCACGCACTCAAACAAAAGGCAAAAAAGACATGAGAGAAGGCACATAAAATGTAATTCTAGATAAATCTTTCTCACTCACAGTTTATCCAATGCCATCAGAATTTTCATGCTTGACAAATGTGAGTTTTCCCAGCAGACCAAAAAAAGAAAGTTACGTCAAAAACAAAAGTATCAAGAAAGAATGTTACTGTATCTCAGCCACACAAAGCAGTGGCAGTGCCACCAAAGAATGTCACAGATGTGAACACAGTTTCAAGCAAGCCAAAAGTTAAGATAAAAGGCAAGAAGGTGAGTCTCCAAACTAGCAGTAACGTGATTCCATAAAGAAATACATTTTCTTAGAATCTACTCTTTAGAACAGGTTCACCTTAGCAACAGGTTACAAGACCCTTTTCCACTTAAACACCCTATTAGTATTACAGCTCGCTCTCAGAACAGCATAAAGATTGAAATGCCTGAGAGTTCTTCTTTTTCCCAGCCCAGCCTTTGCTCTCACTCTAACCTCTTCACTGGCTACGCATTATCAGGTAACTCCGTATCGGCCTGGAAATGATACACTCCTTCTCATATAACAATTCTCCTTGAGAGATAACTAAGAGTACAATATTAAAAGAGGAATTGCTAGATGAAAAAAAAAACTCTTGATTTCCAAAGTCCATGCAACAGTTTTCTTGATCAAATCTGCATCCTTCTTCACACATAACCCTCTCTTCTCTCAAATTTGGAAAACTACGTTTGCTTATTTTTCCTACATTTTATTTGAATCTCATTTGACCTGCAGTTTGAGGAGAAAGAAATAAGAAGTAAGAATTTCTCAGTGCTCTGTAGAGTTCTCTTTACTCTTGCCAATAACGGGAGGTTTGCTATAGACTGCCTGGTTTCTCTTTGCCCTAAAGAAAGGTTTAACTTGCATTACCGTCATTCAAAACCCCTAGGACGGGTTTTTCAGCATCTGTAAAGTCAGCCTAGTGAACATGAGGAAGCATCAAACTAACTTCTAAGGATAAATTTTTAGAATAATATAAAAAACATTATAGGTAACATACCAATAGTGATTTTTAAACCATTGTTTTACTCTACTCCACTATTGTTCACAGAGGACTCTCAACAAAACAACATTATAGAAGGACATGCACAAAGTAAGTCACAGCTATTTTTTCCTGCCTTCACACACAAACTTCTCCACCCAGATCCATTACATGTCATTACAGACTGTACTAATGTTCAGAGGAGTTCCATTTTCTTGGTAAAGAGTTTATTATGTTCTACTTGAAAACATCAGACTAATTCCAGGAAAGTAACTAATTGTTCCGAAAAGCGTTTCTTAAAAAAAACACAAAAGCCAACAGCACCAAAAAAACATCCTATGACAATATTCAGACCAATCAGGGAAAAAGGCAACCTGGTTTGGAGAAGCTTGTGTGATCTTGGAATTTTTACGAGCACAGAGAAAAAGAGGAGGAGAGTCTGAAAGCATAATACAAGTCTTCATCAGCCTCTACAACCAACACTGAGGAATGCACATAAATAAAAGTTTAGATGCAACAAATGCTACAATACCCAGGCCACTAGCATACTAAGTTCCTGCAGTCTCCCTCATATTCATGCTCCGAGGGCAACATTTTGCAACCACGCTGCAGTAACCTCACCTGACCATTTACAACACGTACAGTCAAACCACATTTTGGGGGGCAAGAAGATTGGTTTCTCAACTCTCGCCAACTAAGCTTGCACCCGTCTACCACAGACTCCAACAGCACCGGCAAACTCGGACAAATGTGAGCAGCTACTCCAGAGCAGTGAGGTTTACAGATTGACACTAAGCACCAAGAGCCCACCTTGGCAGCAAGTTCCCAGCTGTTTCCAGCTGTCACCCTGCACAGAACGCCGCCTTTGCGGCGTTCTGTGCAGGGTGACAGTTGGAAACACGCTGCTGGCATTTTAGAAGGATTTAGACTGGTTATGGAAGTTCAGACACAGAGTTGCACATCTGACGCTAAATGTGCCGCGCTCTCGTTCCCGTTACTGGATTCTGAAGTAAATGACTTCATAACAGGAGACCGAGGTGGAGTCTTTTTGCAGCTTTCTGATTTTTTTTTGGATCTTTGCCACGTGCTACAACTCACCTTTAGTCCTCAGGAGGTAGAAGGGAAAGGCTATGGCTACTAACAAAGTGGCAGCCAGGCTACTTTGGACCAGAATCATGAAGTAACAGGCTAATGAGTAGTTACAGACTGGCAGAAGAAATATACTGGCCAAGGAAAGCCCAATCTGGCTCATCCTAGAAACACAGTCACTGGAAAAATAGCCCAGCACTGGGATCTAAAGAAAACTGCAGGAATAAACTTAGTCATGTGAAAAGGTCTGCAACTGTACAATACCTAGCCCACCAAAACAGTATGTAAATTGCAATCAGCCCATAACTCTTACAGATGTCATAAGCAGAGTATATATTTCTGTATTAACATAGTAACTCAGCAAGAAATTTAAAGTTTTAAAGGTCTTTTAAGCTCCCATCCTGAATTGAGACACCCAATTACAATCACCCTGGTCACTGTCCACACATATCCTTGGCGATAAAGTTGAATTTAGTGCAGGGAGTTTTGCACTTCCAGCCTCTCTCTTTCTCTCCCAACACAGCAATCAACCTCTTCGATTCAGAGATTTCAAGCACCTCCAAGGTTTCGTTCTTACTGAACAAGTGCACTCCAGAGCTACACAACAGCATTATGACAGTGCTACACTCTTAAAATTCTGGTATTAAGAAACCATCCAAAGACACAGATAAGATACAGAAAGGATTTGGTTTTTAGCTCTTAAGATTAATATAAAAAGAGGAACATTCCCAGAACATCGCTTTTGAAAACAATTCCTGATTATATTGGATAAACAAAGTGAAAACTGACTCAAAAAAAACATTTTAATACATATGAAGTAAAATAACTGTTTGTCAACTTCAGTATGCTAGATAATTCAGGGAATTTATTACAAGGCATTTCAATGAGTTACAAGCAATAAAAAAGGTAATCAAAACTTTTACTTTCCAACAGAACACAGTTATTGTTCCATGCTACAACATGCAGAAATTACTTCTATTATCCTTTACATGTTAGGCAACAAAAAGTACCTTACCTTATTCTCTACTGTCTGAGCACAGAAGATTAAAACCAAAGTATTAGGCAGACATTGCAAGTGTTTCGCATCAAGAAAAAAACACAAAAAACAAACCACTGCGTCAATAAACCCAATGGCTGTCCAGCATGCCGTGCACACACTAGGGACCCTTAATGAAAACTTATCTACATCCCTTTTTTTTGCAAGCAGTCACGTCTCCAAATTGGAAACCTGAAGGCAGCCGTTCATCACCTCCTGCTCCAAAATGCAGAGCTCAGCAACACAGCACTGCAAGAGGAGCCACCAGAGCTTGATTTTCCCTCCTAGTGATTCCCTCCTTGCCAATTACTGCACTGCAGTCTTTCCGAGGGCTATGCAAGATCCAAACAGGGCAAGACTGAAAGGGCCCAGGAACGAAACACGGTTACAGAGAAGTCTGTTTAAATCATCTCATGTCTTATTACTTGTGGGCTGAAAGGAAGAGACTGCAGAATTTGGTGGGATCTCTTTCTCTGCTGTTCTTCCTCTCATGTTCCTGCTTTTGTTTTCCTTCATTTTTCACAGGATAATTTTGGGACTCTACGTTGTGGCAAAACTAGAGGGAATTTTTTTTTTAATTGTCTCTTGTATTTAGTCACTTCATTATTTATAAGTTATATTAAAGCTACCTTTTATTCCCATAGCCACTAATATTCTTAGCCGTTAAAAAACTAAAGAAAAAACAGTGTTTTCAGGTTTGGGGTGTTTGGGGGTTCTCTGATGTTTGGGAGTGGTGGTGGTGAGGTTTTTTGCTTTTGCTGCTTAAATCAGGGAGTTCAGTCAACTAACTATTTTAACACTTGGATGCTTTCCCTACACAATTAAAACTACCATGATTACACAGCAATGGCAGTCTGAGACAAATACTCAGCAGGGGCATTTGTAATTATCTCCAAAGTGTGCCACAACAGCAGCTAAAGAATACATCTGAATATTAAAGAAGCTTTCACGGGAGGGCTGAGGTTGGAAGGGACACCTGGAGAACATCTCATCCACCCTCCCTGCTCAAGCAGGGTCAGCTAGAGCAAACCGTGCAGAATGTGTCCCATCAGGTTCTTGAGTATCTGTACAGCGAGCAACTCTACTACCACTCTGGGCAACCACTTGCAGTGTTTGAGCACCCCCACAGTTATAAGATTTTCTTGTGCTCAGATGGTATTTTATGCATTTTGGTTTGGATTTTGGGGGTTTGGGGGGTTTTTTGGTTTTATTTTTTAATTTATGCTCGTTGCCTCTTTGGACACTAGAAGTCTAATTTATAGTTATGTCAGCTTTTTTTTTCCCCTCCATCCTCCTGCCTCTTGCTTTTTCATCCTCCACAGCTGCATTTATGAGCTAAGGGAGCAACAATGAGTGCTCGGTGTCAATTAGCCCGTTGTTGCCTCAACAATAGGCTCATCACTGCTTCCCACCTCCCCTCCCTCTGCATCCTGCAGAGCAAGGCTCAAGGCCAGATCTTTTGGCCCAGCTGCCTTTCATCAGCAATCTATTCTTCCTTGAGATCCAGGCCCTCCTTGGAGGAGGATCCTAGCCAGCCTTTTCTGGTTTGGCCTTACCAGAATGCCACACAGGGCTGAACATGACACAGGGAGCTCAGAAACCTCCAGAGGCTCATCAGCACCTCCCTACCTTCTGCTGCAGCCCCCAGGAGAAGGGGCAGCAGCCGGTCTTCCGAGCTCGTTACAGGGGGAGAAGCAGAAAGCTTGCATTTGGAGGTAGATGCATCCTTTTGGGTTTTGGCTTGCAAGGCTGGTTCTTTTTATTGGCATGTTTTAACAAGGTTTTAAAGCAAAGGAAATAGGTAACACAGGTACAGACTCACAGACATAATGAACATACCTACTACCCATTCCCCTACTCACGTGGGGCAGAAAGATTAATTTCTCACTGCTGTCCACGAGTCCTTTGCTTACTCTTCACTTCTTACAAGTCCTTTGCTTACTCTTTCCCTTGGATGTTTAATGAAATGGAGATGATAATTTGTTTAACTTCCTTGTAAATATGACAGAACTGAAGAAATGAACCAAAATTTATAAATAAACAAGCTTCCATATACTATCAGGTAGCTTAATTCCATCAGGCAAAGAGTGCAGAAGAACTTGCTAAATATTCCATTCCAGTTGCATGGAAAGTACAGAGCAAGAGCAAGCAAGGCTATAAGAGGGTTTACTTATAGAAATAAGAATGAAATTTGTTTGACTTCTGAGCTATCACCCTCATTCATAACTAAAGCAAGTCCAGGCACTGAATGATTTGTAAAATTAATACCATCAACTTAAAAATGTGCAAGTACTTTACAGTTTCATGCAATGATGCAAATACTACTTCTACCAAAAAAAGAAAAACCAACAAAAAACCCCAACCAGCACAACTGCCACGAGGTTTTTTAACGTACATATCACAAAAATACATTCAGCAGGAGAATTGCTGCTACCTACCTGTTTACATGAAAAAATAATTCACAACACAGACCACAGTGACACACAACACTGCAGCCTGTGCTTCCAATGGATTAATATATTGTCTCCCACTGCTGAGAGCTTGTCTTGATTCAGTTAAAGCCTAAGCACTCAGGCTTTCCTGCTGGGAAACAAATAAGTAAAGGCGTTTTCAAGCATCTCCTATTAATACACAGAAACAATTCTCACAAGCCTGAAGGTAGACAAGAGAAATAGTAGGTTAAGGTTATGTGAAATCATAACAAACTACAGCAAACTAAAAAGCTGCACTGAGATTTCTTACTTCACTAGAAAATTCATTGCAAAAGTCTATCGATTTCATGGAGGAAGTCACCATTGCCACAGCTCAAGTGAGTCAAGCTGAGCTGCAAGAATGTTTTACATAACGGGAAAATTTTTATTGGCCAGAGGTTCACAGTGTTCTTAAATTTCCAGAAACTGTAGATGTAAAGATACTTCTGTTAACCTAAACCAAAACCAAGAAAGGAAACTGAGATGCATGCTCCATTTCACAACACAAGTCTAATTTTACTAGCCACTGTACATCTCAACCTATTCAGCACAGGAAAGATCTACCCTCCAGTATCAAAGGAAGAAAATATGCACACTGAAAACACAGGTAGCTTTAATACCACCACCAAATGCTATCAAAACATATTGGCTGGCACATCATCTCCATTTCTGAACTGTGATACTGAGAACTGAATAATTTAAGCTACCAATTTTACTCTTGTAGAAAATTAGTACTAGTGAAACAGCTGGCATGGATTTACAAGAAAGCACGATACCATCTTATTTCGTCCATTTTTGCTTTACTGTGAAATAAAAGCTAACAAGAGAGCCAAGAATCTCTACAGACAGTAACGAAAAGCGTTCTTTACCTTTCTTTTACTAGTAGAAATATGCTGCTACCAAACAACAGTATAAAATCCAGTTCACCCAAACACAGTAAAGTAGCTTGAATGAAGGAATAATTCCTCAGTTTTCAAAGGACTGATAACAGCTTAAGGATTATATTCAAAAAATCAAAGAAGAAATTTCACAGTTCAAACATTAGTCTCCTTGTTTTGCTAAAAAATGATCAATTTAAATACACAGACTGTTCAGATTATGTTTTAGTTGCTGCTTTTAAAATATTTTTAATGAAAGTTAAGAGTAAGTATATTTTAATTACACCATTTTTTGAAAGTTGGAAATTGAATAAGTATTTTTAATTAATGTTGTGCATCATAAATGCATGAGCATTAGAATTTGAGCTCTAAAATATTTTAAATTATAAAACTGGTCATAAACAAAACCCTATTACGTAATATCTCAAAAGCGCAAAGACCGCATTTGTTGCGGTACCAAACAAGTACAACTCTTATCACAAGGCTCTAATACAACTTTCCTGATATGTCACAAAGCATTTGGGGGGTGGGAGAGAGGTGGATTTTGGAAGCCCAAATTCAGGCATTTAAACTCATTAACTCCTGGTGTTAGGGCTCCATAACGCAATATATGAACAACTGTTTCTGTGGTCCTTATTTTTTTATTTTATTTTAGGTGATATAAATCCATTATGAAGTGCTCCGTACAGCTGAAACATTCTTTCCACTCCACAGTACATTAAGACCTGTTATCTCACTTTTCTTCTCATAGACAATTTACCCATGTATTTGCCAGCAAAAGCCACATTTGTGATTATGTGAGTTTTATCTCAGCTGATAACAGAAAAATGAATGAAAAAGGCCCTCTGACTACAAAACTATATGCTCTTTTCTAAACTGAGACCTAGTTAAGCAGGCTTCACTGCACGACAGAAACAGTTTGTAACTGTGGAAAAAGAAAAGAAAAAAAACCATGAGAAACAAAACAAAAAGTATGTTTCTTCCTGTTGCCTCGTGATGCACTCGTTCACTTGAAGGCCTAAATTCAACTCCTGGATCATACAGACCAAGACCAGTGACCCAGTTGCACGGCCCAAGTAAAAAGCATCTCTGTGCTGTTACGACCAGAGCAATCTCCGGGAACCATCCTGAGGACCCAAAGATGTCCACCAGTTCACAGCGAAAGCAGACAGTAGAACAGCTTTTTGAGTTTCCCAGGATAGCTAAACATTTTTCCTTACCTGCTACTAGACTTTTCTTGTCAGTCTTGACAGCACTGTACTTAGATGGACTTCATCAGCTTTATCCACACACCGAATACCAGTCCTCACCCTCCACGAACTGGCAGGCTGCACTCCCTGGGTGCCTTATCAAAAAACCACAGCCAGAACAATATTGGGTTTGTGGTCTGCTTCAGGTTTTCCACCTAAGGCAACTGCTACACTGCAGATCACAAGAGTAAGGGCAGCTCTTCCTAGAGCATTAGACATCTGGAAATCACACTGAAGCAAGCTTAATCTGCTATTTAGTGAGATCAGAACCCTTGAAGCTACTGTCATAAGGTAAGGTCACACCATGAAAACAATTTCCTCAATTCAGATGGGTACATAATGTTGCAGACGCTTCAGTAGTTCTTGTCTAACACTGTATCTCCATGTGGTACACAGTAATCCAAAACACAAAATGGAAATTAAAAATCAAAACAAAAAGATCAAAACACACCCAAAAAACTAGTCCAGAGACAAAGGATGGATTAAAAAAGAAATCCTTGCAGCAGCAACAAACAGTTGTGTTCTAGCCCATGGTCCAGCCCCAATCTAGTCCTCTTAAGAGAGGAAGAAAAGAAGAGGAGGAAGGTAAACAATACTACACACCTGAATGACTCCTTTTTTACTGCGATGGAGACTTCTGTCCTTCTACAGCGCTCTGCTTATGGACATAAGAAAATAAAGCTCCCCTATCACTGTTAAAGAACACTTAAGAACTCTCCACTGACATATTGACTTCTGAGCCTTTATACCTCCAGTCTAACTATCCACAAGTTTGAGTACGGACTGGAGACGACCCTGAAGTCTTCTGTGTTTAGACAACCACCAGAGACAATAACATCTGAGACAATCCCAGGCAATGATTTTACGTATTTAAAACATGTAATGTTCCAGGATTTATTTGCCCTATGCATTTCTGCCTCAGTCACTATTGGTAGTAGGCCAGTTTTATTGGTTAACATAATGCTGAAAAGTCATCAACCTGATATCAATTTTCATTCTGCCTCCTTTTCCAAAGTCAGTTAATTTTGACTAACAAGTTCTGCCCCAGTCATGGTAAAGCTGCAACATTTTTGTCTGGCCTTCTCACCCCATCCTTGGGATTTACTATGCTTGTGGTAGTAACAAAACAAACAAGAAAAAAAAAGAAACCCACAACCAAACAAAAACCATCAAAACCTATAGCTCCTTGGGTTTTTACATTTTACAGTTCACTTGATGCCACACAACATAAAGTTCATGTTCACCGGTGGTTTAAACACTACCCAAGGTACCAAGGTAGCTCCATCATGCCACAGCTCTGGGTCTACTCTAAAACATTTCAGTGTTGGTAACCGCATCACGAATGATGTGCTGCAGACTTTGCATCTAGTCTTAACATCAGGTTCAGGCATTTCATTTAAGATAACATAAGAGGCTGTAGGCCAAGTACTTTGAATCTGAATGACATCTTGAATTGGATTCAGTATTTGAAATCAGGAGAAAAAGAGAAACTAAAGCTACATCCTCGGTTGTAAGAAAAATGCAAGCCATATGAAAACAAGAGCAGTGAAATACCTGATGCCACTGACCCCATCAGGGCCTGTTCATTTTGAGCTGGAGTTCTGTTCTCCAGAATACTGACAGGGCATCCATTGGTATTGGAAAAATAGTTATTCCTTGATCTGAAATCTAAACACAGCAAAATACCACGACAAATTCCGTTAATCACCGAGTCTTAGCTTGTAAATGCAAAGGTAGGCTTCTAACCAACTGAAAGTCAAGGCAGGAGGGAAGAAGCAGTTAGGTTTTGCTAATACGCAAGTGTCTATTAATAGAGCCCAGAACACTACCACACTCCTTCTGTCTTTACACTACCCTATGGCAATATTAGAATCAAGGCTTTCTATTCAAGGTGATGAAGCATGACTTGACTGTCCGCCCGGTTCAACTCCACCTTTAGTTTTGGTATCACCTGGCAAGTCATCCTCGTGTACCTGCGGAACAGCAAATTCATATTTGAAGTTGTATGGTTAGATGACATCATAAGTGCTATGTTTTAATGTATTACTAATAGCAACCTGATAAAACACTAATGGCCAAGTTCTCTCACACAGCAGCTAGTCCATTTTTCCAGTTATCACATGACTGATAACTCTTCCTTTTCCTATTTGAGTTATTCCTAAATGCATGATTAAGACCAAAGAGAATAATCCCTCTGCCTATTACTTCAACCTGCTAGATTTTGGGTAACTAATAGCACCTGGCAATCACACATTTTAACCCTGGCTAAGATTAGAAAGTCAAAAAATATTTCTGCAGACTTCTCAACTCCTTTTTTTCGAAAAAGGGGAATTTCATGTGAAGTCCACTGGCTGCTGCACAGTACTTTAACAGCTAGTAAACTCAGGCCACATCCATTAAGCCGGGATTCCTGGCGCTGGATCTGAAATTACTTAAACTTTCCAAACCCAAGAAGTAGATTTTTGCTAAGCTACTTCTTCTTCAAAAGAGAAAAAAATAAAAAAAAAAATCTCAGTTTCTGAAGAAAGACTTTGTTTCTTACGTTTCTTGCTCAGTGCTCTTTTGATGCTACTAAACCTACTTGCTAGTTGGTCACAACTACCTTGATTTTTTATAACACACTTAAGCCACTTTTACTAATAAGAAGAGGGCTGTGGCTTCACAAACCCAACCAGACTAACTTCTATAGCTTTTGACCCACACCATTTCTAAAAACGAGGGGTTCTCTCTACTTACAGCCATGTAGTGTGAGAGAATTCAAAGACCTCAGAAACCTTGTCTTTCTATCTTTGAAGGAGTCCTAACAGCAAGAATCAACACACTTGGTATTGAACATTTTCTTAATTTAATACGTATCTCAACTTTTAACTATTGCAGCTTGAGTCAGGTGTCCAATTGTTGGTGTTTAGTACAATGTTAGAAACCCTGAAATAGCCAAGATGTGGAACACTGACAGGTAGGAGTTTGGCCATGTAGAAGTCTGCACGCTTTTGGAGCATCGACTTCAGACCATCTCGGATCACCCACAGCATTTAAGATGGTGCTCAGAGCTGTGTGTAGGCACCATCACTGTTCCCTTAAGTTTTTCCAAAATCACTACTCAGCCAGGGCTCAGGCAAAGGAACACTATCTGATGTTGTTACTGCTCTTTAAAAAGAAATGAGAGTGAATGTGGGTCAGCAAGTAGACAGGAACTCCAATACTAGATTCACAAGAGTGTTATTGCTGTAATGGTCAGTTGAATTCATTTCTGTATTTTTAAATCAATTATTTCTTGACACTAAATTCCTTTAATTTTGCAGTACCCTCATTTACATGATAGCAGGGCATGAATGTAACCAAGTCAACAAACACATGAAAGCTACAGAGGCAGCTGTTAAAAATCTAAATCATCCATGAAAAAACATTTGTGATTTATTTCTTCCATACCTCCTTGCCATGGAGACAGCCTGTCTTTTTAGCATCTTGTCTATTCATTTTGAACTGAGAAAAAAACAATCCAAAACAAAAACAAAAACACCACCCAAACCCTTAGCAAGTATCCCTACCTTTGGAAAGTATTTTAATAAACAGAAGTCCTTTAAAAAAACAAAACAAACAAATCAACCAACCAACCAAACCACATAGCCGTGAAAACAGTTCTAGGTAGAAGCCCGCTTCCATTAGGTGTATAAATATTTCAATCCCAGCAGCACCATCTAATGGAGAGCTCACCAATTTTTCCCCTTTAACATGACAAACATTTTACTTTGGAGGTGTTAACAACTGATACTTTAACACATTACCTATTTAATACTCTATAAAAACTGATTAGCTATGTAAGAAGCCAGATCATTTCTCCACAGACAATAATCAGACAGTCCTTTTCTTCCCGCAGACATTACATTTACACATAAATTTATTCAGTACAACAGGATCTTTGTTTAACCAAAAGGTAAGATTTTAGCTAAAAGTACGTTTTTTTTTTGAAGCAGCAATACCAGCTTAAACACACCGCTACCTTAAGCATGTTCAATGTTTTCCTCTGAAAACAGAGATGTCCGTACCTTTAAAGTATAAGGAATATGGACAAACAGGGACCTTACCCATAGCAACAGAAATCACTACCTACATCTGCTTAGGGTGAAGTTAAGCATTCCAAGACACCTTCAGGTTGCACTTCTGTTACAAACACACTCTGGCAGATGGTTAGCAAACCATCACACACATCAGTAAAGCAGGTAGAATGATGACTGTTGTCAGCTTCCACTAGCTCTCTCATCAACATTTTCTCAAGCCAACAAACAAAACAGAACTTATGTACAAAATGGATCAAGAAAAAGTATAATTTTTTTTTATCCTCACTGCATTTTGTCCTTCTTGTCTCCTTGTTCTTTTTATATAAATCACAACACTGCAAGTAAGGGTTCAACTACTTTGACTTGCCCAATTAACTCAGCACAGGGATGCTCCTGTTCTGGAATAACTGCCTTTTTAGCTATAGCTCAAAGGAATTCCAAAGTCTGCCCTATATCAGAACAGTCAACTAATACATTGAGAGTTCATATTAAAAAAAAAAAAAAAAGCCAAACATCGAAAGTCTTAGCAAACAATTTTGCAAAAATACAACATCATATTTGCCTATATGTATTAACAGTTTTACTTACATAAACAGGACAATTCCAAGCTGCTTCTTCATTTATTTTAAGAGCCTGTCCTCAGCAAAAACATACACAATGCAGTGGGCGGATAGTTACGTGTTTGTCCTAAATCTTACTTTAAAAACAAAAACAAAAAAACAAACAACCAAACCCAAAAGCTACACACAAAAACAGAGCAAACAAAAAGTCACCAAAATCCCACAACAGTAAATCCCCCAAAACTCCTTCAAAATCTTACTGGCCAAAATACTGGAAGTTGCATGTCTAAATAATCATTTTCAAAATGAAAGTCAAGTTTTCAGGAATCTGTAAGAAGGAAAGAGGAATAAGGAAAATGTGAAAAATGGCAGATGAAGCACAACACAAAAAAACCACAATAAATTTGTTTTATCTTCCTAGACGTTACCAAGAGCACTCTCCTGCACACGCTCCATGTTAAAATACCTTGCTATAACACAGATTAAAAAAAAAAAAAAAGAACCACCATGAGCAACACAAGAGCAATATCTACTAGCTCAACCACAACATAGGAGCCGTTAGTATTCCCATTACATATTGACACCATGGGTGACTAGTAAGACATTATCTGCTCATCTGAAATGCAGCACGCCCAGGTTCTGTTGACAAAAACATGATCCAACTCCTGACACAAAACAGAGAAGATACTACCGACTTCAAGTGATACTACGTATTATTAACTTCAAACAAAGTTAGTTCAAACACACTCTTTTTTTTTCTCCTCAAAACGCTGAGTTGTAGAAGGCAAGGAAAAACACTACTGCATCAAAGAGTTCCAAAACTGTCAGAGATGTGCATATGCAAAGCAGCAGCCTTCATTTATTTCAGTATCCAACTTCCTTTTACTCTAACTGCCAGCCAAATGGTAGCATTTTGAGAACATGTCATTTTACAACCACAAGCACTTTACCTTTGGCATCTACTGAATGTAGAACTTGTATCCTAATCAGGTTCAACCGTAATAGTCCTAACAATAAAAACATTCCCAGGCAAAAGCACAATGCTCCTCTCTCAAGGATGTTGTGCTGAACAGAAAAGAGGACAGTGAAAAGGATGGAATGAGAGCAAGCGTAGATTTAAAGACGTGTACTTCAGACTAGTAGGGTACATTGTAGACCATCTTTACTGACCTAGAAGAGAAGAGCCTGTTAATTCATCTGCAGTGAGAGGTGGGGTGGGGAGGGAATCAAAGAAGCAGGCAGATACAGAGGTCAAAGAAAAGTGAATTTGCAGATAAAAATTATTAATCAGAAATGTCAAAGTACAAGCCTAGAAACAAGCATTTCAAGAGAAAAGTGATGTGAATGGAAGGAAAGGAGAAAATGCAGTTTGCTCAAGTGTAAAGATGAAACCACCTTGGAATAGAAGTCATTCCTTAACAACTCAAAAATTACGAAAGATCTGACTGAAAGCAGTTCAAAAGAAGCCACTTCTAAGAATCAGAGGAGCCAGCTTGAGAACTTAAGAGCATTAATACTGTTTGGACAAACAAGAGGGAAGAGAAGCACGGCATGGACAAGAGCATTCCATTAGTAGCTGAAGAGTATAAAATGCAGAAAGAAGAGTCACTTGGAAAGGTTTAAAGGAGATTAAAACAAGGACAAGTTGAATGAAAATTGTCAGGCTACATTTCCTACACAAAACCAAGATTTACATCTGCAAGACATGAAGTTAGAAGTCACAACACTCAAGGCAATCTACTCTCAGATGGTTCCTCTCTGTGGACAGAGAGAGGCCACAGTCAAACTGATACAGTACACAAGTATAAGAACCTCTAACAATTGTTCTAATCATCTCCCTCTCTCAAGTACATAGATAAACTTCCAAAATGAAATCCATTCACATTTCCAAAATTTGTTTCAATGAGCTGGGCTTTGCTGTTGTAAAGTTATTTTAGGCGTGTTTACCATATAAGCTGACTCCACAGAATAAAAAGAAACCAAAACCAGTTACTCTTCTAGAATATCGAAAGCAGAAAGGTGGGAACAAGCACAAGCACCAGAACAACTGCCACTGACAAATTCTGTCACATACTTCATACCGCTTCACACAGCACCGCACGTTTGCTGTACGAGGGTGAAGCAGATGAGTTTCCTGGCCCGCGATGCTGATGGTGCAGACTGCTACGGCACAGGATGCCTTCACACAGCACTTGCAATTCACTTCATTTTTCAACAGATGACGCTTGTGCTGCCTTGCTGGGTCTCAGTACCTCATCATTTTTATGTCCTCAGATTGCAGGAAAGCACCACTATTTCCATTTTATTACTATGTGGGAGCCAGCAGCCAGCCACAGGTAAGACACGAGCTCCTTCAAGCTACGGTCCAACCTGAGCAACATCCAAGTATCAGCGCTCTTTTGGCCCCCAGCACATCTTCTACGCTTAAGGAAACATCTGTCTCGACAAGGCTGATCACCTCAGCAAGCACCTCAACATGAAGTCCAAACATACAAGAAAACAATAAACAAAACAGGAGTGAAAGAAGCATCAGCAGACTCGGATGCTTTCCTCATCCTGTTAATTGTCCTAAACACTGGACAGAGACCATGCTTCTTCCTCTTGCTCTCTCTCTCAGGCACACTGATTTTTATTATTCCTGGCACAGAAGTTTCAAGAGAGGGAAGTGACACTACTCTGTACTGGCTTGTGGCTTGATGATGAGAATACTCCCCAGGGAAGTAGGAAACTTGGAATGGAATCCCCCTTTTGCCCCTGGGACTTGGGCATGACGTCACACCACTCCACACTGCAACAACAAAGTTGATGTGGCCCTAATTGAATGACTTACAGTAAACACATCTACAGGAACAAAAGAAAACCGGCCGCCAGGTCTCCTAGACTTCGCACTGGTATCTTCAACAGACCATCTTCACCTCCTTGACAGACAACAAAGCTTGCAGGAATGAAGTGGCAGCCAGGAAGGCACTTCTTATTTTACAGTAGCATCTGCAACACGCTTTTCAAGACACAAGAAATGAAAATAACTCTTTTTGCTAGACCCCTAAGAAAGCTGTAAAGACTCATGGCATTTTGAGCTTGTCTTGAGTGGGCATATCTTACTTTATTTACAAAAAAGATGTTTTTCCTATTACTGCAGAAACCACAAAGTCAGAAAAAAGTGAAGTATTACTCCAAATGTTAAGTTGTTCTAATTATGAGCTTCCACAGCCATCATTACAGCACATACAATAGAAGTTTCATGACTTCTTTCACTAATGTTTTTGTCTGAAGCATTTGCTTTGTATACTGTATGTGAAAGGGTATCTTCACTTCAGAGGATTAACTATACTACAGAATTATTAGCAATTCTTATCATTGTAAATAAACGACAGAGTGTTTCCTCCATACATCAATCTATTCTTATAAACGACCAGTTTACGATTCTGTATAAAATACTGGAACTATGAAACATTCCAACTTCAAGCTTTCTTGCTACACCCAAGTGCAGTTCTAATGCCTGCAATCTGCAAAAATCCAACCTCGATCAAAGTACACAACACCTCAGTTTTCCATACAAGGAGGGAGCCAGGGATGGAGGCTGTCACACGTGTCCAATACTTCTGCATCCATGAGCACGTTGAGACTTCACTTCCCACGCTGCCCTTGACTAGAAGAACTGCAGAACTTGGAATTCTACTAAAATCACACTTTACACATGCAGAGTAAAGCAGCAGGGAAGAACAACAGCATGGAAATCAAAGGCTTAGCATTTTTTGGGGGGCGGAGAGGATTAGCGACCTACAGTTGCTGTATATAATTTTAGAGACACTCGCCCTGTTAACCCAGTTACAAAGCCAACAGTCGGTAGCAATTGAAGCTGCAGTGGCAACGATATTTTGGTGTCAGTGCTCCAGTAGCAAAGATCACCAGGAAGAAAACAAAAACACCCCCCAAAGACTCTATGTACCTATATATCACAACTCTCAGTACCAAATAATCTTCTGTCTGATTTTCTAAGTTCTAAGATCTTTCTACTGTATACTTTCCTTACTGATTTTCTAGGGGTTTTCTTGTCTTTATTTCCTTTTCTCTTCTTTCCCATTAGAATAGAGCACTTCCTCCTCCTTTGCAGACATCTAATAATCTTTTACTGTAAGTTGCCTCCCCCCTTTCCTCCCAGTTCTCTCGTCCCTTCTCTTTCTACCTTAAAAAGAAGGGAAAAAGGCGTACGATAAACAAAATGCGTTTGTGATTTGTCAAAACAAACATACACTGACTTTACATTATCCATTTAGGAGGGTATGGGCTTCTAGCAGGCAGAGCTGGGAGACCAATTACATTGTCTTCATTAGCCCTTCACCGCTGTAGTTTCCATGTCACCACTTCACTACCACAGGTTAAAAACTATAAGATAAAACTTAGTGTGACTACTCCACTCTCTTGTGCCACAATCACACCTTTATTCTGTTGCACAAAACCACTAAACTCTCCCTATCTTGGCTTCTTTTCCCCATAGCACATCTTGAAATCTTCAATTCCATGCTCTCCCACCACTTTTGGTGCTCCTGAGACATACACCAGAAATGCCAGGAGGTTTCAAACACAAGCATCATATTCAGAAAACACCCGCCCACAAGCATAAAAGGAAAAAAAAAAAAAAAAAAAAAGGTAGCCCTGGCAATTTTTTAAAGGAACTGTGCACAAGAGCAGACATCTGAAACCCATGTGTAACGAGCAGTCTTCAGACATCGTAAGGTTCAGCACCTTCCATTAAGAAACACTATTAAAACCAAAAAAACTGGTGAAATTCAGTTATTGCATCATCTAAGATATCAGAGACCAAAGCGTGTTATTCTTGCAACACCTATTCGTACAAAGCCAGTTTAAGATACTGGAGAAGATTTAAGTCATTCCTATTTTTAAACTGCTTTTTCATCTGCAGAAAAACTATGCTCATCGTCTTATCAGTGTATTTATGTTCCAGTGGTTTAACAACATAAGTCAAAAAGTAAGACTTCTGCCTTTTCACATTTCCAGCATTGCCATTTCTACCAATAATACAGCTGGAACTCAGTATTGAAAAAACATGTTCCTCTTCGGTCACTTATACTTTTAATTGTGGACAAGAACAACGTAACAACCTAAAATACAACAAGATCTTGAAATCATTTAGAAGACAAACTGTATTAGCATGGACTGGTAAGACTTCATAAAAAATTTTTTTGTCACTGATGTTAACTACTGCCATATCACACAGTTTCTCAAGGTACTAACAGCAAACATACTTACATGGTGACCAATTCTATGAATCCACAAAAGAATGGCTTCTCAAAATTGGTATCATCAAACTTAATTGCAGAAGGACTTCAGGAAAGCCAAACAACTGAGTCCTTTAGCACCCTCTTTTGATAAGAATTCATTTGCTTTGCTACCGAATGTGCTTTGTGTTTCTATACTCTAGGTCCAGCCATTATTGGAAGCTTCTCATCAATTCATATTTCAGTAAAACACCTACCATTTTTATATTGGAACAAAGCAATTTTTATAACCTCATAGTGCTATCTGCTTGCAATGCCCAAACTCACGATACATTGTTTCCATTATCAAGCTTTATGACAAGTGAGTTCCCAGTTAAATTGTAAGAAACCCTGATACAGTCCAAATGTTCCAGTATTTCTCATCTTAAAACAAAAGCCCTTTTTCTAATCACAATAAACAACATCTACATTAATCCACCAAAATTTATAGGTATTTTTAGCCAAATGCCTCACTGTAAGGGACAATATACAGTACATACTACCATCTCTTTGGTTCTAACTCTAACAGTGCAGCCTTTAAATTCAGGCTCCTATGCAAGTCAGTAGCTCCTTTAAATACAGATACTTACAAACTGTTTAAAATCGCACTATTTCATTTGTCTAAGCTAAATACCGCTAGTACATCGTCACATCACACACTGAGCTCCTCCTCAGCCTATGAATGCAAGTTCAGAGTAGCGCACGATAATGGTATGTGCCATTCTACGGGACAAACCTGCAAGGAAAAATACACAGTTCCATTGAAGAAATAAAAAATGCACGAATTACAACATACAAGGCTCGGTTGGATTTCAACAAGCTAGAGAATTCACTGAACCAAGGACACTGCAAATTTCAAATTGTAGCACTGGAACTTCCCGCATTTTACTATTACGGAAACAGAAAACGATGAAAAACGTCCTAACGCGCGGAAAAGATCCACACAGAGATGCACATACAGTCTTTCACGTCACACATGGGCTCCGATTCGCAAAACGTGAGATTATGCCTCTTCGCATTAACACCATTTCTCTTGTTTTTTCCGCAGACAATTCAAATGTCAGACACTTGAAGACACAAACAAACCAAGATGTAAACGCCTTACCTTCCTATTTTACAAGCCACTGCAGTTCTCTGATTATGAGTCAGTCATAGGTTCATCTGCAGAGGAATGACTCAGTATAAACTTTTAAAACACTCGTTATTTTTCCCTAACCTACAACGCCGGCAACTCATTTAACGCACTAAAAACGCGGCGCCGCGACCCGGCGCCTGGAATGAATGGCGTGAAAACAAAAACACTTTTTTTTTCCCCCTCCGCTTCACGCCGGGCTCCCGGGTTCATAGCGCAGGGCCCTCGTAGGGCAAGGCAGACTCTCGTACCAATAGAACTCCTTCCGCACCGCCGGTACGGCATTCTTCCCCCCGCCACCCCCCTCCCAAGCCCGGGAGCCGCTCGGCGGAGCGGGATCCGCCGCAGAGGGCACCCGCGGGAGACGCGGGGGGCCCCAGCGCTCGGCACCCGGGCGCGGCGGCTGCCGGCAGTGCCCCTTTAAAGGCCGTCGGCCCGCCCCCCCCCCCTCCACTGCCTCCCCCCCCCCCCCCCTTCCCCAAAAGCACCGCATATGGAGGGAGCCAGGAGCGGAGCGAGGCTTCTGCATTCAAACGACACATCAAACGCCGCAAGCGCCGCCGCCCGGTCCGGCCTGCCGGCGGGGCTCGCCTCTCCTTCCCGCCCCGGCACACGCACCGCGGGGGGAGAAAGCAAGGTTGGGGGGGGGGGGCGGGGGGAGGTAGAAGAGGAGAGGGAGAAATAAGTGAAAAGGGAGCACCTGCAAAGCCCTGGAGTGCGAGTGCGTCCGGGCAGGCAGGGTCCGCGCCGCCCCCACCGGAGGCTGATCTATTCCCGGGCACCAGTCGCCGCCAAGGTCCCGGCAACAGGCGGCGGGTGAAGCGCGCTCGGCCCCTGCCTGGTAGCAGATGCCTCGTATCAGCGCCGCCGCCTCGCCCCCCGCCGGATCCGCGGGCGCGCCCCCCATCCCCCCCACCCCGGCTCTCGCCGCCCTCCCCAGCCCCGTCCCTCTGCCTGCGGAGCCCGGGTGCGGGCGGGCGAGCCCGGCCGGTGCCCGAGCACCGAGCGGGAGCCGCCGCCACAGCGCCGGCGAAACGCACCTCCCCACCCCCCGCTTTCGCCGCCGCACCGCCACGGGCCCCGCGGACGCCCCTACCTGCGAGCGCGTGAGGGGAGCGGAGCGGGGCGGCGGGCGGCAGCTGGAGCCCGGCGAAGGCGACCGCCAGCCCGACGGAAAGTCCCTGCCGCTCTGCGCCGTCTCCCCCCGCCCCGCACTTCCTCTCCCGCCCGCTCAGGCTGGAAATCCCCGGCGAAGCCCGCTGCTCTCCCGGCTCCTCCTCACACACCGAGGGGGCGGGGCGGGTCCGGCCCGGCGGCGCAGGCGGCAACCGAGGGCCGGGCCTGTCCTGCCCGCCTGCCCCGGCTGCACCTGATGCTGCCGTTACCCCCTCCGCACACGCACACGCACGCACGCACACACACACACACTCACACACACCCCGCTGCCGCGGGTACAAAGGCGGGCGAAGGGGTTCCACGCCCGGCAGCCGGAGACCGCTGCGCCCGGCGCCTCCCGCCCGCCGCAGCCGGCGAAGGGGGCGCGGGGTGAGCCGTGAGGAGACGGCGCGTCCCGCTCGGGGCGAGGAGAAGAAGGGGTTGCTGGGGGAGCCGCGCCGATGCTTGGCCCGCTGCTGCGGGGGCTCGGCCGGAGGGCGGGCGTTGCTGCGGTCGGCCCGACCGTTGGGGCGCGGGGGGAAGGGCGGGAGCGCCGAGGAGGGGAAGGGCGCGGGGGATGGCGCTGGGACGCCTGGAGAGAGGGATCGGCCCGGCCGAGAGCCGCTTTGCCCCCCCTCTGCGCCCCGGGGGGGGTGCGAGCAACCCCGCGCAAGCGGTCGCCTCGAACACAATAGGCTTTGGTAAAAAGAAATGCCACTGGGAAAAAAGGGAGGGAGGAAAAACCGCGGGAGGGAAGGGAGAGGAGGGGGAGAAGAGTCTGGAAAAGATCCGAAAAGAGCAGCGAGCCACAGCCGTTCGCCCCCCCCGGAGGGGCCGATGGGCTCCAGGGGGCCCGGGCTGGCTGCAGGCGGGGAGCAGCCGACCGGAGGTGGCAACCCCGAATCCCCGGCCGGCGGGTCGCGGCGGGGGGGGCTGGGGGGGGTGTATGTGTGCCCCTCTCCGGCGTCCCGGAGGTGCGAGAGCCACCGTCCTCCCTCCTCAGAGGCTTTCCCGGCACCGGGGAAAGGAGCGAGAGGGACAGGGACACCCCAGAGAACGCGTCTCTCCGTGCGGCCGCGTTAAATAAACGCCTGTGTCGGGCTCCGCGTGTGTCGCGGAGGCAGGTCCTGATGAGGGCAGATGCCCGGCCGGTACCAGCGGCCTCGCTTTTACGCGGGGCAGCGCTGTGCGGTTCGTCAGGTCCCCGCGGCCTCACCGGGCTGCTGGAGGGGAGGGGCTCTGGCGCAGAGCGGGGCGGGGGGCTCCACCGGAGCAGGGAGGGCTCGGGGTCGGTGGGAGGAATCGCCGCACAGGGGTCTTCGTATCTGTCTTCGTATCTCCCGGTGCGGCGATGGGGCTGGTAGGTCCGGGAGCCGAGAGAGCCGGGGCTTGTAAGGAATGCGCGGAGCTGAACACGGAGAAATGTGTAGTGTTTGGCTAATTTCAGTGGGATGAGGTCACCGTCCTTTTTGGACGTTGTTTATCGAGGGATCACTAGGGAGGAACAGTTGGATGCGTGATCCTGAACGGCCGAGCTTTGCGTCATAGTTACCGCTTACAGCATCTCCCTGCGCCCCCAAATCCATCCTGACCCTCTTCGGTTTTCATCCCTCGGATCTCTGTAACGCCCACGCCAACCTACCCTGCAAAACCCAACACCTCCAGCTCCGCCTGTGTCCTCACCAGCCCCTAAAATACGAAGCTTGGCTCGCACTGCTAATTCTCTTCATGTCTGCCGGTTTTTTTCTCTCATCCTACTTCTCGGCTTTCTCTCTCTCCCCCCCCCCCCCCCCCCCCCCCCCCCCATCCCTCCCGCCTTTTGCTGCTGTCTCCAGTACGAGGCTGGCTTAGCTGTCAAGACAACTGCCGTGAACCTGCGATCAGAAAGGCAATCTAAGACCGATGTCTTAAATGTTCCCATCACTTGTTCGAGATTGCTTAGCTCTGGAGCGCTTGATAGGACTGTGCACCGAGCCTGGATTTCTCCAGCGGTGGGGCTGCAAATAAGTTTCTGTCGGAGACAAGCCTACAGTTTCCTTCCTTTACCACCTTTTTTTTTTTTTGCCGTAGTATACGTGTCCTCTTGTTTCGCCTTAAAAAAGAAAAGAAAAGTTAAAAAAGGGGAAAACCAGAAGGAAAAAACAATAGGATTCCAGTGCCTGTAGCTCTTGCAGCTGTACTTTTGTATTCCTTCCCAAAAAGAGAAAACAAATTCTCATACCATCTAAAAGGTGGCAGAAGCTTGCTGTAAAAATGTCTGTAGCCAAAGGGATAAAGTGTTGATCTAATGCAATATCTACTGTTTCAAGTGCTTGGGTGGTTTTTTCTTTTTCCACATCACGACTTCAAGTTTTTGAAGATTTCTAATGCAGGTATTACAGCGAGATATGTCACCAAAGTCTCATCTTTAACTGGTTTGAAATTTCATGTTTTAGCAGCATTTTCACTGGGGCCTGAAATGCTGTGTTTCGATGGTGCTGCTACATGCTGCACACCACTGCTTAGCAGGATTGTCTAGAACATAGTTGTTGGAGGGGGAGCTACTTAGAACAACAGAAATAACAGTAAAGACCACGGAGTAACTCTTTAATTTAGTAAAATGGTTTGAAGAAATAAAATAATAGGGCATTATACTGGAAAATTACATGAGAGCAAGGAATTTTTAAAAAAATCCACCAAGAGAAGGGTAGTAATCTATTACAAATTTGGTCAGGGATAGTTAGCTCAAAAAACTATGGGGAAGATACAGAAAAGTGAATATCATGTGATTATGGGAAACTGTAATTTCTCAGATACAGACTGGAAAATACCACTGGGAAATGGTAAGGCTTAAATGTTCTCGATTGTCGTAGAAACTCAATTTCTCAAGCAAACAGGGAGGGAGTCCATGAAAGAGGATGCTATTTTAGGCCTAGCATTAATAAGCTGCAGGGACCTTGTAGAAGGCCAGAGTATTGAAATTAATCTTGAACTAAGTGACCACAGACTAATCCAGCTTATGTTAAACTGCCAGAGGGACAGATGTAGATCTTTGGCTAAGGTTTGGAGTCACAGAACAGCAGACTTAGAGAAATGGAGGAAATTGGTGAGGTTGACAGGACAGAAGAACCCAAAGACAATTTTTACTCAGAGATGTTGAAAGAAGCTGACAAGGGAAATTACAAATGCCAAAGCAAGGATTTGTTCAAGGTCAGAAGGAGCACCCTGTGCCTAAAACACTCTAGTGAAAGGAGAAAGGTGGTGGTGATGCAGGTGAGGCCTTCTCATCTGACCTTATTATGTGGTGAATTCCTCCAAGAGAAAATGACTGTGAGCTGCCAGTGGGAATAGCTGTGGAAAAGGCTTATATGAGTCTATGATGCACAGAGCGGGGTATTTTTAGTAGAGAGGGGGAAGTATTAATGTGGCTTTGCAAAGGACCTTTGTTTGGAAAATTATGTCCAGTTCTGGTGACTTGCAATCAGAAAAGATTGACTCAGGTCACCACAGGAACAGAAGAGGAGTACTGGAGTGATGGGGGAGCAGAGATCCCGTTGAACAGGAGCTGCACACAGGCAATCTTAGCTTCCTTAACTAGCTAGATGCTGCCAAAACAACATGGTGATTCACTCTAAATACATTCAAACAATAAATATCAAGGAAGAACTATTTAAATTAAAGAATTATATTAGCACAAGGGTGTATGGCTATAAATTGGTCATGAGGACACTTAGATTGAAAAGCTTTCTAACCATTTTGGGAGCAAACAAACACTACTTTAGGCATAAGCACCTAAGTTATTTTAAATATACACACTGATGCTTTGGTGTGTCCAAGGGGGATTTAAAGAGGACTGACCTGCTGACCTTTGGCATTGTACTTCAACCATTCTGAAGCTACAGGGCTTCTCCTGGTCCTCTACTCCATCTACGCTTGGCTTTTAAGGGTTTTTTCAACTGCCTCTGAAGCACTGGAAATTAGTCAGAAACAGGATGTAGAAAGGACAGTGGTGACATTAAATCATCAGATGGTTTGTGGTGCATCTTGCTCACATGTATGATTGAATTGATTGCCAGATTTGGGTCACAACAAAATCTTTTCCTTCAGGTGAGCCTGGTAAAGGACTGTTTTGCCTTTTTTCCCCCTGCCACTTTCTCGGAATCTTCTGGGTGATTTATTTGGTAAATATCTTGTTGCAGGGGCACTCGTTATAGTCTTCTGTAATATTGCACTTGAGAGGTTTGGTCTTTTACTGCAGCTCTTAAGTTTATTACCCAATACTGAAAAGTGTTTTGTGACCCTCGATGAGTGGTGGGTGCAGGAAAGGTATTTTGTGAGACCTTCTAAAGAAAATGGTCATTGTATAGTTGTAGAGAGGGATGATTTCCAGTCCTGTCTTCCCCAAAGTGGCATCGACAAGTTATTTTTCATGCTGGAGGTAAACCATTGTTTTTGTGTGAATTGGCTTATTGCAATTAACAGTCATTCAGCTGAACATTTGTAACTGGTAATGATAGAGCACATCTTTATTAGCTGTGCTGTTTCAGGTGCAGTTTGGCACCGCTTCTGTATGTAATGCTAACTCTAAGCGTTGTGATTAGTGTGCACTGTGCGTGCCCTCTCTGCAGTTTCTGCAGAAGGTGGTTACGTTTCGTTCCTAATCGATACCTGTTGTGGATCTGAGCAGGACTTAGAAGGTCCCAGTTTCTGCATTTCTGGCACCGGGGCAGCTTCTTGACTTGCAGCTTCCTCGTGCTGTGCTTTAGATTGAAGATACTTGTTAACAGAATAATAAAATCATTAAATTCCTATTCCTCTTTATTGCTGAAGCAGAGCCCAAAGAGGACCTGTATCATGGGAATACACATTCATTTATTGCATCCTATACATGGGATAAAAAGTCCCCGGGGTTTATTTCAACTGCTACTAAGCAATAATGTCTAATGCGATAGCCCACTTGCTTAAGGAAGAAAAAAAAAATCCCATGCTCAAGCAGTGGTTTTCTACTTTAAATTCCCAGAAATTGATGGCTTTCTAAGTGACAAGCATTTGAGGTGAAACATTCCCTAAGTCTTGCAGAAGTTAGTTATATATGGCTTTATGAGTATGCTATGTGACATTTTTCCTTTCTTTCAAGTTAATTGTAATTCCCAAGTCATCTTATAGATCTGCTTCACGATTGACAAGAAATATTAGTATGGATATCACAACTGCATCTCAGTAATCTTAGGGCCTTCTTACTCTCTTGTTGAGCATATAAAATATATACTGAGGTCCCCAGGCACCCCTACTATCAAGACTGCCATTGTGCCCATGCCAGATTGACTCTGCAGTCAAATGCAATTTTTGAGTGCACGTCAGTGGGTTTCCAAAGAGGCTTGTAGAGTGGTTCATGTTAACTCTAAGCTGTACCTGGAAAAAAAGGAGACAAGAAGCAGTTCCACAGCAGGGAATTACTATAGCACAGCAATGCTTAAGCTGTACGTCTGTCTCTCAGTATGACTCCAAAATCAGAGCTGTGATGGGAAGAGTGCAGACTCAGCAAGATCAGATCAGCTCTCCAACATATGGAGATTTCCCTGTGACAGCTGAATCTGAATATAACCGGTAAAAGCATCATAAAGGCTGCTTTGTGCCTTTTGAGCAGCACAAAGCAGCTTTATCAGGAACAAGGATTTGGTCCAAAAGTTTTCCCCAGACATAAAATGTCAGTTATTATACTAGTTTGTAACTAACAACTGCAAGGATTCTGTGGAATACCTGGCAAAGTAAAAGGCTAACATGAATGTAACAGCTGTATTGATTTATCTAGATTTTCTGCATGATACATTTACTTCTGAAAATATTGTTAGGATTTTTTCTCCATCAAGAATCTCAGCATCTAATTCTATAAGAGGAAAAAGCCTTACCTAATATTGGCAGAAAGACCAAATGAGTATACTTGCAATGCTGAGAATTGTTCATTACTGTAGAAATTTTTACTGGCTCTTCATAGTAATCAATAATAGCTTTTTCTTCAGGGTGACATAACTATTTTTACTTTCACCTTTTCTGCATGTAGTCATGGGAACACAAACCAACCTGTGAGAATCAAGCTTAGGAACAATTTGAGCATTTGAGGTGACTGGGAGGTGGTCATTGAGTCTCATCACTTCCCTGGCTTCCAGCTTCGCTGTGTGCCTTACCTCTAGTGCCATCAGAGCATCAAAACGGATTTGTTTCCAGTTGTGCCAGCTGAGAAGCTTGGGTTTACCCCATTTATTTAGACATAGCTCTAGCAAGTTCTAAAGGGAGATTTCAGAGTATGCTTGAAGGTTTTTTGAGCCTCTGTATGTTCTTTTGTTACAAGTAAACTGGCTGCAAAAGATGCATTTCCAAACCCTGAAATATTTTGCCCTGACTTCTCACACAGCCTGACCCAGGAAGACCTACCAGGCTTCAGTACCAAAGAGAATAACGTGAGATGGAACCTCTGTGTTTGCTACATGGTAGTGCCAGCAGATTCCTGGAGAGAATCCAGTCAGGAGTAATCATCATCTGAAGAATAGCTGTTCTAGAAGCCTAGAGGGAAACAACACTTCTCTTGTCAACACTGTTCCCTTGGGAGCTACAGCTGATAAAGCTAACCCTGATTCCCTTTGTTAACGCATGAATATTGCCCCGCGTGTATGACAGAGATACTATTGTGCTACTGAAGGATGTTCTGTTCCAGGTTTAGTTCTTGCAGACACAGTTCTGGGATTTCCTTCATGGCATTAACAATTCCCTGCCAGGCTTTGTCTTAGCATGTATCCAGCCTTCTACCAAATGCAGAAGTGTTGCGTCCAAGACATACGCACACCTATAGGACAGTGTAATGTCCTTCTGTCTCACTGGCTTTTACCACAAAGCTTGTACTTTGTTGGTCTGCCTCTTGTTACTCAACAGACTTTTGAACTATTCTTAGCAATTTTCTCACCTTGTACAGTGAATGGTAATTCAGATTTACAGTTTCCCAGGTACCATTCATTCTGCCTCATGATGGTATGTGTAAAATGTAGTAACTCCGGAGAAAAAATAATTACTCAGCTGTTTGACAGAAGATATCTTTTAGCTGAATTCTACTTATCCACCTGAGCTTTCAGAGTTAGGAGAGGAAAGAAAATCAGCATATTCACTGACTGATATTTAGAATAATTTCACTTTTACCTATAATTTTTTATCACAGGGTTTGGCGAAGTTTGTGCCCTGTGCATAGGAATAAAGTGACAAAAAGCGCTCCAGGTGGTTTCAGGATGAGAGTGGCTGTCTTGTGATGCAAAGAACTGCCTATCTTAGCATCCCCCACATATTGCATAGGAGAGACCCAAGAGCAGATATCTAGTGTAAATGTATCTACAGGGAAGCATGACTGTATTCAAATGTTTTCCTTACCGAGTTTAGTGTTCTCTTTATCAAATATGTGCTGTTTTCAAGCAAAAGAATGCTGTCAGGACGACTTCAGTCTAGCCCCTGAGAATCAAGCTTCCTTTTTCCCCTCTCACCAGTTATGATGAATGCTCAGCAAGTCACATCACACTCTAATCAGCATTTGCATAATCTTTACTATCTCTGTGATTACGGTATGAAGGGGTTATATATAAGCTAGACAGTAATTAAAGAGAGCTAGAAAGAACCCAGCTCCAATGATTACCATAAAGGAGTAATGACTCAAGAACGCATGGACTGGGGAGAAAATATGGGAAGGAAAAAGGCAAGTTGGCCATCCAGGGTAAGTCTTCTGAAATGAACCTGCGAGATACAGGATGGCAGAACTGCTAGTGCAGGGACAAGGAAGGACGAACCTCCCAGTCTGAGGAAGGCCGGTGCCACTCAGCTGCCAGATAATTGTAATGATCTGCGGATCTTTCAGGTACAGCATTTGGAAGAGAACTATCCCGGTAGGGTAACTGCCGTCAGTTTCTTAATCATACAGGACTATGGACTATGCAGATTTGTGGTGCAGAACCAGACCAAGGCCTGAGCAGCAAGGGAAGTCAAACAGACCTGTTGGACACTGTGTCTTCAACTATTTGATAGAATCTTCAACTATTCCACTGTAGAGGCTGCTGTTGGGAGAATAACAGAGAAGTTCTGCTGGCATCAACCCATGCAAGAGCCATTCCACTGGCGAAGAACCTCCTTCCAGATGCTGAAAAACCTGTTTTGGAAGTAGTGAAAGAGAAGTATTAGAAAAGCTCCTTTGGAGCCTTCAGATGATTGAAAATGAGCGTGCCTGACAAAACCAGCTTGAAGATTTTCCACGAAAAATGAGCGAGCTAGTGCTGGCGGCAGTGGTGATCTGCTGTAGCCATGGGATGATGTGCCCGTCACAGACATCTTCCTGTAGAAAAACAGACAAAGGATGGTAACACTTTGCTGTAGCTGCCCTCATGACCAAAAAAAAAGAGTTCCCTTGAAACTCAGGGGAGATGCTTGGCCTGCAACTCCATAAAGAACCCTTGGAGCCCCAGAAGATGTATAGAGACATCATCTGGTTAGCTTACAGGATGCACTTCATTATCTACTGGAGGTGTGGAAAACGAGGACTCTTTGTAAAGTAAAGAGAGGTATGCATGTATTTGTTCATAAAAACAGATAATAATAGAACAGAATCTGTTGTCAGCTGCAAGCAGGCCTAGGCACTCTTGTAGTTTTAGCAGACATAGCCAAAGCAGCCCCAGAATATTCTGAGTGCAACCCTCTCACTTCAATAATAGCTGACAAATGTCGTCACCGGGTTTGAGAACAAGAGGCTGCCATGTCCAGCCTCGAATGGAATAGCTGAATTCTCAGGATCCCTAGGGAGATGGGACGATGGGACTTCACCACTCACTAGGTCACACCACAGCAGTTTCCAGGTTCTTCAGTTTTTCATTCTTCTCAGATTATATCCCAAAGAGATAAGAGCCCATATCTGATCCTGTACCACCTTCCTGAGTTCAGTCTTCAGCATCTGCTCTAGCCATTGAGAAAAGTGCTTCCATGTCCTGAGTTAAATGTGAGTTAAAAAGCACAAAATCTAATGTCTTTTTTTTTTACTGAGCTAAAAGCTGCAAAAAGCTAAATTCTTTTTGGCCTCAGTCTTATCTGAAGTATGCTAATTTGTGCAATCACTGCAGAATTAAACCAATGTAATCCAGAACCAAAGGAGGTCCCAAACCTTTCCTGGGCTGTTTGAGATAATACACAACCATAAAACCAAAACCCAGTATCCCTCCCTTCTCCAGTTTCCCCGAGGTATCAGGAAACATTCTGATCTTAGATCCAAAGTGGAAAGCTGTGGTATTTGCACTAACTTTCCTGGATTATTCCCAATCCATACTGTGGTAACAGATTGTCGACTCAGCAGAGATCAGAACCTTCTTTTCCTTTAGCTGGGCCTCCCATTTCAGTGGTTGTGGAGAGAAGGTGGCAATCTGCATCTTTCACAGGAGGAGAAGTTATTTCTAATGGTATTGCCACTGAAGCATAGCTTTGTATCTTTTATATACTTTAGGAAGCTCTTTATTTGTAAGAAGGGCATATCTAAACCCCAGACACCTTTGCGGAGCTACAAATTGTCAATTCTCACAACTTTTATCGTAAGTTTTGTGCTATTTGAGGCTTTTTCCTCAAAGTAGCAGCTCTTGGAGTGATATGATTATGTGAGAAACCCTCATTTTCCTTCCATTTAAACAAAAAAGCAGTAATTTTCTTGCTCTTATGGTTGTAGACAGATAGCTTAAAATATAACCTGAGCACACTGCAAAGGCTCAGGAATCAGAAGCCAAAACAAAATGAGTTGAACATATATTCATTCCTAAACAAATTTAGAAGGCCATGTCATAATATTTTTTTTTAAAGATCTGAGTCATGATTTTTAAGTGATTCAATCCGGCAATATCATATAGATTCACTGTGCTTTTGTATAAAAATTGTCATGCTAAAGATTAAATTGTGCCAAGAGTATGTTCACTATAAACAGTTGCATGTATTGTCTATTCTTGGCTTTTTGAAAACATCATCTACTCTTTAGAAAAACTCTATAACGCAATGAAGACTAAAGCTTTCATCCAGCCAAGACCCAGTATATGACAAATATAAAAATTGAAGAGCACAATAGAAAGAGAAGCTAATAAAACTTGAAATAGCTGAGATTTATTTCTTTAAAGTGTAACTTTTCCCATACCCACTGGACCGCAGTAAATTCTGGATTACACTAGGGTAAACCCAGAGTAAAACCAGTGAAATAATCTGACTTTATTGGTCACAACTAATATATTTTGCAGTGAGTTGATATCAGTTCTGCTAAATGTATTTGTCATTCCATTTCTAGTTCCAACATTTATATCAATATCTAGTAGGAACAATGTGACAGGGGAATTGACAAAATAATATCAAGCCTGTGTGTGCAACTTCAGTTTGACTGATATCCTTTCTGCCCTGCTTCTGAATATTAATTCTGAAGCCTTTAATGATGCAATCACATTATTTCCACAGGATCCGCTACCTCTCTGAGTAACAGATCACTTTGTTGGGGTTTAGATGCGAAGCCTGCAGCAAGAGAGACTCCTGCCTTCCAGATCTCTATTTCAGTTTAACCTTGAAAAGGTACTTGGAGCCACACAAACCAGGTTGTCTAGAAAACAGGTGAAAATGGGATATTTGCACACTCAGCTGGTAAAGAATCCAAGATTGCAAAGAGAGTTTACCATGCTGTGCTTCAAACACCTTGAGTGAGAAGGGAAAAGCATGTGGCCTGCAAAAGAAAGACGATCCAGGAGTCATACTTACAGTCTTCTGACCTATAATCAGAGGGTGTTACCCTTTGTGCTACTAGCATGCTGTTGGCGAGGTCTTTGCTTGGACAGATGTACCCTATAATCAGAGTTGAAAGACGGATAATGAAATTTTTTTCTAAAGCCCCACCTAACTTTTTCCCAAAATGACAGAGGAAGATGAAACCTTCACCAGGCTGATATGAAGATGAATTGAGTGTTTGTGAAGCCCTCAAGAACAGCAGTGATGAACACTAGACAAAATTTTAGGATTTGAGCTACCATATCACTGACAAAAAGTAAGAGGAGTCAAGGTCTTTACATGGCAGCTCTCAAATTCTCCGAAGCCAAGAGCACCTATCCCTCAAACTCTTTTTTAAAATCCTCTTTACTGACTGAAAGAATCATCCAGATGGGATTTAAAGGACAGAGAAGGAGGATGTACCAGAGAAAAACAAATACATGGCATCCTTGCTTAGGAGAAAGCAGATGGCTTTTGAAACAAGCCCAAATAACACCCAATAAAATATGTAGGGGACCACACATTAAATACTGCAGAAAAAACAAAATGACTAAGGGATCCTCCGTCCATCTTATGTACTGAAGAAATTCAAGTCCTTTGGAAAGAATAGTATCCCACTAAGGACCATATCATAATGAAGTCTTTAGTCTGTCATTTTTCTGAGTCATCTGAATTTCTGATTCACCTGAACTTCAACTTCATTGTCACTTGTATATTTCTAGCTTGGGGTGAAGGAAAGGAGAGTGAAGACTTTTTTTTTGTGTCATCTGGAATCACTCATATTCTCATCCTCTGAAAGAGGAGACTCTTTAGATCCACTCCACAGATTTCTACCGCTTGACCTAATCTGCTCACAGTACTACAGTGCCATGTACTCTGGAGGGGAGAGCACCTCTCCTGCCTTCGCAGCTTCACTGCTATTTATTGAAGGCAGACCAGGGAGGCTCAGCAGCCTGCTTGCCTTTCCACGCACCAACGGGGAGTATCACACATCTTGATGAGCATGCCTCTAAAATGGACCTTTCTACATCTCAGTCCTTTCCACTTCCCTGCTTCCTCTCATGCTGTTCACTTTTTCCATTGTTTCAGCCTCACTCTCCATTGCTCAGGGATCTCATCCTCATCCCTGTCTCTCTGATGACCTCACTATAACATCCATCTCTGGATTTTCCATCCAAGTACTGTTCTGTTTCTACACTGTCAATGCCTTCACACCAATAACCAGCCGTCTCTGAATCATGCTAATTCCTGTTTCTCCTTATTGGTTATACAGTTTCCCTTTCACTTTCTCATCCTCTCACCTCTAGGCCTGTGCCCCACACCAGGGTACCATTGTGAAACCTTTGCCAAAAAAACCCAGAGGCAGGTTATTGAAGACTGCCATGCTGCAGTCCTAGCTCTTGTTGGTGTTTGAACACTACAAGGGCCATATAGCACAAAATATTGAAATACCATAAAAATATACACAGAAGTAATGTTTGCCCATAATTCAGGTTTGGGATTTCAGTAGTCCATCATACAGTACACTTCAGAGAACATGCATGTTTTTAAATTGTTATAGAAGGGCCCAAAAACCTGAAGGCTAAAACTGCAGTGTCCAAGAATCAAGAACTTTAATGTGTGCTCTGGTCTGCTTAAGAGATCAGCAGAAAGGAGCTAATTAGGATTGACACCCTCCTTCCTGCAAGGCTAGACTTGGGTTTACAACCCAAATGGAATGGGGGTAGTCGTCTGGTGAGGTTATTTAATAAATCTGAAGTAAATCCAGAGACTCAGTTCATCCTACGTCCGTAAAAAATTCCACAGGAACCACAAAATATTTAAACCTCTCACAGCATATAGTCAAAGGCCTTTCTTCATTGAAGCAGGTCAAGGAAAACAGTTCTGGAAATCTAAAATTCATTTAATTTTTGGAGAATGAAAAAGCCTAAACTACAGATGACTTTACTACGAAGCATTAGGAAGAGACACACTTGCAAGTAAAAGGGTCAGAGTAAATACAGCATATCCCGAAGCCTTCAAAGTGATACCAGTAACACACCTAGTATACCAGTGTCAAATCTTTTTGTCCTTGGTGTATTCCCGTAATAACTGGAATAAGACTGATTTTTGTCCCTAGGTTTCTATGTGTGTCTCCTCTCACAGTTCAGAGAAACCCTGCTGTCTGGAATAAAGTTTTGAGGAGGCAAAGACAGAACAAAGTCTAGGCATGACTAGCTAAATCATTAGGGATGGCCTGGGATTCTGAGACTGAGAGAAAGGTGCTGTAATAGGTGGAACAGAGTTATTCTTCCCCTTTCTCCTGTCTCAAGAATCTCTAATTATTTCATGCAGCAGAGAAAAGCTTCAAAAGGTCTGCAGGGTCTTCTCTTCCAGCACAGTTCCAGCTATGCCTGGATGCTCTGCTGATAGACAGGAGGTGAATGGGTCTCTTTGTCATGTGCTCTAACCCCTGCCTCTTGTGTCATCTTCAGCAGCTGACACAGAAAAACAACAACAAACAGACTAACACAGTAAGGCAAAATTTCAGGCATCTAGCTTCTGTTTGAATTTTGAAAGGAGAAAGGCACTGCCTGGTGGCGTGCAGTAAGATGTCGATGGAAAGGGATGGATTTAAAGCTTTGGTCAGATGGCTGCTTGCAAATGTATTAAGTGGCAGCATAAAGAATTGGCTCCTTGTCCTTCAGCTACAACTCCTGGGCTGAAAACTGTTGCTTTCTCTTAGCAGGGCTGGCAGAGCTGCTTGTGACATAACTCATCTGCTTTGGTGCAAGAATTAACTGCTCAGACATTGCACTGGAGCATATGAGGAGTGCTCAGGTGAACTGGTGGTAACCTTTTGCTGCCTTTTGAACCTTGAATGTTTTTACTATCGACAGACTTTGGGTTTAACGCTGTCTCCTGCCTCCCTCCCTCGTCATCGCTATGGTGACTACTCTATCACAACCTCTCTCCCAGCCTTCAAAACTGCCTCTCTCTCTCCCTTATTCATCCTTTCTCCCTTAGCATCCCTTTTCCTTTCAACCCAATCCTGCCCTTTAAATGATAGGATCAGCTCTGGACTGCGGCTGAAGTCACCCCAGCTGTCCAGCCTGTCCCTGCTTCGTGCTTGTCTCATTGCTCATCAATCATCTCCTGAACTACCTCAGTTTGCCAAGCATCATTTTAAGGCAAACTGAAATAAGCAACAGTTCACCTTGAAACACACGCTCCCAACTGTGGCAGCCAAAGAGCTGACTGACAAGCAGCTGTACAACGAAAGGGAGGGGAACAAATGTCCTAAGGTAAACTTTCCCGTCTCTTAAAACAGTCTCCTCAATAAATACAGGTAATGAACGCTCATCCATCTTCCTCTTATTGATTTGATCTTATGTCAAACCTACCTTTTAACATGTTGTGGAAGAGATCCTGTTTTCCTTCACGTGTCACCTAGCATCACCTAGCACGGTGACTGAAAGGAGCAGAGTTCAGGGATGATAACAAGCTGTGTTGCTTCTGATGCAAGAAACAGTCCCAGAGGGCTTAGAGATGCTAACTCCAACTTGGTAAATCAAGGCTTCCGACAGAGCATCTCAGCCCTGCATATCCTTAACGTATTGAAAAAGAAAGAAAATATTAAAAGCATCAGATATACAAGGAATTAAATAAGGCTGCTGGTTTTAACAGTCCTTATTCCCTTTCCCATTGGATTTTATCCCAATTTTCTGTAGAAACAAGGCTTACGAGATCAGCAGGACAATGCATGTCTCTTCCGTTTCCCATCTTCCTTCCACCATTAGCCAATCTCAATGGAATTTAACACAGAAAGTAAAGCTCTTCAGAGTTAATTAATTTCTTATGGGGCTTCTAAAAACCAGTGGCCAGGAAGCAGAGAGCATGGCTTGGACCTCCCCAAGTTGACCTTGGGTAATTTTGCTCCTGTCACACAATTTCTGGACTGGAGGGTTGGGGCAGGGCGATGCTGTAAGGGAAAAGAAAGGGGAAGGTAGTGCTTTGGCGAATACATGCAATACCTCAGCTCATGCCACACACCAGCAACCACTGTAGTGCCATTGTGGCTACAGGAGCCCTCCTGGCTGCTCTCAGACAGCACACCAAGGGCAGGCAGCAAAGGGAAGAGGGCAGGCTAATGCAATGCCAAAAAAAGTGTGAAAAAACCCAAGAAACCTCATGTAACTGTGTAACTACAGTCACACCGGTGAGACCGACAAGCTTCTGCTGTCCAACGGTTTATGGTCCGGATGAGGACTAAGCAACTCCTAGTCTCAGGGTCTGAAGTCTGACTAAACGTGAGCTGTAAAAGGATATTGGACATTCGGGATATGTCATCCAGGAAATGTCTAAATATAGCTATACATGAAATGAACATGGGGTGCTGACAATGACTGCCATGAACGTGCGACCTTAGGATAAGGATGAAAAATTAATCAATTAAAAATGTATAATAGGAGATAACAGCCATCGAAGAAGTGCACTGCATAGTGCAAAGGGCTGATTGAGTACCAAGGAGGAGTAACTGTAGCTCAGTTCTTCTACCTTTAGTTGCTGTACCACATGGACCCTAGTACCAGCATCACATCTACTCTCCCACTCTCGTACTGAGAGCTGGGGTGAACCCTGTGCTGTCTAGAACTGCATCAAAAAGCTGCAGTCCTTGTAATACAATGGCAGACAGAAGGAAAAAAGAGATTCCCTAGCTGGATTATGGCCAGTGGACAAACAATCAGTAATGGGGGGATGAGCACTGCTGGATCCCATCTGTGGAGCATGGCTAGTTCTGGAGGGTCTGTTGTGGTTAACGGGGGTGTGAGAGACCTTGGGAGATCACCATTTGAGAGGGAGTGGGGTGAGGTATCGCTCCATATTCCCTGGTGCTGCCCGTGTACTGAGAGTTGTTACTGCTCAACCACAGCCCTCCTGTTATTTACAGTTACAATGGCAGCTCACACAGCTCTGCAAAGAGAAGAAAAATCGTGTCAGGGAAGGGACGGGTTAAAAAGGAGGAGGAAATGACAAGACAATCTCAAGAGAAACCTGGAGCAGCAGAAAAACACAGAAGCTGTAACACGCAGGGAAGATGGAAAGGAGAAGCAAAGCCAGCCTGCTGAAGGCGGCAGAGCAGCTGTGGGGAGGTAAGGGAGGCAGAGTGGCTGAAGAACATGGAAGTTGCGGAATACGATATCATTTTTGCTTTATGCAGAGATAACAGTAGATTTGAGTGTAATTAACTTAAAAGTCAATACTGCCCTTTATGTGATAGGAACATAGATCTGCAGAGAAACAGGCTTCATTATTTTTGCAGCTTACAGAATGACCTACTGTCAGGGAAAGCCACTCTTTGGCTGGCTCTTGTAAGGTACTGGAAGTGACAACAACTGTCCATTTTGGCAAAAGAAGGAAAAGGTTATTTTAAATGGACCAGAGCAGATGTTATTTTCTTTTGTTCCTCCAGAGGAAAAAAGACAAGAGCACACAAATGGAGAGTGAGAGGGAAAAGCTGCAGAGACAGAAAACACAGCCACTGTTGTGGTGCTGACTCTTCCTCTCCATCTCGTTTTGAAAGAAAGGGCACAGCGCACAGTCTTATCATTTCCTCTGAGATGATTTGTACCAGCATTCAGCTGCTCAGGGCACGGCTCAGCCTTTCTGAGCACCTTCACAGTCCTAACAAAAATGCAATCTTGGCTGCCTTAATCCAGACTTTGAAACAGAGGCACAAGCAGACAGAGGACAGAAGGGGAAACAGGGAGAAGGAAGAAAAAGAAAAGAGAACTAGAAGCCCAGCTGGGTGGAAATTAAGATTTCAGCCAGATCCTTTCCTTCAATTTCCCTGACTGTGTAATTTTTCCAAGATCAAGTAGAAGATACCCATCTTGGTAACTTAGTGAGGTTCAAGAAAAGCCTGAGCAGGGCAGCCCTGATGATTAACAACTTCCCAGAAATCTGTCCTTCTCACCTAGTGCCCATTGCAGACCCCAAATGGGCAAAAACCCCACTCACTCATCATTTTATCCTTTATTAATGACCTTCTAGTTTGCCACATACATGGATTTAACAGAACCCTGAGCCTGTGACAAGATGCCTTTTACTCCAAACAATTCCACGTATTTTTAACACTTTCATTACTTTTATTTTAAAAAAAAAATGTTGTGTGAGGGACTGAGTTCAACCCTGTATTACCCCAAATACCTTAAAGGTGTTGATTTCCACATTTTCACCTAGCAAAATCAGTCCTGTTTTAATTTAACATAGTGGGCTGTCACAACTGCCGCAGTTCAGGAGCTCCTACACATCCTTAGCTCCTGTCCCTGCTGTAGGGATGCCAGCAAGGGTGGGCACGGCACTGCTGCGAAGCTGATTCAGCCGTCACACTCTAATCCGCTGCAGTGTGCAAGCTCCCAGAGAGTGGTCACCTCCTGTAGGACAAGCTCTCCTTGTGTTATGGCTGGTTCTGGGAGAGGAGCGAGAACCGTGTGTATCCTGCTCCTGCACTTTCTTGGGCAGGGACCCCACAGCGTTATCACTCTGGCTGGCACCATGGCCATCCTCAGCCACTGCTCTCCCCTGTAAGTAGAAGGATTAGCCCGTGCTCAGTGCGTGAGCAAACATCTGTCCCTAAAATGCTGGGGAAGGGATCGCAGGACCACAGGGGAAAAAGAACAGTGAAAGGACACTCAGTGTCTCCTCAAGGGCAATGGTTAACCTCACACATTTCAACTGTTCCAGCCAGCGGCCAGGGACAGACAGCAGACAGGCAGACCCCCCCTCTGCGAGCAAGGCAGTAGCAGCCCTTCTGCAGCACAGCTCCCCTCTGTGCCCGCAGCACAGTGGTCCTGGCACTAATGCAGGAGAGAAACCAGCCCCATCTGTCCCAGCCCCTAGAGAGGGTCTGAGCCATGGGGCTGCTCACAAGGCTGTAGCGGCTGTGCCAGAACAGAGCATTGGCCCAGCACAAGGGGGGATAGGAGAGACGTTTCAGAGCAAGGGGGTCCCCTCACCTTGATTTGCAAGAGAGCGCAGCTGCTGATACGCTGGAGGTGGGTTGGATCCTGTCATCTGCTGCTGTCACTGTAGGGAGATGCACAATTGGAGCATCACGCTTTTGGCTTTGGGTCTGGAGTGTCTCCACACACACAAACTTCAGGTATCCAGCGACTTTTCCTTTTGAAAGCCACAGTGCTTCTCGGGATTAAATTTTAGCTAAAAAGGTCTTTTCAAGATTGTGATTTTCCACTTACTTGTGTATGACTCTGCCCCATGCTGCCTGCATTCTCGCTACACAGGGTGTGTAGCAGCACCCACCACCTGTGCCTGATGTGTATGTTTGTGGCATTTCGTTCTGTCCATGGCAGCCTGACTGGCTGAGGGGGTCAGCTGTTAATTCCTCTCTCCCTGTATTTGAATGAGGCCAGTCTCACCTCAGCCATGCCACCAGAAATACTTATGGTAAAGGTACAAATGTGAGGAAAAATAAGTTGTTAAAGTATTGACCCTGAAGTACAGAGTGAAGTAAAGAGACTCTCCTGAGAAGGCCTCCCCTGCTGTGTTTTATTAAACAAAATAACTTGGAGACACCGGAGAGTCAACTGTTTGCCCAGACCCCAGCGAAGAGATTTAATTTTTATTCTTCTCTTGCCACTGCTTCCTTTACTTCCGTGTGAAGGAAGGAAGATAAAAACACCTTCACAGGTTGGCAGGAGGGTCCTGTTCAGGCCCGTGCCTGGCGTCCAGGCGAGGGAGCTCACAGCTGAGGGTGCTGCTGGGTTTGGTGGGGGAAGAAGAGACAGGAACAAAGAAAGCCGGACAGGCTTTCTGCATCACGTAGTGACCCACCTGCGTGAAGTCACCTGAAGGACTGACATTTACATCTCCAGAGCATTTTATACTTCTTAATTTGGTGCCAACAAAACTGAAACACAGCTAAACGTATATTTACCTCCACTCCCTTGTAAAGTAGCGTATGCTGAATCAGTTTAGTCTTTGTTTTTCCTTTGGGACCGTCATGTTTTTTATTAATCTGGGTGTTGCTTTAAGAGAAACCTCAGAGGATGAAGGTCAGTGAAAGCTGAAGAACACTAGTAGCCAAGGAGCCTAAGAATGAAACCAGTAGTCCTTGATAAAAATAAATCATTACTGAAATAGAACCTTATCTTAATAGATATTTAACGCACTCTTTTTTAGGTCTAGAGCCCAAGAATTAAATGAGTGTTGACATGTGATACTGGAAGTTTAACTGCAAATACTCACAGAAGGACACCAGTCTATTTTAGACCATAGGGGTAATTTCTTGCTTTTCCATGAAAATATCCATTTTAAGTTTCTTTGCTTCCAACCCCTCAGGCAGCCCTTAGTCCCATTCCCAGCATTTGGAGGACGTTGTGATGACAGAAGAAAGGGATTGAAGGTCCCTTGAGAGGTTATCTAATCCATCTGGTTATTCAGTCCATCCAGGAGGATCAGCTTTACCTTGCAGATGTAAAAAGATCAAGACTCTCCCAGACTGCAAGACATGTAGTTGCTAAGCCAGGGTGAGAGGATTGTAAAGCTTTCCTGGAGCCTGACTCCAGCAGGGAGTATCTGTGCCCCAAAGAGAGATGCTAAAGCCAGACGTAGAAAGAATAAGAAGCAAAGCCAAATAGTGAGGCATCCTGTCATATCTCTGCCATTGCAACACCCATTGTGGGTACAGCACCCATGCAAGCTAAGGCAGCTTTCCAGAGTTGCTGCACCCACACTGAATGCTGAATGAACCCTCAGGATCTCAGTTGTAAGATTCTCACTTTGCACCAGCATTTTTACCAGCACGCCAGCAAAGGGTGACAGACATTACTGTGGCTCCTCAGGACCCGAGAGATGAGCATGAAATGTGAGAAAAAGGGCAACTGACATGAAAGCCTCCAAGCCTGCTCAGAAATGCATCTATCAGCCCAAAGAGAACAAAAATCAGGCAACTTTCGGAACTTCAGGTATACTAGGACACCAATGGACTCATCTGCAGCTTAATTTTGGAAGATTACTTTGGATAAATGATTTAATACTGGAGTGTATTTGAGATGTTCAGGATGTTGAAGTGGGGTGTGGTCCATTCTTTGTTAAATAAGGAGTCGTTAGGATGTTTTCAAACTACTTAAGCATCAACACAACCCGAGACCTGAAGTGGGAGGTTGGTCTTCCTTTCTCACACATCAGCTATCCAAACCCAGCCCTTAGCTGCTGTTGTCTAGGTGGAAAGCATGGCAGCTACCTACTTCTTGATCATCAGCTTAAAACAGTGGATTTCAAGACAAAGCTCAGGAATTAATTTTGCTGCTGTTTTTCAAAATGGACGTCTGCTTCTCGATCAGTAAAAGCACCTGTTTTTCTCTACCCAGATCACTTATTTCATAGGTTCTTGCAAATATTTTTAGTCTTCATATGCAAAAATTGCAAGAGTGATTTCAATTTAGGTGACAGATAGAACGGACATTCCTAGGAGAGCTGGGGAGCTCATGTTCCTACAGACAGTGGCACACAGGTTTCCATGGGCCAGTGTTGCCTGAGACTTTGCAAACAATGTCTGGAGAAGATGAGACACATGCTGCAAAGGAGCAGCTCTCCTCCTGGACACGTAACACTTCCAAGAAAAGGATGTTCTGTTCTCCGCCACCTCTAAAAACAAGACTGACTCTGTCATCTCCATGTTTGTTTTGCTACGGCTGGTATTTTTAAATTGTTTATTAAATGCAGTGGTGATTTAGTTGAGTGTTTGTAATAGCATGAGATCTGTGCCATTGGCTTGAGCCAAGAACCAGAAGGCATGCAGAAAAATTTCCCCTGTGACGCTGCCGCTGCCAGGCTTCCATCGCTTGCAGAAAATCCCTTTCCAATCACCCAATCCTTAATGCAATTCCCCCAACAACAACAACGGGGATGAAACTGCTGTGAGAAGTTGTCTCAGAGTCTAAACTTGTATGCAAAGGACCACTCTTTAATTTCACCGTATTTGTCAAGAATTGTTTTCCAAATCCTATTGTAACTACAATAGAGAAAGAGTTCATGTATAAATCTTCTCTCCTCGCTGCATTTACCAAAATCACAGGACTTGTGCTGCAGTACTATTGCACTGGAAACTATTATTAGGAAAGTTCATTACATTTCATTGCAGAAGTGACCAGACATGGAATGTATACAGCAAAACAACCTAAAGAAGAAATCTTAAAAGATCCCAATTCGGGAAGATGAAAATGCAGAGGTTTCCATCTGGAGACTGAAGGGAAGATTGTGCTTATGTAGTTACAGTGGTAAAACAAATACCAGAAAATATGGAAATCAGCTTTGTAATACTGAAATAAAGTCATTGCAAATTAAGTGACTGCTTACACAAAATACACTAAAGAAAAATAATTTTAAAATTACAATATTTCGACATAAATCCACGGAAAGAGAATTAAGCAAAGTCAACTCTTTGCTTAGTGAAATTCCTATAAAAATGGCAATTTTCCAGAAAGATACCTTATTCTCAGCATATTTTTACTGTGTACCAGGCCATAGAGTGAGAATGAATAAATGGTTGTTTACACAGTTTAATTAATGCTCCATGTCTTGCATTCACAGATAGATGTCTGGGACTCATGGCATCCAGCAATATGAACAAGCTACCAGGACCACATTTCACTACATCTTCCCATCACCCTCCATGGTCCAAAGTCACTTCTTCAGGGGAATGGGCAACACTTATGGCACCCTACTCCATGATTTCCCCAAAACCAAAAGCAAATCACAAGTAGTGCAAACTGTGTCACCTTTCTCTCTGCTGCTGCCCTTCCACACAGAGAAGATGGGTGACTGCCTTGCCCTGGGGAGTGGTGGGGTTTGTCTCTCAGCCCCCTCTCCCAGTTGCTCCTCATTGCTCACCCACAGCAAAGGTTCTGAGCTGAGCTGGAAAGCCACGTGAACATCGGTCCCTCTGCAAGGCTTGAGGCCACCTATGGGAGATGCAGCATGACAGCACCGGGGGAGACCCAGAAGAGAGACATGAGTAAGAAGGGTTGAGCCAAAGACCCACAAACAAGAGTTGAAGAGCCGTGATGAGTGACATCTCGCCTCTGTAGAAGGTTGAGCACTGGCCTGAACTACCAGCACTAGAAGTCCTCAGCAACCACTATCAAGCTGTACCAATCCTTTGATGGAACAGTGCTTGGCCAGGAGGTGAGGGAGCTCGACTTGAGCTGGAAAGGGAACCCAAACCACCATGGGCAAAGGAGCTGGTCTCCAGGAGGCCTGGGCATCAAAGTGATGGTGGAGAGAAAAGGGAGCAAAATGGGGACGGAAATGACAGGGAGTGCACGTGCCAGATGCGACAGGAAACAAAACGGGAGGCCAGTGGGAGGAACATGTGGTAGAGGAAAGGATGGAGGAGGCAAAAACTGAAGAAGGGAAAGGTAAACGAAGAAAAGTACTTACTCCACTTGAGGAGGAGGCACTGGCCCCTGAAAGACTACCAGTCAGAGAAAGCCCTCCTGTTGCCAAATTCCCCACACAGAAATGTGGACAAGAAAAATTTTCCTCCTGCTCCTGATGAAACAAATTGTGACAGTCCCTATAACAAAAGCTCCTGAAGCAAAGACGTCAGCATTGGCACAACAACAAATGGGTCAGAGCTGGTGACGAGTGCATTTAAGGTGACAGCAAAAAGTGTGGCTCTGGGGCCACAAAGGGTGGGAGAATTAAGAATTCAGTGTGAAACAGAGCTTGATGCATTCATTAAAGGGATTATATAGTGTGATCATCTGCAAATACAGGCAACTTGTTTCAGCAGTCCCAAAGACCCTCAACTCTCTTCCCAAATCCCACTGTGCTTTCTGCACCTCACTTTTGCCAACCTCTTCTGCTTTCATGGGCTCAGCAGCTCCACACTTCAGGAATAAAGGACAAGGGTGCAAAACAAATTTGGAGCCTATTAATGTAGCACCATACATGCTTATACTCTTACACAGATAAGACCAACTTTTTCACTTAGGAATACAGGGCAAATCATGGGCTACAAGAGTACAGACAGATCTATCCCAAAATAATGCTTTCTGTATATTTCAGGAATGACCCTTAACTATACTTAGGATAAGGAATTTGTCTTCATGTGATGAGCCTGACCTCATCATCTACAAAGGGAGAGGCAGTGAGCAAGTAGACACTCCTCGCATCTGCAAGGTCCAAATCACCAGTATATTTCATATATTTAAAGTACTGATCTGGAACCCATTGCCGTAGCGTCTGGGTGCCTCGTAGTCTGCCTAAAAATAAACAAATATCAGTTACCCAAGTGAATGACTCATAATCATACATTAGCCCCTTCCAGTGTGTGCGGGTTGGCTGGTTAATTAACTTGTAGTCTGACTAACAGATGATCCTAATACTATCCTTAAACTACCATTAAGCCACTTTAATTAGTATGTGTAAAAGAGCCAAAGTGCGCAAAGCTAGTAAACTAATCTCCCTTTCTTTCTTTCTTACATCACGAGCTAGAAAAAATTCCTTATTCCCAGACCAGAATTCATCCCTAATGATAACAAACACTTAGAGAGCTCTTTCTGTCCCACATGCAAAATATGGGCAGAGGAGCAGGTTTTCATCATAGCACCAGAGAAAACCCTTCACCAAACCATGAACCCAGTGTAAAATTAAATCCACTCTTCAGATACTTGCTGCTCTCCACACCCTCCACACTCCTAAAAAATACACAGTCTATTGAGCTGGTACTTCTGAATCTAGACCTCATGGGAAATATTTTTTTAAATAACCTAAGTATTTAAAAATAAAAATATTTTTGAATGAGTAGAACACTTTGGGATCTGAAAAGTGGTTCATTTCGTTGAGGGTTTTTTTTTTTTGAAAGCTCCTGTCTACACATAGGTATATATACACACAAGAGAATCTATCTGTCTGTCTGTCTGTCTGTCTGTCTATCCACACAGATATATGGGGCCATATGGAACTCTATTTGCCAAGCCAGACTCAGCCAAGGGGGAGCTTTGCTGGCAAGCATAGGAACATTTGCTGTCCTTTGACTCAGTAGCAGCCCTCTCAATGCAAGCAACGTTAGTTTAGTTATCACTCAAAAATGCAGAAAAAAAAATAAATCTGGGCTTAATTTCCTTAAAAAGCCACCATATTCAATTGTTCCAAGAAAAATAAATGTCACTTCTTTTTTGTTAAAAAAAACATACATCTTGTGGCATCTCTCTGTGAAGTGTTACAACTGTCTACCTTTAAAAGACACTTGAAGTTTAAACCCACGTCATACTCCATGTGCCTTCCAGTCCAAGCAACTCCTCTGGGGTGGAGAGGGGGATCCCGACAGGCACTCCCCATCTATAACCAGCTGCTATAATTGCACTTTCCTTTAGCTGGCTCCAGCATTTTCCAGGCTAAACCGTGCCGTTCTCACACGGGGAAAACTCTTTAGAAGTCAATACCGAACTACCTCTCCAAAGTCAATGAGAATTGACTTTTTCAGCCTGTCTGCAGGTGCTGCCCACGGTCGTTTTCTGCCATCCCTGCATTTACGCCGGCTTTGTGTGTACGAGTGAGTGAAGCTGCTCCCCGGTGACTGACTTGAAGAGACTTATTACTACCAACCGCTGCAGGAACTCTCTTCTTGCTCAAGTGATAAAAATGTGTGTTTTGGAGCCAAAGAACCAGACAGTCAGAGTAAAACACATTGAAGTTGATGAGAAAACTCCTACCAGCTTCAGTGGGAGCAGGAATTCACCCCTTCTCCTGGTGGCTAATGGGGATGTGCAGTCGTGCCTCTCGGCTTTGTGACTTCTTCACAGCTCGAGGCTCTGCTCTGCCGCCCTGGGGCGTGCGCGCACAGCAATGTCGGGTAAGATCAGAGCTCACATCACAAAGTGGTCTCATATCTACATCAATCTCAACATTTTTTCTGTACAGAAATACGTGCCGGTCAGTGCCATCTAATGAGTGAGAAAAACATCTGGCCTCATAACTGTTTCTATGGGCTCCATGGAGCTGAACTGAGATAGCTCTTTCAGGCTAAAAGCTCACGCACAATACTTCTCTTGGTGCTGCTACTTGAGTTTTCTATCAGCATTCCAAAATGCATGAAAGCGAAGATACTTCAGGTTTTCACCTTACTTTATTGCATACTTCAAAGCGATGCTCACCAGTGCCTACGTAATTATCTAAGTGAGATAATACAACAAACACTTTTCGAGCCACAGGACTGCATCAGTGGATGAGCTGTGCATATTACTTGTACTGTGGAAAATACTGTTAAAGTAAGTAGGGCTTTGTTCTATGTTATCCTTCAAAAGCTATTTTTTCTAAGAGTTATGGAAGTACATGAAAATAAATGGAAAAATGTGCCTCTGCAAACACAGTGCTCACCACAAAAGTCAGCCCAAAGGAAAAGAAATATTGCCAACATTGTTTTGTGTGGGTTTTGTTTCAGGGAAAATAATTAGCATGAACGGTGCAAATAGGCAATTCTCTGACCCAACCTGAGTCTGAATAAAGGCAAGAAAATCTTCACATTGTGGGTTTTTTTCCCTTCACAGATGCCTGTGAATTTCATGGGAAATTTTCAGCCCGAGGTTGGGAGAGTGTTAGAAAACACAGAAAATTTCACGTGCCGCATCTGACCCTTTTGTTTCCACTGAACGCTTTTCTGGATATATAATTGCAGTTTCCTTCTGAGCTTCCTTTTTACTCTTAGAAAAGAGCTACTCAGAGCTACATGGGAAAAAAAATAGCTGATTTTAAATGAAAGTAAGAGCAAAAACAATTATACGGAGCATATCCTCAAATTCATCCAGTGAAGATACTAGAAAAACAGAGGCGTTTTAACTATTTTCAGTAAAAATAGTGTGATACTGAAATTGGTATCATCCTTTCTGCATTAGCAAAGGCTGCCAGTTTGTGCTGGGGGTCAGGTCTTTCTCTATCTCTATGTAAGGGGGTTTTCTCATTTAATGAAGGCACATACATGTGAAAAGTTAGAAAACCCCTGTCACAAAACCAAAAGATGACTTCGAAAGACATTCAAACCACAAGTTTTATTTCTATCTAGAATATGTCATTTGTGCCAATGTACTGCATGCTGTCACATTACACTGCAGTGAAGTGAATTCTGCCACGAACGATATTAACAAAAGTTAGTTTCTATTTTAACTCCCACCTTTGGGCTTTGTGTCTGAAGTGGGTTTTTTCTTACTTTAAAGTTCCTAGGTAAAAAAACCCTTTAGGATTTGGTGGGTTTTTTGTGTTGTTTTTTCTTAATTTCAGCATCTAAAAAGGAATTAATCCCTTTTGCTTGAGTGAAGCCCTGTGGTGGGGTAAGAGCCCCTGCCTAGGTGACTGCACATACCAACATCCTCAGGGTGAGCTCTTCCCTTTGGTTCCCTGAGAGCATGGGGGAAGAGCTCCCCACATCTCCCTCACCTTCTGTTGCCAGGAGCTCAGAGGTGACGCTCATGTGCGAGTACCTCATCCATTGCTTGTCTGCCGAGAAATTCCTCCAGGATCTGAAGGATGTGGACTTGGCCACCCTGTTCTTTGTTGATGTCCTGAGGAGAGGAGAGAAATGAGTTGTATCTTCAGATCCTGCAGAAACATACTCAGGTAAATACAGTTACACTCCATTCATGTAAAACACACATGCTTTGGACTCATGAGGGATCAGACTTTTCTCCAAGTGGAAGCACTTCCCAGGGGCTACATACTCATGGCTGAACCAGATCAGAAATAGGATCTAAAGTCTGTAGATAGCTCAGAGTCCAGAGAGTTTGGCACAGATTTTTTTTCGTGATACCAGGTAACAGAGGGGTTTGGAACATCCTGTGATCATCTGGCCATGCAGAAGGAGCTAACTTACACCACTGCCGCTACTGATAGCGCTGTTGGTGTCACTGATGGCAGACAGATGGATTTCAAAAATCCCTTCCCAGCCCTGGTCTCTGTGATTCAGTAACCAACTGATCCTACAACACCCGTGCCAGCCCTGTAAGCCTCAGAGGCATGTCCTGTGCGTGCCAGAAGCACACGTGTCTGCGTGAGACTCAGCCATGCTGCCCTGCCTTATTCCCGTATCACAGCCCTGAAATACCTGCTGAGCACCATCAGCACCAGTGAAACTGTGTCAGTGTTGACGCTAGTTTGCAGCGGCAGCACGTAAACTCGGGCTTTGAGCACAGTCCTGAGGTACCTGGGTACCTTGGCATGAACTGTGCCTCAAGGTCTCGCACCCATCCTCCTTCTGAGATGCAAGAAGGAAAGTAGAGGCTGTCATGACCCCTGTCTCTACCAACCTTTCATCATCCGGATTTCACTTCATGAGGGTCCTTCCCCAGACACGTCCAGGCTGTTTTTACTTTTCCACTCAAAGGACTTACCCACCAAGCAAACTGGCAGGGGCAGGTCCAGGTAGGGGTCTCTCTGCACTAGGTTTTGGCATAGACAGTCAAACCAACCCTGAGGAGTGCTAGGAACATCTTGGGTTTTATCATCTGGTTATTCATCACCTGCAGGCCGTCAGCACTGGTCAGCTTCTGCAGGCTACATCAGGGGCTCTCTTGAAAGACTTGTCCACAGGGGACATCTGAAGAGCAGCTGCTGCACTGTTCTTCCCTCCCCTCCCAATGCGCTGTGCCGTGACGAGGTCCAACACAGATCTTGGCAAGACTCTCCTGCCCTTGGGCTTTAAACAGACCCTGAGTCTCAGCATCATGAAGCCCTACTTGGGATCCTCATACAGTGAAACAGACACATGCAATTAGCCAGATAAACAAGTAATACTATGTGCAGTAACATAAGTTTCAGATAAACAAGTAATACTATGCACAGTAACATGTTTTTTTTTCTGCAGACTATGTCCTTAAGGTGAGGCTGGATTCTTCCCAGATACTCGGGCAAAGCTGGGTTGCTGCCTCTTCCCCATCCTAGGAGCAATAACAGATTAGATTTGTGGAACTGAGATTTACAGTTCTGAGGACACCAAAATTTTGTCTAATTTGGTCAAGTGAATTCAGAATCAGAGGAGGACGGAGTGATGATATGAGCACAGAATCTTGCTTTCATAGCAACCACGAGCCCAAGTCACATCCCGCTTTCCTGCAGCTCCCCATCTCTCTGCGGTAACTGAGGGCAGGGCAGCAGGATGTGTGCTGCCCAGACCTTCCTACAGCGGGAAGTTCTCAACTCCTGCATGCTGATCAAAAGAGCAGCACAACAAAATGTTTGTCACACACCTCAAATGGGACACTTCTAAGTGGGTGAGTATCCATTGCTGGTTTTTTTCCTGCTGACCCACTAATGCCACAACTAAGATAGGGACTCACCTTCACCTTCACAAGCAGTAAAGTCCAGCAAAGGCTGGAGTGGTCAGATAGAGACAATCCGGCTTCAAACTGCCACCATGGGACTTCCTGGAGCTCCTCTGACAAAGCCCTTGGTCTCTGTGGCTTAGCCAGTCTCATGAAGATAAGACTACTCCTCTCTCCTGTTTGCATTTGTTTGGCTCTCACAGTAACTGCATAGGTTCATAGTAACTGCATAGGCATGGGGAGCTCTCCAAAAACCTGTGGTTTGATTCTTCTTGGGTTTTGGTAGTAAAAAAGCATAAAAATTTGCAAGTGGTTGATTCATGTTTTTAAAAGCCTACCTTTTCCTTCCTGAGCATTCCCATCATCAGCTACAGGTCACATCTCCCAGCAAACACCTTTACAGAAATGCAGCTTATTGCAACGTCCTTTGGCCAGAATATCTCAGGCTGGCTCTTGAGAGAGAGAGCAAATAGTGCCAGCAAAGTCCTTTTCAAGTGATACAACTGCATCAGCACCAGGACATTTGCCAGCACAGCTCTTTTTTGGCAAGAGAAGGGTAAAAAGCCATTGCTCTGACCAACGTAACGAAGCTGGCAAAACAGGAGCAGGGGCTGTTTCATCTCTGATACCATCTGTCTCCTCTGTCCCCCTTCTCCAGCCCCACTTTCTCTCACCACCACTTGCACACACAGTTTCAGGTCTGCCCAGAAAGAGAAGGGATGTACTGCAATCTCTTCATGTGGATAAAGCCAAAACGTCTCATGTAAACAAGTCCAAAGGACCTGTGAGAGATGCAGACCGTATGCTGCAAGTCCACTCCTTCACTCAGTCACTCATCACCTCATTGAGGCCACAACCCGACAGCATCTCCTCAGATCTCCTCGCCAACTACAAAGATTTTGTTTCAAAGGAAAAATGCCCTGAATGATCTTTGTGCACACAGATACTGTGTCCGCGATGAGAGCTGCAGCACTGCTGTTTCGTCTGTGGGGCACTGCTGAAAGAAGCAAACAGCCGAAAGCGTAGCTGCAGCCTGTTCACTTTAATGAGCAGTGAACTTCATGGCGGAGCAGGGGCTGTTTCATCAATAGCGTCATTAAGCAAAGCTCGTTGGCCCTTCCACCTATGAAAAAAAGGAGAGAAGTTCAACACCGAACCCTGCGCTAACGCAACTGCAAAATTACAGGTTAAAAAAGGAGGTCAAAAAGGGGAAGCTGGGGGGTGGGGGCGTGCTCTTTTGGCAGCAGCCCTAGCCCAGGCTCGCTGCAGTGACCCAGGTGGGTTTCCCTGGGCGAGGGCAAGCCGTCAGTGTTACAGCTTTGATCACGCTGCTTCGGCACAGCAGAGAGCGCAGGGAGACTTGGCACAGCCTGAGTGCAACTTCCAGTGCCTCTGCAGGCTCACACCTTGGCTTTCGTTTTAACAAACAGTGCGTGGTGCAGTCTGACAGTGCCTGGAAGGAGGATGTGCCGTAGCTACACATGTATGCAAGCAAACCGAGCAACAGATAGGAAAAACAAAGTATATGCAGCCACATCTCAGTTGACATGCAGGTAAAATCCTGATGATAGACTCTAATCCTTCTCGTTAACATACCTGAATTTCATCCTACGGTTTAGCAAGTTGATGCTGTTTAGGCAAAATACCACAATCAACATATAAGTTGGCAGGCATGGCAAATTGAAAAGGCTTTGAATAATGTTGATCCAATTCCTAGCTTGAAAGCCTATAGCTTACAAACAACATAACATGTAACAACACTGTGTATTGATTTCATTAAATAATAGCATTGGGTGGGGAGAAATTGCTCTGAATAGCGGCTTTTAGGAAAATCACTTTATAGTCCATAGTATCTGATAAAAATGTAGAGCTGGCAATTGAGACCAAGGGGAGAAAGAGCTGAATCAGAGGCCCCCGGGATGCAGTGCCAGTCTCTGCTGCAAGGGTGTGAGAATCCTGCAGCAAATTTTACTAATTCTCCTCCAGCCCTGCAGTAGCAGCATGTGACTGCAATCCCTCGGCCCCGCTCTGCCCTGCGTCCCCAGGAACTGATGCTAAAATCTTTCACTGCAAGACACAGCATCAATCCCTCCAAGCAGCACTTGTGCTTGGACTGGTCAGATTGTGCCGCAGAACAAAACGCTGCTGGGGCAGGCAGGAACATTTTGGGTAGGGGCTGGAGCTGCCCCACTGGGTTTTTACCAGCGTAACTAGACCAGGCTATCCCCAGGCAAAGGGGGGGCAGGCACTGGTCATCTGCAAAAGTGAGGTTCTGCCAGATAAATGTACTCAAACCTCTCCTCTGGTCCCCTTACCCCACACGAGACCTGGTAGGGAAAAAGCTGCCCACGCCGTATCCAAAGGGCTTTTTCCAACACGATTCCCTTAAGTACGTAGCGTATTGCATCACATCTCCAGCCGGTGCCGCTCTGCAGGGCGAGACCAGAGCCTGGCCTCTGCAATGCGAGGGAAAAGCCTCAGATTTGTGAAATTAGCTGCCACTCAGTGCGGCGTGGCCTGCATTCAGATCCGGTGGGGTGGCCGTTTAACCTCCCCATTAAGTTTCCATCAGGCAACGCCACTGGCCCTGCCAGGGTGGAGCCCTGTTAATTGGGCTTGTGACCTCCAGTTTCCCCAGCTCCTCTCATTCAGAGCAGCTCATAAAAGTGCAGACGCTGCCAGCCAGAATGTGCTATTAGTAGTATTAGTAGTGGCGCTGTTATTATTAGCTAGTCTTTTATTTATTTTTTAGGAAGTTGTACTGCTGGACTTCAGACCTGCCTGTAATGCTTTTCTAAGGAGGGGGGTTCGGGAGGGCAGACTCCCCGGCACCAAACCCATCATCAATCTATTTTGAAAACAAGATCGTGTTTTCCAAATACCACTGCATGACTCGCTTCTATTCTGCCAACACATTTTTATGGTGGTTTGGGAGTTTTAGGGGGTTTCTTGGTGGTGGGGGAGGAGGTTAATGACTGATAAGCGTAACAGCCTGCTTAGCAACAAGACAAGAGAAGAGTCTGTGCCCTCACCCTAGGCATGCTGAGTGAGTAAAGCCCGTCTGCACCAGGTGGGGATTGGGTCCCCGGAAAACCCTCTCCACTGGAATCCATTGCAGCTGGAGGACGTGCCTGCTTCAATACGCAGCAATAGCTGGAAGCAACGACGTCATCGGCCACGTGTACAGGAGGTTTGCTTGGGCGCACGCCCCGCAAACATGGTTAACCCCCCAAAAAAAGCTAGCGTGACTGCAGCCCAGTGAAATGTGGGGCCAGATTTTCTGCCGATGCTCTGCAAAGCTGAGCTTTAACTTCCCCATCCCGGCTGGAACATCTGCCTCTCCTGCAGGGCAGCACCCCTGACTGACCCCAAAGCTGGGGGTAAGTTCCTGCCAGCCCCAGCCTTGTTTGCCAAGTGCAAAGGTCCCGTCTGTCACTGCCATGATTAAAGATGAAGCTCAGCTACAGGCTCCACGTCAGAGCTGATCTGAGCGGTTTACAGTGCTCCAAACCCAAACGGATTTGCTCTGAACCTCAGTAAAGACCGGCTCAGGATCCAAAGCTGGTTTGGTCTCTAACTGCTGTTATTTAAGGGAGATGGGTGCTATCTTGAGGAAGAAATGAGCTGGCTGCTGGCAGCCTTCGTGGGCAGGAGCAGCAGGGCCAGGCAAGGACCAGCAGCCTTGCCATGAAGATGGTGAGGAAAGCAAAATATCAGCATTTTAGCTCACAGCTTTGGACCCTTGTGGGGGGGTTTCCAGCATTCAAGATGCTGTTTGCTTTCTCCAGGGGTCCCTCAGGAGCTTTTGGACAATTACAAACACATGCTGGCTTCTCTCTGGGCTAGAGGAGACAGGCTGGTCCTGCACCAAGGTCTTTCAGCAGCCTGAAGGAGCTGTGCTTACTGTGAGCCTCTGCACCTCCCCTGCCTCCAGCTTGGCACTAACAGAGGGAAAATGCGCTCGAGCAAGACGTGACAGAGGTGATAGCACAGACCTACAGCTCAGGAAACAGTCTCTACTTCTAGCACCACTTTTGCCTCCCGATGATCCCGTACAAGATGCCTGGCTCTGTGCCTCAGCTTTCCCCTCTGTAAAGTGGGCTAGTAGCCACCCTTCTGGTAAGCTCTCTGGTGGAAGGGGAAGCACTTCCAGTGCTATCACATGCCCTGGGATGAAGGCAGGTGAAAGGCAGCAGGTAGAGGTGCTAGCTGTATAGCAGGAACAGCAGAACAGGCCTTAAGACCCATTTTTTTTTCCTCAGTTTAAAAAACAGGAATCCTGGGCAAAAGAAAATAAGTGAAGTTAGGTGAGAAGCCAAGTAGCTGGGGAAGCTGAGGCAGAGACAAACTTCAGTTGGGAGTCAATTCACTGACACTGAAAAGCCTCTTCAGCAGAGGGTCTCATTTGCTCCAGAGACTGGGACAGTCCTGGCAGCAAGAAAACCCATGTGCTACTTTTAAATATTGCAGAAAGTCCCAGTTGCTGCAGGGAAAGGAGTCTTACCCCTAGGACAGAAGCAGACCGGCTCAGGAGAACGTGAGTGTGCTGCAAAACAAATCTCATGGAGAGGCTACTGGGTGCTTTGCTCATTTAAAACAGTGTTGTGCTTATTCATCTTAGTGCAGTGTCCCCTGTGATTGCACGCGGCTGCATGCAATACTGGAAGAGTTAGGAGAAATTCAATTATATTGATTTACAGAAGAAAGAGACAATAACAAATGTAATGGGTAGTTGCTATTCCATATTTTATCATGAGCCGTTAAGACTTTGGTTTCTAATATCCTCTACCTTTAGCGCAAGAATGAAATTAAAACAATCATTTTCAGGATGAGGCGCTTCTCCACGCAAAGCCCGGAGCTGCCAGCTAACCAAGTGTCGACACACATAAATCAAGACCTTCTTAAATCTCTGTGAATTCAGATGCTCAGTGGGAATCAATTGAAGCAAGTTTCTCTCAGAAAAGGTGCTTCTCAGTATAAAATATGCCAAGCGGGCATCCCACTTATGTGCAAATCTAATGTATTTATACAGTAGGAATAACAAATTTAAATATTTATATATGTATAAGTAAATGGATAAATATACAGTAGGAAACTGAATCTGAAGAGGCTTCTGTTTAATGTCCATGCTTTGAAGATCCCCCTTCCAATTACTAGGAAGGTGACCACGGTTACAGCAGGGAAATAGAAAACTCAAAATATTAAGCTAAAGCAAGCAGAGAATTCATAGAATCATGGAATCACTAAGGTTGGAAAAGACTTCTAAGATCATGAAGTCCAACCATCAAGCCAATGCTACCATGACTACTAAACTATGTCCCAAAGTGCCACGTCTAACATATTTTTTGAACACCTCCAGGGATGGTGACTCTACCACTTCCCTTGGAAGCCTGTTCTCATGCATGTGTTTGTAGTTGCTCCTGAGGGACCTCTGGAGAAAGAAATTTTTTCCTAATAGCCAATCTAAACCTCCCCTGGCACAATTTGAGCCCATTTCCTTTTGTCCTATCACTAGTAACTTGGGAGAAGAGACCAACACCCACCTCACTACAACCTCCTTTCAGGTAGTTGTGGAGAGCAATGAGATCTCCCCTCAGCCTCCGCTTCTCCAAACTAAACAACCCCAGTTCCCTCAGCTCCTCCTCATAAGACATACTCTCTAAACACTGATCTGTAGCATGTTCTAGGTACCAATGACCAAAACCTGGTTGATTTTAGGAGAGACTTGAAAAAAAAGACAGATTTTTGAGAGGAGCGACAAAATCCATCATCCAGACTTGAGGTTACCAGCTAAGAAATCCCTGGCATCTCCCACTGCTGGATACAAGTGACAGTTTGATGTGCTGCTGCCAGATGTATGGCTCCACTTTCACAAGGAATAAAGCCTGAGCCCCTTCTAACTGGGCTTTCCTCCTCTAGCTCACCCGTTGTTAGAGATCACAGTACCATGATGGCCCAGATGGAAAACAAAGAGCAACCAATTCTCCAGGCCTCTTCCTTTCAGCAAGTAAAATCTGAAACCACCCCGTTCATGGGTATGCTGCTAGCGGAGGAGTTTCCTTCCTCAATATTCATATTCTGCTGGGGTCACACGACCAGGCAGCCACTCTTTCTCACCTAGCCTGAATATGCCTGCCCTTTATTAAAAGCAAGGGCTAAAAAGCTGCTGAGGCACGTTCCAGCATTGTAATATTGTTCTGAATAGAACAACGATACGATGCAACTCTTGCTTCTTGAGGTAAAGCATTTTTGTGTTAATTGTTGTTTAGGAGCCCTGCTCAGTCATTGAGTGAATGACCATTGGTTTGCAGCATCTTATGCTACGACTGCATGCAGTTCATGGCAACTTAACAGAATATTTATAGTTGAGATTAATAATTTCCCTGCTCTTTTTCTTAGCTCCTCGCTATCATCTGACATCTTGAATGGCTCCTCCTCACCCACTGCCTGGTTCGAGCTGCCTTGGCCAAGTGATGGTAACAACTTTTACCAAGCTAAAGCATGGCCTTCTGTTCCCAGAAATTGGTCTTGGGGTCATACATCTGTCTCCCTGATCCCATCAATGCTGAAGGCTTCCCCAAAACCCCCCCTCAGAGATTCCAGGGTAGCTTGTGTCCCCTCTGCACAGAAGCTGGTGGGACCCCAGCACAGCTCCCATGGGACATGAGGAAGACTGCCCAGCCTTCCTCCAGTGAGCAGACTGGGGTGCTGCTTTGGCTTGCAGCTGTCTGGCACTTCTCCAGGTGATGCTTGCTTGCTTTTTAAAAGCAAGCCACCCACAGCCCTCTTCCCGGTGAGCTGTGACGTGCAACAGCATCTGCTGAGCTCCTGCCAAAGGTGGTCTCCCAGCCCCTGCTTTCTGCATGAAGCCTGGAGGCACCTTGTGGTCCAAAGGCATCAGTGGGCAGAAAGCAGCTACCTGAGCCCTGGACATGGACCCTCTCCAGAGCACTGACCCTGCAGGAGGCCTCCAAAGTGCCTGTGGTTTCTCCCAGGAAACCCCTTCCCTTGGGGTGAGAAGATCCTAGAGAGCAGTTCCATCCATCAGGCTCTTCCCTCTGCACCAGAGCACAAGGTTTTGCATTGTGGATGGATGGATGGATGGTTCTGTACCTCCACCTCCTCAAGAATGCAGAGCTCCTGCAGGGCAGGGGACTGAGGGCTGGCTATGCCCCATCTGGAGCCCAGAGCTCATTCCATGGGTCCCTACAGCACTTTCGGACCATCTTTGAGGAAGGAGGGCCTGAGGTTTGGGCAGAGGGTAGGTGGGAGGGAGGGGACTCCGGGGAGTCCCTGAGGTGAGGGGCCAGGGTATGAGGGGAAGCAGCAGCTGCAGGCTTTCCCTGGGGAGCAGAGAGCTGAGAGACAAGTTTCAGTGCCAGATTTAAAGGCACACGCTTCTCAAAAGTAACTCTCTGACCGCCCAGAATGCCCTAGGCCAGCCCGTTGCTACTTGCCTTCATTTTGGGGGGCTGATCACCCTCGCTCTTGTCCCAGGTCTCTCCTGTGTAGAACTTGTAACTTCTGTGGGCCTCCAGTTCATCTCTGCTCCCTGGGATCCTTCAGCACCTCAGAAGTATGATCACACCAGTACAGGACACTCAGTCTCCCTGCTAGACTCGCTCCCCCTTTCGAGTTCACTGTCCATGAATTTGATAATTCACAGATTCAAATATTCTACCTTTTGCCATTTAACCTTTGTCAGCAAAGTTAATTTGCAGAGGCAGATTGTGAGCTCTGTGGGACAGAAACCACATTTTTCTACTGTGTTGTACATAGTAACAGTTTCTATGTAATATTCCATAGAAATGAGAGACTTTATAGGGTGGGCTAAATATAACAGCTCTAATGAAGTTACCTCTGGTCTTAAACACAACATGCTGCCCTCCAGCCCGCAGAGCTTCAGCATATGCATTGTTCTCCCTCATTCGAAATACAGGAGGGGGGTGACTGCTTTTCTGTCCTCAGGCAGGTTTACCTGTCTCCTTTTTGGCCTGTGAGCTGCTTCAATACATCCTTCGCTTTCTAAATATCACACGGTGACCCCTAGGAAATGTCACAGCCCTTCTTTGCCACTTCCTCCCACCCAAGGCAATTCCCAGCTCTGTCTCACCACTCCCCGGCCTCCTCATCCTCATCCCTGCCATTGCAAGAGCCCTCTACTCCTGCCCTTCTTGGCACCTCTAGCCCTCACTCAATCCCAGCACTACCCAAATCTCAGCAGAAAACAGGTCTGCCACCTCTGGCCACATGCATTTTTTATTTCCTGTTACTATCACTAAAAATGAGGAGATAAAGCTTAAGCGAAAGAAAACAAAATCACCCTCCAACCTCGGAATGAACAAAGCTGAGCATTGCCTGGTTAGGTAGAGCAGAACTGAAACTTCCCTCTAAAAGCTCCCAGCATAACAGCTTCAAAACCAAGGAAACTTCAATGACCTCAGCTAATCATGCCCATGAATTAGGCTGCTCAGGCTGATTCCTTACTTGTGAGTTACGTGACTTCACACAGGGCACAGCTGTGCAGCCATCCAGGTTAAAAACATGCACAACTGCTTCCAGGGTTGCAGACAGCAACAGCAGACAAGGGATTCCTGCCCCGCCCGAAGAGCGAGTGCCTTGGATCACTGCACCCTAACGTGTAAAATCATTAAATGCATTTATTTGGACCATCTGCTCCCAGAGCTGCAGCGTGAGGGCAGGGGAGGCTGCCTGCAATAGCTTGTTGTTTTCTAGCTGCTTATCTGGAACCCAAGTCACAGCTGACTGGTGGTCCAGAACTGAGAAACGAAAGACACCCAAACGAAATGCAGTCAGCTCGAGCACTGCTTTAGCATTTCGCTAATGGACCGCCTCACTTAACATCACTTAAAATTTGTTACACATGCAGAGGAAAAGAGCACTCCAGAAGTTAACAGATGCACAAAGATAAACAGTGGCTTAGCTAAAATTGTATGTAGATACAGGAAGGAGAAAATCCAGTATCGTTATTATACATTTCAGGCTCACAGATAGTAAGAATCTGATTTCTTACCTACTATCTGCATTCTCTTCCACCGCAGCCAATGTTTGGAGAACCCAGATAAGCAAAGAGCACCTGATGATGTGCCACTGCAGATGTAGTGGTGGCACTTGCTATTTGCACAGAATTGTCTTTACTGTGTAAAACTGACATCGTGGCCTTATAAAACAAGCCAGAGACCCCTTCCCACACTCCTTTGTCAGAGTAGAACTATAGAACTCTACCTATTCTATAGGTAGAATAGGTACAGACTCATTCTCTGAATAAGGGGAGAAGTTCCTTTAAAATACCAATTTTGCATTCCCTGTGAAGGCCAGGTCCAGCCCATAGCTCTCCATACTGCATGCATTGCAATAAGCTGTAGATCATCATTTGGCAGGAGACTTACCCGCAGGTTGCCAAGCTGTCCAGGAGCTAGTAACGAGAGACCTCGCCGCCTCCGGCTAACCCAGACGCTTGGGACCTGTGGACCACTGTGCACCGCTCTCCCTCCACGAAGCAAACACTGTTCGATCCAGGTCATGAAGTCACTCTCGTTGGCAACAGTGAACGACACATCTGGCTGCTTCCCAAGTTGCAGCTGAAAGCCTCTTGGCTGGGGTTGTTTTGTACAGTCCCCACGGGCCCCCTTCACAAAGGGCGACCAGGCCGGGTGGAGGCTGCTGGTCAGTTGGCTGGTTCCTGGCTAGTGTTCCAGATAGCAGTAGAGCGTTATCTGTCTCAAGGGGAATCTCAACTCAGAATGTTGAAATTCCAAGTAATAGATCAATTTCCTGCACTAGACCTGGAGCTCTGTGCTTGCTGGGGCCCAAGCCGCTCTCCACACTGTCACCAGTAGCCAGCCACCTGCCAGCCCCGAGGTCTCCAGATTAGGACTGCAACTTGACTCCAAAAAAAAACCCCAAACCCTTGCAACATTCTCATTTTCTGTTTTACCGCTCTAAACTGCTGTTTGCTCAAGCAACTGATTGCGTTCAGCCGTCACCGCTGAGCAAAGGCTGCTCGGCAGCCACGTCCACGCTGGCACCCACAGCACGAGCCCAGCTGGAGAGTGTGGCCATGTACCCAGGGGCAAGAGCTAAACCAAAGGGACCACAGGAGAGAGGATCTTCCTTCTGCTTTGCTCTCTATTCTCTCTTTTTTCCTTTTAGCCCTTTCATTCCTGCTTTACCTTTTTCTGCTGCTTTCTTCCCCCACTCTCCTCAGTCATGAACCCTCCCTTGGTTCGACCAAAGCCAAGTAGGTCCAGCCTCTGACATTTGAGGGCTGGTTTAGCTCAGTGGGTTGAGCGTGGTGCTTGAAACACCAAAGGTCGTGGGTTCGATTCCCGTTTGGTTCTCACGTGTTGCCTGACCTAGTTGAGAGGTGGTCTCCCTGCCCACAACAGGGAGGCTGGATTAAAATGATATCTAAGGTCCCTTCCAGCCCAGGCCATTCTATGATTCTATGAATCTAGGATTTGCAGCCCCAAGCACAGAACTAAGCTGTGCTTTTTCTCAGGGAAGGAGCATCAGCTCCCCCACCAAGATCAGTCTCTAATCTCCGCATTTCCATTTCCCTCCATAGCTTTTTCCCTGCCAGTCCCAGAGGGCATGAGCTGTCTGGGTGAGGTTAGGTTTGGGAGCAGCAAGCAGGTGCCTGAGGAGGCAGAGGACAGTCTTTGGTTGGGCTGTGGGTACCTGAGCTTCGATGCTAAATCCACGAGTCCTTTGTGGGTGCATGTGGGAGGATACATCCCTCTGTCCAGCCGTGTCTGGACCTGCAGCTCTCCCTTCCCAAGCTGGCATCTTTGCTCACATCATCACCACATGCTCTGCCTCCAGCACTTGCTCAAAACCAAATAGGATTCACAGTGATTCAGCTGGAGGTACCTATATCCATCACTCCCAGTGCTTCTCCATGCGACAGTGAGCAGATACTCCTCAGATTCAGTTTATGGCAAGAATTCTTTCATTAAATCCTTACCAGAAACCCCTCACGTTATTCACGCTGCTAACGCAGTGCAAGGCTGAGATTAATCCAACAAGCAGCGACCAAAAAATTCAGATTTATTTTTAATAAATGTGAGGAAATACTTGGCTGCTGATATACCCATGGCCTTGTCTCCGGCATCACAAGGAATTTCTGTTTTCCCTTTACCCAGTGCCTTCTATTTTCCAGGATGTGAAACAATTAATCATGGAAGGAGGTGGAAGCGCTCCTCCTCGCTCCTGGAGAGGGGGAGAAATGAGCTGCAGTACACTTCTAGCCTAAGTAAAAAGCATCAGGATAACAGTCTGGCACCAAGTCATTCTACAGCAAAATTAGAAATGATCTCCACTGCAACACAAACTGGAGCTGGCTGGATATTTGTCAGGGTTTTGGCATGTGTGGGTTGGGGTTGATTGGGGTGGGGTTTTTTTTTGCTTTTATATGAATTAATTTAGAAATGGAATGCAGAGGTGCCTCTTTTATAGCGGCTCAGCTCAGAAAATGTTGATTTGCAGTTTTTGCTCTTCTTGCTTTCACTGCAGCAGCCTATTTCTAGGCCACAGACACACTTCCTCTTTACTAGTTTGTAAGGAATATATATGTGTTTGTTTGTTTTCCATGTTTGTATTTCAGACCTGCTTTTTTTTTTTCCCCTCTCCAGGCATTCTTATTGACAGATGAATACATATGACAGCATCTCTTTCCCACAGATCAGGAGGGCTGCAACTATATGTTCAAATGCTCAGAATAATCCATTTTTTAACCGCACATAATATGGGAGGGGAAGAAGAAGCATCATAACCCACCATGGGCGATCAGGCAGGGTAACAGCGTGTACACAAAATGGTCTGTAGCAGCTCTGGAATTACACTGTGCCTGTTTCTGAAAGCTTAATTTGTCATATCATGATTTTGTATAGCAGAAGATCCAGCTGCAGGTTTAAATCATTGTATTCCTGACAGGGCAGCTCACAAAAATAATCTAGGATGTAAACCAGCATTGCCAGGTGTATTGTTTTCAGCAGGCCAGGTAAGAGCAGTTTTGCCAGAAAGGGTTGTTTCAAAACAACAATATGCCCGTAGTTCTGGAAACTTAGAATCAGGTCTGAAGTTCTTGAGTCAAGAGCAATCTTCTGGTCTTTTCCAGCACTTAAATATCTGAGGATGCCACAGGTTCATCTCCTTTGCCAGAGGCAGCGTTGCCTTAGTTAGTCCCATGCTGCAATTTGGGACCAGGCACAGGAAAACCAGACTAGATTTGCAGGCAGGATTTGCACCCCTGATGTATTATGGGTGCAAAGCTCAATGCTCTAGATGAAACTAAAGCAATGAGACTTATTAAAATCACTGCTTCTCCTTCAAAAAAGTAATCCCTTGGCCTTTATCACAGGAAAATTAGCCACTGACACACAGAGCTTTGAGACCACAGGGCATCAAGTGGATAAAACTAGCAGGTGTAAAGGAGAAATGAGATATGAAATTAAATAATGGATTATAACACTTGTCTCTTGCCTGCGAGAATTTGGAAATTAGGAGACAGGAAGGTGCCCAGCACCAGACATACCATCAAAAAAAGGCTCATGGAAGATTTTATTTTTATGAAGACATGCTCAACAGGAAGACAAGCAAAACATGTCTCTAAAACAAATATAATTTTTCACAGTCAAAAAGATTAGTCTTGCTCAATAGTCTACAGCTAAGTGGGAAGAGCTGGTTATTAGGTGGCACTAGAAAAGAAACAGAACAACGCTGCAGTCTTAAAAATAATTGGAGGAATATTGCTTTCATGTAAAGACAGAAGTTGCTAAGCTCTGAGATGGCAGACCTATATCAGACCCACAGCCTAGTGAAATGACTAGTTTAGGGCTAGACTGTAAGAGCTGTCAGAAGCACAAAACTGGAAAAGAGCCTGCTGAAAGAGTCCAGTAAGGATTCGCCATTGCTGTAGATCACAACTGGAAATCCTAGCCAGAAAACCATGGTGGACCAAATGAGCAAATCCAAGCCCCAGGAACCTGAGATGCAGAGCCAGAATTGCAAGATCCGAGAAAAGATTTTTAAAGCCCAGTGTGTTTGCACAAAGGATTTTCCACCCAAGGTGGAAGTACTCATGGGCTTCTGCAACTCTCTTGCATAGAAACATAGAATGGCCTCGGTTGGAAGGGCCCTTAGAGATCATCTAATCCAAGCTCCCTGCCATGGGCAGAGATGCCCTTAACTGGACCAGGTTGCTCAAGGCCTCATCCAGCCTGGCCTTGAACATCTCCAGGGAGGGGGCATCCACAACCTCTCTGGGCAATCTATTCCAGAGTCTTGCCACCCTCATACTGAAGAATTTCTTCCTAATATCCAATCTAAATCTATTCTCCTTCAATTTAAATCCATTTCCCCTTGTCCTATCGTGGACACTCTTGTAAAAAGTCCCTCTCCAGCCTTCCTGGAGGTTCCTTTTGAGTATTGGAAGGCAGTTATAAGGTCCGCCTCGGGGTCTTTTCTTCTCCAGGCTGAACAATCCCAGCTCCCGCAGCCTGTCCTCATAGCAGAGGTGCTCCAGCCCCTGGATCATCTTTGTGGCTTCCTCTGAACTTGTTCCAACAGATCCACATCCCTCTTATGGTGGGGACACCAGAACTGGACCCAATTTACAAGAACGTGGTGAGGACCCACAGAAACATACCTTGAAAGGAACCAGGGGAACTCCTGCAGGGAAAAAGTGGCTTCAGTACAAAGATGAGGAGAGGAACCGCTCATATTTCTCAAGAAGCCAAGGCATCCAGTGAGTGAAACGTCAGTGTGAGCATGAAGGTCTGTTATAGACTTCTGTGAGTGGGTAGACGGGGTTGCAATAAAAGGATTGAGAAGAAAATGTAACCATGATCATTGCTGACCTCGGCTATCATGGTAAGAAAATAATTCCTGTTGTAGACAGAAGCAAGCTAGATGTCAGAAGAAAACAAACTATTGAAGAGTTTTCTTCAAGTAACAAGTTCCTATTCCAGGGCTGAAAACATCTTAAGCTGCAGCACTTGAGTTCACCTCCCCCAGATATCAGAATGTCCAGTATGGAAACCTGCATCTGCACTGCCTGTCCAGGGTCCCTCGTGGTTAAGGGAGGAGAATGGGCATCTCTGGGATGCAGTTCATCTCAGCTAGTTTAGCAATCTAGCATAGGAGGAGATGATTCGTATCCTAGAAGCTTCGTATGCTAGAAGTGGGTATTTTTCTCCATCAGCTAAAAAGGGAGGCTTTACAACACAGGTATCTACACATGAGCTGGTTGGTCACCATCATCTGAAACCAGGGTGGGATTCATCTTTTTTTACTGAATGCAAATTCATATCTTAAGAAAGGAGCTTGCAGACAAAGAAAAATAAAGAGAAGTAGAACTGAAGAAAGGGGAAAAGAAAACAAGGTAAAAGCCCAATTCCCAGTAGTAGATGAAGGCAATGCAAAAAGTGAAATGTAAAACAAAAAAAAGACAAAATGAAAAAAATAAACTAAGCTAATGTTTCTGAACATATTGAAGGAAGCCAGATGCACAGGCCAAGGCTGGCACAGGCCTGCTTATGCTGGGAAAATATATATTGATTTTGGATCATTGTTCTTAGAATCCAAAAATAGCATTTTTAAAGATTACAAACCAGTAATCATGTGGTTCCCTGTCTAAAAGTCTATCTGCCAGTCATAGCGTAACACCTATGGAAACAACAAACCAACCACAGCTTGAATGTTACAGGTTTAAGCATTTCAAGTGGAAAAAAAAGTATTGTGAAAACAACTCCTCTGGGCCCAAAGCAATTTGGCTCAGTCTGGGATCTTCAGCTTATCTACTTCATGGGAAGCAATGCCTGCAGTCCCAGCCCAGCACACGAGTGGATAACAAGGTGTTATTATGGGTGCTGGGGGCTGATTCCACGCTCGTTGTGCCTCCAACGGGATTACTAGAGGGAGCCAGACCTAAAAGAGAAACAGGAAACCATGTTCATCTAGAAAAAGGGGAGATGGCAGCTCTGGTTGTCCAAGCTGCAGAGGGAGGACAGCTGGGCACCAGGGAGGACACGTCGGCCCAGGGACACTCGAGGTGCACAAGAGCTCTTGGATTACTTGATCTTAAAGGTCTTGCAACCTAAACATTTCTGTGAGTCTAAGGCCAGCCCCGAGCACGACCAAATCCTGCTGAGTTGTTTCTTTGATGCTGCGCAAGTCATTCCTTCAGGACAGTGGGGATGAACTGTAGTGTCCCAGAGCAACTTGGTCAGAGCAGTTTTGGCAACAGTAAGAGTTTGCAGCCAGAGACAAGAAGAAAATGTCTTCCTTCAGCTGGCAGGAATATTTTTTTAATATAACTCTTACACTAAGATGCATCCAAGTCATTACCCCGGCCAGGCAACTGACCCCAACCCAACCACCACCACCTACACGTGTTGCCGGTGTGAAGAAGCTGTTTCCTGACACCTGGACATCTCCACCCAGTGCTGTGGCCATAGCTCCATGACTATGGCTGTGGCCATAGCTCCATGAGCTACCCAGCGGGAACGGGCTGGTCCCGGGGCAGGGGGGCAGCATGGCCATGGGGCCGGGCAGTTGCTGTTGGAGCCACAGTCCCCTCTGGGTCTCTGCTGCTCCTCTGCATCCAGAGCACTGCAACCCCCAAGGTTTCCCATTCAGAAAGTCGGAATTTTTAGCTCTTGGTAGCGGCACAAGAGACGGTTGAGGAGGGAGAGGGGGACGGAGAAGAATTTGATGCTGTTCTGAGCACAGTGAAAACTAGAGAAAGAAACAAATAATTCTGCAGAGGTAGAGAAGCTGATTAACAGCCGACTTCCTTCTTAGAGTGGCAGCCACCAACATCTGCTAATGGCAGTAAAAGTCCTCCCACTTTGGCTACATATCAGCTCCTGTATAAACTCATCCCAAGGCTGACAGGCATTCTGGGTTGGCTGTTTCAGTACGTTTTATTGCTTCAGCGCTTGCAAAAGGGAACAAATTTGTCTCCCTGATGGCTAAGAGCCACACGTAACCTGCAAGCCTCACCCCTCACTGGGGTTTAAACTCCCCTGAATCCCTCTTCCCATGCCCACCTGATGATGCTGCCCCAGGCTGCCAGCTCCCAGCCCAGCATCCCTACCAAGTCCCTGCATCCCCGCAGGGGACCTACCTTTTTCCTGATGAGGGGCTTCATGAGGACGAAGGCTGCAGTGAGCCAAGCCCTGGGCAACACCAGCCAGAGCTCGCAGCCCAGGACCGGCAACCTGGGGCACTTCCAGCAGGGCGGAGGAATAGCTACGACTTCTGCTAGAACTCCTCTGCAAGGGATTTGAGACGTTAATGGGCTTTAATTTTCCATGAATTTGCAAAAAAGGTATCCTGCAAAGCTGCAGATGATTGTTCATGCTTCCTCACCTAGTCTAACATTTATTATATTTTTCAAACAGACATTAGTATTAATTTAATCTCGATTTATTTTTTTTCCTGCAGCAGGCTATAATTAAATGTCCTTTTCCTGTGACATTTGCTGGGATACAGTGAGGCCAGTGCATTTTTAAAGACTCATTCGGTATAACTAGCATTTCAATTAGTGTAAGTGCATGAAGTAAACATTTTAAAAAACCAACACAGTCACTTGAATTCATACACATGGGACAGTTTTATTTTTAATTGACTGCAATTTTTTTATTTTTTCAAAGGAGAGGAAGTCTGACTGAGTGGTGGAACTCCTAGCAAAGTATGCATGTTAAAGCATGCTGGATTTTTCATTTTCTCCTCGGAGCTCTAATACATTTTCCTTTCCACACCTGAAGCTCCATGTTGACACTTCATCTCTGTGGTGCTGCCCGTACTTGGGGAGATTTTCAGACAGAAAATTTCCTACTGAGCAACACTGTTTCACTGAATAAAGCTGCTTCACTTTTGGTCCACCACATCAACATGCCTGAGCATGGATTGGGAAAGGCACATGTAATATTTTCAACGGCTTGTCCTTCCTCTTTAAAAGCAATCACAGGAAAATATGGTATTCTCCATTCTATTTTTCAGGGAACATCTCTTAAAAATGTCTCCTCTGGGGGTTCACAGATCCCAGCTCCCTACTGAGAAGGAGGTCATTAAAGTAAGAGTCACATCTTGCAGTGTATTAGTGCAGCATCTCACACAACAGACCCCTGACCTTGCTCGGGGTGCTGCGCATGGGGAGGCAGCGCTCTGCAGCAGCAGCAGTCATTGAGCCTTTAATAAGTTGTCTCAAATTACCATAGGAGACATTAAGGAAAGGGACATTTAATTACAGTTCTCTGTTACAGGCGAAAAAAAAAGCAACGATCATTTTAATCTTATCTCCCACAAGCGTGGAAAAGGAAGAGCATCTTCCTCCTGACATTTAAATCTCCTTTCTGCACCACTGGTGACGGAAGCTGAAGGGCAGTGGGACAGAAAAACAGCCCACAGGTGAACCCAGCCCTGGAAAATCAAAGCTCGACTTTTCCAACCCAATATAAAGGCACATGCAGTACAGCACTTGGAGAGATTGTCCTACTTTGACAAAGCTCCCCCTGTTCCCACAAGCACAGCTCAGAGGACAACGTGTCTGTCAGGGCTCCAACGCCTCTGGGCTTGTTGCAGGAGCCATGGGGAGAAATGATGTGCTGAAGGTGAAGAGACAGGCTTGGGAAAAAGGTGAATCCAAGCTTTCCCTGCAGAAACCAAAGGCCTGGAGGCTGGCATTTAAAGAAGGATGTCCCTAAAGGGATTGCTCAAAAGCAGATGCAAGAAGGTCCTGACACGGCAGCAGCAGCAGAACGCTGTGTGCAAGCACCTTGCCCTCAAATAACCCAGCCGGGCTGCAGTAAATCGGGCAGGTCTTTGGCCCTAGTTACCCACAAGACCTGGAGAAACATGGGGACGGTGCTTGAGAAGAAATCCTGCATCTGCACCACTATTTCTCTTTCTAATAGTACTGTTGCAACACCAAAATGAAGCATGATTACAAAAGCCAAGACTATTTCTAAAAATAAAGGAAATACCAGTAAATGCCTACGTATGAAATACAGCATTTTATCTAGCACTACCAATTGAACTAAACGCTGTGCTGCTCGCTCTGCCGTTCCCAGAATAAGCACAGTGTGTCTCCAATTGATTTACCCTTATTGCTCATTTTGTATTGGGGTTTGCAAATTCCTCTGCCAGCACAGAACATAATTTTTCTCTGCTGCTGATGGACAGTAGCAGGCTGACTCCGATAAATCCCACTTGGTCAGAATTGAGTATATCCATAATCATTCCTTCTAACCAACTGCATGAAACACTGCCGGCACTGCATTCGCAGGAGGCAATTTCGGTTGTTGAATTTATCCTTCCCTTAGCCTCTTCCACACATCCCAGAACTTTGCCATTATTTTAGATGCTGGACATGCTTTTCTCAACTCAAGTGCAAAGCAACCCTCTGCAGGAGGAGAGGAGCTTTTAATGCCACCACCTCCAGGTGGAAACTCACCTTTAGGAAGGCTAAACCCAGCTCCTTCTCCCACTTCAGCCGACGGCCTTTGGCTTGAACTGGAACCCAACGGCCCCCATGTTTGGGGCAAGACTTATGAACGTGTTTATTTTTGTGCAGTCGGTTACTACACACTGGCAAGTGTCCTTAACATGACACTAAACTCTCTTCTGGGGCTGGCATTTCCTACCCAACAAGGCCACCCAAGGACTCCTATTAATTATTCCCCAGCCACACTCAATATTTGCTGATGGGACACCCGACTGGGGGTCTGCACTCCCTTTCCCTGCACATGGTGAACCTCACCTCTCCCTTTTTTTTTTTTTGATCAAAGTTCCAACAGGTGGGTACCAGAGATAAACCAGGGAGGATGAGGAAGACAGCAAGTTAAAGGCTGAAGCTGACCTGCCCAGCATGTTAATGAGGATCTTCGCTGCGCTGCCGCGCTCGCTGCCGGCAAACCATTTCCCCATCTCTCCCTACGGCAGCAGAGGTGGCAGGGGAGAGCACTGCAGGGAACACAAACCTGTCAGCGCTGCCTCTTAGTCGAGGGCAACATCTAGAAAGCTCCTCACTGCAGGAGGGAGGCAGCACGCTGGGCCTGCAACGCCCCTCCGAATCCTCAAGAAGGGGTATGGGGACCAGATCCTCCCCTGTGCCCTTCCCAGAGGAGACTAAACCCAGCTCCCTGCCCCATCAATTGGTTTTGCATTGGTGCCTCCCAGGCCTTCCTAAGAAAATGCCTTTTATTATTATTATTGTTATTTCTTTTAACACCTGAGGCCTCTTGCCTGGACTTTGTCAATTTGAGACAGAGTTGCAGAGACTGCAGAATTACTCTCATTTTGTGTTTCATTTTTTTTAGTTAGATTAGTTCAGGGATCAGGAAATGAATGAGCTTAGCTCAAGTCCCACAAGCCTGCTTTTCCTCTAGGCAGCTAAACACACTGCACCGCTTCCTAGACAAACATTTAATCGCTTTCTGTGCTCAGCGTCCTCGTGCTGGGAGATGGGCTGGTGCCACGCTCCTCACACAGGCAGCGCGGCCACACGCCTACAGTTACTCCCCGTGCAAGTCGCGGCCGACGCACAAAGACAGACACAGAGAAGAAATCTCCTTTTGTGAAAGGGAAACCTTGTAAACAGCATGAGGTCAAACAGGTTCCCTGACTTCCACAGCATCTTCAATGTGGAAGATAAAATAAAACCGGAACCTACCTGATAATGTACATATCAGGTAATTTACGCCAGGAAACACAGAGGAAGGGAGATTCACATCGACGCGTTACCAGTGCCAAGTAGCACGGGTTTGCTGGAGAGCATTTCATTTCTATGAACTTTGCTTTTTTCATGAGAACGGCAGAAAACTCATACTACCTGACTTATCCAAAATAAGACTAAGATGCAGCCACCTCCTCATCTACAGGTACCAGTTGGCAAGAAGTGTCTGATATTAGTCTTTAACCTAGCAGAAGGAGATGCAATGAAACATAACAAGTAGGGAGGGGGAAAAAAAAGATGCTGGGCAAATTAAGGCAGCAAAAGTAACTCACAATTGAAGCAACTTGCTTAGGGACCTTGTGAATTCAGTGTTGCTTGAAGTCAAACCTGGGCATCTTTCCAAGAGCTATGTTACAGCTCAAGAATAAATTACAGGTGTGACGGAGCTGATGTTCTGGAAGCAGAGAGATATGATAAAAGCCGTGGAAACAGTCACATCAAGCAGAAGTCATTATGAATAAATTGGTATTCCTCACCTGATGGGAACTGCTGAAGTGTGTGGGAGAGGAAAGGGAAGAAAGGGCTAATTAGGGCAAGCTCCCACAATTGCCTTCATAGATGGCGTGTCCTCTTGGGACATCACCTCCCAGAGAAAACAGCACCACTTGACTGAGGAAGCTGGATGAGACCTTTGAACTAAATACCAGCAGTGCTGGACTTGGAGCTAAGAGTATTCACCCTGGTACTGAACATGGGCTTCACACACCCCATCTGCTTCCACTGCTGTCCCACAGACCTGGACAAACGTGAATTTGCTTTGTGGGAGCCTCTGCACTGCAACTGCCCCTGGTTGAGCTGACATCCAACAGGTGGAAACTACCATGGTATATCAGAAGGTAGCTGCAGGTCTAAAACCCATCCTTGGAAAGATGGGAGTGTGGGACAGAAGCACTAGTAGATCTAGAAAAGTCCCTGAGGAACTGCAGAAGAGCTGTAGTTATGGCCAGCCTGAGGTCTGAACAGGATCTCCGTGCAGAGATCATCAGGCAGGTTCTGAGATATTTTAAGGCTATTAAGTCTGAGTGGTGGAATAATCCACACAAAAACCAGCTGTGGGCTTTTCCAGTTTTGAAAACCTACAAGAATTCGTCCCTCTTGATCATTTATCACTAGACACGTGGGTCCTTCATGCATCCCAGAACAGCTTGTGCCTCCCCCTCAAATTAAACGCATCTAGACTTCTCTTAGAGAAAACCCCCAAATAAATAATTTCTGATTCATAAGTTATTCAAGCAGTTCCAGTTCTTTTGGCCTAGGTATTTGTTGGGTTGTCATCTGACAAGATTAATCGCTTTTCAGAGCCTCTGGGAATACCTTCCCCTCCCTCTCCTCCTCAGAGCTTTACCAACTCTGGCAAAGCACAGGCTGGAGGTGCCACCTGGCACTCCTGCACTGAACACAGGCTGTCGAGAAACAGTTTGTGTGGAAAGACAACCAAACTCAAAGTTTCACATCAATAAAGAACACGGCACATCTGTCACTCAGCTCTGCTAATGATTAATTCCCTTTGCCACCTCATTTCCAGGACTTCATCAAGAGCTAATTTCTAGCCCTACCACACAGCCTGGGCTGAAGCAGCCGCCTGTCCACCCTCTCTGGCCAGAAACCATCTCCTGCAGAAATAAATCCCTTTGGGTCAGGGCTCTGAGCTGCTCCCTGCACCCACCGCACAGCCTACACTCAGGGCCTTCTTCCTGCCCTCCAAGGACTTGCACTGCTTCCCTCCAGCCCCTCACCATCCCTGCCATTGCCGTTTTTTAACGGCAGATTTCAGTATGTTTGGATGGGCAGAGTAATCCAGATACACGCCAAGCTTCCCTCACGAAATATCTTCTCATGAGGCACGGTAGGAAAGAGCAAAGAGGAAAAGTGAGGACAGATCCATGCCCCTTCCTCCTATAAGGATCTAGTTTCTTGCCCAGTTTCTGCTGCAGGCAATTTTTAAGACAGCAGCACAAACTGCCCAGCTTCCAGCCACAAACACATGGCATCCAAAGGCTTCTGCAAGCATTAATCAAATACTTCACGACATGCAATTTTCACGTACTAATCTACTTAAATGACATGTTCCTTTGTCTTCACAACCAAGACACCTAAACAGCTGAAAAGAAATCACAAACTGAATCTCATAGCAATAAGAAGTATACGAAAAACAAACCAACCCAAGCTAGAGCCACCCAGGCAAGTGGCCCTTGGGGTCTGCCCACAAAACAACTCCTTTAAAATCAAAATAGTCACATGCTGAAGAAATCTGGACAGTGTTCTCCAAAGCTCCAGCTATTCTAGAAAAACAACTGCTACAAAAGGCTGTAATGAAAAATGGATCTTGTGATGTTCAGCCAGATTCATCATGGAAAACAAACCAAACTGTTCATCCATTACTCAAGAATGGTCTTAGAGGTGGGACCATGGCAGAAGTCCCAAGCCCCAACACCCCCACAGGCTGCCACTACTCCCGATGTAGGTTCAAGGTACCTTTTGCTGATTTCTAGACGCCCACGCTAGTGTGTAGCTGGAGCACAGCCCAGCAATCTTGTTGATGCATATAACATTAGGACATTCTTCTTGTGCTCTCCAACTTTCCTCTGTGCTGCTTAGGACTTTCCAGAAAAAAACCCTGCTATAAATACCATCATTGCCAAGGAACAAGCCAAGACCAAGGGCAATACCCTTCTAGCATCAGAGAACTTCAGAAAGCAAGTCTGCACTGACATCTCTCTCCAGAAGCTTCTTGCATCCAACCAAGGACCCATCCCTTGAGTCTGCTCCACAAACACATGCCCTCAGCCTCTGCAGTGTTCCTCCAGCAAGGCCACACACACAACCACACGAAGCAACTTAAGTCAGCCTTCTCCCCACCAGCATCAATTTTTCATTTTTTACAAGTCAAAAATAACCCTTTGCTACTAGACAACATCTACCCCAAATCCCTTGTAAAACACCCTATTTGAGTGCATTACCCAAAACTACATTCTGGGGCCTTTGGTAGCCATGGATCACAAGGATTAGGAACTGCCTTCCTTCTTAGGTACCTAATAGGTCCTCTACAACGTTAACTAAGGGCTTTAGCTCCAAACACCCACAGGCTGGCAATCCAAGCCCTAACTGGGCATTATTCTAGGACTTACTTATCCATAGGAAGGACTCATCCTAACATTTCCCATCTGCAGAAATCAATACTCTCACACTGACGTTACTGCTCTCTGCCCTGAGCTCACAGGTGAGTTAACGATGATTTAGTTTGGGCAGAAATTAGCAGAAATTATAGTTTTGCTCCTCCTCTACAAGCACATTAATGACTCTCAGCAGTGCTAAGCATCCCCCCAAGTGACCAGCAGTTGTTTGAAGCATTTAGTGGGTTATGAATTTTTAAACAAAGAGGTATTCTCCTGAGCGTTTATAGGGCATTAAGTAAGCATTAAACTTTTTAGTAAAATGTAAAACCATCTCATTACTCAGTTTTCATTTATACAGCACTGTGACCCCTCCATCCCAGGAGGCTGTAGAAACAAGACTAAGTTACTAAATGAAAAAATGCACCTTTACAAGAAAAACAGAGAAGACTTCACTGTCTTTTGGCAACCTTCAAAAGTAAGAGCAGCAACAAAAATTATATAAGCCCGCTTTGCTTCATTTTACAGATTACTTTTTCTTTTCATACCACAGCAAAAGCAAAACATTACAGAAGGACAGAAAACAGGATCAGATCCAGGTTTGAAGGCGCTGCCCTCTTGCTAACACATAGTGAAATCCTTGAGATTAACCAGTTTGATCCAGGAAATTATCATCTCCAGTGGAGAAATAAAAAGCCAAGAGTTTCCTGAACGCAACATAATTCCCTCCTCCAAGTCCTCAAAACAGGTGCACTGACCAGCACGGAAGCAATTCAGAGGTGCTAGATGCTCTCTTGGGTTGATAAAACATCGCTGAAGTCTTACTGTTTCTCACAGCGTGCCGATACATTCCTTCATTAGCAAGGCACATCTTTCCCTGGGAAGTTTCTGCTTGGCTCCAGAAACTAACAAGAGGCTGACAAGTAATCACTTAAAACTGCATTTGCTCTAACGTTATAAAGTTATTTACTATCCACTTGGTCCAACTCATAATATTGCAGACTATGCAAAGGCACCTAACCAGGTTTGGATTAGGCTCCCTACTATCTTATTTAATGCCTATAGCAGGAGCATCCTCACGTGGGGGACTTGCAGTTTAAAGCATTAGTACAAAAAATCTTGGAAAATCCAGCAGAAGTAGGGAGTCCTGAGTAATTTTTATTTATAGATGTGTGCGCATAAAAATCAAGTTTTCTCCTCTTATTGTAAGAGATTCTCTCTGCGCCTTGAGAGGCACGCTGGCAGAAGAGGACTTAGTGTATTTCACATTATGGAGGCCCCAGGCAGTGCACATTTGAGGGCAGTGAAGATGCAAGTCAGTTCATAGTTATTTATTATGGATCTTTTTTCTTGACACCGGATTCTGAACCACAAATCCTGAGCCCTGGGCAGATCCCAGTCCTTGCTGCTAACAATGCACAAAAATAAAACGAGGAGGAAGAGAAGTTATCCATCCACGCCTTGGGCTAAAGGCATTGTTTGGAACAAATTGCTCGACTAGTTTATCTTCCCTGTGTGCATAGCACAATTCTCTCAAATTATTTTTCTGCTGCTAAATCCCACTGTGGTTCTGGGTCACTCGCTGAAAGTCAAAGCAAGAGGCTGCTTGTGATGGAGCGCAGACACGGGGTATTGTTTGCTTCCTGAGTACAGCACGGCGCTGAACCCAGGGCCTCCCATGATTAATTGCAGAATCTGGAATCTTTATATAAATACTTTCAAAGGAGAATTTGATTAAGCTTAAAAGTTATCTTCTCAGAATATTTGTACCAGTGAGACTTCGTTGTGCAAGAGGGAGAGAACCAGCCATGCCACAAAATGGAATTAGCTTAAAGGGGAACATCCAATTAACTGCTTTTGGGTTGGGTTTTGTGTTCTTTTAATAGTTGTTTTTGATTTATTTTTTAAAGGGAGAACATTAACAGCACAATATACCGCAAAGCTACTTTTAGCTGTCCCTAAAGCTGTACTGGAATGCTAAAAACAATAGGAAATACACAGGAATAACATATTCAGTATTAGCAAATGATGACATTGCTTACCTGAGCTGCCTCTTCAAGAGAGGTGGGGACACAGGGCCCAGAAGAATGGAAACTGGGTCCAATGAGGTTCCCTCAGCCAAATACAGGCACGTTTCTAGAGTACTTAAAAGGTACCAAGCCACAGGGAAACTAGTTCTGTTATTAGAAGCGTATTTCAACCAGCAATGAAAATCTGGGACCTTCAGAAATACCACACTTGTTTAGAAGCTCCTGAAGTTTCAGATTGTGTCCCAGGTTTCCCGCTCTATATTGTGGCAGAAAAATTTAACACCCCTTCATAAGTAAAGAGCACAGGACACGAGCAGGGACCCTTCCCACAGGAAAGCAGGACAAGCAACTGTTATCAGTGGTGGAGACAAGTCAACAGGACATGCCACGCTGCGGTTTGGAGAAACTCAACATCCAGTAGCTACTTAAATTAAAATAAACAGAATCCTTCAAGACAGTGTTTCCCATAGGGAACCCCATTCATCTTATGTGAGGAAAAAGAAAACATATCCCCAAACCAACACAGCTGAAAGCTCTGGGGACCTGTTGGTGCTTCCATGGATGTTCTTCCCCGGCCTCCCCACACCAGCAGTGAGGTCTTGGGTCTGGCACCAGCAGAATGAGGAGCTGCTACATCCCAGTGGCAAGTGGCCCAGCTACAGCAGGCTGTGGTCCAAGGCAGGCAAAGTGACTGGGAACAAGTCAAGGCTTCTTCAAACCAGCCTCTATATCCAGAATAGCCCATGTGAAATCTACATCAGAGTGCCACAATGCAACTTTTACTCAGCCGAGGCCATCTATCTTGGTCTTCCCTGTCCCAAAGCCATTTATCCCACCCCACAGGCAGGACAGGAACACAGCTATAGACCTGACAGTGCCAGGGAGCCCTCCACCCCCCGCCAGCAGCTTCACCTTAGTGCAAGCTCAGACTGAATCCACAACCAGCACACTCCTACATGCTCACAGAACCTCCTTCATCTTTCTTACCAGAGAGCTGCTTGGCCTCTGCAATGGGCTGGCCAGCTGCAGGCAGCCCCGCACCGAGAGCAGAGGAAGACTACAGATACAGAGGTAGGTGCGTCTCCTGGAGCATTCTTCCACCAGAAACTGTGGCCCTGCCAACAGTACAAGTCCTTGTGACCCCACACAGCTACTCACCTGGAAGAGGAAAACAAGTTAGCAGTAAGGGTGGACCCAACTGGTGAACCATAACTTGCCCAATACCCTTCTGTACCAAGGAGCTGGAAGAATCTTCTGCTGTACGAAGTGCAGCTCAGTAACCACAGCACCTCCTTCACATACTTTCAGAGTTTAGGATTAATGGAGAGATTTGTCCCCAAACTTGGAAGAACCACCTCACTAAGTTTATGGATAGACTAAAATCCAGCCTAGTTTTCTTCTCAGCGACACTGCCTTGATCTTAACGTGCCGTGTCCCATTTACAGAGAACAGGCACAACCCCCAGCCCTTCTTCCACCTGTTCCAGCAAGCCAAGCTCACTGGGTGCCTTCTTTTCATCTTCACCTGCTCAGAAAGACCTGTCTCCCAGAGGATGAACCAGGATTGTACACAACACATACCCCAGAGGAGCTTTTCACAGCATTGGTATGATGGCTTCATCATTTCTGTCTAGCTAGAAGTGCAATGTCCAGCACTCCAGTGAGGGACCAAAGTCCCTGCACTCTCCTGGGGTTAAGCTCTGGCTACCACGGCAGTAGTGTGGTCTATGCCTACCTTCCACATCTGAGACAGAGCCCCAGGCTCTGCATATACTCTGTAACAGGGAGAGAAATAAGCATTTTCAGGATGTAATACATTAGATCAGTTTTCAACATCTAATTTAGAGTTAGTTATACACTAGAAAAGCTTATTTCTCTCTAAGGGATTCTGGACAGTGAGCTCAGGCTGTGGTATTCATATCTACTGACGAATCCTGCACCTTGTGATTGACTAGTCAGGCAAAAGTTTCTCTGTAGCAAAACCACTGCACCCATTCTTCTACTTTATTAATTCATCTACTTTTCCTTTCCATCATGAACCTTGAATACACAAGGCAGTATCAAGAAGTCTGCAGCTGCCTAGATCTTCTATTCATCTTTTTCTTTCAGAAATCAGTTCATTTTTGTCAGTCACATAGTATCATCTTCCATTTTAAAAGCTCATTCAGGTCTTGCTAAGCCATAGTTTCATATGTGAGGTGTCATACAAATTAGATGTGTTGCCCCAAAGAGTGCAGATGGGGAAAAGCTCCTCCCAGTTCACACACGCACATTTTATTTCCATCACCCCACACACCTTCTGTTCCAAACTACCTTAGTGAAAACTAAGTGTCCATCCAGAATCAGAAGATCTCAACCTCTCCCACATATCATCATCTCCAGTTGGAAGCAAACAGAAGTCAGCATTACACGTGTCAGTTCTTATCTTACTCCCATTTTCTGATCTCCCCAGGGTAAACTCCTTGGCTTTCCCCATCTTACAAGTCTCTGCCCTTTTCCGCCTGCTAGGCCTGCAGCCTTCTCCCAGGCGATTTCTCCATCTCTGATAAAAGTTCAGACCTCCTGTATGCTACTGTCCTCAGGGCTTCCCTTCCTGATGCCTTTGGAAACTAGTTCCCTTAATACTTTACAGTAATTCTCTCCCTACCCCTTCTGCAGCAAAAGCAAACAATTCCTCCACCACTGCCGGCAGCCCCTTTGCCAAGTTTTGAGGGGTGTTTTTTGTTTTGGTTTTGTTGGTTTGTTTTTACATACACGTTCTGTTTACTAAAAGCAAGACCAGAAGTTGCATTTGCTCTTATTAGTTCAAAGACAATTTGTGTGGCTAAGTCAGAGCATGGTTTAGAAGGGTATGAGATAATAGGTTTGGTACCCAGTTCTCTCAAACATCGCACTATCTTTCAGTCTGGAAGTTAGTTTATGAAATCAAATCCACGCTTATACATAAAAGTGATACCTGGGGATTAGATTAAGGTCTCAGTGCACGAACAGCACTGACACTGAACTCTTCCATTTCAGCCTGAACTCCAGCTCATAGCGCAGCCTGCAAGGCAGCTCCCAGGCTAAGGGAGAAGCGCGTGGTGCTGCCATTTTCTTCATACTCCACAGCTTGCGGAGATGGGAAAGGCCTGAAAGACACATGCTTGTGTTCTGGAAACTAAGCTGTCCCCACACACACATATTCCCATTCTTAGTTAAATTCCAAAGCCTAATTAAGGTCAGACCGTGAAGTCTTAAACCACAGGAGTTGCTAGAGTGCTGATGCCTTAAGATGTCAACACAGGAAGTTATCATATACCAATTTGCTTGGCAGGGCACAGACTATCAGGAATATCAAATTTTTTAACTCCATTTAGCATTAATGTAACACTGCATTCCCATTTACAAATACATACCATTACACAGTAGAAACGTAGCATCTCTATTTTAAAAGCGGTAGCAATACCACTACTTTACCTTTGTTTCTGGACTCTTCAGGAGACTCCTCAGGTATGTGTTTTAGCAGACGAAGGCCCAGTTTCCTCACCTGCTTATGCTCCCTGATAGAAAGGACAGGAAGGTCCTTTTTTTTTTTTTTTCTCCCCCCCCATTTGTTTCTGTTTTACTTTGGGATTGGGGGGGGCCACAGGGACAGGAACAGGTTTGCATGGATCATTAAAAGGTCAGATGACTCTGCTAAAAAAGCCGATCACTACCTTTCAATCCTGGTACCGTATTCTCCACCACCAGGAAAATTAGAAAGATGCTTTCCAGTAAGGAAACGTCCTCAATTCTTAAAAATGCTGTCTGTGCTTCCAAAACCCCAAGGCCATCTCCCTCCCCACCCTTTCTTTACGATACAAAAAGGCATGACTAATTCCTGCCCTCCATGCACTGCAGCACTGGAAACCACTACAATATCTCACTCTATTAGTTCTGCTGCATTTTACACACACAAGCAAAGCAGAAAATTGTTTGCCATTTGTCCTGTGCTAACACCCAGACCCACACAGCACTGCGGGGCCCCTGCCTGTTGAATGTAACAAGACAACACAAAACACTTTCCCCCAAAACATTATCTGTACTTCTGCATGTAGTGCTTAGTTGTATCCAGCATGTGAAGACATAAAATACTACCTTCCTGCAAATCCCAAGGTTCAGCCACAGTGCAAAATTCCTGCCATTTTGAGCCTCATAGCAACACCCTGCTAAGCTTCAGGGGTAAGAGTTGCCTTCTCCTGTATATTTTAAATGTGCTTCTTCCATTGTAGGGCAAAAGATGACAAACTCATTAACTCGTACAACCAAGTGCCAGCTTTTTGCATGCAGCAGACAGCGATTTATTCTATGGGTCCTCACAACAGCAAAGATGCCGTCAGCCAGTCTCCATCCATACCCTATGAGCCAGACTCCGGCTCTACCCCCTCAAGCCCATCCAGCACCCCGGTCCCACCGCTTCCCAAATGGAAGAGCTATCTCCTGCCAGCAGGACCTGCAAAGCATGGGGCTGTGTGGCCAGTGGGGAAGAACACACCACGCAATCAAAAAAGGAACGTCCACCTCTCCAGGGCCTCTGGCATGAGGGTGGCTCCAGTTGGTGGCTCCAGGCTGCTCGAGCTTCCCAAGAGATGGGGCCGCTGCCCAGAGAGCCCAGTGGCAGCGACTGTGCCCCAGCGACCCGCACGCGCCACCGTTGACGTGATACAGGGAGGGGCAAACGCCTGTCAGGTTCTCCCGACCCGACGCACAAAAGGTAGGGGGTCAATTACATTTCAGAACCAAGTGTTACACCAATAACATTTCACTACGTATTTTATTACATCAATGGCTTGAAAAAATTTTATTTGATGTCAGCAAACATTGGAAATCATAGAAAAATGAATTATGTAGAATTTCACAAAGGAATTTACCCCACTATAATTCCTCATACAGTAAAATAATTCAAAACCAAATGTTACTTTTCAGTGGCTAAGCAATTTTATAATGCTATGAACATTCATCACAGTAAGTGTGCTGAATAATAGAAAACAGGCAAAAAAGACATTTAAAATATTACTTACAACAGCATTATTACAACATACTTTCTTTAAAATCCCAACGAGTATTTTATCACTTCAAAAGCTATACAGCATTTCCATTATATTTGCAAACTTAACCTTATACATCTTTTAAAATCTTGAAAAAACTTCTTTTAAGCAATCTATAAGCAGTTAACAAAATTGATAAAATCTACATAATGGAATACTATACACTCCAGTATAAATTTTATTTTAGGAGAATATGAATGTAAACACTCATTATTATACAACATGCATAGACTATACTGACCTTCCATCTTCTGAACTGTAACTTTCACTGCAATTGTGCTTTACTATCAACAGGAAAAGCTGCATTAATCCAGGGAGTGGCAGAAAGTATTTGCTTTAGGGGCATTGCACAAGATCACTAGATTTTTGACTTGCTGAAGACAAGCTGGAGATAATAAAAATAATTTTTCCTTTTTTTTTTCTTTTCTTTTTTTTTGTAAAGAGTAAATATCAGGCCACTCACTGCTGAATGGGCTATGCATAATTTCATATAGATTTGAAAAAACACATTATCAGAAAAGTCTCCCACAATATTTTTGCGCTTCATTGACGTGGAGATTGATGTTCACAAATCCAGTGATCAAGTTAGTGTAATGCACTGTTTGGCTCATATTTGGTGTGCAAGAATACCAACAGCATATTAACGATTTAGAGAATAAAAACTGAAATTTAAAGTGACAATGAGCGTATTTTAATACGTAATGTTTCAGATGTATTTGTACAGGAAAGAAAAACGTTTGTCAGGACATTGCTTTAAGAGAATAAGAGTTTCACTCTCGTATCAACTATTAAAAAAGTGTTCTAGTGGATATTTATGGGGTCTTCCTGGTTGCAAACTTGTAAAAATATATTAAGAATTCGCTATCCCCATTGGTATTAAATACATCAAGACACAACCATTGTGGTTGCACTACCAGTTATGGCTACTATGGTCTTAAGCATCTGATTGTACATTGTTGCTATATTGTTAAGCACAACTGAGGCATGTATATTTTTTCCCTTGGTTATAAGATTATATTACAAAAATTGATCACTGTTTCAAACCAGTTAACATGAATATTCAAGTAACAAGGTTGTTTTAATGGATAAGCAAAAAAAAAGAAGTTACCTAGCACTTTACACAACTACATAAAAATTAAATAGAACAAATGAAATTTGTTTATGCATATGCAATACACTTTTATATCTTTAAGATTTCTAAAACTAAAACTTAAACTATCATTTTCTTTAACGATACCATATTTTGCACAATAACTTATACTTAGGAGAAATAATTTCCCATTTTCCACAAAATATATATAATTATGACATTCACATTGATAGTTTAAGAAACAAAATTTAAGTGAATATTCTATCTTATGCAGTTATCTTTGTGGACCCTTCTAATCAGAATGCAACCAGTTGATGTATCTAATGCTTGACCCATTTAAAAAAAAAGAAAACAAGGGTCTTCACCTAAACAAGACCAAACCATTTAAACTTTAAAAAGCTAAAATGATTTTATTGCATTTAAAAACATAGTTAAAGAGAACATAAAAAACTAAACGTTTAAAATACAGTGCTATTATATTGTATGTATCAACTACAGTAAGATAGCAGTCGACTGAAAAGTAATTAAACAACTTTTTTCTTCCTAATATCACGAATTATATATGTTTCCCCCTACCCCTTGGGGATGAAGCCAAAACACAACTTTTCTGATCGTAAGATGGACAGATTTGAGGGCAAAAACTGATGGAGAGTCCTCACAGGTAACCTAACTCGCCAGCTGAAGCCTCTCCGGATGAGTTTCGCCAGCTGGTACGCAAGCTCCCACAGCCCTAGCACACTGGTGAGGACCTGTCTCCCTGCAGCGCTACCAGCAGGGGCTTTACTACTCGAGTATTTCTGAAGAGCGGCATTGCTTTGCACCACACCTGTCAGTTGAATTCACAGTGCTATTTGCCCGGTCTTTAATCCTAATTCACACTGGCTAACGACTAGTGTCCTTTCCCACAAAAGACTCCCAACTCCAACCGGCACAGGCCTGAAGGAACACCTGCAGGGCCATCACCAGAGCTGCCAGTTCACATCAACAGCTGCAGAGACGCCGCCACAACCTTGGGATTACGGGTTTCCAATAGGACGATAAGGAATGGCTCCCACTCATCCTCCCATCACCTCAAAGGATCTCTCTGGAGCTACCGGAATGAAACTGCTCAGAAATGGCTGCCAAGTGGCCGAAACTGGCCCTTTCCAGGCTCCCTGCTCTAGTTTGCCCTGAGTAATGCCTATTTGCTCCTTCGCCTGCACTGGTGTTGCTCGATTTCTGATGTTGAATTCCTTTCCTCACACAAGGCCCAGCGAGGAGATCACCTTAGAGGTACGCGAGGCAACCTCCCCCTGCCTCTCCTTGGGTTACGTCTGCCCTGCAGGAGGTGCAGCCACAGCTGGCCCTGGTAGCTGGCTGTCATTAGCCTACCTTGTTTAGGTACGGAGAACAGAGCTGTCACAGCCCACAACAGTGCACAGCCCCACAGCTCAAACATCAGCACCAAGTTCGGGGCTAGACCCCAAGCTGCAGCACCACAGCTGCAGGCCAGGACATGGACCAGTTCGTTCCAGGTTGTGTTAAGAAGCTGGTGCCATTCATTGCTCTGTTGCCATCTTGGCCCAAACCCTCTGTAGAGGAAGAGGGGCAAAGAAGGTCCTTCTTTCCACCTGCAAAGACACCTGGTGGTTTCTTCTACCAACGTTAAATTAACCATTTTTAAATGCTTTGTGACTAGTGTTATTTTGCAGCTTTCCACTGGACAAGAAGTAATACTGCTGTTTCTACCTTCTGTGAATACTGTCTGCTCAGCAGTCAGCAACTACCTTGTTCAAGGTGGAAAGTCCTTGTACAGGACTTCCAAGAACAGCTCCAGTTCAAGCCAGCCAGACAGGCCACAGCACGGGTCATCTGAGCAGAGGGACGGGGATCTGAAAGCTGCATGCACCAAGTATTTGGAAAAGCACCTCTTAGATTTTAAATTGCATATTTTGGTTCAGAACATGAAAGCAATGTGTGCTTCAGAAGGGTTAAAATGGCCAATGAAATTAACCGGGTTCTTCTCCATTAAACTTCCAAGACCGAGAACTACTTGAAGGTTGAATTCTGTGCTCCAACCCTTGTCCAGACTTCCAGTGGGAGAAGTAGTTTGATGTCTTTGGCAAACAGCGCTCTGAAGAGGAATGAGACACTGGGACAGAAAGTGACCTATGGTAGCCAAATGTAAAAAGGCACATATTCCAAAAGGAGAGGCACCAGAGAAAGTTGTTTTGACTTAATCCCACAGAGGATCAGGAAAAAGAAAGTTGTGTAGCACTCATTTAACAAGTTACAATGCAAATGCTGGATGCCAGGGGTTAAATAGCGTATCAAACGGTTTCAGGTTACGTATTCCCTTTTGCACTAAATAAAAGCCATTAAAATATACAGGAATAAAATGCTTAATTAGGGAGCTTTCTATGAAGCAAGAATACACAAATACAGTGGAAAGAATTGCACAAACCAGAAGTGTGATGAGTTACGCCTCCCGCCTTGGACTGACCAAACCTTAGAAATAACATTTCCTATTACTTTGCATTATTCAAGATTGTTTGTTAACATGCCCTGTCATTTCAGAACAAACCTGACACCACTGGCATGTGCAGAGGCCTCTCCTTTATAGAAAGCTCACTAATAATAGTGTCATTGTAAGAATACACAGGAAGCGGAGACCACAAGGCCATGCAGCGATACATACTTATACCCTACGGACCAAGTCTTATAAGAACTCCTAATATGTAGAGTCACTGTGGGGCTGCTAAGGAGCTCCTCATTTTGCAGGTTGGTCAAAATTTACAGACGGGTGTTACTGGTTCTAGAAATCCCAATGCTTTAAGCAGGACGTTGATGAAATGGAAAGCTGAGCTACCTGGGTGCTTTTGAAAGAAAGTGGAGGCAGTATGGAGGAATGAGGGGAGATTAAGGCAGATGTAGCACAGGACTGGAAGCGTTTGCCTTTTTTTGGTAATAGCTGCTTGTCCACAGATATGATGCAGATGGCTGTCTGAGGTTTGCTAATACCTGATATCCTGGATAACACAGTAGTCAACACAAATTGTTCTAGGCTACAGCACCTTCTCACGAAGCAGATGCATATCTGACATCAAGAACAGAAGTAGCCTGGAGGGAAGGGGGAGGGGGAAGAAAAAGGAGACGTTTAGTTTAAAAATGAATACACACAGGCTTTCTTGCATCTCCAAACTTCACCCCAGGTCCACAGCATTGAAAGCGACAACAAGACGGACAACCCTGGCACATGGGAAGAATCGCAGCAGCTGGGATTTGTTGGGAGTATAAATACGCAAGAATTAAGACTGGAGTTGAGGTTGCTTTATAACCTATTAAGACTGGAGTTGAGGCTACTTTATAATCAATTAAGACTGGAGTCAAGGCTGCTTAATAATCAACAGTCTCAACTCCCCCTTCAAAAAGAGAGGAAAAAGAAAAAATAGAAAAATAAAAAAAAGAGGAACTGTGGCTACTTGCTATGAAAACACACTGAAGGGGAAAGCCCAGAGCAGTCAGAACACTGACAAAGCTTTTACTGGGCTGACAGCCAGGTAGACAAGGCATGGCACGGGAGAAAGCACCCAATGGACTTCAGTGTTCGGCCAGCATTCTCCCAGCTACTGCTGACTGAGTTCACCTGACCTGACCAGCTGCCTGTGCAGGCACTCCTAAGAGTGACAACCAGCTGCATGGTGCTGTTGTGCAGCTCAAGAGAGACCAAGAACTCCCCTCCTAGCCCATATATGTCACTTCTGTGACAATCCCAATACCATTTCACTTTGCCCCCAGAACTGCTCAGACAGGCACCCCATCGCCACCATGCTTGTGCTACCTCTGAAGCAAGAGTGCCACATTTACAGCCAGCCTCGAGAGGCAACGTCTGATCGGCTCGGAGAGCACGATGGCCTTTAGATATCCACTGTGTGAGACCTCTGTGTCCCCTTGTGCATTTTTATAAAAAGCTGTAGGTTTGGTAGTTAAAAATCCCACCATGCTGCCAGCACCTTCCTCCTCCTCCCAGCCTTGACACATTAGTTCTTGCCATCCAGAACAGGCTTCATCAAGACCCACAAGCCACGTGGTGCTAGTGTAAGGCTGACAAGGTGGGTCACAGCTAGTGGCTCACTGCCACCCTGCCTGCACCAGGCTGGTGCAGGCAGGCTCTGTCCTCATCCCTTACAGTACTGCAGAACACAGTGAACCACCCGACTCTCACAATAGCTGCCTTTTTTCTAGGCTTTGGAGCTATTCCCACCAGCCTATTGTTTTGGTCCCCTTTTCACCACACAGCACTTGCTCAGCTCCGGCTGAGGCACTTTCCATCACTAGTTTAGGAATCATCACTGCTGCTCTGCCAGCCATCTCACCAGACCTCACTGCCATGCCTCCACACTCCCTCCTCTTCCTCCAACTTGTCTAAGATTCTCCTTGCCCCAGTATCCACATACTTGGCCATGCTCCAGTTCTCGCTGCAACCTAACACACTTTCTTCCCATCTCAAGTGAGACTCCTGTTTTTTGGCTTTCAGGAGCATGACTGAATTTGAAGGAAGAATCTCAAAGGGCTCAGAGAAGAAAAGCTCTGCACCACAAACACAGACAATTTGACTGGTCGTAGGAAAAGGCAGTGACACAAGGCCACCTGTCTTTCAGATGAGTGGCTACATACTAGTACCATTGCTTCTTTGCTCCATCACTCAGTTCTGGAAGGACAAGTTCAGTCACACCCTTCCGAGAAGACAAGTTTTCCGAGTTTGGTTTTGCTCATCCGTCATACCTTTGGACCTAGTGCCCAGATATAAGCATCTTTGACTAACACATTATTAGGATTTGTGAAGCAATGAAGTTCTGCTCACTGAGTGGCTGAACAGCAATGCACAAGTGAGCCGACCATAATCCGGGCAACAAAAATATACAATACACTGAAAAGTCTTTACTCCACGTGAAACCAAAATTTGCCTTATGTTGTTGACTGTGCTTGCCTTTAGAAGATAGGGCTTTTATGCCAAGCTTATCAAAATTAGGCCAAAGGGAGCCCTAGATCAGATATTTTTAACATGCAAACTTTCAGCATGGTTTTCTTTTGCAAGACTGTTGTAATATTACATTTTTGTAACTTTCATATTTAAACACTCTGCAGTCTCTTAGTTAACTTTAAACACACACTGTCTTGTCTTTGGAGGAGTGTTATCTCCGTGAAGCTCCATCAAGGAGAGGCTGTTTCTAAAACTTTTGTCTTCACAGAAACTACTGTAGAATCAAGGAAACTTCGTCTCTAGGCAATTCCAGAGTGAACAGTTTCACACACTCGCCTTATTTACAGCTTCCTTCCCTTCCCCTGAAGGAAACCATTCCATCGTCAAAAAAGAAAGCGCGAGCTTTGCCTCAGATGACTGTACAGTCCCAAAGCCAAACCTAGAACAGCTTGGAGAATTGAGTGCAGGGAAAACATCCAAGTGAGATAAAGACGTATGGGGTGTCGGCAGCAATAGGCATTAAAATGTCCATATGCTGATGAGGTACAGATACTGTCAGAGGGCTGCAAATTAAGTGTTCTCTGTCACATGTCTGGAATTCCCAGTTCTCAAAATCAGTACTGGAATCTCTATATCCAGAGGAAGTGATATACGCTCAGATTGAAGATTGTCAAAAATGGCTTCTGCAAAGAGTGTATGTGTGTGCATATACACACACACACGTACACACGCATCTGAACTCAGCTCAGATTGGGAATTTTATGTGACTTTTAAATAGGATTTACCTCATCTTCCTCTTCGGACATTTTAGTGGAATTATCAGGGGATTTTACAGGCTTCTGGCTATTGGTTCCATTTGTCTCCTCTTTGCCATGCTCTGCCTCCCACTCCTGTAGAACTTCATCTATGTTGAAACGACGTCGATAATTTACAAAAAAGTTTTTCACTTGCACCACAGATTTGTTTCCAATCACATCAGAGATTGCCTGAAAGTCTCGGCCGTATTTCCTGATTGCTAAAAGCAACAAAAAGAAGAACAAAAGCTAGGAGTTATTTTCCACAAAGACCACAAATCAGGCTCAAGTCACAGCATAAGGAGCCAAAGCTGAACTTTTGTCAAGGTTTCAAGCCCTTCTCAGATTAATCCAGGGGGAGAAAAAAAAGAAAAAAAAAGAAGTAATCTAAATTGGGCAAGAGACATAGTTAAGACTAGCCTTGCAGAAGAGAAGAAAATAGAGGTGTAGTAGCAGAGATGGGCAAATCTAGAACATGTGTGTAAATCTGCCTGTACTACTTGAGACATTACACAGGCAAAGATCACAGAAGTGACTCCAGTATAGTTTCACTTTCTGAAAGCTTGGGCAAACAGATATTTGCAAGTATTTATCTGGTGCAATTCATATTGCCCAGAGAGTGGGGGGGATATAATCTCCTTGTTCAATTCCTTTCTTTGTGCATTAATACACAGCAATGTCAAAATCCTTCATTAGCCACTGAAGGGAAATACAGCTCTGAAATGCAGAAGAGTTTTATCACCAAGTGAAGTACAGATAGGCTCGTGGTGCCATACCTTGCACAGCAAGAAGCTGCTCATCCGTGGTCCAACGCGCATTAAACTTTTGAACGACCTAGACATCAAAAAAAGAAATTAAGTAATTTCATTTACATAAGCAACAACTTTCACTTGTATCTGAGCTCATAAAAACCTCACGAAAACACAGCAAGGAATGAACTGCTAGTCAAACTACATCATTCCTTTTTAGTAGCAACAATATATCCATCATAAAGAACAGCGGACGGCATTCGTTCAGTTAACTGCGACATACGCTGCGCCTGTAAGTCAGGGTAACACAAAAAGATAGGCAATGGTCTGAGCAGATAACCAAGAGCCATGCTCTTGCAAAGCATCTACTTGTTTTTATCACAGACACGCTCTGTAACCTTGGTCAAATTATTTCCAGCATGAGGTGCCAGAGTTGGAAGGAAAACAGCAAAATGCCAAGAGAAACATGGGCCATTAACATCCTCTCCTGCATTTCTCAGTGTTTAGAGCAAAGCAACCACCTCTCCTGCAAGGGCACATAGATACAACACTGACAAAACATGGTATATCTGGGATACCTGAACTTTTGTGAGAAACCACTTTTCATCTGTTAAACACTGCTCTTCCTCCTCATCTCACTTTCCACTACACAACAATGGTGAATGGACTTCACAATGACAATTAATAGGACATAGCTCCTGGCAACATGAATAGCTCTGGTGTATACACTCCAATTAGCATTTAGCTCTACAATAAAGCTCAGAAAATGATCTCACCTCTGGAAGTCTGTATTGTTCTATACCACCTTCAAGTTTTTCTTTGAGCGCACTGTTTGTCTGCTTGATATTTTGAATCTGAAACAAGAATAAAACCAAATTCTTTAGAAAAGCGTTCTTCCAGCTGCCCCAGCAGGAACCCCACAAGCTCAGCATTCCAGTTTTCCTCACAACCTCCCTTTTCCAAAAAGAAAGTTTTGTTATATTGGAATAAATGAATGCAGGAGCAAGGGCACATTAGGAGATTACATTTAACGTATTTGATCCTGTCTGCAAATTATCTGGAGCAAGAACTCCCCCAACTTCCAGGTCTGTATACAGCCCAACATAAGAAGAAAGGCTCTGTTCACAGCAAGTAATGAATCAAAGACTGCTAGAGAGCTCTGCTTCTCCCAGAGTGCCAAGAAAACGGCTTTAGGCCAAAATACCAATTCCATTAAGTTCAATAAAGAGCTTGAGCCAGATATCTGCTTTAAAAACAGTGAAAACATTCGGATCTGGGAAATAGACTCATGTAAGTAAACCTGTCTTTACTAACAGATATTTGAAAAACATTTTTGAAAAGGTATATCCATCAGGGAAGCAAAAGGTATGTAGCAAAGTTTGTATGATGCCTAAGAATGAATTAAAAAACTCACAACATATCTGCCTGTTCTAAAAAGTGCTATAGGAAAAGGCAAAGAAAATTGATTGCTGCAGACAGAAATCAGATATTGCTGAAACCAATGTCATCTGAAGAAAGTTCATAGTTAAAACATAGGGAACTCTGAACTGTAAGAAACATTAAGCACCAAGAAATGATCCTTCAACTCAGTGCTATGGACCTTTCCCGCTTCAGTTTAGGTATAAGTAGGTTTGCCCATAGAACTAAAACAGAGAGAGATGTAAAACACAGGGCTGCAATTAGCTTATAGCACAAGGCTAGCAGCTTGTCAATGAAGCCACACAATGACATGCATCATCACTGTCAAGCTAAAAATTCCTGCAAACTTGACAGACCACAACAGGCACTACCACCAAAAAAATAGCAGTTATTCTTGAACCATCCCATCCATACCTGTCGTTTGATTGAGACTAATTCCATGTCCAGTTGTCTGAGTACAGTGGTAGCAGCTGTCGCGTTGGCAGAAACAGCCTCCACATCTTCTTGGGAAAGGAACATTCCTTTGGGAGGTTTCCTCTTCGCTCTGTTCTTGGCCTGCGTACTGTGCTTCTCCTTCTTCACCTGAGGAACGGTTTCAGCAGGCGGCACCTGGCAAACAGCAATCAGTTTACAAAACTAGGTGATCTTTAAAGGTCCCTTCTGACCCAAACAGCTCTGTGATTCTATGACTTTTAGCTATCCTCAAAGGTTGGAGAAAGGAAAAGGTAGCTTACAAACAGAAAGACTTTTCTTTTTTTTTTTTTTTTTTTTTTTGCTTTAAGTGACATGTCACACAAACACTGTCTTACACAAATCTCTCCTTTCTTCTAGGCAGCTTTCAATGTTTACAGAGATACTGTTTGTCTTCTCTGCCCGTTCTCATTTTAGGAGACAGATGCCCAATTTTGCAGCAGTTAAATATTCTGGTTATTTTCAAATGCCCCAAAACCTCTCTTCTTGCTTTCATCACCAGGCCTGAACACATTAGTTTAACCGAACACAAGAAGGAAAGAAAGTGAAGTTTGGAGACAAGGGAAGCACACAACTAGAGGAGTTTAAAGATTTGTTTTTCTACATGTCAGATAGAAGAAGGAATAAACCAACTTTATTTGAAGGCTAAGGATAAAGGACTGAGGTGCCTACAAAGTAATTCTGATTATCACACAGTTTCTTGGAAGCCAAGTTTTCTTGCATTGCACTGATGTATCAATCACTAGTTATTTTTATGCCTTCTGTCTGAAGCAAAGAATCAGGCTCACAACTCTAACAGGTAGATTGGCTACGACAATATACTACAGATCCTTCAAAAGCACATCTGATTTCCTAATACCAAAACCATTCCCTCCAGAAGTTATTTTCAACAACCAACTCATACCCAAGATTTATTACCCAGTGGCTGGAGCCTGGCCAAGAACACAGAACAGAACAAGGGTGGAAGGGAGAGAAAAAGCAGAGAGAGGGAAGGCCACACATCTGAACATTCTATGTGATTGCTGCCAGCTTTAAACCCAGTGGCGTCACTTAGCACTATTGTTTCCCTCCTAATTTGCAGCTACATGTAGTTTCTACACAGTTTGCAGCATTTGCTCATTAGCAAGCATAAAAATGCTCGTATTCAAATCCACGAGGCTAAGCACAAAGTCCCCCATAGGAGGAGGTTCTGTTCCCCTGAAGACTGGAAGACCTCAGCACAGCTGCTGGCAGATAAAAGCTTGCACCCTTTTCATGGGTTCAATGGCCAGAGCCACACAGGAGCAGTAATGTTGACAATTGTCCGTTCTCAAATTTTTTCTTCCCCTCTTTAATGCAAAGGACTCCACAAGAGACGATACCTAAGGGAAGCCCAGGAGCAAGCAATTACTATTGCTGTTGCAGGATAGATACCCAATTTCTTTTTGCAGAAGGGAGTGGGGAACAGAAGAAGCCAGAGTGGCTTAACTATGAATAAGGGAGGTAAGCTCTGCACTCTGCTTCAGAAGCAAGCACTTTGATAACAGAGATGGGTAAATTATTCAACGTGGATAGGTATTTCAGATTTATTCATATTTCATCTACACACAGAATTTCAGTAGCGCTGCACAACAGGTTCATGCTGTAGGTTGACCAACATGCAATGCCTTCAGTGTAAATACCCTAGAAGCCGCAACATTAAGGAAAAATTATAGCAGTTTCAATTTATTGTTTTACACAGTTCAAAGAGCATGAAACTCTTCTGTGTTGCAGACAAGAAGCCGGAGCTCCAGCAGAATGGTTTTTGACAGCTCCAAATGCCTCTAGGCCCTGGCGATATTGCACAGCATCTGAAAATTTGAATGCCTACCCTATCTTGGAAACTCTTGCTTTCCTGGCCACACACATCTCTCTGCAGAATTAAATCAATTAATGAAAACCAGAGAGAACTGAAATGCAAGGATTTAGCAGTGCCTCTCTTTTATTTAGATATTGCCATTGCTATCCAACACATTTCAGTCTTACAAACCCCTTAATACAAATAAAGTTCCCTTCCTCAGATCTTGTGTAAAAAGACCAAACTATCTCAAGCCACATAAAAAGGGGCCTGGTTAGCTCACTTGGTTAGAGCGTGGTGCTAAAAACACCAAGGTCACGGGTTCGATACCCGTTGGGTCCCCATGTGTTGCCTTATCTAGTTGAGAGGCATCCCTGCCCATGACAGGGAGGTTGGATTAAATGATCTCAAAGGTCCCCTCCAGCTTAGGCCATTCTATGGTATAACTATCTATGGTAAGAGCAGAGGATGAAGTAGAAGACATTTCCAGGAAGAGGGAAGATGTGGAGAAATCAGCTCTAGCTCATGACCTCAGTATTATGGAGTCACTACCTGAGGAAACCTGAACACTTGCACTAACACTGAAAGTACTAAAAAAAAAAAAAAAAAAAGAGGAAGATTCCCCCTTCCAATGATCCCCAAAAGAGGAAACAAACAAGAGATTTCAGATATTCTGAAAAATCCCACTATTACTCGGCAAGTCATACAGTTACCTATGTGTCTCAGAGCTGGAAAAAACCATCTCCGTGGGGTTATGACAGGGAGGTTCTTTACGGTAAGAGTCCCAGGCTCGTGGTACATCACCACCCCTGCACTTCTGACCACGTCATTAGAAGAAACATAACGATCAAGAAAGAACATATTCCCCTCTGGATACCTGCTCTCTCTGAAGGCATTTTCAATCGGTCCCAGGCTCAGGTATCACAAAATCAAATCAAAATGGCTCTGAACAGGCTATGCAGGTTTGTCAGCTTCATTTCACCCACCAATACAATCCCTGTGCCGGAGAGCCCCCCCAGGGCTGCCCGTCATCGCACACGCAGCCAGACTGGACATGCTCCATGAGTTCTGGTGATCTCCCTCGGACCGGTTAGAGTGCCATGGCACTCTACAGGGACACTCGTGACAGGGAGGGCAGACAGCCTCGTCTCATACAAGATGTTCTACAAAAACAGTAGAACAGTAGACAGTAACTTATCGGCCATCTGCTCTGGTTTGGCTTTACAACAGAGGTAGTCAAACTGGGAAGAACTACCTTTCCCTCTGCACCAAGTTCAGAGCACGGCAGCATTGGTAGAGAAGGAAGCAATAATAAAGAAGACTGATGGGAGATCTCTTACAGATGCAAGCTTTCAAAGTGTTTATGGAGAAATCTAAACATGAAAATGTATTAAAATTATGGGAAATGGGATGACAGCGTTAACTATTTACAAGACTTGTAAGATGCACTGGAGAGTTGCAGTATGCCTCCGCAACCGAGCCAAGTAAGAACCCTCCTAGCCTGGATGGTCCTGAACCTTTTGAGAACTCGGCTTCTTGTAGGGGTGAATATGAGTGGCTTCACATCGACTCTGCTCCTAGGAAGTCACCAGGGATGCCAGTTCCCTGGTGGAAGCAAAAGCTAGGCTTTTCTGGAAAGTCTAGAGCGCACCCTGGCACAGGTGAAGAACAGACTAGAATATTGTGATTTTTCTGTTATTTCCATTCAAAATAATTTATCAGAGGAATTAATCTCACTGACAGGGACTAACAAAACAACTGCTCTAGGACTTTGTTTTTACCTGTGTGCCATCATGTTTTAAAATATTTCTAGTGGTTTTTTTTTTCCTAAATACACTCTCTTAAGAGATAATTTAAGAAAAAGTAAAGAGAATAACTGTGTGAGAGAAAATTGGCTACAAGAAATCCAGAAAGAGAGTTACTTCAAGGAGAGATGGCCTTAGGGTAAACATCTTCCTGTTGCACTCACACACAGAACCTACACTGCTGCTGAATGGCAAGCCTGCTTTTATCTAGTAATGGATGACCAGTAGGTTATACATATAGAAATAAAGTATAAACTCTCCTGTTAAGCATTGCAGACTAGGTTTCTAAAATGGTCTGTTATATCTGTGTGGCTATTTTCATCCAGAACTCTGCGCCTGCTTAAGAGTCACAGAATCACACAGAATTATTGAGGTTGGAAGAGACCTCTGAGATCATCAAGTCCAGCCTCTGACCCAACACCACCACATCGGCCAGACCATGGCACTAAGTGCCACATCCAGCCTCTCCTTAAACACCTCCAGGGACGGTGACTCCCCCACTTCCCTGGGCAGGGCATTCCAGTGCCTGAGCACCCTCTCCGTGAGCAAGGGCTTCCTGAGATCCAATCTAAACCTTCCCTGATGCAGTTTCAGACCATGCCCCCTCATCCTGTCACTCATTGCCCGGGAGAAGAGCCCGACCTCCACCTGACTACAACTTTCCTTCAGGTAGAGAGTGATAAGGTCCCCCCGAGTCTCCTCTTCTCCAGGCTAATGAAGTATTTCAAGTGAGGTGCAGAGTACAATGTTTTAAGTAGACAAAATATCCTGTGCCTAACAACAGATTAAGACCCCTCTGCCAGAGAAAAAGTGTCCACGTTCTTTACTGCTCACCACTGCAGCTGCAATCCCGGTGCCACCAGAATTTACCTTAGAGTCAAAGGTGTAGATAAACACGCCCTTACTAGCCTACCTAGGTCAGATTAAAGGACATATTTCCCCCTCACCAAGCCATCTCAGTGGGGTCATGAGTGTTTCTACTCCATCTCCACATCATTAAGTTGATTTAAACCAATACTGAAGGTGGTTCAAGCTAACACAGCCAAAGAGAGAATCAAAGAGCCTAGAAACATTCACAAAGGACATTATCACGGGACAATAAAGTCTTAAATTTTACCATCTACATCCATAATAATGTATTTGTCTATACTTGTCTTGATCTAAGAATAATTCTGAAGACAACTCTTCTTTTTTTGTATGACAACTACACAAAGCACAAAAAGAAAATTAGATACTGTCAGCTTCTATATGAAGTATCTAGTAAGTAAACATCTCCATATGTACAGTAGTAAGAAAAGAATTATACCTCCTTTTTGCTCTCCTTATTTTGTTCAACTTCAATATCAATTGGGTTATTTCCATTTGCTTCCTCCATTTCATCCTCGCTGGAAGACAAAAATCAAACAGTACTGTATCAGTTTGTGGGGCCCTCTTTTTAAATAGCACGCTAAAAGAAAGACAGGGATGCAATAACAAGTCCAGCGGCTTTCCTCAGTTTTATGCCCAGGGTGTGGGGTTTCTTTTTTAGGGGGTCAGTGTTCCTTTTTTTTTGTTTTGGGTCTTCTGTTTATTTGGTTTTGGTTTAAGCCAAGAAATTCTTAATTGTAAAGATACTATGGATCATGCCTTGTAAAGAAAGATTTCTCAGTGGTGTACGTAGGCAAAAAGAGCCTGCTCAGATGAAGGGAATATACATGAAATTGATTACACAAGTTATCTTTAGAGAACACGGGACACTGAGCATTATAACTCTAGGAAAACTAAGACAGAAACAAAAACTTAGAATTACAGCAATTAGCTAAAACATGGATTTCGTACAACTCCTTAACATTTAGTAAAGTAAACATGCACAAGATGAACTCCTCAAGAACAAGCACAAAATATGTTTGGGTTTTATTTTTCAGTGACTGCCTCACATTTCATTCTCCCCTGGAAAAGAAACAGAGCTTACAGTTACAGAATAAGAATAGGTATGAAACCGGGGCCATATCTAAAGTGACCTTGGCACACCTGGCCAGTTGGGCTTCATTGGAATTTTAATCAGACATTAAATCGAATATATTTTCACCATTTAGAATTTTTGTACTATACACAACTCAAGTTAATTGCACCATTTGGGATGATGCCCAGAAGCAAAGAAACAAGCAGGCCTAATCAAAGCTTCCTTTTTTTTTTTTTCCTTAAAAGAATAAACCTGTTTCGTCATATCAAACTTTATAGTCTGGGACAAGGAACTTGGGCTGGCAGGGGTATGTCACGGCGCCAGAGCCCAACAGGCCGGGTGCAGGAGCCGGCCGGGGTGCGTTGCCACAAGAGGGGGGCACGGTGGGTGCCGGCAAGCGGGGCTGCGGTACCGGCACAGGCTCAGGGCTGGCTCCCTGCTGCAGCGACATCCTCCGCAGACATTGGCTGAGGAGGAACGTGCTACCAGGTGGCTTGAGCTGGCACCCATCTCCACAACCGCAGTCGCTTGTACAAGGCACTGCTCCTCTCCCAAGCCACCTGGCTCATGAGCCGATTCACCAGATACTGACTTCGTGTTATCACGATTCCAGGGAATAACTCACAAGCACCCCCTCCCAGAGCTGCATACACAAAGCCCCTTGCAGACAACTAAGAACAGCTACTGAAAATCTGGTGCCAAATGCACTGGGAGCTATTTTAGTGACAATCTGAGAGGTTGGGGAATTTCCCTGCTTAGCCACAGAAGAGATAGGGCAGTATTTGAGTGATATCTCAGACTGCCTCTTCTCTTAACCCTGTCTTCAAAAAAGCTTCCCTGTGTTCTCACCTAAGGTCAGATCTCAGCCTTCCTACACAGGCCAAACCCCCACGGGCTTCACTGTGCTCGTAGCTTGCCCTTCTATTCCAGCAAGTACCCTAGACATGAGCTAAATCAAAACCTACCTACTCATTTCTGCAGGTTTAGACATTGATCACTTAACTGAAGAACATTTCTGAAGTTTTGCCAACACCCAATGGCCCAGTAGAGCCTCAAAATCTGGGCAACCAAACTCACCCAGCTTTGCTTCCACATCCCGCATGGATGCAGTGATGAACCCTTTGGGGATGCAGGGGTTTGATTATTTTACATAACGGAGGCAAAGAAGGGAAATCTAACATCAAGCTAACGGCCTGGTGCTTAGTTTGCTGCAGATGTAAACCAAATTACGCACTTCCAATCCAGCTGCCTTCCTCAAAGGTAACAAAATTACAGCACATGGCAGCCCATACAGTTCTTTCCCAATCACCAGATGGTCTGAGGTGCTGCTTTTCCCCAACAGGCATAGGTACCAGCAAAGTCTATTTCCAAGCAGCAGTAATTTCATTCATGAACACAGAACAAAAATAGAGAACTAGTATTAAAAGACCCTAAACTACATAGAACTAGACAAACACACACTCCTTAAAAGAGATTCCCCCCACCTCATAAATTAGTAGGAAAATTATAAGAAAGAAGCAGGACAGGGAGAAGAGAAATCAAGACAGCTTTTGCAGAGAAGGGAAAAAGAACAGATTGGAAAAAGAGTCTCAGGTCAGAGAAAGCCAACCAAACGCTGGACAAGTTGGCTGGCAGTATTCTCCCTGGCCCTTCCTGTTAAGCAAGCCCTGACGATCTAGTGGAGAGATGGGAGAGGTTGAGTGAGTCACCGGTGTAGTACAGATCGACCCGGGAAACACATTTCTTCCCCCTTCCCAACTAGGGCTCACTTATACGTGCTGGAGCCAGCAAACAGCTCCCTGAAGGTGCTAGAGCAGTAACTCCTTTGAGGGAAAAGTTTGTGCAGAATTTTGCCCAGTTACACTAGGAGTCTTCCAAAGCCAGGCGCGCCTCAAGTTTTGTCTGCAAAGATATCAACTGCGTTTTAAAGCATGTTGAGAAAGCACCTGCTTCAAACAGATGGAGTTGTTGCTGTTCAGAGGGGTTTTTCTTCCCCACAGACACCGGAGAACACCACATTTCTGAGGCCAGAAGCTCCAGAACCAGTCAAAGTCCCTGAGTGGCAGTTCTACACTGTAGAGATACTTCTAGCAATACACACAAGGCCACTGGCTGACCCACCTGCAAGGGATTGCACAGGTATCTGGGAGGGTGAACCTGCAGACAAACCTGCAAAAGCAGGAGTCAAGCTCGGCTGCTGAAGCTCAGTGGCTAGTGGCCCCCCTAAAAACACCACCTCCTCACCCAAATCCTAACGCACCCAGCGCTCCTTGAGACACCTCTGCCCAAGAACTCATCCCAAGTTCCCCTGTGCTACCCTCTTCTCAGTCACTCAAAACCACAGCCTTAACTTTATCCTTTTCAGGGTACAGAGCTTGGCCTGACAGCCTTATACCAGTAACATACCCCGGCGGAGGGGTGCTGCACTGGAAGCAGGTGCATGTTCTCACTCTAGCAAGTATCACATGGAGAAAACAAAAGGCAGACTTCTAGCTCTTTCATTGTTTCCTTTAAACTGTCCTGCTTATGAGCTTTTCTGGCTCTGCTGACAGCAGTGTCAATCAGCTTGTCAAGAGTTTTAATTTCATTTTCTCCACCTTCAAGCAGTATCAGAGAAAAAGCTTCTAGAGCGATGGGACAGTGACCACCGCGCGCCACGGGGCAATCAGGAACCACACAGTGTTGAAAAGGGGAGCACAGCTAATTGCTGACAGGTTCCTTTTGGCTTTAAGCAAAGCAAAACATGCACAGCAGGGAAGAGGGATGGGGAGAGAAGGTGTGGCACCAGGAAACATTTTGGGAAAAATCCTACATCTGTTTTCTTACAAGCTAACAGGAATCTCTGAGATAGTCACTAAGAAATTAACGTGCGTCAATACACAGCCTTTCTGCTTGCAAACCTACCTTTCCTCACGTTCCCTTTTTTGTTTACGAGCATGACGGTCCATCACACTAGTTTTAGTCCTTGTCTTCTTCCAGGAGTAGTAAAATTTCACCAGGCTGGCTATTGATTTGTCAGGAAGCTGTAAATTAAACATGTATCCTTTTATATGTTTATATGTAAAGTATCTCCAGGACTTCACACACAATTGGTCTGGTTTTGTTAAGGAACATCTGATCTCTCTACTTCAGATTCCCCCAAAGGCTTAAGCAAAGCAGTTCTGCAGCTTTTCCAAACACAATCTATGGGGGAGTGTTTCAGGTTACTGACTACTGTTTAGGACATCAAAATCTCTAAAGAGCATCTCAGCAAGCCTCCACTCACCAGCCAGGTAGTTGGTTCACTTCAGAATAGAGGAACATAGCAAGAGCAAATCCAAAATGAGGCCTTGAAACTGAGATAACAGTTCTGAAAGCCAACACAGGCATGTGTAAGCAACCGCAGGAACTGCTGAATTGCAGGCTACAACCCAAGCATATCTTTGATGTTTGGTTAAAGTGTCTTATTCACATCATTCACATGATGAAGTCTATTCAAAGGTCTCCACAAAAGATGTTTTCAAAAGGTGAAACATTATTGTACGGTGAACTGAGGATACAGGCAAACGCAAGTCTCAGAATTAGGGTTTTTTTTCTGTCCTCTCACACCAGTGTCACTGCCCTGCAGCTGTGAATGAAAAGTCTGCCTCCAAAAAGTGTGTAACTACGCATGAGGACTAATTCTCTACTTCTGAGGTACTCTGCATGGATGTTCTTACACAGGACTTCCACAAGGAAAGAGTCCAGCATTTCTTTCTGAACGAAACATATTTTAGGTAAATGTCTGATTCAGCTTGGCAGGCAGGACAGGTGTGGAGGAAAACAAAACTGTGACCAAGAGCCAGATACTGCAGTTGAAGTCTTGACTTGAGATAAGCCTGGTTCTCAGCCTGCAGGCTGCCTTTAGGTCCTAAAAACGGGATCACACCAGAGCTACCACCCTGGCCCACAGCTGCACACGGGCATAAATCCATCTGCACTGGCAAAGCACAGGTGCTACGCTGAGGTTGTGCTGCCAGTAGCCGTGCTGCTGGTGCGCTAGAACGAGAGGGTTCCACAGAACAAACTCAGGGAACAAGGTTGTTCGTGACAAACACCCATCTGGCTACAAACACACACGAAGAGTGCCAAAATATCAGAACCAACTCCGGTAAATAACGCAACTCACTTTTCATTCCCTGGCTTTGATTTTTTTCCTCAGTTCCAAGCCACACCGGTGTTAATGGGGCAGCATATATAAACTAACAACTAACATGCTCCCGAGCCATTGATTCCTGTCCCCTGCTAAACGCAAAGCTTCTTGCCATTTAATTCCTTTCATGCAGGATAGCTTTTCTGGGAGCAACTGTAAAAAAATATCACCACCTAGGGAACAGTGCGTGAGCTTGGCATCCCTGTACCGGAATGCAATTCACTTGGAGACACAGTCATGCTTCTGCACATAAACGGAATCGAGAACTTCTTGCTTTGGCATTTAACCAAGCAACACAACAGGCTTTATGTTCTCTTGTTTTCCCTTGGACATTCACCTCCCCTTTTTCTTCCCCTATGTAAGAACAGAGGAATAAAGAAAAGACCTTCACCCTTCAGGAGCCCACAACGCTCCAGAGTGTCTGTATCAGCTGTCCATAGGATGTGCAAGCCTCATCATCTGACCACGGGAGTGGGAGGCCCTAGGACTCTAGAGGACATTTGAAAGCAAACACTAGTGAAAGAACATTCAAGGAGGACATGAGGAGAGCGAGTCTCTTCCTTCCACCCTTTTTGAAAAGCGACCTGGCGGTTTTCCTTCATACTTGAGAGGCAAGTTGACTCTTGCTTTTCAGCAGGATCAGCAAGACAGACCTTCACATGTGCATTAAAGAGGCTGAACAGACTGCAGCAGCCTAGGCTCACTTCAAAGGGTCACAACCAACATAACTGAGTCCTGCTGGCACGCTCGAGAGGCACTTTACTGAAGGAGAGAGCAAAGAACAAAGTCTAGTTCTCACTCAGGTGATGAACTACTTGAAGAAACTCTCAAGATAAAATTAATAAAAAAAATTTACATCCCATCCTCTCCCTTTTTTGAAAGAAAATTGCACATACCCCAGCAGTTCCCTTTCAAGCAGAAACCTACCCTTAAAGTTTTTAATCGCAGTTTAAAAAAATATCACTACCAACTGAAAGCAAAGGACTGAATGCTTGCAGTGATGTAGAAACCTCCACCACAGCATCCACTGACAGTCCCAAATCACACGGAGCACAGACTTGACAGTCAAAACGAATTCCTAAAAAGCAGGCTGTAAGAAAGTAAATCAGCTTTGCACAGAGATGATCTCTACTCTGAGTGTGGGTGGGCATGTGTGTACAGACCATGCCTGAACTCCAGCTGAGACAAGCACTACCATAGCACACAGGGGACTGAAAACTGTAATTTCCAACCAAAAAAATTGCACAGTCAAAGTTTATCCTGAACCAGTAAAGCACTTCAGGAAAACGCTTCTACAGGGAGTCTGTAAACAATGTTGTTTCTTCTTTGGTAATACTCTTCCTCTAACATCCCCTTTAGCCTGTTCTCTCTGGAGAGCATTAGACAGGAGTCCAGCACTATCAGCACCGAAGACGACGGTCCAACGGCTTTTCTATTTCTGCGACACCACTTACCATTTGCTGGATCCTGTGAAAGGTTTTCCCATGGAAACTGAAGGCCTGTTCAAACAAGACCTTGTCTTCCACTGTCCACTCATCTGGGAACGGAGTAAAGTTTGGCAGATCTGCCAAAGACTTCTCAATGTTGTGTTTGTGCCAAAACAGCATCCCAAGGGCCTAGGAATAACAAGGACACCAAGGGGACAATTGTAACCACAAGAAACATTACTATATGCATCCAAAGGGAGACCTACAGTATTTTTCTCAGGCAACATGTTAGACACAATTTTAATTCTCAACTACGTTTGACACCACTCTGTGTACCAGAAACCTGGAATCTGATTCCCACCCTGCTATGCTGTGAAGACCAACTTGAAGTTTATCCAAACCACACAGGCAGTAATGTAATAAAAGTGCAAAACCAGAAAGGTGGGAGAAGAAAATTGGAGACTTGATTCCAACTTTACTGATCACGGTATACACAGGCAACCTAAGCAAGGACTTAGGAGGACTATGTAAAAAACAGGTTGGACTGAAGGAAGCTTCTTGCCAGTGCTATACTCCATTTTCTGTGCAATTAGGAAGGTGCTTTAGTTGATTGGAGGTTTTTATAGTTGTTTAGGGGGCTCTTTCTGAGGGAGAGGGGGAAAAGGGGAAGAGGATGAGGGAAGAACTGGAAGAAGGAAAGGTAGAGAACATGCACAATCTTGACTTGCTGCTAAGACAGCCCTGATCCAAAGCAAGAGCAAATTTCACTCATTTTGGGGGCTGCTCATGCGTTCCCTTGAGAGATGCCTTGTTTCACTGTTGCAGTCTCTGGTTCTCAGTTACAAAGAAGAAGCGTATGCGCTGTGCTTCACCACCTGCAAACCATCCTCCTCCCACCACCTTTGAGGTGCTCACTCGCAGCCACCCCTCTCCCAGGGGTGCACAGCCGCTGTGTGTTATGACACATTACTGCACCTCACATGCCAGTGACAACCACAAGCCTGGGGGAGGTCTGACTCTGCAGAGCTAGAAACCAGCCTTTTGCAACAGCTCTAAAGTGAACACAAACCCTAACATGCTGAGTAAAACATCAGGGTAACCTGTCCATCATATGCAAACTTGGCTTGAGTTTCACAGCCACAGTTACCCCTCACATCTAGTAGTTTCGCCCTGGCCACTCAGAGCTACAAAATCCCTTCAAATGTGGGGTTTCCCCATTATGCTTTGCTATGCAAAAAGCAGTTTCTTTATGGGATCTTGCTCCCTTGAGATTCTGCAGAGAGTATGTGTATAAATATGTGTTATCCAAGATCTTGACCCTATTGGCCTTTCGGTGCTGCCCAGGCATCCTCTCCTCCTTTTTGCCACCATGCAGAACAAGGAGTAGTAGTCTTGGTTGCCGCACAGTCATCTGAGATGTCACAGGAGCTGCACAGCCACTCTAGCAAGAATGGGGCCAAAGAAACTACTTTGCAGTCACAAAGGACTGAGTTTTCTCTTCCCTGCCATCCCTTTCAGCTTCAGATACGTACCAAACATCCCTGTGAGAAAGCAAAGGAAAAACAAGGATGGAGACGTTTTGGGAGGGCAGAGCAGTGCTAAATATCCCTACGGCACTAGCAAGAATTGAGATAAATAAAAAGATTTTCCTTGTTTAGCAGGAGAGCAGTAGTCCTCCTCCACCCTGTGCTGTCCTAGGAGAGCTCCATACTCACGCACAGGTAAGTACACAGCTTTTCCAGCCTACAAGCTAGCAGGAGAGCACAGCTCATGGCCAGATTTGCTGTAGTGCTCCCAAAAGCCTGTGACTGCTCAGCACAACCACCTATGGCCGTTTGCAAAACCAGCTGAAGAGGGCTTGCCCTGCCAGAGCCTGCCCTTTGCCTTCCCTCGAGCTGGCGAGGCTGCAGGGACTTCCACCAGCACAGCCCCGAGCCTCCAGCCGTCATCTGACAGCAGTGGAGCCAAGGGGGCACTTGGCCACAGGCAAGGTGAGAGAAAGAACAGAGCTGTGGAGCTGAGCATGGAGCAGATGCAGCCAGCTGGATGGAAAAGCTGCTGGGCAGGAGATCCAGCACAAGCCCCAGCCGCCCCACCAGGCCGCTCGCCACTCCCTTAAACTGATGCGTCTTAATCTGCAAAGGTAGGTTTTGGGCAGGGGACACGGAAGAAGGGAAATCTCTGGGGGATGACTGCCAGCCAAGCCACCTGCACAGGGCTCCAAAGAGACCGGCTGTCAGGGGGTGCACATGTGGGAAGGGGCTGCCTTGGCCAGCAAAGCCCAGAGATGGTGGCCAAATGGTAAAGCAAGCTCTGACTGGCTTCCAGAGCCTGTATGAGCTTGTCCACAGTTACCCAGCAAACAGCTACTCCGATGATACCTGAAAAGTGTCCCTTGATGACACAACAAATCACCCTGATTTGAAAGCCTTGACACTTGTCCCTGTAATACAAAATGAGTACGTGTCGCCTTCCAGAGCAATATAAGATAGATCCTCTCCAGTTATTTCCTGGAAGTGCCTAGCTGAGCTGTCTATGAAATCCCACAGGACCTGGGAAACATATTTAACTCCAGAGTATTATGCAAGACTGCTAGGCAAGGAATGAGAAAATTTTTAGGAGTGGCATTTTTACAACTTGATCAGCCAGTTTGCATTGTGGTGTGGTGAGTCTCTTATTCCACTTTATACACAGAGGAGAAAATAACGGGGAGAAAGGCCTCAAGGAATGAGTGGGAGGTCTGTACTTCCAACATTAAAATGAATGCAAATCCGTTAGTAACTCCAAGTTTTTTCGAAATACAAGAATTAAGTGGATTTTTTTAAATATCACAAGCTTTTTTTTGATAAGTCTTCCAAATCAGTCTATATTCTCCAAACAATACATCTCCAATAACAAAAAAATGAAAAATTCCATTAATGAAAAAGATGAAACTCATTTTTACTACCCTCATACCATTTCTTTTGGCAAATAGTACCCACGATATCCAGTCCTAGGATATACCATCTCAGGTGAAGTGAAGTGAGCTACCTTTCTTATTTTCATTTAAGTTTGCAGCCTTTTGATGCTTTCATCTTCCTTTTATTGCTGTCTTCTGTTCTTAGAAACTATAATTATCAAGTCTGATCATTCCCGATTTTGCTAGAAATTTTGCTGGCTATCTCACCTACAAAGTTCTTGTTCCACACAAAGTCTTTTTGAGCATGAGTATCAACCACTGAAAGTCTGACTCAAAGATGAGAGCAGAGTCATTTAAATAGAAATCTTGCCCATTCAAATCACTGGTTTCTATGCTTATGGCCTCTGCTTAAACAATTCCACGAACTTTCAAGTTGTCACAGAATCCCTTTGTAGAAACAGTGCGTAATTTGCCAATTCAGTAAGTCATGAGATTCCCCACCTTCCATTTCCAGGCAAGTATTAGCGCATAAGGAAACTCCACAAAATTCAGAAAAGCTTCCCAGGCACAGGTCTCCTCATCTCCCCAGATGAGTGTTGAAATTGATGTCAGTTACCACAGGGCAGATTAGCACACAATCCTAAACCACGTGCAGCAAGGGAGAGGCCGCTCCTCAGCCCAGGATTTCCATCCCTAGGCTGAAGGCACCGGCTAACCTTAGGGACAGCTGCTGAAGTCATCCGCTGCTACTGCAGGGACATCTGAGGTGCTCATCCACGAAATGCAAAATGATTTGCAGGAGAGTTTGAAGGTAAATAACCATAGATACCGATTTGCCTCTGAAAAGCATATGATGGTTCAATAGCTTATTAATAACTGCCAATAAATCCATGAAGCAGAAGTGGAGTATTCAGCTGGAGCACTCAACAGTTGCAATTGAGCAGCTGTCCAAAGACAAACCAATCTTTTTTAACAATGTTTAGGGCTTCTGAAAGCATTCAAGAGGGAGTCACCATAGGAAGTATAATACTCATGGCCAAACTCCACTGGAAATTACAATTGTTTTGTTTTTCTTTTGAGTCTTGATGTAAAACTAGGGATGAACTCCATATCCCCAGAGCACAGGTTACTACTAGGAACAGGAGAAGGTAGGAGAGGAGAAAACACAGATGGTATAGAAGGGAAGAAGCAGTTTTAGGCAGTCACTTTAAGTCATGTCTTAACACCTGTTGAAAAATAATTTTAAAATAAAATGAGTATGCAAAGGGTTGTTACCTGCTCCATATTGTATCCATGCTTCTCTTTAGCAATGGCAATATATTCATCCACTGAAAAACAAAGAGAAAGCATAAGAGCATTTCTTGTAACAATCTCATCTCCTTTTCCCTTTCCAGTCTAAAACCCAGTCCTGCAGCAGTGACTTAAGTCACGGTCACTGAATTCTTCACAGAGGACTCTCATAAATAACTGCTGTTTTCAACAATTCAGGAAAGGAAGGAAACAAAAGAAGAACAGGCATCAGAGAAACTACATATATTTTCCTTAACTAGCCTAAATGACACATGATATCCAATCCAGCTCCAGTACTTCTGAAACACGATATACAATATTTCAGAACTTGTTCACCAAAGATATAGACTGTTTCAGGTATTTATTTCTTTTTAACCCCCCCCTCCCCCAGAGCAGTTGTTTCCTAAAGAACAAAAAATCCCCAGACACAATTCATACCTTCCAATATTGTCAGACTCCTAGTGTTGCACAACCACTGCAGATACCTTGGCAAATTTTTCAGCCCTTATGCCTCAGCAATTTACATCTTGGACCAAAGCCCACCTCTGTGTATTATTACGCCCCCAAGAGCTTTTAACCTTTACAATGTGAAGATGCCCTGAGGAGTTATATTTTGTATAGATGGGACTAAAACTGAAATGCCTCTTTCTGTATGAATGACTGAGCTTACATTAGATGCAACAACACTCATGAGAGGGTTGGAGCAGTCAAGTACCAGTGGTGGTATTCTGAAGTCTGTGCCCTTCTGCTTGGTCACTATTAAATGCACTGTAATGATAACATCCTTTTTTTAAAAAAAAAAAAAAAAAAACCACTAAAAAAAACACCCAAACCAACAAACTAAAAGGTGAAATTCCTATTTCACCTAATAGGGTGAAAGACGGTGGAAGCACAAGTTGCCTGTAGGAACCTCAACATGCAAGTACCCTGAAAGACTTAGAACTGGTACACACAGCCAGGATTCTCATTCTTCTACAAATTTTGGACTTCAAGACAAGTCACTCAAGCAATAAACTCAAAAAATTATTCCCCCTCCCTTCTCTGCAGACACCCGGGGAGGGATGCACCCAAATCCCTGTGCTGACCACCTGACTCATGGAGAGCATGCGCGGCGCCTCCGGCAGGAAATGGTTCTGTGCGCGCTGCAGCCGAGGAAGCCGCATTTCCCATAGTTTGGGTCTCGTGATTAACTTCAGCTCTCACATGTGCTTCTCTCTTTATAAAGACTCCCGCATGGAGTGTCTCATCTCTGATAGCACAGCATTTCTTAAAGCCTTGCCTTCAAGCTGGGACACTGTGACTCTTCCTTCAGCTGAGCAAACTAAATAAAGAACTCAAAATGTATTGAGAAAAACAGAGTGCAGAGGTCAGAAAACACACAGCAGGAGAGCATCAGCCTCATTTTCGGTTTATCATCAATAAAAAGAAATTAAACCAAGGTACTTGAAGAAGACCTTCCATCTTACTAGACAATATGACATGCAGTATCAATGCTAGCCCTTCATTTGGAAAGGAGATGCATCAGTCAATTTTCACAAAAAGGTGTTGCAAAAAAAGGCCTTGGCAAGTGCCATGGAAAAGCCCATGAGAATATTAATACAGCCACACACCGTGGCAGGAGAAGACCATGCAGTAAATACAGGCCCAGTTCCACGTTAGCAAGGACATTCCATGAGGTTCTTGCTCTTCCAAGCTCCCACTTACAACGGGGACCTACATGGGGCTGATGAACCTGTTTGTTGGACCATGTTCTAGATACGTTCAGTAGAAGCTTTGGCAGAGAAGTAGCAACAATCACCTACTGGTGTCCCTGCAGCACAAATGCATCTGCCTCTCCAAGTCAACAAATTGTTCCTAAGGACCATGCTGAACTGGGATGAAAACCACCCCTTCTTGCAAATGACCTTTACTTGCACAAAGCAAACAACACAGCGACAGTGATAGAAACTTCTTAGGTTGCAATCGCTGCCAGTGCCTAATGGAATATCCTGAGGATTACCAAAAGGTAGGAGCCTCAGAAATCACCTTTGCCATGGGAAGAAACAAAAACAAAACACCAAACCACACAACTTGCAGAACCACATCCCAAGGTAGACCACACAGGGAAAACAGGGAGGAGGCCGTTCCCTTCTGTGTCCCCACACACCAAACAGGGCAGGGAACACCAGCAGAATGTGGGCAGAAGAGTGACTTCAGGTATTTCCAGACTTTATAACCACACCAAAACCAAAGGCTGCCAGGAAACCCTAAGCACAGCACCTCCTTCTACTTAAGCTAAATGTTCTTGGCTTCCTTAGGACAGGTACTGCACATGCAGGTCAAGTATTTTGTCTAAGGAAGACGTGAAGAAAGGGGGAGGGAATGGAGTTGAATACTCTGAAGTCCAAGGCTGAATTAAGCTCTTGAATGCTAAGTACTGCTGCATTAACTAGCTTGCTTTCACTGTGGAAAGATCTACAGTTCCTGATTTGACTTCAGCATCCTACCATTTAATATATACAGAGAAGAGATGAGGTCGGTCTTCCTAGTGTATTACCTTTCTTATGACAGATGCTATAAGCAACCAAAACACATCTACCCTCCTTGTTCCTCACTCCTCAAAAAACCTTTACAGCATTTTCTCTCTTGAGTAAGGACATTAGCAAGGTCCCCACATATCAATAGGATTTCTCTTGATTCAAGTGAATACAACACAGAGCCAAAAAGTAGACTATGAGTGACCGGATACCATGGAAGAAGGCACGATGCTTTTCTTGTCATGGTGGTTTCTGTAACATCTCGGTGTTACATCTCGTTGTTACAGTGGAGAAAGAGAAAAGAAAAATAAGGAAAAGGAATATGGCAGTAAACCAACCATGGGCACACAGCAATGCTCCTTCTATGCACTAAAACAGTGTTGTGGACAAAGGAAGGACAGGGAGTACATCATCATACTCTACTCTTGGCTTGTTCCCTACTTCTTACTGACAATCTAAGTCCATTCTGCCTGCCATTTCTTGGCTAACTGCAGGCTCACTTGCTTTGATGCTTGCACCATTTGAGAGGTACGACAGTCCCTTGAGCAATCCTTCTGATTGCTCTTTACCACCCCCCTCCATATGAAACGAACAAGAAAGAGCATGGCACCAGCTGAGTCACAGGATCCCTTTAGTCTCCCATACCAGCAGAGCCTGGAATTGCCACAAGCTTAATGCTTCACATGCCACACCAGATAAATAAGCACCCTCTCATACCTCTGCCTTCCCCATGCATCTCTAGTAAGCCCAGGGCAGCGGGCACGTGAAATTCTGCTCCACTGCATTTCAGTGGCATTCAGTCACGCTCAGCATGTAACTCAGCAATCTGTTTAGACATCAGAGTTCAGAGCCAGAAGAGCCTGAGGCAGAGCCCTGCTTACACCAGAAGAGACAGTTTGCCAGCGCAGCTCTTAGCTGCTTTCCAGAAGAGAATAAGCAAGAGCAGCAAGGCAATCCCATCCCATTTCCCCAGCATGAACTACACCACTGCGCCCTCTTTCTACCAGTATAACTTTTCCTCCAACAGGGCAGACAAGAGCATCCTCCCTTCCCATCCAACTTATTTCTCTCTGCTGAAAAGATATTTCAGCACAGACCAGGCCAAAAAGACGATACCTGAACAGACGCACTCGTGTGACATAGGAGATGTATTGCTCCTGTGAAGGCTCTTGTTGCTACTAGAAACCAGATGGGGGGAGGGATGGAAGAGAGAATCATAAACCGGTACTTCTTTACCTATTTGGCTACATATCTTCTTTTGTATGCATTTTAGCCATGTGGGGGTGAGCAGGAACTCCTGTCCACCCCACACCCAAAATGTAATGAGCACTGGCTCAAAGAACCCCTTCCTACCACCAGTCATGCTCAGGAAGGTAGAAGTAGCACAAAAGGTGGGGACACAGAGGGAAGAGAGGCCCACATACACACTGTCACCAGCAAAGAGGAGCAGCACAGTGTTCTCCTCTCCAAAAGAGAAGCAAGGTCTGCAGTGAGATGACAAAAGGACCCCAGGTGTACACATCCAAAGAGACAAGGCAAATGTGAGTAGGAAAGGAAACACAGAAAGATGCTTGCCTCCCCTGCTACTCAGAGAGGAGAGTTTCTGACCAAAATGCTGCTGTCAGACCCCTCAATTTTGTGGTCTTGTTTCCATCTGCCTTTTTCATAAACCCTTTTCTTCTGCTAACCATCTTCCTCCAAGAATTCCTCACTAGAGGCAAAAGAAAGGGGACCCTCTTGGCTGACAACGGGAAGGAGAGACAAGAGCAAACAACTGCATTGCTGATTTTCAGTCCCGCATCCTAGAACAGTGAATTGAGGGATGTAAAACAGAGGCATTAATTTCAGGGGGGTGGGAGAACTCTGGAAAGAGAAATGCCTGAAAGCAATGATTCCATCACCACTTGATCAGATTAAACGATCTCTCCGAGTGGGTCTTTTGGGAGCATTTCTCCCTCCTGCCCAAATTGCTTCTTAATGATCTTGCAAGCATCGCATCATGGTTAGTGGACTCAGTGACCCCAAGGAGGGTTTGCAGCAGAAGTGAGTGTGATAAAGCCTACAGAAAGCAACAGGAATGCAGAGGTAGAGCTGTTGCTGCAACCTCAGTTCACCCCTATTACTGGGGTACTGCAGGAGCTCTGAACACTTTGCATATTACGTGATGCAATACCCTGACAGAACAGGGTGAAATGAGGACAAAAACAGCAGCCTTCACAGCCTCAGTAATGTGCTTCACGGGGTTTGATCAATGCTGGAACCTGTGAGGAATTCTGGATGTTGCTGTATATTTCGCCCTCCCCTTCATCTCCCTTGAGAACAGGGGGAAAGAAAAAAAAAAAAAAAAGTCAAGACCCAGAACAAATCAATGCTATATAAAGAAAACAAGGAGCACAGATTAAACACATATACGTGAAATTCTTCCAAGTTTCAAAACACAATTATGACGGTACGCAAACAACTAAGCACAGTTTTTGCCATGGCTATAAAAATGAGCAGCTGCATTGCCGTCCCGCCACCCTCATCACACTCGTGGAACAATCCTGCCACCTTGTGGTCCCAGCACAAGGAGAGGAAGCTGCAAAAACCACAGGAGTTTGGACAAGTGTCTCGCTAAAGCCAGCTGCAACAGGAGGCAGCACCAAACAGGCAGAGATCAGAGTGAGGTGGGCTTGACCAGTTTTTCTGGGTAGAATCACTTAAAAGAAAATAAAACCCACCTACTTACAATGGGCTTCTGCCTTGGAAAAGCTATTTCCTCTTTCTGGTAATATCTAACATGTGTCACAGGCAGGAGAGGAGCAGAGAGCCAGAGCACAGCCATGTTTTGTGCTGTGTGATGCACCCACCTGGGCAGGCATACAGCCTCCTTCAACACTGTTAAAGAGAACTAGAGAACACTAGTTATGCAGACACAAAGGCTACTTAAAAATCACTTTGTGCAAGTGAAGGCACAAGAGGATTTAGGCCTCAACTTCATTACATCTGCAGCAGGGGAGGGAAATGTCTGGATGTAACTGCAAGGCAATGGAAAACCAACCTTACCTGGAGAAGTTTACCTGAATAGGAGCAAGAGCAGATACCCTGCAGCACTCAAGGGACTGATGGAACTCCACAATATCTCTCAACCTCCCACCCACTCACCTCCCTGTAGCTCAGATTTTACACATGTCATATTTTGTCCATGTACCACAGACTGAAGTGAGCCACTACACACTAGAAGTCTCCTTTGGCAGCAGGGTGGGGTTAAGCATCCCAAGCCTCCAGCCACCTCTTCCCACCTGGGAGCACAAATATTTTCCTGTACTCCAAGGGAACTGGACTGGGAAACTGTTCCACCTGAAAAACAACCATCCCTCTCCTGCTGCACTAACTCACTCTCCTACCTAAGTGGCTCGGAAGCCAGCAGCAAACTCGAGTGGTGGCAGCTGGAAGTTCCAAGATGCTCTCACCCACCAGAAGGGGCAGTCCCAGACCCTCCTATGGCCAGCCCTGGCTATGCAGGCTGCCCCTCCTCTTGCACTAGCTCTGAAGCCACTTCAAGGCACTGACACCAAAAAGGAGCATGATGTTCATAAAACTAAGAGTTTAAAACTTTTTGTGTGGTAGTATACCATATAAAAATACTTCGCTAGGAGGTTATGCAAGCCTGAAGAGACAAGCCCTCCTGACCTAACAAGGGATGAGACTGGCTCAGCCAAAAGTGAGACTCATTCCTTGCCCTGGCACTGCAGCAGCAGGGGTGAGCAGGCAGGCAGCAACAGGCATGGCTACGTGTTTAAACAAGCACTGGTGAGGAAAAAGTTGCTCATGGAACCACACCTGGAGCCTGGAAATTGCAACCTCAGAAAACATAAAACAAGGAATAAAATGAAGTGCCCTACTGCTGGGAAATTAATCCCTTCAAAAGCCCCAATACTCACGAAAAGCTTTCTTTTTCACCCAAAGGCAACCAGTCCCCACACACCAGCGCACACTAATAAGCTAGAACAGTAACACCAGATTTCCCCACACACACTTTTTTATTATTTTTAATACATTCATGGCCTGTATCTAAGGGCAAGTCCAAAGTTGAAACTCCAGTGATGGTTAAAGGCCTGACTCATCTGCCTGTAGATTTTGCTGTACCAGGAAGAAGGCTGTACTGCAGACACAGGTGTACTGAAGATCTAGCACAGTTCTTGTAGCTTGTCAGACTGTTTTAAACTATTTACCAGGAGAGGCCTTTTGCTAACAGACGTTACTTTTAAAGCTTTTACTAACATATGGTCATTCCTCAAGTTGCACCCTTCACCTGGCACTATCATATCAAGAAAAGGCTCAACACACCGTGTATACGTGCAGGGCGGTGTATTAATGAGGATTATGATAGGGACAGCCAGCTGGCTGATGCTGTCGTGCTCTGTGATGCTGCTGCTGTTCTCCCTCAGAAGGGCCACGTGACTGCCCACTGTAAGGGCATCCATGGAGGACCCTCTGGGAAGAAAGACTGCTTCTTACGCATCCATCACATTTAACCTTCAGCCAGAAATTTGCTCCACCACAGCACTGAATGCCACTGTACTGGAGGAATGGTACAGGTTTCAGTACCTACAGAGCCCTGGGTACCAGGAGCCCATATGTACCACAGAAGAGAAGAGGACAAGGGACATCTGACAGAGCAGTAGCAAAGAGGAAACACTACCTCTAGGGCCTTTTACAAGACAGGCAAAGCCACATCAGATCACCCAGGGACCTAATTTGTGACCATATGGGATCTGAGCAGAGCTATCATTCAGCAGCACAAACCCAATCCTAAACCAGACACAGCCACTGAGCTGTATTAAATGTAATCAGCCAGAACACTTGATATTGGGTTTGAAGCCCATATAAGAAGATAAAACCAGCACACATGAGCTTCTGGCAGGGAGGGAATACTCGTTCCCACATACGACCTTCTAAGACACAGACAGGAAGTCACAGACAGGATAAATGAGCAGAGCACAAGCCTAAACAACAACGTGAGTTTATAGCAGAACAGCTCTTTGCATTATTCAGCACAGTGCTCTCAATTCAGCCCAAGAAGCCCTAAAGTCAGATTTATTCTGCTGTCAAACTGTGGCTTGAGTTAACTCTACGGAGAGGTTATAGCCTTGGATTATATACTTCAACTACAGGCAGCAACATGCTCAAGCAATGCAGGCAGCAACACTATCAATACAGCTGTGACCAGAGGTAGAATATTAAAAAAAAATTTGATCAGATGGTTCAATGCAGGAGAAGGTAACTTAGCCTAGAAGAAGCCTCCCTCATGTAGTCTTTCTTACAGAAATTGATGTTTTTTGCACTCTTTGAGAATATCTGATCCAGTGCATCTTTTCCACAGGCCAAACTCACTAATTCAGAAAAATAATTTGACATATACTGATGACGGAAGTCAATATTGGAGACCACAGATTCAGACTACTACTATTATCAGCAGTCTGATACAAGGCTGCAGTACTCTATTCTTAGCTCTTCATCCATACCATGCTATATATGCCAAAATTTTGGTCTGCAAAACAGTCAGCACAGGCTACCATAAAGTTTGGTCAAGTAACCTGCTGTCAATCAGCTTCAGGAGCCATCAAGGAATATCCAAACTCAAAGCTCTAAAGAAGGTGAAGTCTTCCACAAAGATCCATTTTCCACCCTCCAAAAGATTTTGGAAGTTTCTGTCTAATACCATAACTGTCATATTCCCTGTTGTAGTCATCATGCAAACTAATAAAAGCACCGTTATCAGTGCCAGGCTTCCTGAACAGTATGGGTAACTCCACCTCCCCAGGAAACAGGGTCTTTATGCAGCATGAGGACACACACACAAGGGGTGTGTGGGAGCAGAACAGCTATCAGGTTAAATTACTGCTCATTATTATTATTACCAGTTACACCGTGACATTGTGACAAGTCACGTTGACCCTCTTTTAGAATGAATACAAAAGCAAAAGAAATGATCAATTTGTCCCCTAGCTGCCTCTTTGAAGGACGTCACTTGGGCAGAAAGGAAGCATCAGGGATGCCAGCAGGCAGCGCAAGGCAGGAGACGAGTCACAGCCGCACAGAGGAGCTGCCCTCGGCAGATGTGCCGAGAGCCAGGAGTTGCTCGCAGAGGCAAGAGAGCCTCCAGCTGTAATTGCCCACATCCATCTCCTCAGCAGCTAGAAGAGGAGAAACCTGTGATCCTGAATGGTGACTGGTCAGGTCACAAAAGCACCACTTGACTATTTCAGTTATTTTTGGCAGCCAGCCTCCTCGCTTCCCAACCCACCTATACAGGTAACACAATAGCCTCAGCAACCCAGGAGGCCTCCGCACTCACGAACGAGTTGCAGGCAACTTGCTTCCAGCAAAACTACATGAAAAATCATAGGGACTAAGTGCAGGCAGCTTGGTGTTGGAGGGGAACTAAACAGCCCTTCAGTTGTATTTTCTGAAGTATTACCAAGATACTTTTGTCCCCCATCTACAGTTAATATTTCAGATGTTTGGGGCTAGCACCTTCAGAGATGGCAAGGGCTCTCCCACAACTGCACTTGTTGCACTACTGTACCTGGGGGCCAAGAATGAAAAAATCAGGTCTCAGATTTGCTCTGGAAGATTCCATTTTCCTCAATTTAACACCAGCAGGATGTGAGTGAGTTAGTGGGAAGCGAAACAACTGAGACAAGACAAATACTGCAAATGCACCGAGTGCTGCACAACCTAAAGAGAAGAGCTTACCTTGAGAGCAGCCATGGCTCTGCCCCACAGCAGTCTGCCCCATACCTCTCCTGAAAGTTCCTATTCCTGCAAGAACAGTTGAGCTGCTTGATAAGCAACCACTTAATCACTTAATCAGGCCAGCCATGAGCTAAGGCAACATAAACAAGCGCCTTCTACAGCTTAAAGCGCAGGGGTTCAGGAAATTCCTGGTAGCTTACCCCACACATGAGAACCTGGGAAATAAAAAGAGTTTTAAGTGAAGAGCCCTTACTCCACTGGAGATCAGAAGGTACCTGCAGACAAACACATACGGACTTCCCTCCGGTAGGCTACAGAGCCTTCGGGAAACACAGGTCATACAGGTCTCAAACCAAAAAGAAATGATTTTGACCACTCCAAGAAGTCAATGAAAAGAAACAGTAAGCTTACACAGCCAGATCTAGGACAACATAATCTTTATAGTAGCTTCAAATCTAAATATTCATGTTATGTTGACAAATATTAAGGTCTTCAAAAATTAAGTCAATCTGGAAAAAAAAAATGAAGTTACAGGTTTACAAAGCATATGTGAAACATGGATTTGATACAAACCCTCAACTTTCAAGGTTGATCCTAGAAGAATGAGTGGAAAAGCCTGCAATAAACCACTGTCACTAACTAGATCCTGGAGTATCAGTGGTTGGGCAGACACTGCTTTTAGCCAGGATTTAGAAGCCCAGCCCTTACTGAGAAGTTACGTATCACTACTGATCCTCACAGTGCTATAAAACTCACTACCACTCTACCATAACATGAATCTGCATGAGAAGCACATGATTGGGAAAGTAACATGGAGTGCAAAAAGAAGAGTACAGGAAAATTAACTAGTGGGAGCGGTTCCTAATTAGGCTAAATAATGCCACAGCAAACACACTGCGGTGAGGGAAGCTCAGGCACATGTCCTTGAGAAAGCCTGGCTGCTCTGCCTCCTGCACCAGCACCTCTGTAAAGGTCACACTCGGTAGCATGAGCTCATCACAGTGAGCTGTTTTGGCCATGATCTCTTCAAGCATTCCTCAGAGGAGGACACAGCCCACAGGAGTCCTCCCTGCCTGCACACTGGTCCCATCACATCCCTACAAGCACACATTCGCCGGTGCATTTGCTGATTAACCTGGTTCTAAGGAAAAAATAAAAATAAATAAACCCAGTTACCCTTCAATTCCCTGACCCTTCTCATTTTTCCCCTCACAGCTACCGTAAAAGACAACAGGTCAGGAGAAAACCAAACCTACTCCTCTGAAATGCTCCGAGCCTTCCGTTCCCACCAAGACCAGCACGACCGGAGTGCATTCAGCCCCGTCCCGGGGCTCGGTCGGAGCAGCTCGAAGTAGCTGCAGCCTGATAGTTCTTGTCATACTGGTCCTACAACTCACACAGTGCCTATCAGGCTGACTAAGACTGCTCCCAAGTGTATTTCAGAGCCCAAGGCTTGCTGCCAGGGTGACTCTTAACACAGCTATCATCACTCCATTACATCCACATCATCTTGTCTCTAAACTACTCTTAGGAAAAAAAGCTTCTTCCCAGCGCCAGGACTAGTTCAATCCCCGCAGCAGCAACAGTAGCAGCAGCTGGCATTTTCAAACTGGGTCATCTCGACAGGTTAGGTGGCCTGTTTCACACTGCAGTAAAAAGGAGGAACAAACAGGTGGCAGGAGAGAACAAGGTACATGAAGAAAGTGGTGACTGCCCTTCCTCCCCTCTTCCCCCCCTCCCCCCTCAGCACAGCAGCAAAAATTCCTCCAGGGTAACATAGCTACCTTAGATAAGACATCCTTTTCCTGGATGCTCTCCAACACATCCTCTTTTTTTTTTTTTTGTTTGTGGGTTGGTGGTTGTGGGTTTGGTTTTTTTAAAAATAAAAAACCCCACTCAAACGAAAACACAATCCATACACTGAGAGAAATCCATCCCAAACACACTCCCAAGTTCTTTCAAAGTAAATTGCTTTCCTGGCTCCCATACAAACCACTGCCGTGAAAGGGTTAAAACTCTCATCTTAATTTAAATATGCATTCAGGATCCAGAAATATCAACCTGCAGCAATAATGATGAAAGAGCTGCTCTGATTTCCACACAACATTGCAACAGCAGCTAGCACAGCTGATGACAAAGGGGAAACTGCAGCTAAGTTTGAGGCAACTCAGCCATTTTTGGGATACACCCACAGCTTTTGAAGCCTGGTATCTTCTTTTTGCTGTTTGCAATATTGTTACTACAAGCATTGTGAGTTATCTCCACTAAAATGAAAAACTGCATCCCTCCACCTTCATCTTTTGAGCATTTTCTGAAGTGCAGCAACCACAGTTGCTGGGAGAAGTGGCCATGCCTGTATTATTTCTACAGCTAAACTCAAGCAGAATCTTAAATTAAACACCAGTTCTCTCATTTCTGAATTCATGGAGTTGTATTCTTCAGCTACTGTATATGCATCCAAGCTTCACAGCTGCCAGGTTCACTGCATAATACGAAACTTTGATTAGGGATAAACATAAACCCAATTCTGCTTTTCCACTAATCCTTTTTTTGCTCTCACTGGGACAGCCAACAACCCAGTATTTCTAGGGAAGGAGCACATACAAACAGCAAGATCACAAGTTTGGTTTTTTTTTGCTATTCTCACTTTGAGTTGTTGCTATCTTCTCTTGAAGCACCTAGTTTCAGGCAACAATTATAACGCCTAAAGTCCACCCCTCAGAGACCTAGAAGTCTTGGCTCTACCTGGCAGCTATTTTTTAAGGCTAACACTTTTCCTACTACCAAAAAAAAAAAAATCCACTACCACCTCAATAAAAAAAAAAACAAACAAAACAACAAACCTCAGACACAAACAAGCAGAAAAACCCAAAATCAAGAAAAAACACAATACATAACACTACTTCTTTTAAAACCTCCCACAGCACTTAGCCACAAAATAAAAGCTCAGCTATGAGTTCAACAATACTTTTCTCTCTCCAGTGGCCAAGCCTAAGCAGCTCCCACTCTCCCATCCCTGACCAAGGTGGCTGCACTCTCACCAAGCACGAACAGAACCTTCTGTGGGTTCTGTGGGATTGTGTTATGAATCGGGTCACAGACGTGATGGGGGTTGGAGGGTAGAGGGGACCAAAGCTAAACCCACAATTCCAAGTGTTTCAAGGATCCTGTTTACAGCACAACGGAGAGGAGGGATTTAAAAAGCAGCTTTGCTGCTGCTGAATATACACCAGACTATACCCTCACCCTCACCGCTGCTGCCTGGGCAGGGATGCCTGTGGGCTGGGGACAGGGTGGCTCTGAGGTACCTCTGAAGCATTAATCCCTTCCATTTTACACAGATCCTGTTAAATAGGGGCTTCATTTTCTAAAAAGGGAGTTTGCAAGATCAACACTTTCCCCAGCATACTCTCTCCAATTTGCGGTTTTCCATTCACATTTATTTATTGTGAGGGTACCCTACACCTCAAGGGAAAGAAGAAATGATGACAACAGTTGATGGAGTCATAAGTCCACAATTCACTGGCCAAAATAAGTGAGCTGAAAGGGGAAAGGTTATGTCCAAGCAAAAACCCTTCTCAAATCAGCTATGGCTCAGCTACACACAGAAAACAGAGACTTGCCACCTGAGAAAATGAACATTTTCCTATCCTCTACTTTGGCAGCCATTTTAAGTCAGAAAATTCAGACAAAGGTGATTTCCAAACTTGTTTAATGTCCCCTTTAAAAGGAAAACCAAGAATAATCATAGCCTGTTCTATGCAAAGATTACCCCTCGAACTACCACTGGACACAGACTCCGGTTACTTAAATCTGCAACCTGCCCTCGGAACTTTTAGGATTCATTTCACCTTCACGACAGAGGACAGCTATCAAAACTTGCTCTCTACCCAAAGAACACCGATGTTGGCAACACACATACAGACTCAGTCGGGACATAAGCTTTTGTGATATCAAATGCCAACTCATAGCTCCCTAGGGTGGGGCGCTGCTACTCCACACTCCCAAACCGTTACCCAGCCTGTAGCACGGTTAACTAAACCTTGCCCACCCAGACATGAAAGGGTTAATATCCATGTAACCATAGCAACCAGCACATCTTCCTCCATCAGAGCTTCAGCTGGCACACTGCTGCCTTCCAAGCATCAGGTTTTGCATCCCATTTAGGGACTCCTCCCTCTCCCCAACAGCCACAGGGTCTGGCCCAGTATGAGGATGTCGGAGCACTGGATGCTTCACCTCATTCTGGCATTCCTTTGTCCCTGTGCCCCTGGACACTTCTACCTCCCCTCCCAAGGGGAACGAGGCTGTCTAAATTCTCTCCAAGTGCACCAAGGCAGGCATAATGTAAAGCAGGCAGCCAGCTGCAGCCTCGAAGGGAGAGATGCCAGGGGGTAATGGAGAGAAGGACTGGTGAGCATCCCAAGGTGGCATGCTGAGCAGCTATCAGCTCAAACAGAACCAGCACTGCAACCATTCCCGCAGGTATTGGGGATAGTGCCTGCCTCCTCAGTGACGCCCATAAACTGACAGTCCACTGGAGACACCCACCAACACACCAGTGGGAAATCAAAGCTCCCACCTAGCAGTGCATGTATTCTGTCAGGAAGAGAGCAGAAAAATTACTTTCAAAACAGAGCTTATCACCAGCAGATAAATCTTTCTCCTCTTGTAGTTCACCTTTGAACTGCAGATGTATAAAAGCAATCGTCACATCCTATCCTCTCGCCTGGTTTCCATTCCTCCGTCCTGGGCAGCTGCAGCATGCCAGCACTTGCTCATTTCTAAACCAACCCAATGTCATTTTTATGGTTCCACCCATTGGCGTACTTGGCACAGACACTGCTGTTTTATTAATAGCTTCGTGCTGGCCCAGCTCTATCCTGTGCACGGTTTCCACAGCATCATTACAAGGCATTTTTTACTATTTCCCTCCTCCTTCTCCACATGCCACTCAAAGAAAGTAGATGCCTGTCTTCCACCTAGCTGCTCCTGCTCCCCAATGTCATCTTGCTCAAGACCTCGCTCTTCTCTCCATGTCTCCTTCCCCACTCCCTGTGACAGAGTCCCAGCAGAGTCAGAATAGCTGCCCTCTGTGCCACCAAGTCCTCGTTTTGAAAGCAAGCTCTTTGTAAGAGGTGCAACACCAGCCACAGCACACGGGGTATTTGGAGCAGAGCTGGAAGGGCAGCACAGTTATTTTAAGTCCAAATGTTCAGCTACTGCACAATGACAATTCTTTCTTTCTTCTTCAAAAGCGACAGGACAAAACTCCAGCTTTGGGCTAACTTTGTGAAGTACTCAGTAAGGGTGGCAACTGCTACGCAAGTGACCCCTCAAAGGCAGAAGCCTGGCAGTAGATACAGAACATACTGGCAGCATTCAACTTGAGCATTATTATGGGCAAGGCAGTAAGTGGCTTGTACCCGGTGTTAATGGTTAACGAGGCACAGGAAAAAAAAAAACCTACCTTGATCTATGTGCCAACACATACTTCTTGCTTTGATCTTCTCTACCCTACCCATCATTTTATGGCATCCAGGCAAAAGGTTTCCCCAATATGATTAAAACATTGCTCCAACATAGAAGGTGCATGGGACCCAAACAAGCTTTAACTAATTACATGAGCCTGGAGCATCAGGTATGCAGATATTCACCAGGTCTCAGCTGATACACTGGTCTTTCCAGGATTTATTTCAGCAGCTTACAGAGAACCCTCCCACTATCTCCACCAGTTCGGCCAGCCCTCGGCAAACCCATCAGTGTGTATTGCTCTGAGCATTGTCACAGATCTGCTCACAATGTTTTGTAGCACAGATTCACGTTTAACAGAGGTGGCTCCCAAGAGTTTCACCAACTCCACAGAACTGTCCCACTCAGGAGAGCTACCACGTCACTCTAAGCTGACAGTTAACACGTGCTGCATTGATTTCCATCTTCCCATTAAGCCCCAACCACAGAACAGAGAAAAGTCCTGTTTAGAGTTTACCACAAGAGCCAGCACAGGATGGATTAAGGGCTTTGGAGTACAAATGAAAGTAACTATACACAGGTACCAACATGCTACTGATTGGAAGGATTTGTTCACCCCCACACTTCACCCTGAACAGTAACACTAAGAAGGGATGTGCTAGTAGTCAATCACCAAAAAACACCAAAAAAACCACCAAAACCAGCACATACTCAGGCATTTCATTCCAGTCCATGTGGACTTAACCTTGTAGCCATTTATTTGTATTATGCATGTCTCTTACTATGTCAAAATTTCCATTTGTGAAAATAATTGACAATAGTCCCCTTGCAGTAAGCTAAACAGATGTAGTTTTCTTTGTCTTCAGTTTCCAAAATGTTTCGGTAGCTCCCGTCCCCATCCTTTTCTCCATCTTCCAACACTAAAGCCATTATTCTGAGGTTCATGTTCCTGAATGCTGCCGGGTGCAGAGGGAGCAAACTGTTCTAGTGACCACCTCGCTCTCTTCACACCCACATCATCCACTAGGTCAAGAAGGACGCTAGGAAGCTTTATTGAATTACCTGCCCACTGTGTCCCCAAAACTGCTCTCCAAGCCACTTCTTTCCAAACGTGAGTTTTGATGCAGAAGACAAGGCCAGAGCTTTCAGTATGGAGATTCATAACCCTACGGTTGGGTCATTAAGAGCTCATTGCGTTGGCATCAGTTCACATGAGGAAAAGACCCAAAGCACTCTAGGAGAGTATTGGTAACATTCGTTTCATTTACCACCCTGTCAGTCTACAGCTCATCCTCAATTTCTCTCCATAGCAACTTCGTATCAGCTCCCATCTCACTGATCGAAGTGCTGATCATCATCAGCTCTCTTACACATCCCCACAGACCCCATTTAATTAGGATTCACTATCAACAATGCCAAGACTTGCCAGTGAACTCAAGGAGCTGAAGAGAGACCTCCTATCCCCTGATGTTCTTTCTTGATAAACCATAAAACAGATCAAAGAACTCTGCTTGTAATACATTTACTAAGTGCTCTACAGCCAATGGCAGAGCACAGGTGTTTTGGAGGTGGTTCCCGTCTTTTGAAAGGAATCAGGCTCTTACGCAGTAGCAAATCAGTGCCTAAGAGTTGGTTGAATACATTAGAGCTATAAAGTTATTTCTACTGGTCAATCCATTTCTAGTCTCAAAAAAGAACAAAAGCAGCTACCTGCAGCAGGATTTGGTTTTCACAGTTCATTTTTAAGTAATGCCAAGTAGAGACAGGAAATAACTGATACTTTTTGGAAGTATCAGTTCAAATTGATACAAGACAAAACAATGACCAGCCAGCCCACTCTTACCCTGCTCTCTCATTCCCTCCACAGCTGCCCTCTCCTCACCTGCTGGGGTTTTCCTGCCAGCCCAGGGTGCCCTCAGCCACCTCTCCCAAAGCTCCCTTGTTTGTTTGTTACTACTACTAGGTGATGAATTTCACTACTCCATCCCTCTATATAAATTAGGTACCTGGAAGATATTTCGTGTGTCATGTACAGCACAAAAGAATCATATTTTTCTCCGCCAAACACCATATGAAATATTTATTAGTCTTCTGTATCATTTTTTGAAGGTGAATCACTCATGAATCTACACTCTCACTAAAATTTTGAGCCTTTTGAAAAATTTCTTCTTGCCTTTTCTTATATTCATATTGTTTTCCCAAACTTTTTTATTGTACCAGCAACAGTCAACTGCCACATAAGTTTTTATTCATCAGTGTCATACTACATTTTTAATTACCTCCTATGTTCATGGCATCTTATTAGCAGATATTCTATCCTTCTTATGCTCTATAATAGCCTTGCATATATTTTTTTGTGCCAATTGCCACAAAATATTCAGTCACAAACTATTTTACTGTATTTCATACAACTTCACTCCTTTATCTTCTTCACTCTCTTCCCTTTCCAAGAAGCCCATTCCCTACCAGGCAGGGGTTAAATGTTCTAAAGCCAAGCTGAGATTCAAAAGATTCTCAGACTTGAAAGGCAGCTACAGGAATCCTGTGTCACAGATAACCCATGAACAGTTGCTCCATTTGGTGGAGGCAACAGTTTCTTGCTCGTATACCTTTTTAAAGGTTTCTAGGTGTAGATAACTGTCAAATATATCCCTCTCCTCATCAGTCTTATTTAGTTCAGCATCCAATAGCCAGCAGGGAACAGACAAGACAACACTGGTAGGAAGACAGGCAGTCCTGATCCTTGCAAAGCCTTTTTTATCTGTAGATCACAGTACCATCATCCTTCTGTAATTTAAGGGGCAACTTGCTTAGTGGAACAAACGCCCCAGGGCAGAGCCCAGCCCTTTCTGACAGAGCCAGCTTGTGCACAGTCTCTCTTGTCTTAATTTGCAAATGCCACTACAGCCTCACAAGCGTCTTGTGATGCATCTTGGGTCTAGGAGAAAACCAGACATCAACTCAATACTGCTACCACAAACAACTGCTGAGGAACAGGAATGCAAGATTCTCATTCTTGGTCCCAGAATCAGAAAAGGAGAAAAAAAAGAAAGGTATTAGCACAAAGTCAAAAATAGCTACTTTCAACTCCCTCCCCCAAAAGCACTTAGGTTTAGTTCCTGCATTCAAACAGCAGCCCTTTAATCAAAGAGTCCCACTTACTCACAAGGAGAACTGTAGCTAGACAAACCTTTCAAACACTAGTTCTGCCATCTGGCAGCAGCACTGAGACTTGTTCCCAGATACACAGAGAGCCCTCGTAATTGCCCTCACGTGGAATTCCGAGGCACTGCAATTGTTCTGGCATTAAAACCTCCATGGGCTGCAGGTGCGGATTTGAATTTGTGTCTTTGTGGGGGAAAAAGGTACTACACTAAGTACTATACATGCCCCCCCCCTCCTTCCCCACCACCACAAATACTTTTCTTTTTGCCCTTCATAGTTATTTCTGTCATCTTCTACAGCACCAAAAAAACAGATTGTGTGGGCCAAGAAGTATCTTAATTCATACCAAGGAAGAAAGTGTGTCACATTTCTCCTGTGTTCCCTGCCTCTGTGGATTTGACACTCTGAGCAGCTGCCCAGTGGGGAACGAAGCTCTTCAGGGGGATTGCTTTGTAGGCTTTTCTTTTTTCAAATTAATTTCACATTGTAATGGAAAGGTCACAGACATCACCTCTGTACTGAAAGTGGCAACTTTGCATTCTTGAAGTGATACATATAGGGGAAGCAAGGGAATAAAAGTATGTGAAGAGACTTACATTTTGCTTCAGACAGATTCTGGTTGGGTGACCAGACCAGCATGCCGAGATTCTCTCTCTCCTGACTTCTCCTTGCGAGTTTGGCTTCAGAGAAAACAGATACAAACTAAGTTACAGAAAAAGTCATTTCAGATGCAAAATGGATACAAAAGTGACTTATCACACATCTGTAGCTTTTAATCAAGATACAAAACCCATCTGCAGAGTTAAAACCCCATCTTCCCGTTCAGACCTGAGGCTTTTCCTTATTCCTTCAATGCATCACCCTCTACATAACATGACAGATATTGCACACTCGCTCTTTCATGCAGTACACCAAGAGCATACGTTAGATCTAAATTAAAAGTTAATTAATGTTTCTCTTCTAACATACTTGGTTATTTTTCTTCCAGCCATCGTTAAATGAACAAGGGAGGAGCCAGGCTCAGGCAGCAGGCTCCAAGCCCTTGAATCATGAGACCGTACTGTGCAGCTAGATGAACACTTACTTCAGGGTAGACACATGCATGAACCTCCTCACAGACTTCACTTCTGAGTGCCTCCTCCCCTGCCCAAAAGCCATTCCATGCCTCTGTCCCCCAGCCAGACAGGAACACCCACCCAGGTGACACTAGGTCCCTCAGTTCAGAATCGAGTCCTCTGCTCAACCACTCCAGAGAAACTCTTGTGCACTCACAGCCGCACTTGGAAAGGAAGTCCATTTTTAACCAGCTTAACACGTGGTTGGCATGAGAGCTCTGAAAGTCTCAAATGGAAAACCACAGCCACAACCTCAAGCTAAGGTACATTTTCAACAGCAAGTTCTTGTGAATGTGCTGTCATTTGGTCACAAGCATCCAGAAGAGGAGGAGGAGAAGAGAAAGAAACTTGCTCCGTTGAGTCAGCACACACACAGCCACCTCAACTACCCGCCCTGGCAGAGAGAAACCTGCAGGTCTTGTTATGAATGAGTGCCTACAGTACTACTTCCACTACAAAATATCACATAATGCTGAAGTTTTATATAGTATTTCAACACAATGCTATTTTCTCTGCACTATGCAATTAGACACACAACCACCGCTTCACGATGCATTAAACAAACAGGTCAGAAAATATCTAGTAACAAGAAATTACATTACAATGCTATGAACACTCATGGTTTGACTACTGTTTTTAACCTGAAATCTGCTCAGCTAAGAACAGTTGGGGTTTAGATGACAAAAATACTTTACCACTAAATTTAAAGCACAAATAGCATGTATTAAAAATAACCAGTTGCCAGCAACATGTTTACATTGAAATAATTTTTTTCCATGACAAACACTATGATTATCTTTCACATGGTTGTGTCAGGGTTTTTTTAATAAAGTTAGCACATACAAGATATTTTGTGAACTGTGCATATTCATTACTTTCTATGCTAAGAAGAAAAACAAGAGTGAGAAGAGACAACAACAGCCTCTGGTGGCGACAGATGGGGGTGGAGACCAGGTCTATGTACAGAACACGAAGGGTGTCTAAAGTTAAAATTACAATACTAAATTTAAAAGGAAAAAAAAAATTGGGGAATGAATTTTACATCAGATTTTGCTCCTCACCCTCCCTTATCCATCAGTCTGGCCCAATGAAGACTAGCACAGAGTTCAAAACATGGAAAGAAAAAGTCTCTCTCCTCACTTTGCATTACACAAAAAAGCATGTTCTCACCCCACAAAAATACTCAAAGACGGAAAACATCAGTCAGGTTCCCACAAAGTTAAACACTTGCCACCTAAATCCCAACACACTCCCAGTAACCCACTGCAGTTCAGGAGCCTGATGCCCAAATTTTGCCAGCAAGGCTTAAGACTAGTCAAATTGTGAGCCTGGCTTTACCGTCATGTCACTTGCTAAACTGGCAAAACCCACCTAACTTAGGAAAAGAGAGAAGTTTTCTCCTGGTTTAGCAGGCTGAACCTCCTCCCTGACACACCAGGCACAGGTCCTAGCCTGGCTGTCCCTTTCAGGATCAGAACGCTGCTAGCTCGGCTCACTCACAGCAAGGCAGGTGAAGTTCCATCTCCCACAGTTAAAACCCCAAGTTACGCTTTGGGGCGTTGCGGAGGGAATGCCACAGCCTTCCCAGCCGTGAACTGCTGCCGGCCCTGGGAGGTGACCACCAGTCCAGGGAGGTACTGCGGGTTGTCACAGCACCCAAGCGGGGTTGGTGAAATATGTTGCTTGTCTTCCGTTGCAGGTCATCCCAGGCACCCCAAGACTTCCTTTTGCAAAGGGAGCACCACGAGTTAGGAGCTACCTCCTTCCAGCCCCACATCCCCTCCCTATGAGCCAGGGTAAACCACCCCCTGGGCTTCACACCCAGAACAAGCACCCACTGCAGACATCGAGCTTAATGCAATCCTCAGGACTAGCTTCTGCCCAGCTCCCACAGTCCAGCTTCTTCCCCTCTTCCTCCCTCCAGCCTCTCAGTAGCAACAACCAGCTGAGTTACACCACGCTTGTGAACGGGTGAGAAGCAGCACCTTGGGTATTCCCACAACATCTCTCCTGCTCTGTCTCTCCACCCAAGTCCACGCCTGTCCCCCTCAGCCCTCATTCCTCGACAGATGTAGAGGCCAGTGCAAGGCACACAGAAGGCTTAACTTAAAACTCATGCTTCTCGGCAAAGGACAGAAGCACCTGAAGGCCTACACACATAGAACGGGCAAGAGGGGCGAGCGGATGTGTTCCTCAAACATCCACAGAGGCCAAGACTCCCTCCCTACTATCAGAGGTGACAGCCTATCACCCAGCTCCTTCACCTTCCAGCACATCATCTCCACCACTCCTCCTGAAGCCCACAGCCTCAGCACGCAAGACAGACACAACAGGGATTCTTCCAAGTCCAGTGTTGACCCCATCACAAATACATGCAGCATAAGTACTCTTGCTACATGACATAGCAACGAAGAGCTTGAAAGCTTGCTCAGAATTTGGAATCATGTTGAAATGGTAGCTCCAGAGCAACAGCCACAAAAAGAGAAGAGGAGGCTTAGAGCTGAGTACTTATCACATCCATTTCTTGCACCTTTCCAAGCACAGCTGCAAGGCTCACCAACACAGGAGAATTCCTTCTGTGTTCCCTGCACCTGGACAAAGTGAATTAAACACTCTGCACTTCAGTGACAAAGCTAAAAAACTAATTCAATTTAATCCATTGTACATTTTATATAGAGATAGACACATAAGGAACATAAGGGTTACTCTTTTTTTAGGGGAATAGATCAATTTAGGATCAATGGGGTTTGCTTGTTTAAGCAACTGCAGTAAAACCAGTGCAACCCATGTTTAAAGAAGCAGACTAGATCATCTGACATTTCAGTTAATCCTGCACTTTCACCTATGTTACCCACCAGGTATTTGTAAAGTCTCTGCCATAACCACTAGCTCATTATCACAGCTGTTGTGGGAGCAAACACTCTGTAATCACTTTCCCATTGGTGGCTTTCCCCTTTATCCCAAGTCTGGGAGGAATCATGGATACTTCCTCCATTCCCAAAAAAAGACAGACCTCCCAGTACAAGCAGCATTCCGTAAATTTTGCTCCGCTGTCAGAGTTCGCAGAGGATGCAATCTGCAGTTGCCTTTACCTGAGCAGGATGCAAGACCTCAACCATGCACAGTATCACGTTGCTTTTTCCCTCATCACCAAAACATACCTCTACCCCATGGACTATACACTGAAACACAGGAGGGAACCGATCCAGGTGAAGAAAATATTTGTAAAGTTGGTCCCATTTACAGATGTGGATTACTGCACAAGCCCAAACAGTTCAACTGTGTAAGCGAAAAAGATGAGGCCGGGCAGAACACCTATATATCAACAATACCCTAAAAAAGTTGTGGAGGTTCCCCCTGCCTCCGTTTCCAGAGTTGCGAGGACACAGCACGCAACTGACCACAGAACGTAGGAACTGCACAGCAGAGAGACACCACCACCGTTGAGTTCCTGTCGCTTCTGCCCATAGGCCAAGGCTCTTCGTCTCTAGGCTGCCTGTGTTAAGGCAGAGGCCTGGCACACGCAAGAGCATCACGTTGCAAGATGTGAAACCCTGACCCACAGCAGCTACGGCTCTTAACTCTTGGAAAGCTGTTGCAAGACTGTCCCACGGAAAAACAAGACAGAGGTTTCAACCACAGTAGCAGCAGTCAGTTCAGACTCCAAGAGGCATTTGGTTGTTTGGGTTTTTTAAAAAACATCTTGACTAAGTCTTTAAAGTATGCCTTTTCCCTGCTGTGAAGGTTACCACACAGGACAGTCTCACTCCCAAGCATCCCTCTGCCCAATTTTCACTTGCATACAGAAAGATGTCAGTCCTGCTCTCCCACTACCACCCACAAAGTTTAAAGCCTCATGGGCAAATCCACCTTAGACCCCATACTCAAGTGATCTCAGCACACACAGAAGAAGAACAAAGAGTAAAGTGAGAGCAAAGAGATATTTTTGTCAATACAAAAACCAGACAAAACACCAAAAAAACCCCATATAACTCTTAAACCCCACTCCCTTCCTCCCAGGGCCACACTCCTCCACTGCACACACTTCAAGTCAGAGAGGAGAGGGTCAACGCTGCCAGGACTCTCTTCGAAAACAGAAGGGAAAGACAGAACTTGAAAGTTCCTTGCACAGAACTTCTTAAAGGACACCAAGCCCTAAATGCCTTTGCAAGTCCTGTGATGTGTCTAACTACATTAAACCCTGGATCTGGATCCCCTCCTTAACACCAAGAAACACAGATGTAACTTCTCACATCTGAAGGGTTCTTCAGATACTGAAACGTCCTATTTTCTCTTAGGCAAACCAAAGTTTTACCAGTGCTGGAACCAGGACTGTATGAATAAGCTCAGTCGAACATGCTGCAGAGTTTGTCATCATGAATACATTTGTGTTGACATGAAACCACAGATCTTTGTTCAGGCGCTCTCCAGAACACTGTGAGAGTGCCAAGACATGCTGCTGGCTCCTCAGCCACCACGCTTGGCGGAGTTGCTGCAAATCAACAACAAAGCAGGGCTGAAAGCAACAAGCGTGCTTGTCACCTCCGCCAGGGTGCTGTGAAGTCAGGACACCTGACAGGGAAAGGGAAATGGGCACGTCTCCAAACAGAAACTACCAAAGGCCACCGCACAGTACAATGAAGTCCCTGCTACAGGTCAGAGAATACCTTCCCCATCCTTCTGACCCCTCCTCAATATCAGGTCAGTCACGGAGCAGCTGGCATCAGTACAAAAGGAAAACTGTGTCTGGCAATGATACCGGTCCCTTCCTCCCACCTGAATCTCCTTTTGGTGACATGTACTAAGAGCCTCTGAATAGTTGTGTCAAAAGGCCAAAGGCTGAAGCTTGCAATTCACAACTTGAATCCATCTGACACCTCACCGCTTTCAAAGGGAGAGGAGGTCCTGCTCAGTCAGCATCTCTCTGCTCTCCTGACACAGGCTCCCAGCCTCTCCCCCTCATCCTGTTGACTCCGGCATTTATTACTCCAAGTCAAGTACGTTCACTAAAAGTAACCCGGCAAAATAGAAAGCAAACAGCATTTTCCCCAGTTATTAAATAAAATCAGCTGGCTGCAAGGTGAGATAAACACCGGAGTGGGTGCATGGGGAGTGGCAGGCCCATGTGGATGGGGGGGTCTTTGTCTTCACCCCACAGAGCTTCACTCTAATGCAACGGTTCAGTAGCACCTCTGTAAAAGAGAAGGAGGGAGGACGCTTCCCCTCCCACCAGCACCAACAAACTAGTTTACAGACCAAAGCAGGGGATCTACCTGAGCTTGAAAAACAATAAACAAAAAGAGGTAATTCAACACAAAAACTGTTAGCTTTAACTCACACCAATTCCTCCTTTCCTACCGCATATCCTAAGAGACAAGGAATGGGAATGAGGAATCGGGGACAAGCAGGAGCACCTCCCTCAATCACAGCACCAGTTCAGGCTGTCTTAAGGACCGCTGGTGGAATGACAGCATACATTAAGAGCAAGCAGGAAGGCAACTGAGCCCACCACTGAGCAGGAGCCCAGCGCTGCACAGCTCCAGTCTGACACATTCCATTTTATTCTTCCTTCTCCAAACTAGAGAAGTGCCAGAATAAACTCAGTGGGAGCCGAGGCCTCTCAAAGAACCACCAATCACTCCGTTGCCTATTATTTAGCTTCTGTGCAAGGCAGTGGTGCCAGCTCTCACTTGAGTTCCTGCACTTGAGGGAGCTGCTCCATCTCACAGCTCTCCCCAAGGATGCTGCATGTTCCATCTGTGGCTGTGAGCTGTTCAAAGGCACTTTACACTTTGCTTTTGGCACCTATACTGACCTCTCAGAGAGGCAACCCTTCCTTCCTGCAGATGCCAAGACACACTTTGGTCCCCATTCCATCTCACCCAAGTTGGGACGAAGCTCTGCCAGGAGGCTGCCAGCACTTTTCCTTCTCCATAACACTTTTCAATAGCCTCTGATCTAAGTTTTTGCTGTTGCTGTTTGCACAAGGCATTTCAGAGCTATTGAAGCTCTCTGAATTTCAAAGCAAAATGCAGAGCACATGACTATGCTAGAGCACTGCAACATGCCATGAAGACTGGAAACTTGCTGCTAGTCAGTTCCTCTGTTATTTAGAAATGGCACAAGTTAACTCAGAAAAGCATGTCCACTGTCAGGTGCTTGATACAGATGCACACTTCTGTACCTTCTCTGGAAAGCAGACATGGGCAAATCAAAATTTAAAAAGCACTTGCCATAGAAGTACAGGGCATTCTTCAGGCACTGATCTGTTGCAAGGAAACTGGCAAGAAAAACTTCCAGATCTAAACAATAAATTTCATGAAGTTATTAAAGTTTATACAACAGCAGCTGAAATCTCCAAGGTACAGGATGGTAAGAATCCCACCTACGAAGGCTTAACAACACTTACTGATACCCCCCATAACTGGTATTAACTCATTTTCAAATCACATATTTCAGATTTAAGACAGACATAAAAACACCTCTTCCTTTTAAGATGTAACCCTCCGCATTTTATATAAAAACATGTATCATATAATACCCAATGGTGAATAGATGTTTATTGTTTGGGGAAGAGCTGGAGCTGACATAACAAATTAACTGTTGAATGCTGCTTAACACAGTTTTGGACCAAGTCTAAATGCATTTAGTTCTAATGAAGTGAAATTAAACAAGTGCTTCCATTCCCAACCCTGCATCTTTGTTATATTTACTGCATAGGGTAAAATATCCTGTTTATAGTACCCATGATGACTGTTACACAAAATAAGACAAGGGAGGCACTCACTCCCATATACTAAAAAACTCACTCTCAGTGGTTCATTGATATTACTCAGGCTCACAGAGTAATTGTAAATGCACAGCTGCAATACAACAACACAATACCTATGTAGCACAAGAGAATTCAAACAAAATTGAGTCAGAAGAAAAGCTTTTTCCACCTTCCTTCCCCACTGCTGGCGCTGGTGTCCCAAGCAGCTACTCAAAGATATTTGAAGAACTTTGCTGCCCATCTCCGCTTCCTTCTGCACGTGACTTCTCCCAGAGTCAGCAGATAATGCTTGTGATCGGCTTTCATTCCCATTTTCTGAGGACTGCCCAGATATAGTAGCAGGTACACGTAGAAATACCGTGTTTGTACACACTATAGCAGCACTAAATGCAGCAGAACATTTAGAACCGGAATGCTGCAAGTTGAGGAATGATTTTTTTAATTAAAAGTTACAAATTAAGCAGTGGTTAGCTCTTCCTATACATGACTACACCCGGCTGGCACTATAATCTATATGCAAATAGAGTTCTGAGGGCATTTTTGTATCTGCCTAGGGAAACAAAGGCAACTTCGGGTTTCTATGCAGACCGGCAGCACTGGAAAGGCAGGCTGAAGGGCCTTGCTGCCTCAGAGTAACTGTAGATGCTGTGCTACAAAAACCTATAGTATCACACATTACAATGGTAGGAAAAAATATTGCTTTAAAAATTACTCAGTTAAAAATTAATCACCCAGCAATGATTACAAAGGTTGCTTTGCAGTGATAAAAACTATTACCATTAGAACTGGAAGAGAAAATAAGAAAAAGCATGGACAGCAACACAGATTCCTTTTCTTTAAAGTAAAATATCAAGATGTGATTGAACTTGATTATTTGATTTTAAACTTTTTAGGAACACCTCTGATCCAAGATGCCTCTCCAGCTTTAGAGCTAGCAGGGAAGCAAAAGCTGTGGCCTACATTTTACCCACAGCCCAGGCCAGACCAAACAATAAAGCCAGAGCAGATGTTGAGGCCTTGCCTGGATTTATTTTTTTCCTGAATAACAGAAGTCCACTCATTCTTTCCTGCAAGCAGGTGGCACCAATGTGCAACCATAGACGAGGTTCTGAATAACTATACAAGGAAGCAGCTTTTCAATATACGCTCTAAGTGTGTAAAATTATTTTTTCTACATGCATGCAATTCCAATCCGAGCTCTGCAGCAAGTTCCGCATACAAAAGCCCTGCAACCCATACAGGAGCAGAAAGTACATTAACATATCAGAAGCATGAATATACCCAACGCATACTCAGTATTGAGAAGCACACCTCTGCTAATCACAACAGGCTTTTGTCTAGACACAGCCAGCGTTTTGTACTGAAACGTGAAAAGGTTGAGTTTGTTTAAAGAGCGAGTTAAGAATAAAATTAGGAGAAAATGTACACTTGATTAAGATTTTACCATAGGTGTCTTGCAAGCCTTTTGAAAATGTAAAATTTGCACCATCTGCTTTTTCTTTCCTTTTTTTTTTTTTTAAAGAAGGAGGTCTCATAACTATACTACAGCGATCCTGAATGCACAACCCAGAAGCAGGCAATCAGAACAAAGCAAAAGCCTGCAGCGTACGCGTCAGGTTGGGCCTGTGAGGCTCACCTGCCCTCCCAAGCACACTTCTCCCCCCTCAGCAGCATCGAGGCGAGCATCCCCAGCCTCCTCAGGCACGGAGCTGCAGCAGCTCCAAAGCTCCATCAGGACTGGCATGGGACTGAACTCAGGCTGCCCCACCAGCCAGTAGCAACAAAAGCAAGTGCCACATGTAGGGCCTCGTGGGCCCCCCACATCCTATGTTGACCAGCCCACAGCTGCCACATTTGGCCCCACATCCCACCCCAACTTTGGGAACCTCTGCACATTCACAACCTTACAACAGAAAAAAAAAATGTCAGTGCAGGACCTCCACAGCGCATGAATCATTTTCAAGTTTGTTAAAAATAGGTAAATGCATTCACACAGCTAGTTCCAAGAGCCAAGCGACATGCTGAGCCAAGCTGCAACGAGCCAACTACTACTGGTTTCTGTTCAATCTCCCTGAACAAGAGATCTCCATCCTTCCCTCCACGTTATTTCCCTTCCACTTAAATTCAGGTTACTGAGAAGTTGCACAGGCATGAGAGTAAGATCCATGCATAGAATTTAACATACAGAAAAGGAACAATAACATAGCACAGTTCCCTCCAGCGCCAGGTCTCGTGCTGTCGACAAATACATAGGCACTGCCAAATCTATCTGAAGCCAGTCTACTGATGACGAAGCAAAGATAAGGCAAACATATTTTCCTCTGTTTCCATCATAGATCTTGATTCTGCTGCCTCCCCTGATCCTTGACAATCAGCAACTCCCACACACACAACTCCCAAGTTCATATGGTCTCCCATTTCTTTACTAAGGCAGTCCTCAGCTCTTCCCACCCATTGAAGAGGGTCCTCTTTTGTGTTCCCTTGCCCGCAGCAAGAAGAGCTGTTTGGGCCCAGTCCTGCCCATTATTTACAGGCAGCACTCAGGAATAATAAGACCAGGACCAGCAGAGAGACTTCCTGAGCCTGGCAATGTATCTGCATCCTTGGATTTAATGGCTCTTCATGAGGGGGGCTGGGGGGGAGGAGAAGAAAAAAAAGTCCATCAAATCTTCTAATCCTTTTTGCAACCATTTGTAATTTTGGCATCTACAGCATCCTGTGGCAGAGTGCTTCAATTTAATTATACGTTTGTTGTCTGAAGGAGAACAAAGAAAGCCCATGCACACACTCCCTTCTCGGCCCTGAAGCTGCTACTCCGTCATTTCATTTGGTGGCCCCATTTCCTGCCTTACAAGAAGCAGAGAATAACTGTGCCCTGCTCACCTCCTCTGTGCCTTTCCCTGTTTTACAGGCCCTCTACCAATACTCCTCTCAGTTGTCTGTTTTCCAAGCTAGGTGGTCTGGGCTCTTCTGCTTCTCCCTTGTACAGAGATGGGAAACAAGAACAAATCCTGTACTTGATCAAGTTATCTTACAGCTCTGAGAAGCATGTATGCATGGGGGAGGGATGGAAACGGGGCACAGCCAGAACTGTACACAGCGTTCGAGAAGAGGGTACACCACAGGATTTATAAAACATGCCATAATGAGGTTCTGTTTTGTTCTCAGACGCTTTCATAACAGCTTTTAACAATACACTTGCCTTTTCACTACTACCATTGAGTTGATGAAAAAACCACTATGACTCCCAAGATTTTTATCTGGGAAGGCAACAGCTAATTTAGAGACCACTACCGTGGCCATACAGTTAAGGGCTGTTCCACCCTACCCTCCTCCAATGTTAGCTATCATATAACAGTAAGTGTCACCTGTCATTTTTATAGCCATGCTGTCACAAGGCTGAACAGGTTGTCCCATTCCCCCATTCAGCTGATACCCACACTCCCCCTGCAACCCCCTCCTCCCATTCACATTCTGTCTTTCACACACTGGCAAAAGGACAATCCAGCAGTTAGCAAAAATAAAAAGAGAGAAACAAAAATAAGTTATATAATTTGAAATTAGGAATATACAAACATTGCTTTATTCAGAGAGTGAGAAATACACAGGGTGCCTCCTCCACAACCCCCAGCTCCAGGATGCCTCTGGCTTCCCAGCGCTTTTTCCCCCAGGAGACATGACACGAAGTGCAAGAAGCCAACAGAGAAGGTTTTCTCAGACCTCACAGCTCCCTCCATTCCTTTTCCCATTGAAGAGCAATGTTGTTTAGACCACTGATCCAAGTAGTCCCGATTCCCCGGCTCCAGCCACCCTTTCCCATTCCCCAGTATCCTTCAGGGAATGAGGAGAGGAACAGAAAATGAGAGACAGGGATCAGTGCTTTTGACTCTGCCCAGAAGAGACATTCCCACTACTCCGGCCTCAGAGAGCACTGAAACTCCTTACTCACAGAGCAGACCTGGTTTCCCCTGCAAAGTTTCAAACTTGGCCTTCATAGGCCTGTACAAGCATTGGTAGCCCAAACAAGCAGCATTTTACTCATCTTTCCCACACACTAAGGACCAGCTGGCCTGTTTCAATTGCTCAATGCAAGAAAGAAAAAAAAGAAAAAAGTCAGTCTCAAGTGTTCACAGAGAGATTACTTTTTGATATTTTCAGCAACACCTCCTCCCTTCCCACCCATCCAAAGTTCACATGACAGCATCCTTTTGAGATAGCTTACGCTGATCAGTGTAAGTAATGAATGCCTAGAAAGCGCCAGTGATACAAAAATGTAGATTCTGTTCACATGAAGTGACTGGTTTATTTTTTCTACCACACTTCAAAAACTCTTGCCAAGACATAGTGAGGAACAGATCTGACTAACTAGAACCCAATCTCCAAAGAGTATAGGATGTGGGCACTCTTTCTCCTTACCCTACATCTCAGGAGAGAAAAAAAAAATAAAGTTTTTTTTTAAAAAAAAAAATCACAACCAGCTATGCTCGACAGCTTGTGAACTAAGGCTGCTGGGTAAATGTGTTACTGCTTGGCAAGACGGTACTGTGAAGGGCAGGCAGAGAAGACACAGTGGTGTCTCCATCAGGCAAGAGTCTACTCAAAAGGTCAAAAGAGAGAGCAATTCCCTGTTACTGCACTCTTGCGGCACAAAATTATTTTACACAGTTGAATGAATCAAGCAGCAACAGCTAAGCGCAGTCAGCTCTCAGAGACAGTAAAGATTCCTCACATCATTATTATTCTTTAAAACCTGGGTCAGACACCAACATTTTAAGACTGTAAGAAGACAAGCCCATCCCATATGGTGGCAGACACACATCTTCCAAACCCCAGTGGGTGCTGCTGTGGAGAGGCTGAACATCCAAGAAGGTACCACCAGAGCACCTCTCTGCTGGAGGTGAGGCCCTCCAAGAGCAGCACAATCAGGGCCTACTAGGATCCCATGGAGAAGTCTTACCTCTGTGCTGAAGTCACCTAAACTAACCCAGCCACTTCTACCTGAAGCTGGTTTTACAGAGGTTACAGGAGTTGCCTGGCTGGCAGAGTGGCAGAGGTAAGAACCTCTGAAAAGGGCGCACAGCTTCCACTTCTGACACGGCCATCTCCAGAAGCAGACACCTGTCCTCAGGCCAGCGTAAGCGTAACGAGAAGCTTATATATCAAATCCCACCCAGCACTGACTCATGCACCGATGTGGTGTGCAACTGCAATCAACAGGCTGCGAGCATGCCCAGTTTAACCCACACAAATCCGACTTTCAAACGTCTGCGACAGTTGCATATCCTCCTCCTATCCTCCTCTCACCTCCACCCATGACAGTCTTCCAGGTCCTTATCCTCACAGTACCCCTACCAGCAGATGAGAGCTTTTATCAACACACACACACACAAAGCACCAAATGCCAGGCTCGCAGGACTTGAGCCAGGTTTCCTGAGCCCTGTGTTAGATCCCCAACTGTGGGTCATCCTTCCTCATCACCCCACTCTTGCAAATGCTGAAATCAGACAGGAGCCCCTAAATAACACACTTGTAATATTTCAAATCAGATCTTGAAAACTCAGTCTGCTTCCAGCTCTCCTTGGAGATGACTGGTGTGTTCATTAACTCACAAGCTCTTCAAGGCATAGACAGTCCCTCTCCTTCTGTCTGCATGGGACCTGGCTCAACAGGGTGCTGTAAGGATTAGATTCGTACCCAAAAACACAAAGTCAGGTTTAACATCCCCTTGAAACGCAGGCAGCTCCTGGATCACATTTTTCTGAAAGACTTCACAAGTCAGTTTGTTTTTCGTCATTTTTGTCAAACTCAGAGGCACAGTAAGGATTATTTAAAATGTAATAATCCTGACAAATATTAAAATTCTGGGTTTAACATTCAAATTTTAATAAAAGACTATCCAAAGCAAGTTATCTGGTTCCTCTCCTTCTGCCACCTTCAAAAGAGTCTCCGAACTAGTTTGTCTTGCATCTACTTTAATAATTTCAGAGCAAGAATGCAGTACAATAACTATGAGAGGCTAAACAATTCATCATTGCTCCACACCAAGCACTACCTTGCACTCATTCTGCACTGCTGTTCTGCCCATACTCCCACCTTGAGCCTTAAGTATGGAATCTTATCCTATAAGATGCCAAGTAACAGCAAACCAAACCTTGGAGAGACAGGTTTTTGACAAAAAGCAGCAGTAAGTACACTCGCAACCCAGAAGAACAGGAACACAGCTCTGCAAAGATGTTGGATTTTTGTGAGCTGCTTCTGCTTTGGGATTACCTATGCTCCTTCTGCAGTGCCAGCATTTGCATACCACAGCATATTTACAAAGAAATCAATGGGGACACAAGCACGAAGGTGAACGTGGAGAAGAGGCCCGTAGTGGCTGGGGCACCTCACAGAAAACCACACAGCTTTCTGCTCTGCTTTGGTGCTTCAGGGAAAAGCAAACCGGTTACGACCTATCTGCGTGTAAACCGCAATCCCCTTCCCCACCCCGTTTAACAAAGAGGACAGAAGTTTGCAGGCACAAGGCCTCACAAGCTCTCTAAAACGCAACCACCACGTGGCGAGCGTCAGGAGCAGAGCTCACACAAAGAGCTGAGAGGCAGCAGGAGAAGGAGGGGAGAGGGCTGGGAAAGTCTCGGCAGCCAGGAGACGGGGAAGGGGAGACCAAGCCTTATTCTCCAGTCAGCGGCACAAGGAAGCAAGCGCTAAGAGGACGGTGAGGTGAGGCAGATAAGAAGCCAGCCGAATGCCAGCCTGGCAGCACAGATAACCGGAGCAGCCAAGACCCTGCTGGGAGGAGGAGTGTGGTTTGGAAGAGAGCTGAGGGAGGAACCCAGTTTGGCACTGCCCTGGGAGGGGAAGGAGGAGACGCTTCCCGGCAAGGCAGAGGAAGGCGGTTCACGCAGCAGTTACCTGCCCCGTAGCACGTCGCTCACACCACGCACGCTGCGGCACGGTCCTCCTCACACATACAGATACACAGCTATGAAATTAACTTAATTTTACTGTGTTCAGGGCCATTAGTCTTTCCAATCTGAGGACCAAGATTCTATTCAGCATATAAATGCCTCTTGACCGAGGCTGAAAATTCTTCCACTTTCTTCAATTTAAAAAAAAGAGGGGGGGAAAAGAAAACCTTTTAGACAAAATACATGCTTAGCATAAAACACCCCCTCTCTTCCTTCTTTCCAAAAACCACCATCACTGTGAAAGCAGCCAGAGCATACCCTGCCTGTGTTAAAAGCCCAGAGGTCTCGTTTTCCCTTCCCACAAATTACATAATGGAAAAATTGCAGTGGCCAGCCCCCAGCAGCTGTCTGATAGGAATACAGCTGTGCCTCCTCACACATCAATTATCCTGCCCCGCACAAGTTCAAAATATGGCTGCCAAGCTCATTTCCTTTACCCCGTGACCACTGGATAACTACATAAAAGCAACCAGCAGCTCTCCACAGGGCACCATATTGAGCTCCAGCCATGTAAGGAGGTGTTAAGCAATCATCCCTGTTCTCCTACACCCAGTGCTACCACCGTGGTCACTCTGGTGTCCTGTCTTCACACTATCACCTTCTGAGCATCAGTGACCCAATACAGTCTCTTGTTCTGCCACCAGGTCACTTCAGATCCAAACCTCAGCTCCCAATCTGGTAGGAAAGTCCTTAATGATGAGGCTTACACACATCCATACATAAGTAAAAAAAAAAATTAAAAAAAAAAGAAAAAAGAAGAGAAAAAAGAGTAGCAACAAGGACATGGCAGCAAGGGATACAAAACACACTGGGACATAAAGAGGACAGGGAGCCTCAGGGAGCTATTTAGAAGAGCAGAGTTATTAGAGACAAAGAAGATAAACCATGCTAAGGTTGCTGGGGCTTCAAAGGGAAAAGAAAAAACAGTTTGTACAGAGCATCTTGAAGAAGACAATAGCCTTACAGGTGCATATGTGGGCTGGAGCAAAGAAAAGCTGAGACACACTGGTACCAGAGAGGAAAGCAGACTGTCAAAGTAACCTACAAGGCAAGGCAGGCCAGGGAATCCACACCATTTACCCATAGCGAGGGGGTCTGCCAAGCATTTTGAGACACTTGCACCTTCCTCAGCAGAAAAGTTGCGTATCATCTTCATTTCTACCCTGGCCTACACTTTCTCTGCAACTTTCCCACTACAACTTACTGCATTTACTGAGAAACAATCATTTGCTCTGACATCTGGATTTTCACAGGCTTCTATTTCAAGAAAGTTTGCTACCTTACAGGATAGGCTACAATACAGGAACCATGAAAGAGAGTCTAACAACCACTGTTGTTAGTGCAACTGAGCTCTGACCTGCAACTGGGAGCTGTAGGTAATGCTCCAACACATTTATCCTGCGCATTTTGAAGTCTTGAGTATTCTGCTCTGTGGCACCACTCAAATACAAATTGATACAAGCCCAGCTATATCTACGTCGAAGGGAAATAACGAGTGCCGTAATAATTCAGGTTAAGTTGACTCCATTGACTTCTCTTTTGTACTCCTCCTCCTATCCCTGGAAAACCCCTCAGCCTCACCTCCCCCTCCTTCCACGCACACAGCCCCTCGGCAAAAGCTTTGCGCACATTAAACTAATACTTGTCAGCATGGCAAGGGACACTGCCAGGAGCTTCAGCTCCCTTTAAGGCATGCTCCGATTGGCCCAACTTTCTAATGATGCAACTGTCTGTAGTCAGATATTCATGATGCTAGCAGTGGTTCTTTGTATAATTCTATTCATTAATACCTAGCCTGAATGTACAACAGCCAAGCCTGCCAGAGATACCAAGCCCCAGTTAAAAAATAAAACTAACACAAATTCAAGAGTGAACCAGCCTCACCAAACAAGACAACTGAAACTCTTTTCCTACAGTGGATTTCTGCAGCATTCGTTTGCTGTGCCAGGCAACATTGCATTCTACCTGTTCCTAAAACCCCACCTACACGATGCCCACAAAAGGCACTGGCCATCTGAACTGGGCCTAAAGGCAATCAAGACTCTAGGCTCGCTCTTGTCAACGTTTCCTACACCTCCACTTGCAGAACCCTGTGTGAGGGCATCCAGCTGCAGCACTGCGACTGCTCACCCTCCCACACCTCCGCAGACAGCTCTCCACTATCCTGCAACAGCTGTGGGAGCTTCCTGCAGGAGCAGTCACGACATGTGCCGCTGGGAAAGTGGACTCCCTGACACCCCAGACAAACTCCCAACTTCAACACCTGTCACTCAGCAGGAATATGGCCCACGCTTTCTCAAGAGCTGGGTGCTAGGTCTTTGCACCCAGGATTTTTTTCTGGTATATTCAACATAAACCACAAACACCAGCTCTTCTGCTCCAGCAAGGTCTGAACACCAGCAATGTTTGTGAGGCCTTGGTACAAGGTAAGGAGACGGAAACATCCCTGACGAGCCTCAAGAAGGTTGGGATGTTCTTCTCAAGGCCATGATTATCACAGGTACCAGCACTGTGTCCAGGCTAGTATTCTAACAACATCAATTTTACACTTGTAGCCACCTTTTGCATAGTATTCCAGACTGCCAACCTACTGACTGCATGACTTGTTTCCATGCCCCCACAGAGAAAGGGAGAAGGAAGCTGCTTACAAAACTCCTTAAAGCATCACTTTCTTGTAGCAATGTTCCAGTCCATTGCCAGCAGTTCCAGGCTTGCAGAACAAGACAATCCCACTGCATCTGGTGCCATCCTGAAGCAGAGGCATCAACTTACATGCAGAAGAATTTAAATGTCTGTTGTTGCGGAGTTCAGTATAAACTTGCAAACAGAGTCCCCTCCAAATGCCTACATTTTTCCCCTCTCACAGCATTCAGTTGAGCCCCAAGTACGAACAAGTTCATCAAAATACATTGCCAGCCCAAGAGCAGTTGAACAAGTCCCAGAGCCCTGGCATGTACCCCCCCCCAACAACCTCAGCTTCTCCTTGCACAGCTGCCCAGTCAGTATGTAGAAGAGTCACATGAGACTAGCACAGATGCCAGGAGAGCAGGTTTTTAAGTTATTCCTGCACAAGAAAAAGGAATAATAACTATGTAACACCTAAGAAGGTGTCTGAGCTCTATTTAAGAATCCTTGCACCCTTGACTATAGCAATACACCATAAGAACAGCACTCCCTCTATGCAGTTTGTTTAAATATCTGTACTATCTCCAGTTGAGAATTCTGCAGCAATTTCTGGGAAAGATGACACCAAAGCACCATATCTCTGGCTTACTGCCCTTGTACAGCTCATTTTGTGCAGAGCTAGAAAGCGTGTTTCTATCTGACACCTCCCTCCTTCACAACCTAACCAAGAGCAAAGCCCTTTCGAAAATCCCACTCAGTGGTATACAGGAACAGAGTAACTACACCTTTTTCTTCCAAGCCCCATTTTGCCAGGGTGGTATTACTAGAAAGCTAAAGCTTTTGCAGTGAGCTTTTAGGTTACTTCTCAATTCCTAAAACTGAAGGTCACGTGGCAGCAGGCTCAGCTAGTGCCCTGCAGTAACACTTGGTGTAAGGCAAGGGCACCATGCCTTTGATCTACTTCACCACCTGCAAGAAAGATTTTCCCCTGTAGGAGCAGGAGAGAGACAAAAGGGACAGGGAACACACCAAGTTATGGTATATGTAGGAACAAGATGTAAGGATTTCTCTCTTACGGCCACTTCCCGACAGAAGAATATTGCAGCGTAAATCCTCCCACAAGCTGCACACACACACACAGCAGGTAGACAGTTGTTGCCTCCTCATCAAGTTTAGGATGGGTCATATCCAACTTTACCTTAGCACCTTCCTGAACAAAGGTTTCAATTCAAGTGTATAGGCTAAGGACATGATACCAACACTGCTAGGAAAGATTTTTCTGCTTTCAGAGCTCTTCCTCTGCTGTTGCTACAGAACCATCAATTTTGGCCACCAGAAACCTTGCCACGTGGGGAAAAAAAATTTTTTTTAAATTATAGAAGCAGCAATTATCATCCCTGGGTTTGCTATTTAGCTATACTAACAATTTCTTCTCTGGCTCCCTCGGCTCTTCTGTAAAACTCACGTGAAACCATCATACAACCCTACCACTTCAGCCTCTGTTCCAAAAACATGGTGAGTTTCCCTTGTTCCTCCTCTTTCTTTGAGTGATTTCAAGACCATTGTTCTCAGCACTGCCACTAAAAATAACACTTGTGAAAGGGAACTTCTTCAGCCACCTAAATCCTGACCAGAACAAGATACACACACAGAGGGGAAGGTCCATGCCATACCTCATGTTCTCACAGCTTAGACACCATCCTGTCTCATTACATCCTAACCTAAAGGTATCAGTCTCATTTACCTCATGCACTATCCAGAGATACGCATCCCTGAAATTCTGAAACAGAGTGAAAACTATTTTTTTGCTACCTGCCCCTTCCCAGAAGCTTTTTAAGGAGTCAGCTGTAGGAACCAGGAACTTCATTCACTCATCTAGGAATGAGAAACACATCATGCCTAATTGAGTTAGCCCATAAATTTCTATCAGGTATGTTTTCAAAACTCTTTAATACGTTTATTACCATTCAGAAGTGAGGTTAGACTGTCACAGCACACTACAGTAGTAAGTGTATTTGTTTCCAGTTGGTGTATCTCTAAAATGAGACAAACAGAAGGTTGCATATCCTGAGGGGTCTGAAATGGTATGTAAATAAAGACATAGTGTCACAATGCAAAAGTAAAGTACAACATCCCAGTCTACATGAAAGTGTCCTTCATTGTGACATGGAAACAGCAAGGACAAAGTAAATCTGATCCCACACTATCACTAATTGAATTCATATATACTGATTTTCTTCTTTTTAAGTGAAGCAAACGCATCTGAATTCATTAGCGACAAAAAAAATTCTTAACTCCAAGTGCAGCAGCCATCTCCATTTAAAGCTTGTCACTTTAAATCTTTAATATTTCTCAATAATATCACTTCTGATTTCTCCATGCTGGACTTGAGAGGGAGAAGAGGGGATCTGGAGAGCTAATGACTTACTCTTTTTCCCTACCGAGTCCTCACATCCAGTACTTCGCATCCATGACCTTTCTATAGAGACTAAGTGTTGTTTCACATATTGAATCTTGCCCTAGAGAATAATCTGGCCTTCATGAAACACAACACTGTCATCTATGAACCAGTCCCAGGTATCATTCACTTCTGGTTATGAGGATCTATGTCAGTCTGACCTTCTGACTTTGAGCCCAGAGTTCACAAGACGCCCATAAAACCACTTTATTCATTTATTAAAACAAACAAAAAACCCAAGGGAATTATTTTCTTTTCATAGACCTAAAAGATCTGATCCTTGGAATGGGACTCCCTGCATTTCATTACTGATTCATGAAGACTTACCCTGCTAAGTTGCTTTGCAGCCAGAAGCCCCATGTTTTCTCCTCTTCAGGCACAGTTACAACAAAGGCTTAGATTGTCTGCTAGAATGCTTATGTACTGCAGTTCTGAAGAAAAAGCTGTACAAAAATGGATTTACTTCTGATTACCACAGAAAGGGAGACTAAAGGTGGAACAGGGATGCTACCAGCAAACCATATTTTGTTCCCTGGAGCAAAAGCAAGTCATTTTACTTCAGTGGCTTGATTTCCTCCTGCCTTCATCTCACAGTTCAGACACACACAGACACAGTGCAGACACACATGCAGAGGGCTAGAAAGTCTAAAGGCCATTATCAAGACAGCGTTCCAGGTTTCATTATAGAAAGAATTGCTGCACACATGCGAGTCAAGCAAAGATAGACCTTTGAGGAATTTTTAACACAGTGCACTTCAAGTGAGAAGACCACGGAAAGTCAATTCAAGTTACTGGAGTAACAGTGGCCATAGGAGGCTTCCATCCATCACATCCAAAGAATGAATCTCTCAGTACTGACAGCTCACCAATACCATGCCTGCTGAAGAACAGCTTCCACAGCAGACTGAACTACAAAGATGCCTCTTCTGAGGGGGGAAACAAAGAAAAGTGGAGTTCTGCAGGAGAGCTACTGTGCTTTCCAGTCACACCCTCAATTATTTCATAACTTTTCCAGTGTAGATACCAACACTTGCACATCCAGTTTCAGTGCTAATGGAAGCAGACACCAGCGTTAGGCCAGTTACCTGCCAAGTCTCTTGGTAGCTGTGTCTCTTTTGCTTGAGACAGGCCTTTCTGCAGACTTAGAGATCTCAAAAAAAAAAAAAAAGTTCCCGGCCTCAGGGGACAACGCAAGAGCAGAAACTATTCACTCCAGCAGGACAACAGCAAGGTGTCCTTGGGCTTAAAGCCTCAGAGCAGTGTGTAGTAGGATAGGAGATGCCTTGACTGCTTAGAAAAGCCTGCGGCTTCCCAAACATCATTTAAGGTTTCACAAAACCCCCTTCTAAGTAGGAGACCACACTGGGAAGGAGAAGAAAGGAAAGGAAAAGCAAGCTATTCACAACTGACTGGAGTTCCTCCATAAGCATTATACAGCCTTAACTACAGCAGATTAAATTCACACCCCTGCTCAGCTCATACAGGAAAAGCTTTTTAGTACAGACAAAGAATAAATCAGAACCCTACATCTCTGCAGACCTGTAGCCAGAGTTGTGCTACACAGCTCAAGCTTTTCTTAAAGTACTAAAAGAACATCACAGGAGGCTGATACCCATATACCTAAGCTATTAAAAGCAGTTCCTGAAGTTCTTATGCCCAGAAACCTCACTGTAGAATACAGTTAGCCTTCCTATAACTGCTATACCAAGCAGAACAGTCATAACATAATGCAAATCTCCACACTGACACGGAAGATGAGTGCAAGTTCAAATGAGCAGTTATTATCAGTGAAAAAGTATTCACGTCACACTATGCCCACTCCTGGAGGCTGCTCTGTGGTTATACCAGTATAACTGAGTCAATGCAGAAGCAGCACTTCACCAGGAAACTGAAATCCTCTGTGTCCATCTGGTGTGCTCCTCCTCAGAGGCTGCTGAACTAAGCCTTCTTTTCCTACAGTCACGTTAAGACAGACACCAACCCTCAGGCTGAGTCCAAGGATGCTCTGACATTCTGCACTGTCTCCACATACAGTACCTTTGTAGAGAATATTGCCAAAATCGAACAGAAGGGCAAGGCAGGACCAACCCCACTCTCCCTCAAATCCCACGTTTCTCCATAATGAAACTTGATAGGTCATTACATGCAGAGAGAAAGTCTAGCCCTAGCTCAGGACAACTGATGCCAATAAAAATTTTAACTCTGCCTGGTAAAATGTTGAATGGAAAAAAAAAAAAATCAGACTGAACCACCCAGTTATTTACAGCACTGCAGACTTCCTGTTTTGATGCAAGTCAGCAAGATCTTCTGGAAAACCCAGGAACAAAAAGCAGTAGTTAAGGAGGATAAGTTAGTTACAGAGAAGCTAATGATCTATCTCTGTTAGACTTCAGAAGAAACTGCATCTATGTCTATCCTTTTTTAGCAGTATTTCAAAGACTAATGCACAGGAAAATGAAGGAATAAATTAGCAAACTAGAAAGAAAATCAAGCTATGAGCCATAAGAAAGGAGGCTATCTATGCTTTTGTATTTTCAGATACGAGTCTTCTCCCATATTTCCCTAGTCCATCCTTCCTCATGTGCCACGTCAGTTTATTCTACCCAGACACTGAGACAGCAGGTACCGAGAGCAAAGCCTTTAGGAGGCAGGTGGGCAGAAGTGATTCTGAGAAGTTCAGAACAGCAAGCCTTACCTCTGCACTGGTGAACTGCCTGAAAAATTTTGATCACTGGAGACAGCTATTAGGAAGAAAAGCTAAACAAACGAGGACAAGACATTTAGGTTCTAGAAAGCTGGTTCTTATACAAGCTCACAGAAAACTAAAGAAAAATTCAACATATTGCCTACACTTGTAATCATGTTTCTTGCCAATTTACAGTTTTGGAGAAGCACAGGTGATAGTGTAAGACAATGCTGTGGATTAAAACCAGCTCCATAAAAACAAAAGGGAGAGGAAAACACTCCACTATTCTTTCACATCATAAATTGGGAAAGAGAGAAAAAATGGCAATACAAGGCCCAGCTTACATCCCTCTGACCCAAAGGTACTTGCTCCATTGACCCCAGCTGGGTTCTGGTTCATTACGTTTATGCTCTGAAGTTCATGAATTCACTCCACAGCAGTTAAGTACAAAAGCATCTCCAGATCAGTCCCAGTATGTATCCTGCTACACTGGCAGAGCTGTGCTTTGTACAGTTATACTGAACTGCCTCCCAGCAAGTTCTGCTGGTACAAGGGTAAGGTTTGCTGGCCACACAACACCTACATTAGGGATTTCTCCCAGCAGCTGACCCACACCTCTATCTCAAAGACGAACTAACAGCGAATCCCACCACGGCAAGCCTGCACACAGCCAATAATTCCAAGTTTATTTTTTAAATCTGTAATTGATAAAGCCACAAAGAAAGAGCTTTGCCAATTAGCAACAGAGCCACCCTGCAAGCCTTCAACCAGGGCCAGTCACGGTGTACTTAATGCTGGACTCAAACCACTGGCAACATCACTCTCTGCTCCCCTACAAGCAGCTCTACAGCAGAACACGGTGCCGCACTCTTCTTTCTTCCATGCCCCTGGACCAATTACCGAGAAAGATCATTCACTTAAAAGCATAAAACTTCACAGAGCTCAGACAATACAAGCAGCAGGCGGCCAGGCTTCCAGCAACTGCTCATAAACCTGGTGGCTCCATCCGGGCTCCCCTGCACATACTGCACCAAGCAGGGACCAAGCCAGCATGATGCACTTCACGCTTACTGCTTAGCCCACCAGAGTGTTCACGCTCTCACAGTTTAAAAGTACCCAGGACCAAGTAGCAAGGATTTTTTTTTTTTTCCACTAGATGGACGGATGACTTATACTGGTCTGATAGACATATCCTGCAAAAAAGTCTTACGATAACCAATGCACAGCTACAGATCAATTTGTCTGAGACACAAAACGTTCTGCATAGTTTGTAATGCACTTAAAAAAAAAAAAACACATTTTCAAGACACTTGGGCACATACTAGCAAGCGTGTTGCTGAGCCAGTGTTTGTTTCGTTCTTCCCTCCTCAAGCCATTCCCACAACTGGCTGATTAAGACAACAGCTGTTTGGTTGCCAGATCCAAGAGAAGCTCTTCTAGCTACTCTGACCTTTTATCCCCTTCCCAGCTCACCTGCAGACTCATCTGTCACAATGCACATGTCAAACTACAGCCAGGTGTACTTGGTCATAGCCTTGGACCAGCTTCTGCTTGTCCATGTCATGATAGTATCTCTTCATGGTAAAGCAGGTCACCAGGAGGCCTGGAACCTTAAGAGGGGCCTCCTTAAATTATGCCTGCACATCAGAGTAATAAAAGCCTATTCTATTCCCCTCAGGGTGCCCTAAGCTCTGTTATAACTGAACCTAGGAAGGTAATTTCACCATCCAATGGATCATGGTTTTCACAGACCACAGCAGACACATTTAGGACCTGCTTTTAATCTCTCCCTTCCAAGAACAGAATGAACACAAGTTCTGTTAAGATTTCCAAACAAGCAGAACTCACATCTTGCACAGACACACCTTGCACAGAGAGGGCTGGAACAAACACGAGCTCCACTACCAAGGACTTCTGATGGATGCAGCAGGTATGCAGCACCCTCCAGCTACCTTGTACGTGGCCAGGTGAGAAATACTGTGGTGTCTCCATTGACCTGCTGTCATCTCATCACTTAGCAAGGGGTAGTGCTGCAACTGTCATTTAATAAAGATTTGGAAATTGTTTCCCGTTTTACACCATTGTGAGGAAAATTAGCTTAGCTCAGAGACCCAAGACAATGGTGTGACTGATGCAGAGGGTGTTTATTTAGGCAGGCAGGCAGAGAGGAGTCGAGGAGAACTGAACATACCTCTACTAGCATCGCTTGGCATTCACTCCTCCAGCTTTCACAGTAGACGAAGCCTCTGAATGTGGGAAATTCTGGGCTTCGGGCACTTGCTTGAATCCAGCATGCCAGAACACACTGCCTCAAGAGTTTCCCTAACTTTGTCCAATATCTTGTATTGCCCTCCCAAATTTTCAGTGAACAGGTCTCCAGATTTTCAGAAATTCTTCAGTAAAATAGTCACAGGAAAAAGCCAAGAAACATACTCCAAACCCTTTGTTTAAGGTTGAAGAGCATTTCTCTTGAGCCATTAAAATCCCCCTGCTCCACCATGCCAGGCTTCACCCACAGAAATTACATTCCAGAAACAGGACCACCACCAAAGCTGTCAGAACAGAGGATTCCCAAACTCTAGTGGTCCCTGGGAGCAGTTTTTTCTTGCATGAGGAGCAAGCAAAAGAAGCAGCATCACGAAGCAGAAGTTAAGGTAACCCAGAGAAATATGTCCTTACATAAGCAGCACTGGACAGTCCAGGAAACCTAGTCCCTCATCACACCCGCTACAGGCAGAGGGAAGGAATTAAACTTTGACACACATCGGTGCTGCTCATAAGGCACAGCACTGGTCTGGCACAACAGAGTCTAACCTCAGCACAATTTGCTATATTTCTCTTCCTTCCAAACAGCCTGAAAGAGAAATGTGTAAATTTAGCTTCTGCATTCCCTGCTAGAGCCATCTCTCCCTCCCCCTCAAGTGCAGAAACTCAGACTCCTCCCTGAGATGGCCAGGCAAGTCGAGCATTGGCTGCACCTGCCTTACTTTGCAGTAAAGCTAGAGCAAGCACACTGTCTCTACAAGGAATTCACAGTGGAATAGTTAATGTACCTTGGTTACCCTGCAGCCAGAAACGCTTTTGACTTTTCAAAGACAGATTACAAACGAAAATTTCTTGGTTTACCTTGAGAACATGAATTAGTCCGTTGTGGTCAGACCAGACTTCAAATGCATCAATTCTGTTACGAAGACAGACCACAAACACCAAGACCTCCTCTCCCATCTTACTTGTCACCAAATCAGGCAGAGGGGATTCCAGCCCTGCCTCATAAAACACTAACTCTGCTCAGGCTGCTGGTTTCTCCTCTAATGTCTCTAGATACACACATGCTTGTCCACTCCAATCTCACCCCCATACTGAACAACATAGGCAGCGCTTTAATATAACACAGAGAAAGCTACAAGGTTCAGCTTTCTGCCCAAGGTCACACTGGAAGTCAAATGAGCATCCTACAGCGAAACACCTGTCACAGTCTCTGCCAAGTGGAAGTGATTCTCACATGTCAAGATTTTAGGTGACTTTGTTTAATGAAATCAAGCTCTTTTTATAGTCTTTTCCCCACCACTGCCTCTTACCTTCAGATGTTAGCGTTCTTCACTGCAGGGCACAGTAACCTAAACCAAGCTGACCCTCCTGAATAGAAGCAGCCTTGCCTGTTTCCCCATTTAAGAAATCTACAGGAGAATGCTTTTCAGAACAAGGTTTTAAGCCACTGGACCAAAATGGGGAGGAAGGGGAAGAAAGGGAAGAAATATCACCACATTATCTGTATACCAAGCTGGCTCATCTCCCAACTGGTTTCTCATTCATTCAAGTCCAGCCTCCATTGTGTAAAGAGAGGTGACCCAGCTGGAGGCTAACAGAAGAAGAAACACAAGAACTTGATGAAGGCTTAGCTATGAAGAATACACATGCAGAGTAGCAGACATGTTAATTACTCATCTCAGTACCTGGATTAACTGTGCACTGAAAGTCCTGCCCCAAATAGGAACAGTGGCTTCTCCCCATGTCGCACACAAATCATAGAATCATAGAATGGCCTAGGCTGGAAGGGACCTTAGAGATCATTTTAATGCAACCTCCCTGTCATGGGCAGGGACACCTCTCATCTACATCATGCAACACATGAGGACCAAACGGGAATCGAACCCACGACTTTTGGTGTTTCAGCACCACGCTGTCCCGAGCTCCTCCGTACAGAGGGATGTAAGCACCAAGAGCCATGAATGCTGCAGGTGAAGGTGCTCATTTTCCCCAGTTCCAGCACAGACTTGTAGTTTTACAGCCCAAATGACTGAAGGGGAACAAGTTATCTTCCCTCCCCTGCCACTGCCCACCTTTTCTTGTCACTATACACCTAAACCCTGGAGGAAACCTATCAGCCAGCTTCACCCCCAGCAGTTGGCTATGTCCGAGAGCCCTTTGGAGGCCAGTGTCAAAGCCCAACATCCTACGTGCTCCTTTCCCCATCGTTGCCCATTACTCAGACATCTACACAGAAGGGCCATTTTTGATGTGCTGACAGCTTCCCTCATCCAATTCATTCCAGGGTCTGACCAAGACCATTACTTCATTCCCCTGCTCACTCACTAACCCTAGCTGTGCTTGGCCACAACCAAAGACTATTTATTTATGGCTAACTGGAGGCAGCATTCCCACCACCTCTCTCAATGTCAGCCCATAATTCTACTCCACTCAACTGTAGTTGCATGGAGATAGTTCACTACAATGGAAGTTAAATAGCCACTTAAACATCTGCTTTGACAAGAAGATCTTTGTCACCCTACAGCTGTGTGACAGACACGTGTGGATCAACAGGGTGCAACTGTACTATGATCCAAGCACATTGGGGAACTCACACCTAACAGCACCAGCACAAAGTGCCTGCTCTTATTGGACGGGGTGCTGGGCACGCCTGGCCAAATTCAGTGTCAGAATAACCACCTGCTGCAATAAGGACGCCCCAACTGCAGAGGAATGTCCTGCTCTGAACGCACAGCACAGAACAGCACACGAGTGATGATTGCAGTATTGCTTGTTTTGCAGAGGGGGGAAGTCGAGCTGTTGCATGGCACAAGGAACAGGTATTGGCATGACCTGGGAAGCCAAGGCCTGTCTCAGCCTCAGAGAGGTCTAGGAATGCAGACAGTAACAGTATTTCTACCTCTGAAAGAGATACACTGCTTTGTGCAGTTCAGGTATGAAACAAGGAGTCTGGAAAAAAAGGTTAGAGGTAGAAAGAAAGCCATAAGGGCCACTTAACCCAAACAAATGTTTAGCCAAATATGGACTAAAACAGAGATAGAAAAACGAGACCTGTCTTGTAAAACTCGAGCCTGAACAGAAGTACCAGCACTTGAAAAAAATTCACTTAGAGGTGAATTCAGACTCTAGACCCTGCAAAGTGTCTTCCAATTTTACTCAGTTGAATACTGTACCAAGAGCCAGCCAGCATGGTGACTTGCAGTGTTTGGCTCTTCCCGCACCTGGCTCGGGCACAGACCCCAGAGCCAGCAGTTCATTTGGCTCACTGGCACTTCCAGCAGCCTGCCACAGTCCAGCAGAAGGTAATCACGCACACGAGGTCCTCTTGCCCCAAACAGCAGTACAAAGGGACACTGCCCGGCTTCAAAGGACAAGCAGGACAACCAACAAGAGAGTAAAGCATACTGACAGGGTGGCTGAAACGCTCACTTGCCATCCCCCTTGCACCTTTATTGCAGATTATGGCAAGCAAGTTGTTAGCTCCATGGTGACCAAGCTTCATCAAGGCCAGCACGGCTGCATCAAGTGAACGGTACGCTGTGAGGACAACACAGTGCGCCGATGGTCACAGGAAATCACAAGCAACAGAGCAACAACAGCAGGTGCCAAACACAACCTGCATCCACACTATGCAAGTCCTCTACTTCTGAGCAAACCGCTTTTGGATAAGGTAGAACAACAATGAAAGGAAAGCAGTTTCAGCTGAAGAGCCTGAGCAGCTGCAGGGCTGGCAGAGGGCATGTGAACAGGGAAAGCCATAGCTCTCGTTCCACGGAAGAAGAGGAAGGAAGGACAGGCCTGCTCTGGCTCTCCCATCACCAGGGAAGCTGCACATCTGCCCAGGGTGCCAGCGCCGTACTCAGCCACATGTGCAAGCCCTCAGCGCAAAGCAGAATAGCTGCTGCAGGCAGAAGCAGCAGCCCAGCTCAGTGTGGATGTCAGGCCTCCAGACACTAGCCAACGGCTGCTCTAAGATATTGTCATGAATGTAGCTTCTTTTTCACCACCACCCCACCAGCCTGGTTGTCTCCTAATCTCAGGAATTCAGTTCAAGACCATATTCTCCAAAGCACAGGAAGGGCAGATTGGCACTCGCCTGAACTAGCAACTATGCATTTACTCTATCAGCTAAGAAAACAGGAAAAATAGCCAAATATCGTTAGAAAAGGACAGTAATACCATGAGATTTATTTTTTTCTAAATTAAGATTTTTCACCACCACCACTTTTCAGTCCTTCTTGGTTGGTTCTCATCCTATTCCACCCTCCCAGTTAACTTTCAGCTCTGCTGACCTCCCAAGTCCTTCTCACAGCATTCTTGCATCTTCACTGATCTCCCTCTCCTTGCAGTTGCCCTCCAAAACTACAGCCTTGCCAAAATGGAGAAGATAAAACACATTGTCAAGTTGGCTTGTCCTTTTAACATATGGCACACAGAGTTTTGTTTCATCTTAAACTCAAAGCAACAAAGTTTAGCAGCCAGCTCTCATTATAGTATTACAGAAGTAGAAATTTTAGGCTGTATTTAAAATTCTGTATGGATTCAAGAACACTGGAAGCCACTTTAAAAAAAAAATAAATCAAAGGCAACAGAAAGACACAAGTTTCACACAGCCTGGAAGTGATTCTGCCATTTGTTTAAAGCTTTCTAGTAACATAACATGGCCTTTCAGTCAACATTTCATTTCAAACCACTTTAAAAAAAAAAGAAAACATATGATTGTTCTGCTCCCATGGACATTTTTGTTGGGAAAAAAGCGAAGTCAGGATACATATGTTCTCTAGTCAGTGCTCACATTCTCTAAAACAAAGGCCAAAAAAACCCAAGGGCATCAAAAGATGTTTCTAATTACTTTTATACTATTGATGAGAAGCAGATACTTACTCCCTGCTGCAAAATCCCCATGTGCCAGGTACTGTAAAACTCACCAGGACACTTCCAAACTTGCTTAAAATGAGCTTTTGCATTTTTACCACACTCTCTACAAAGTCTGTATGATAGCTAACCAAACTGAGAGAAAATGACACATAGTGAAATGGTTCTGTTGAAATTCAATACAACTGCCATTCCTAAAACTTCCAGGTACTTTCTGAAAACATCCCCTCTCCATTCCCATCAGATGCAAAGAGACTGATGAGATACACCACTAAAGAAACTTCACAGGTAAGCCTTACCCAGGTCTTGACTTTTACTTCACTTAGTCAGGAAAGATAATTTTAGTTAGCATGATTATGCTCACAAAGATATGGAAAGACAGATTTCTTCTGAAGGCACTATCCCGTATCAAATCCATTTCTACCTAGAGAACAGCTACTTAGAACATTTTGTTCAAATTGAAAAATTTCCAGCCCTTTGATTACAAAGGCAACCTGCCAAGTGAGAGTATAAAATTAGCACATTAGTGCAGTAGTGTCTTCCTTAGTCTGAAGACAGTTTCAGTGCCTCAGCTGCATGCCATACTTTTACAGGGGTAGAATGGAGCTAAGACTAACTAGCTTCATTCTTTCCTATTCCAGAGGCTCAGAATCACTTGAGCAGCAGTGAAATACAGATATCAAGCCAAATTATGTCTACTGATGAAAGAGCAAGAACAGAGTAGCAATAAGAGTGTGAAGGCAACTCCAGCACACGAGGAGAACCCCGCTGCAATAGCCAACAAACACCACAGCAAGCCAGCAGCACCCAACCATTTTATCCCTTCCTGCTGCAGGGCATATTGCAGCACAGGTGTTTCCCACTGTGGCTTGCAAGCGCCAAGTCAATTTTTCAAACCCTGATTGTAACTGCTGCTTACTTTAGAAACGCAAGTTATTTTTAAAATGCATCATAAAAATATTTTTTTAAAAAAAATGTTAAATACAACCCTTTTCCTTTTATTCTCCTGTTGATAAACATTTCAGCAGGCATCCATCCAACTTAAGCAAGCTCTGGGTGTGCACCTGCTCCAAGCTTTGTCCCAGCTCTGGCACCATGAATTAAATCCACTGCCTTTATTTATATAGGCATTATAAAGTCACTGAAAAGGTTTCTCCTACCCATCACTTTCGGACCCCATTGCATTTCCTCCCACTCTCTCCCTCAGCAGGCACTGAAATAATTTTGCAAGCAATGCCACTGTACCCAGTAGTTTCCTTCCCCTGAGCTGAAACAAAAGGACGCACTGCTGCTCCGGAGGTATTGCTCTGGGCAATGCAGCAGCCACCGCAGAGCCAGCGATAACCAGACAGGGCAGCATTCCACCGAAGTGAGCTGGAGAAGGTTGGTTTCAAGAAGAGACCAGTGTCTGCTCCCAGAGCCTCTTTGCAAGGGCTCAGGTAAGAGGACATGAAAATAGTCCCCTTCCCAGCAAGTTCCAGAGCCATGAGGACTGCTTCCTAGCCTAACTCCCCTGATAGCTCATTTGTTTTAACAGTTTCTAAAGAGGGTTAAAGTTCTGTCTTTATTTCTCCCCCATTCTCCAAAATAACTCCACCAATATGGGTACAGTAAAAGACATCCATTTGCCTAACGTAACTACTCTCACACAAGCTTTGAATGGCTTAAACGTTTAAAAAGGTCCTCTCCAAATACATTCACGCTTTCAAATCAGCAGCAGCCAGTCTTGGATTGTCAGGCAAGATGAGTGCTGACCATTTCTGCTCCTGGACCAGTATATGGATGTTACTCAGTCACTAGCTGCACCAGAGCAAACCACAACACCTTTCTGCTCCACTACCTTTGCTTCTGCTCCAAAGGAAAAAGCCATTTTTCACACAAATCCACAAAGACACCCCTAGATCCTTGCCACTTTTCAGACCCTTGGTGGGATGGCTGGATTTGTGTCTGCCCCGTTCGCACCACAGGGACAGCATCTGACCTGCACATAGAGGACAGCTTGCTGATTCATCTGAAACTGCCCAGCAAAAGAAACAAAAGAAACTGATCCCATACGCTCACATTCCCAAGCAAAGTGGGGGGAGAGGGGGCAGAAACCATCTTAAGAATCAAATCAAAAGGAGTGAAAACCCACACAAGGATATAGAAGGAGCTGGAGCACAATGCAGCAGTTTCCCAGAGAGCGGACCCACTTCTCAGAGCCAGTACGCACAGGAGGAAACAATTTGCCAAGCAACTCGGATCTTGGGCTGAAAGCCAGAGTACAGCTCCGAAAAATCTTCCCTCTGCCACCAAGTTCCCACCAGCAAGCTTCTCCCTGAAGTTATTCAATACTTGCACAAAGCCTAACAGGAGAAGAGAGGCAATGAGAACTTCAGACGAGATCCAGCTGTACCCTCCCAGCTCCCCTCAGCACCACCCAACTCAGCACATCCAAAGATGAGCCTGAGGCTGGGTCTACAGTGAGAAGAGAAAAAGCTCTTCAGAGCACTTGCCCATCCTCACTGCATCCCAACTCTCTACCTGCAGATTTGAGCCAATCTCAAGGTTTGCTTTATTCATATAGGGGGAGAGGAGATCTCCCCTCTCTCCTCTCCAAGCTAGCAGGATAAGCTTCAGAGCTACTCACGGCAACCCAGGCTCAGTGCCCAGCAGGCCTCCAGCCAGCCCCAGCCAAGCATTCAGCCTGGCCCCAGGGCAGCCCTGGCTGCAGGAGAGATCAGCTCTCACCTTCCTCACACACCTGTGCTCACAGCAGCAACAGTTCAGGTGAAAAGGGACACTACTGGCCAGAGTGACAGATGCTCTACCAGGTTAAAGCAGGGGGAAGTATCAGATCCTACAAGAGCAAGCAGCACCTTGAGGCTTTCACAGCAGAAGCCAAGGCAGAAATTCTTCAGCGATGCACAAAAAGCATCCTTTCTCCTTCAGAAAGGAGCCTGAAAAGGCAAAGGCATCACTGCTGTAAAAATGCTTGAAAAGTACAGAGATGCCATCACCAGAGGCATGCAAGTTGTAAGGCAAGTTAAGGGGCAGAGTTCTGCTACATTTTCAGAGCAAAATTGTAACAAAGTAAAAATCAGGACCGCTTTCTTCCAACCTAAGTGAGAACTTGGCAGAACAACTACAACGTAGCTCAGGCATTGAGAGGTGTCTCTCCCAGAGGGACAAAGTACAGGGGAAAAGGGCTCAGGAGCATAGAGAAGAGAACACAAATTCGAGCAGGGCTGGGTTAGCAAGAGAGCAGACAGATAGGATCTAGAAGCTGTACACAAATTATAATGAAAGTGGGAGAACCACAAATAGCAACTTCGGAAATGAAAAGAAGGGCTGAGACATATTAAAGGAAAGCAATCTTTTCTTGTAAGAGTTGCCTACAAAAACATTTGGGATAAACCAAGCAAGCAGTTTTTCGCCCCAGAAGCAGGCAATTTCTGGAAGGACAAACAAGGACAACTGCAGTTTGTTAAGGTGGTCAGAGGGGAAAGGGATAGATGCGAGCCAAGGTGCAAAGCGAAAATGACTTCAAAGCAGTTGCTGTGGGAGGTTAAATTAGGTAAGAGTGTACTTTGCTAAGAAAGAAAAAGAGCAGGTGGTAATTGGGAGCATCTCTATAAATGGCCCTATTCTGACAGGAATGAGAGTGACTGCATAGCAAATGTTTACAAAATAATCAAAAAAAAAAGATTCATTTAAATCAGTGGCTAAAGCATAACCAATTATTGCTGTGACACAGGAAGCAACAGCTGCAGAGACAAAGTCATTCTGGAGGCTCAGCCCTTGAGAAGCACCCGGGGCCCATCGCTCCCTTAAAGTTTGGGTCTTCAGTTCCCTTCAGGTCCCTAGTTTGCCGTACATCCTTCATCAGGCATTGACGACAGAAAAAAACAGGAGGGAACGGGCTGCCCTTATTCCTTGTACAAGAAGTGCCATAACATGAGCTTGGACAAAGCATGTTATCAACAGGAGACTGCCCAAGCTATAAGATCTACTCCAGCTCATCTGGCATTTACCAGCATCTACACTGTGTGCTAAGGCAGCCTAAGTTTTGAAGGTGTTTACCTTGCCTTAGTCATAATGTTAAATTTTTACAGCCAGACTTTGGAAGTGATCTTAGATATTTTAAGCCCTTGACCTTTGTTTAGAGTGTATGTCTCTTTTAGCCTTATCTATTTTAATGCAGGCTACAACTTCAGGACTACATGAGCAGCACAACAGTTTTGCACTGGATGGCACATCGCTTTACCTTGCAGAACTCTGTTTTTAAGAAAAGGTTGTATCAAAACCTGCCTCCTGAACCTCCCACTCATCCAGCCACCATGTACTCATTATTCAGAAGTACAAGACGGGTTCCCCCAGGGTCGACTGGTGTCAAGGGACCCTTTTGGGGTCGGTTTCGTTCTGCCAGCCTAAAGACAAAGACGCAGAATTTGGGGCAAGTCATCTTCCCCACAAAAGAGGCAAAATATCAGAATAGGTTTTTGTTGTTGTTGTTGTTAAGAGTACTTAATCGACACATTCAGCAGGGTCTGCCTAGCAACAAGTTGGAGTTTTAAACTTGTATCATCCTACTTGTGTTCCCATGGCTACTGTCATGAACAGTGCGGTGGCAGCTGCACAAGTCAGCACCAGAGTCCCAGGAGGGACATCTTTAAGATTCCCAGACAGAAAACAACACCGACAAAGTACGAACGCTACACCTGGTACTCCTGCCTGCCTTTACAGACCTTTACTCCCCCCAAAAGCACCCAGAGCAGCCCCTTCCTAAGGATGGGGAGATGTCAGCCAGAAGAAGGGACAAGCACACTGGTATCCACAGTTGATTTGCACTGTTTAGCTCAAAAATAAAAGCTTGGATTACAGGTGTGGCACTTTTAGCTTCTCGCACAGCTGTTAGCAACCTAAAAGCAGAACTATATACAACTCCAGCCAATGGCACCTGCTACATGGGTCAGCAAACTCTCAACACAAGGTGGGGAGGAGGTGAAAAATCCTTCCTCCATCTCCATTCACACACAGCCAAGATTCAAACCAATGTTATTGATGAGAACAGAGGGATGAGTTTAGACCCCCAAAGATGAAAGTCAGAAGGATGAGAAAAACCTCCACATTTCACTGCAAGCTGCAAGAGTTGCTTCAAAAGCAAAGCTGTTACGTAAGCCAGACTTTCCCAGTCCTGTCGCTTCAATTCTTCAAGAGGGGAAGCCATTTCCTACTCGGGAGAGGTTTTTCTTAGCCTTTATCTTCCCCAATCCCCCTGTAGAACTGGAAATTCTCCATGCCCTCTCCAGGGACCAGTTAAGAGGGGAGGGTAGGCATCGTGTCCCTGCATGCAAGCCTTGTTCATATGTATTCCCTAGAGATTTCTGAATCTAGAAGCCACACCTATGTTACACATTTGTCACCTTGTGCTTTCAAACTAGGGTTATAAAGTCTAGAAGGACACCAATTCAAGGTCACGGGGTTTTTTCCACTATTTAATTTCAATACCCAACTTCCAAATCAAAGTCTCTATATGAACTAAACCCTAACCTGGTAACACATTTAGGCATTTAAAAGTATATGCACACGCTATCATGACAGGTTATCACACAGATACCTACAGACAGCAGAACTAAAAAGCTGTGATAGACAGACACATGGTTGGACTCCTCTAATTAGAAAATTACACTACAAAAATCAGCTGCTGGCTCTCTCAGATTATTATTTGTGAAATCCATGCAAGTGAAGAGCACAGAGATAAGAGACACAGCAAGCAAGATGAAATAACTTTAAGGACCAACTCACAACTTCATCCTCCTGCCCCTAATGGGGCAGGGGAATATTTTTATAGAGATACAGCTGGTTACACAGAGTATGTGAGACCCTGCTGATGTCCCCTGGAGGTACCTGCATGACAAAAAATACAGGGCCAAAGACAGAAGAATAGACTAGAATTTCCTCCTGAGAGGGGATTTTTGCAATTTTATCACACTGCAGCAGCCTCCTCCCCTGAGAGAGGCAACATTTACCAATACTTCCTTTATGAAGTTCAAAGAGCAAACTGCTACATAGAGGTAAATTTTTGAAGATACTTGGAAAGGCAGGTTAAACTCACTTGTTTCATCTCAAGCCCTTACAGAAGTGAAGCAAACCTATTGAGCTCGACCTACAAAACTTAAAAAGCAGTGCCATCACAATCTGTTACATTTCAAAACAAATGGTGAGAGTAACACAAAAGCAGCCCAGTTCTAGAATATGCCAGAGAAAGTTTCGTTGCCTTCACTAAGGCAGAGCACATCCTCTTGCACTTTCGAAAAGCACAAAAACATCAAAACTTTCATATGGAACCATAAATTAAAAGTTTGTAAAGTTTAAGAGAAAGAGGCACCTCATCTAACATTTCTTACAAAAATATTTTTCAAGACCAAGTTTAGTTTACAAATCAACTTGCATTTTCAGGAACTGAATTTCAAACTGTTCTTTCAGATTTAAACACTTAAGAACATGAGATTGCTCATCTTGTTATACCATCAAGTCAAAGCCTTAAAAGACAAGGTCAGCCAGTGCAGAAAGAGGTACAGACATCTTAGGAAGAAGGCACACTCTAACTACTCCAAAGTTTTCTTTTTGATTTGGTCTCTAGACTCAATTAGCCACTAGTCACCATGTCTCAATCTTAGCTTACACTGGGAATGCGTAAGGTAAGCTTTGGCCATGAGCAGAAATTGTTGTATCTGAGGGAAGCGAGGACTAGCACTAACCACAAGTTTCTGAGGAGCCAGTTACTTCAGATTTACCTGGCACGTATCAAAAAATGTATATTAAGGTCACAACACAGTTACAAAAAAAATACACGCATATGTCCAAGAAAACATTGTCATTTATACTACTCTGAAGGTATGTGGCAGGACTAGAGCCCACTATAAGCCGCATTATACAGTGTGCCTTGATCAGAGAGGCAAAGATTTCCGAGCTAATTATAATGACTAATCACAGGGAGCTCTAAGCCTTCACTCGGCCAAGTCACAGACCTAACTAGGGCTGAAAACAAGAGTTTTAAGAGCAACTCATTAAGCAGCAGGAACCAGCTATGAAGAACAAAGCAGTCACTCTACCTAGTACTAATTCCAGTCCAGCCATTAATACATTTGTCAGTACATGAGGCAGCTATTACCTCCACATACAAACACTGCATGTGCCAGGCAGGGAAGGAAGCCACAGGCTTTGGCTGCACCAAGACTTGTTTGTTTACTACAACGTTAAGGTTCAAGAAGGATGCTCTCTGTTACTATCCGAATGATGAGAAAGTTCCAAAGCCATGGTTTGGAACGAGATGGAGCAGGAGCTCTGCTCACCACTGGGAGCCTCTGCACCCCTTCACAGGACAAATGAACAGACCAGGTGAAAGCTAATTAAGTACTGAGCCATGCAGGCTTAAAAATGGTCTCCTTTGGGCATGCAGCCCAGAGCTAAGAAAGGTACGGCACCAAATCAACAGCTGTACTCCTGCCGATGTGCCAGAGATATGGATAAATAGAGTCTCCAACTTGAGCACTGCTCTTTTTCACCAGGGTGGATATGCTAAAGCATCAGCATCTACAAGTCAGCTTCATTCTCCTAATGTAGGAGTAGGGGGATTGCTCCCTCTCCTGCCGCAGTGACTGGACCAGCAGCACATACCAGTGATGGAACAAGGCGAGGCTGAGACTCACCCACACACCAGCAGAGTTGCCAGCACAGTAAGGAGGCGGCAGGAGTCATCTCCCCCTTCCCTGGGGGGGAACAAGGGGACAACGCTGACCTTGAGAACCCACGTCAACTGTACCTAAATGCCTATGGAGTTGAGACCGCCAAAAAAAAAACACAAGGTTTCGGCATCAGCTTTTGGTTGAGCTCCTGTTGAGGAACTTCCCATCTGCTCTGCAATACAGCACATACAGAGAGGCTGTGACTTGTGGAAGAAGGAGGGCAAGACAAATATAACCCACAAGGGACTAAGGGGCTGAGCAGACTACACCTAAGGGAAATAAAAACAACCAACTTTCTGGTGGGAGAAGCTAAGAGAAAACTCACATCACCTTATATTTCTACCACCTAATTGGTAAAATATACTCTTTCTGGGGATGACACACACCTCAGACAACAGCAAAAGGACTGAGGCATGGTTTATCGAGATACCAGGCAGCCCCTGTCAGCCCAAACACACTGAGCATTAGTACATTACGGTTTGGTATTTCTGATTAGATCAAACACCCTCATAACTCTTCCTCCTTTTCCAAAGAGACTGCTGCACTAAGGGAGTTCCTGTCTGTTGCGTTTAAGGCCAAGTCATTTGAGGAGATGAGATAGCTTTCCAGGATACCAGTATTTCCAGTTTCAGGAGTTTGGTTTTGATTTTTCCCACTTGCTTAGATGGAGATCCCAAAATCTCACCTAAAAAGTACACTTTGTTCCCCACACCCTTTCTGATGAGTCCATTCATCTAAACACCATTTTCTCTTACAGTGGTTGGGTACTCAAGACTATTTGCAAGTTATTAGGACTGTTAGGAGCAGGACTATCTGCAAACAAAGAAACAGAACGAGCTGGCTGGGAGCTGGACTTGCCAAGTACAAGTCATAAGGGGGCTTTTAACAGCCTCTTGTTAAAGGGTTACAGTCCTTCTTGCATAGACCAATAGGTGTTTCTGCCAGGAATCCCCTGAAGTAGCTGAAGACACAATTTAATGAAACCAGAGAAATACAGCTGTTCTAGGGAAAGCCACCCAGGGTCTGTCCCATTATTCTGTTTTCACCTTTGATCCTAAATAGACAGAGGGTGGGCACATTTTAACAGCCAGAGTTGGATGGTTGATGCACCAGCTTCCTTGCCTAGGACACCACCACTTTCCTATCAGGCATTGCAGATCAAAGACAGAGAGGACTTTTTTTTCCCGCCCACCCTTCTTAGACACAACTACACTGACAGAGTTTCTGACTACACTGATAAGGGCTGTTGGTTTCTCCCCCCTCCTCTCCCACCCCTTCATTTTTGGTAACGCCAAAATAAAAGTCTTGGCCATAAGAGAAGGCCAGGAAATATCAAGTGTTTGTGCAGGAGCAGAGCAGAGCTAACAGTGTGGACGAGAGAACAAGCTCCTCAAGGATTAGTGACGTCCTGGCAGTGAGCACCTTCCAGTAGGTTTTTTTCTGCACCTAGAGGTAAAAGCACTACAGAGTATATCCTTTCAGCATTTTTTACTTTAATTGTTACAGCACAAGAACGAAAAAACTAGGAAGGGAGCAACACTGCAAACAAGGGACTGAAGTCTCCCAACTGACACACGTGTAAACTTTAGATCTGTACAACAAGACAATACTGAGTCAAACCAGCTTTTGCTCTTGTTTCCACTGGAAATAGCCCCAGAAGCTGCTTTCCAGATAACCAGCACAAGTGATGTCCAAAGGTACGAGACACAGCTTCTATTTTTACTGCTATGACAATGAATGAAGGAGTCTAAAGTTGTAGTGCTTCAAAGGAAAATGCAAAGCTCATCTGCCTTCAACACGTCAAAATTCAGGAGAGACCATTCTCTTTAGGGAGTTATTTAACACTCCTCAAAATTACAGAAGTTTTAATCTTTACTTAAATTCACTGGCTGTGCTCACTAATGTTTTCTTCCTCCTATTTTCAGTGTGCAAATAGCATAAACTAATAAGCAACAAGTAAAATGGTCAAGTACAAAATCAGTGCTTTCCCATACGAAAGATTTTTATTTAGCTTTAGGATATGCAATGTTTCCTTCCACTGAGTCTTTCCATTAACAGGACATGTGGGTTTCATTTGTGTGGATTAAAAGAACCATAACAGTTTTCCCTCTTCAAAACCTTCAGTGTCTCAGACCAAGAACTGACAAGAAATGCTGACCGACCGATACCAGCCTTTGTTTAATGCACAGAATTTTTGGCTGGCAAACATTTGACTCTGAGTTCTAATAAGAGAAGAAATAGGATAGACAATAGCAATTTTTCACATCGCATCTGGGAAATCAGGACCAAACAGTGAAACACAGCTGAAGTGCAAGCTTTACCGATTCCAGCAAGCTCTGGCACAGGATTTTCAGCCAAAAAAAGTTTTGCCTGTTCCTCTCCCTACTGAATTGACTTGTTTAATAAGCACACTGTTTCTGCAAAAGCCTTGCCTTCACTCTGCAATGACTCTCACTACACAAATAATTGACACATAAGTACTACACCAATAATAGAAGTGTAAGTTTTTGAGAGAATACAAGAAGTGGGATCAATACAGTGATAACTTACTGATTGGAATAGGTATGAAAGATCACAATTTTAACTTTGGCAAGGAACCTACAGGCCCTGCCAGCACACAGAACGGGCCTTGCCAACGTAAAGAGATTTAACTAAAGGAGCTATAAGGACCGCCTCCTACAGAGGATTCCAGCCACGAGTGCCTCTACAGTCAAAGAATCACATCAGGCCCATCCTCAGCCACTGCCACAGCAAGTTTTTGCCACAAGGAGTATGAGAAACTTGCATTAAGATCTTTTAATCCAGAATGAGAACTGCTATTTTCTGGTTCTAAGGATAAAGCAAAAACAAAGAAGCACAACCCTTAACCATTCAGCACTCTCCATGATCCTCCACACTAACCAAGATGTGCTGAGGTCCCTTCCCTCACCAAACCTAGGCAACCATTGAGGAGACACTCTCTTCACTTCCAGATCATACCATATGGTACTTTTTCACTGTTCTTTGCTTATTTAATTCATGAAACCCTGACCAACATCCCACCACTGCCTTGTTCTACCTCTCTTTTCTCCCACAGCCTCACAGAAAGGATTTCAGAAAAGCTTTCCTGATTTTACTGCTCTTTGCTACAGCTCACATGTGGCTGAGAAGTGAAACAAAATTAAATGTTTTCTCTGCCCCTGTGCCTGGGGACAGAGGAACACCCACGCAAGAATGCTGATGTAAGAATTAGCAGTTACAGATATACCTCAGTCAAACCCAAGGTATAACTGAACATTAAGTTTAGATAAAATATACTACTACACACAAGGCCTAGTCTCTGCCATTTTCCTCTCAGACTCAGCTAAGGCAGCATGAGCCCTCCACATTTTACCAGCCAGGTAACCTGAAAGTGAAAGCCTCAACTCTACACTAAACAACCTTCAAGCTTTAGGACCCTTTGGTCAACCAATCTTTAAAATTACTAGTAAGAAACAGACACAGCATCTGTGTGCCCTGATAACATTATTCCATTGATTTGACTTTGAAATTACCAGTGAGAACAGACAATTTAGCAGTTTGAGTCAAAAGGTCTTAGTGCAGCACATTAGGCTTATTTAGGGTTTCTTTTCTCAAACAGAGAAACAGAAGAGGCATAACAAATAAACACAACATGGCTATTTGGCCTTTAGGACAGAAAAGAGATCACAAAATCCAGGGAACAGCGTTGCAGTGCAAAATTACTCCTGTGTAATCCCACAGGCCAGGAAACCAACTCTTCAATACCCAAGCAGACAAAAGTTCATCTCAGACTTGTTAACTAAAAAGTACACTTTTAGGAAAGAAAGTAAATAGAGAGACCAGTAAAGGTGGATCCAATGCCCATTCAGGTCACCAGAGTACTGATCGTTTACTTCGGATGAATCCACTAAGAGTTTGCTGTATTACACAGCTTACTCAAACACGAGTGCCTGCCGATGCTGTTAGCGTATGTATTACTCAGAAGAAAATTTGCTTCCCCACATCACACACTTCCCCCTCCCTTCCACTCCACACAGCACAGAAAGCAATAACCTTTGTATAGGTCACTGTACGGCTCTAAGTTAAAACCAGAACAATGTGTAACAGAGCACATAACAGTGAGGAAGGGGCACATAGCATTTTTCCCCTCCACCTATTATGTGAGAAATGAATTGCACAAAGGAGCGCAATTCACAGGGGTGACCGAAAAGCCCAAGTATTGTTGCGATACCTGGCTAATAGCCAGCGTGATGCACGTTCTGTGTTACAGAAATGTTGTGTTTGACCTACAGATTGAAAAACAGTGTCAACTGCTGCCTAACTAACAGCTCCCCCTCCCTCCCCCCCCCCACTTTTTCTCCTCCTCCTCCTTCCCTCCCCCTCCTCCCTTCCTCCTCCTGGTCAACCAAGAAATGGAGTTCCCATGTGCCAAGACCTTGTCTCTTATTTTGTCAAGAAAATGAAGGGGGGGGATGGAGTGAGGGAAAATTATTCTGTAAATAAATACAAATAATATTGAACTTCAGGGGGCAAAAGAAATCCTCTTTGCCCTCCTCCCCTCCCCCCACCAAGACCTTAACAGTTAAGAAGAAACATATATATTTAACCATAAAAAAGGCATCCAACACATTAGCGCACAGTCTGAAGACAATCCTCAAGAAATCTTTTTCCTGAATCCACACAATAGTAACTCTCAGGGTTATTTGATAAGGAGACACCGTGGCTTTCCACACCATTCTTTTTGTTTTAAGGCAAGAGGTGCAGAGGATTCAATTAAGTTTGGGCTGGGCAAAGGAACAACTCCAAACGCTAGGATCTCCAGACAGGAGGAGGGTTTTCGCTAGCTTCAACCTCCACTTACAAAGGAACAATACAAAAAAAAAAAAAAAAAAAGCGCTTAGATTTCAAACTAAGGAGGTCAACAGCCTGTCTTTCTATACACGGAGATACATCAGTAGTACTAACATGCTTCCAGCACCTGCCTTTCAGTACAGCCCCAATTCCTTTGTTTGCTCAAAATTTGCTTCCATACCACTTTAAATTAGCCTACAAAGAACCGCAGCAGAATAGCTGGAATGTGAAACATTTTTTGGTTTCTTTGCGGGGGGTGGGGGGCGAACAGCTTCTTCGGATGAGGGAAAATTAAAATACAGACCTAAGTCGACTTCTAAATAGCTTCGAATAAATTATATTTACAACTTGATGCCTTCTAGTTCCACCTCTACCACATAGACATTCGAGTCCAGGAGATGGTTTAAAAAAAAAAAAAAAAAAAAGAAAGGGAAAAAAAAGGAAAGAAAAAAAAAGAGAAAGAAAAAGAAAGAAAGAAAAAAAGCCACCCAACTGCCATCTCCTGCCTCCTCTAGCCCTGCCAGCTTCCCTGTTCCTCCCTGCCTGCAAAGCGCCCTCTGGAAACCATCGAGACTTCTTTTATCAGCCGGGTGTGTTGCGGCGGGGAAGGGAGAGGGGGGGTCCTTGTTCTTGCTCTGGGTTTTCGGGACTGGAATGAGGGAGAATTATTTTTAGACACCCCTCCCTCACCATGAGCGGAGCCCGGTGCCCCCCCCCTCCCCCGCTCATGGTGAGGGGGGGTGGGGGGGGGTTGTGCCTAAAGCAATGGATGAGAGGGAAATTGACCCCAACACACACTTTAAAAACAAAACAGAAAAGCTATAAAAACTTACCGGGGTCAAAATCAGGGACCACCGCCTGGTACTGCGGCCCGACCCTCATACCGCCGCCAGCTGAGGGAGGCAGAGGGAGAAGCGTTACCCGCGTGGGCCCGCCCGGCCCCTGCCCCCCCCCCAACAGCCCCCGGTACCGCACCCCCCGCCCGCCAGGCTCCTCACCGTGCTCCTCATCGCTGGAGGACCCCGAGCTTCCCTCCTCCCAGGAGTTGCCGCTGCTGTTGCCGTTGGGGGCGGCGGATAAAGTTTTGCTGCCGCCGTTGTTGTTATTATTCGCGCCGGCGGCGTTGTGGTTCCTGCCCCGCCGTTTCCCCGAGACCTCCGGGCCCTTTTCGATCATGGCTGGCATTTAGGGGAGGAAGGGGAAGGGGGGGGGGGGGGGGCAGGAGGGGGGGTGTGGAAAAGAAGGGAAGGGGGGGGGATTTGGAATCAGAGTTTAAAAACTGCGGCGGGGGGTTGGGGGAGGCGCCGAGGGAGGCGGGAGCCGGGGCGGGCCGGGCCGGTGCACGGCAGCAGCGCCGCTGCTACATCCCCCACCACGATCGCCCTGAACTTTGAGGCTCATCCCAGCCCTGCGCTGGGACTCCGTTCAACCTGCGCTGCTGCCTGCCACCAGCCCCGCCTCTCCCCGCTCTTGCCCCTTCCCATTGGCTAAACCTACATTTTGGGAGGCCAGCCCGCCTGCCCATTGGACGGCGTTGCCTGTCCATCGTGGCGGCCCGGCGCTTCCGTTTGCTGGGTTAGGTGGAGGCGTATCGCCGGGCCGTACGTGTGAGGGTTCCGCGATCTCTCCGCCCAGCGATACCTCTGCCTCCGAGGGCTGCCGGGGAGCGGGGCGGGGGGGGCGGTGCATTCGCACGCCCCCGCCAGAGCGGCGCTCCCCGGCTCGGCCCGGCCCGCTGAGGGGGCGGCAGCTGAGACCGCCGCCCCGCTGTGAACTCGGCCCCGGGAGGAGGGTGGCGAGGGACTACTTTCCTCTCCCCCCCCCCCCGCTACTCCACACCCCCCCCGCGGCGGAAGGTTACCGCGTGGTTTGAATGGGGAGTCCATACAAAGCCCCCGTTGCCGGGGGACTGGGGGGCGCGTTGGGGTGTCGCCGCTGGCGTTTGACGTCCGGCTGGGTCGGGACGGCCCCCGGCGGCGGGGGCGGCTGCGGCTGCTCCGCGGCAGAGTGGGGAGAGAGTCCCCCGAGGAGTTGGGGGACGCTCAGCGATCGGGAGTGCCCTGTGGGGGGGCGGGGAGGAGGGCAGCCCGGCCGGTGTGGGACAGCGTCAGGGTGTGTTCCCCCGCCCCGGAGCGGAGCAGCTCAGCGGGGAAAGGGAACCGACCGGGCGGGGCCCCCGCGCCGCTGCCCGGAGGGGGGTCAGGCCCTGGCGGCGGCGGGTGCTGCCGGTTCCCCCCGAGGCGGAGCCGCCCCCGGAGTGTCCCACACGGTCGCGGCGAGCCGCTGCATCGCCGCCCCAGGCGGTGGCGGTGGTCGACTCAAGATCCTCTCAAATGCTGACCCCCCCTCCAATTCACCTCGAGGGGCTCTTCTCCCAAGTCAAGATCGGCCCTTTGGACCCAGTATAACCCCGAATCCCCGCAGCTCCTGCCGTGCTGGCGGGGTGCCTGGCTCCCCAAAGCAGCCCCGGCAGCGTGGCCGGGGGGCTTGGGCTGCTGAGGAGCCCCTTCAGTCCGCGAAGGGCTGGCACCGCTCGGAAACCCTCCCCACATGGCTGCCCTCGTGAGATCGGGCCTTCGGAGTCGAGAAGGGCCTCATCCTGCACGTTCGTTCCTTTCCTGAGTTGGGTCCGGGAGCGTCCGAGCTGCCCGGCCGGCCGCCCCCCAACACAGCGCTCCCCAAAACGGGGAAGGAGCCGGGGCGAGGGAAGGAAACAAAAGGAGAAGCGAGACCACTTTTCCGCCCCTTGTCACACGAGGTTCCCGTGTGCCTCAGGAGAACGATGGTTTGGTGGGGATGGGGGTCCGGACCTGCCCTGGCAAAAATGTGCAGGAAAAGTATCCAAACTGCTCGTGTTTATTTGCTGCTTAAACTGTGCAGTGGGGCGAGGGAAAACAATACATAATCATGGAAAGCAGCTTGTGGGGTGTGTCTTCTATTTTCATTCAAATTAACTGCTGTAGCAAGTTGGGGTTTTTTATTGGCCAGTGCAATTAAAAGTGCCATTTGACTAGCAGCGGTTATCTCATATCAAACTGTCCCCAGCCACTCCCCTCCTCCCTCTGCCATTTTAATCCGAGAGAATTTGCACAGGGGGAGGGGGAGAGAGCTGCTGAGGGAGAGCTGCGGGCTCTAGTATCGGGGTTTACCGTTCCCCTTCTATATTGCGCTTGAGATTATCAAAATTATTTCACTTCGAGGTAGTAGTTTGGAAAAGGTCCTCCTGAATTTTCCTGTGCTATTCGCTCCATTAAAATTAGGGAAAGAAATACCTTTTTGAAATGCACGGTAGTTTCTTTGAGCATACTGACCTCTTTATAACGTTTACTTTCCCCTCAATACTTGGTGTATGTGTTGTGTGTATGTACTGACAGATGCATAATCAGTTTCCTTCATCTACACATGCATGTACCTGTCAATATGTATTCGCCACAGTTATTTATTTACGGCACAAAAAAAAAGTTTATTTACACTACATAAAAATAACTTTTTCTAGTTCACAAAACTAAATTTTGTGACAGGGACTCTTGATCCAGCACTCTTTAAAAATATCATCTCTAAATCAGGGGAATAATTAGTGATGCTCGTAAACCCCAGTACTGACAGCCACAGATATTTCCCAGTGTGAAGTGTATTAGTTCTTTAATGCAGAATACATCTTTATGACAGACAGGAATGCAAACATGGCAGAGCGTTCATTATCCTTCTCCATACTCCAATATTCCTGCTGCAGAAATGCAAAAGCAGGAAGGGAACACCTGACTTTTCACTTAAAAATGAGCTTGAGTGAAATGCAGAAAGGTTTTCCATTTGTTTTGCAGGTCCCATCCCTGGGAAGAAAATAAATAAATAAATAAATAAATAAAAGATCACCCAAAATTAGGCTGAAGTACACCTGAGTATTGCACTTGAACCTGAGACCGCAGATGTGCTTACACCAAGACACATGTGTACAGCCTTGCAAATCAGGGCCTAATTTTGGTCTTCCTTCACTTCCTCCCTCCCTTCCCTCCCTCCTCCTCTCTTCATGGCCATCACCCGCTTAGACCCCAGGATTAAAATCTAAGTCAACCGTCTGAAATATTTATAACGCAATTTCACTTATCTGAGCTGCCGAAACGACATTTATTGCCAGCGCTTCACAACTCTTTGTCTTTCCTAAAGCTGTGGCCCTGGCACTGCCCCTCCGGGCCGGGAGCCTGGGCAGCTCCAGCGGGGCTGCTGGCGGAGCAGCGTCCCCACCTCCGCCCCACACCTCCGCGATGGACGATGCCACCCGTGCTGAAGCCATCCCCTGGGACGGTGGGGCGGGCTCTGCCACTCCTGCTCGCTCACCTGGCCGCTCCTTACCCCCAGTGGAAGATGAAGAGATGCCCAGGAACTGGAGAGGAGCGGTGCCTTCTCCCTTGGGTGTGAAGGGATGTGTGTGTCTGTCCCTGGATCGGGGAGTCTCGGGGTTGTCACCATAACAGCCAGTTGGCACCTGTCACAACTGTTGTCTCAGGCCCACAACACCCTCTTCATCCTGAGCAGGGCTGCTTTTCTATTCCAGACCCAAGAGCCCTGGACATAACATCTCCGATGTTGATGGAGCTTCTTTTTTGTAACTATCGAGAATTTTTCGTGTTTGCTTTTTCTTCCTTAACAGTGGCATTGAGTTTCTTTCTGCTGAGCCTGAAAGCCTGAAGTTCTGAGAGCATCCCAACATAGTGCTGCAGATTTTGGTGTTCTTGAAAGAAACTTTGACAAATTCTTTTCTGACCATAAAGCAAACACTTCACAGAGTGTAGGCGAGTGTGTACACAGAGACTGTACACAAAATACAGAATTGTATTTTATTCTTTATTTTTCAAAAGCAATAGCGAATGCACTTTTTTCAGCCTCTTACTACTGCAAATGCAGAAAGAGCAACAAATTCTACTCTTCTGGTTCACACTGCTTTCTCTGGAGAAACACGATGTTAAAACTTCATTATTTTTAAGTTCTGCAGGGTGGGATAGATGAGGAGGAAACCCCATGAGCACCAAGAGAGACTCTGGTGGGTATGTGATCTTGTTTACCTGGATCACTATTTCATTTAGATATGCTAGGCTGTGATCTTAGACATGACCACACACACCCATAAGTCCTGCCGAGGCTCATCAAGCCATGTGGATGATCAGGAGGAGTTTCATGTATGATCTGTAGCAGACTGAGTCACATACAGCAAGGATGACATTTTTCCTAGCCCCCTGAGCTTGACTGCAACTTCTGGACATTACTGTAACGTAATGGTTAACCTGTTCTTCAAATATCAGAGCAAAAAGAGGAGGGAGTGAGGAATCTTCCCCTTATAAATATGTCACTGTTGTGTGTTTGCTGTAGCCTAGCAGGTTGGACCAGGCAGGACTGTCTTATAAATGATTTCTTGAAATTTGGTTATCTTTGTGTCAAGGGAAAAGCACCTCTCCTTGCCAACTTTTAAATGAAAACTTTTTATTGTCATTAACCCTGTCAGTCCCACATGTAAAATATAGACTAAGTAGAAACTCACTCAGGATGCCAAACAACTGAGCAGCCTTCATTTTCCCCCTGAAAAACAAAGCATCTTCTGTCTCTTTCTTGGTCTCCTCCCTGCCCAGGTGATTTTTGTGCCTTTCCTCAGGACAGCAACACTCACTCTGCATCCGCTGCGCTGCCAATTCTTGCAACAAAGCAAAGGGTTACAAGAGCTAAAGCCCTTCCCTTTTGTTGTAAAAAGCAGCTCTCGCCTCTCGCATATTGTATTTTTCTTGAAAACAGACACAGCAAAAATGCTTACCTCAGTGAGAATGTGCCTATGTGTTTACACGAGTGTGTATATATATATAAAAACCCTATATATGTATGTACATGTATATACACATACACATACATTTGGCTACTAGTAGCAGAAGAGACAATTAATCATGCTCTACACTGATTGTTTTTAATACTGAAAGGCTATTAATCAGGAAAATGTTACCCGTTGAACAAGATGTTTATACAGTCAACACTATGGGCTGGTTTGTTGGTTTTGGGTTTTTTCCTCTGGTGCTAAGCTGCTTGCTAAAGCAGAGCGGAAATGGGGTTTATAATCTCTTACACTAGAACTTCGTCCTCCAACAATTTCAGCTGGAATTTGGAAGGAATGTGCTGGAGTCAATGCCTGGCTCTCTCTGGTTTCCAGGAGATTTAGGTGTTCAAAACCAAAATCTCTGGAAACATTTCAGTGCCTAAAGACATGAACAGGCATCATACACAAATTTCTAAAGCACCTCCTTCTGCTGAAAAAAATCTCAAGCGGTATCCAATTTCATGTTAATGTAACTTAAAGACCTTAAAAATCTGTCCCTAAATCTCCAGGACTCTTTTGGAAATTTGTCCTTGGAGATTTTCATCCTGAAAGCTGCTTTTAGAGAAGGAATTATATGGCAAATTTTAATCCAAACTTTTATTTCTCACTGGAGAGAATGGTTCATATCCTGTACTGAGTGGGAGGCCAGCAGAAAAAAAATATGGGAAGGACCGTGGTGGGAGCGTGAGGGTGCAGAGGGGCATTTGGGGCTGGATGAGTAGGGGGAGGCAGAAGAGGGGCTACCGGCAGATACAGGGTGAGCATTATGGGATCTGGGGAGCTGCAGCAACAGGAGGAGCCCTATCTTGGCCCAGAACAGGGCTCCTGGCTGGCCCGGAGGGGAGGTGCTAGGAGCTGACTTTGGGAGGAGGGAGAGGATGAGGTTGAAATCCTGGGCAGGCAGAAGCTGGTGATGCTAGGGAGAGCAGTGGGACAAACACACAATGTCTCTGTGCAGGCAGAGCTCCAGAGAACAGCCCATCTATCCCAGCAAAATGTGAATGCAGACCCCAGTGGGTTTGTTTCAGTGTTAGGAGCTATTTCACAGCTCGTGAAACTCAGGGAAACAGGAATCACCCATCTGTACAGCTACTGTGAGCATCCCTTCAGCAGGGATTCAGCTCCTGGGGCACGTGGCCTTCCCCACCACCTTGTGACTCCCCTCTCCCCTTTTGCCCCTGAGAGCTTCTCTCAGCTAATTAAGATTAAGAGTGTTGAGGACCCCTGTTTCCCCTCAGCTCCCCGACCTCTCCACCTAAGGGTGCTCCCAAGCAGGGACACCCAGAGCAGGCAGCTCCTCTCTGCCCCCAACCCTGCACACTTGAGCAGCCCTGAAGAAGACTTCCAAGGAGAAATTGGGAAGCGACAGCAGTGAGAGGGGGTGAGGCAGGAGCTAGGCTTTGGCATCATTAACCTCTCTGTAGCTCGTGCCTTCTCACAGAAACCAAGCATTGTATGAGGTGGGATAAGCACCTTTCCCTTCCTGAGGATGAGGCATGTAGCAAAACCAGAGAGGAAAGCCTCAGAGAGCTGATGTGTTTGCTCCTCTCAGTTCTATGTTCAAGTAGAAAATCTCCATATCAGAAGAGGAACATAAGGTGCGAAGAGACTCATCACTCCTTAAAAAAATAAACAAGGAAAAAGAAATACTTCCTTTTTTGGAGCTACTTGATCGTAGGAAGGATTGCAGCTAGCACAGCACTTACCTAGGAAGATACCACTTTCTTTTTATAAACATCTTTCATTTCACTTCTCTCCATCATCACCATCTTGGCAGTGGGGCAGCCAGCACACAATGCTGGTCTGCGAGGGGAGATAGAGCTGCAGGAGACAGCAGCCATTGTTTTCAGGGTGATTGGGAGTCCAATAACTTAATTTTTCTCATAGGACATTTCAAACAAGAAATGTACACAATCCCTTTGGGGCACTCTTTATCAGAAGACCTAACGGGACAAAGATTGGATGCTGTACATTAAGAGATCCAGGGGTTTAACAGTAGGTATTAATGTTAAGAGCTTTACAAGGCATACAATCCCTTGTACTTCACCATTTAAATCAATCTCTTTTCTTTTTTTGAGTGAGGGAAGAAGCTTTCCCCAGGAGCAGCTACTCGCGCAGCGCTGTGTTATTACCTTTGAAGGATGCTGCTATTGGCAAGGCTGACAGACTGGGAGAAGCATCAGCTGGGTGCAGCAGGACAACTCCTCTGTGCAAGACCTTCCATGGTGGCAGCTTTCCAGGGGCCCATGTCACTGGCATCCACTGACGGGAGCAGAAAGAGCAGCCCAGAGAGAGGTGTTCCACCTTCACAGCCTTGCAGGCAGCTCCCTGCCTGCACCCTCCCATGGAGGTGCGTCAGTGTCCAGGGCTCCAACAGAAACCCTGCAGCAAATTCCCTCAGCCAGGTGGTCTCCTTCCTCCCAAGGGGTCCTCTTCACTTGCCTTGCTGCCACTGTGGTAATCCCAGCATTGCAGAAGAAAGGTCCAGCTGCAAGGCAGCTGCTTGCTCCTTAAATCCTACCAAAAAATCTGCCAACATAGCCCTCTGTATTCCATCATTCAGCTCTTCCCGTGACATAGGATGATCTTAGGGAAATTCAGACAGGGGTATCCTCCAGGATGTCTGACCATTGGTGTTCCCATGGGAAAGGGAACTGTTAGAAATTAATCTAAAACTCTTGTCAAAACACATAGTCATAGGTGTAAGCAAGCTTTTGTAAAAGAGTAAAAATTCATATGTTCGTATGTCCATAAACACGTGTGGGAGTGGAGAAACTCATCTTACTCACATCCTTCTGACAAACGTGAGGATCACCCTGCTGTAATGCCTGGAAATTCCCTTTGTTGTAAAACAAGTACAAGAAGACTCAGGCCCAGTGTTTCTGTGAACACACCCCTGGGGCATAGCACAACCCATCAGGACTCTAGTCCCAGGCTTTGATTTTACACACTCTTCCATTTATTCCCAATTATAATCTGGAGATCTCAAATGCTAGCAATCTCAAGAGAGAGAAATCAAAGTTGGTTCTTCACTGCAACTTTTCTAAAGAAAACCTGCAACACATGAAACCCTGGAAATGAAAGAAATCAATGAAACTTCAATTTGGCATCAAGTGAGGGATTAATCACCAACTTAAAGAAACGATTTTAGAAAATGCCATGACCTAGTATCTCTTAAAATCACAATTTTTATAAGAACTACATTCCTATCTGTCCCTGGCTTTTCCCTCATTAAACACCAAAAGCACCAGGTACAGATGGATTTCCCCTACCCTCCCCACTAGCACTGAGCACAGGAGACGGATGGTGTTTCTCAACAGACCGCTTGTTGGTACTCTCTCACAACCACTGCACCGCTGGGATTCATCTGAGGACACCAGAAACCTTGCACCAAACTCTCAGTCATCAAACCAAATCTTTCTACCGTGGTCTTCTTCTTCTCGGTTACATTGGTGTAAATCTAGAGTTTACACTGATCTGAACCTGCTCCGGGGCACAGGAAGTTTCTAGATTAACAGCAAGCACAGGCATCTGCTTCCTGCTGTTTCTGTGCCTGTAGTATCAACAGTGATTTTGAATATTATTATTTCCATACAGGCTATAATGTCTTAGAAGGAACAGTTTCAGCCTGTTGCGCAAACCTGAACAATACTCACTTCTTTAAAACGTGGATTTTTCATACAACAGGAACTAATGGCCCTTCCAGAGCAGTTATGGTCTATCTTGTCGATTTGGTTTCTATTCATGCATGCTAAGTGAATTTTTATAGCCGAGCTAGGAGTCCTTAAAAATGGGCCTTATACTGGAAATGCAGATGTGACTTACTGTGAGTTGTGCTAGGCTAGCATCCCTGCCCCTGGGGAGCCAGAGCCAGTAAATCAGAATTCCCTTTCTCCATGCACATAACATGACTCGCAGGCACTCTTTCATCTGCACTGAGAGGCAGGAAGGAGAGGCAGAATTAGCCCCTCATTACAATAATGTTTCTCACACTTTCTCCAGCTACTCTCTGCAGGCACTAGTAGAGGGGGCCTGGATGCCAGCAATGCTGAACACCTCAATCTTCAGTTAAAAGAAATCAGAGAGCAGGGTGCTCAGTGGCTCTGCAAATCAGACACACAGGCTCTGAAAATCAGACACACAGTGCTTTAGACAAAAGCTTTTATACTATGGGGGGGGGGGGGGGGGGAAGGAAGAAAAAAAATAAGACAGGCTCACCTTGACTTTGCTTTTTACTGTGAGAGCATTGTTGTGAAAGAAAACTGTGTATTTTCCAGACTATCTGATTTCACTTATGGCTTGCCCACTATAAACTGTGCTGCATACATACATCAATACATTTACCTGTTTGCTTCGCAGCTGGAAAGAAAATGAAGCTGTCTCAATCATCTCCACATTCAGCAACAGAGAAAACGGACTTTTTTTTTCCCCACTCAATGCCAATTAAAATGTGAAATGTGGATAATCTGATCTCCACTAAATATTCCAATCACTTCCATTGTCCAGAGTGGATATACCTCCATACTAAGTGGCAACCCGAACCTTTCCTAAGACTGGGAAAAAAAATAAAAGAGAATAGAGGCTCCAGAGTGTTATTATTTATTTAAAATGTTGTAGCTGTGCCTCACTTCATCTCTTGGCTCCTTACCCAAAATCCGTGTAACGAGCAATATCACAGGACCTGACCATCACCAAGCACAACAGCTCCACTAAAATGAATGCATTTATACCGATTTATGGCAGCTGAGGATCTGCTACAGCACATGCAGGGAATACCTGCCTCCCCAGAAAAAAAAAGAGATACACCCCCAACAGTGTCTTCCCAAGGTATTTCTCACAGATCCCATGCTGTAGCAGGGTAGGAGCCATCCCCACCCCAGCTTCTCCTTCTGTCTCCATTGCTGCACCGAGTGCCTAACCACCTTGTCCTCATCGTAGAGGCTCTCGTCTGAAAAGGCATGGAGCCAAACCTGGCATGAACTGATCAGATATGTACAAAGGAAAATCTTGACAGCATCTGTGAACAGAGTTTAAGAGAAAGGAACAAAATAATACCACATATGTTAACAGATTGAAATGGTAGCTATGGTGACCACAGACAGACAAAGAACAAACCATTTTGACTGAATTTGACTGGATTCAGCCAATTCTTTCTGACAACAAACTGCGAGTATAAAACAAACTTTTAAAAATTCCTAATGAAATCATTGTAACAAATCCATTTGGATCTGTTTGGCTTGTTTGCTTTTTAAATTTTAGTTGCATCTATTACATTAAACTATTAATCATTGATGTAGTCAAATACTTTCCACCAACTAAAAATAGCGATTTTCTCACTGTAAAAAAATATATTTCACTGTTTGCATTTTCAAAAACAAAAAAAAAAAGGAGAAAGGAATAGTTATTGTAGAATGACAGGCATTCATAATTGAGAGCATTTTCTTGTGCATGAGAAAGTGGCTGGGTTTTGTAAAATAAAGGCTTGTTTATAAAAGTTGGATTACTTTCCCTACCCTGATATGCAATGGTGTTATGAAAAATTACTGTCCTGTTTATTGTGTATTACAGTGACAAACGTCTCAGAGTCTCCCTCCATGTGTGTCAGCCATTTTTTTCTGCCCTACAGAGGAGCTGATGCTCGGTGCTCTCCCATCGAGTGCTGGCCGTGCTGTGCCTAGGGGAGCTGAGCCGAGGACAACACGGGAGAGCAGAGCTGAGCTATCGAGGGATGGAAAAGCTGCCGACTGAGAAGCAGAGCTGGAAATAGGCAGGCAGGGGATGGGCAGGATTATTCCAGTGCCAGCACAGCATAAGGCTGCTCAAAGTGATGCGCAGCTGCTCGCGTGCTCACAAACTCCCCCTGCAAGATGCTTGAAGGGGCCGGAGGAGGCTCCACAGTGAATGCCACGATGGAGATTCTGGCCCATCGACTGCTGCGGAGCACCCCAGGCACATCCCAACAGAGACCCCACTGCCTGTGGCTGCTCGGATTTAGCCTGGTGACTTATTCAGTACAGCCAAAATGAATGCTGCTGCCCCTGCCCCCCTGGTCTCTACACCCAGCCATACTCACTGGGTATAGTTTCAGAGCACAATGCAAAATCTTGCTTCTACCCTGTAGAAAAGCTGCTGTTATTTCTCTGACCAAGTCCTTAATATTTAACCTGATGTGTTCAGTACCTTCTGCAGACTGTGTAGTTCATAATAATACAGATTTGCAATGTAGCCATGCTTTTGATGCTCCAGGAGAAGTAACTTCAAATTTCTGTAGTGTGTGGACACTTTATTCAAGCATTTTCATCTGCTGAAGTTCATCGTTTCTTAAAGCACAAAACAAAACAAAAAAAGAGCTAACTAGCATGACGCGCCCACCGTTCACACACCGCTCTCTTTATCTGCCTGCTGACTGAGGTCTTCTGTAAATTGAATTAACTTCTCTGCTATGCCGTCGCTGCCTGCGTGACAAGGGGCACTTCACCCCTGCTCTTCCATTCCCCGTACGCTAAAAAGGGACCAGCTTTAAGGCCTTTCGCTTCTGCCTAGCGCAGCCCTTCCCTCTATTCTCCACCCACTCGCTTTGCTTTCGCTCTTGCCAGGGCAGAGGGCAGGTCCCTCAAGATTCTTCCTTACTCCGTGTGGGTACCCCAAGGGCAGAGCTGAGCGAGGGTGAGCACGTGTGCTCCCTGTCTTTTGCAAAGGGATGGCCAGAGGAAGAAGCCCACAGGTCCTGCACAACCTCACCTGCTCGAGTGCAGCAGGAGCACATGGAGGGGAGAAAGAGGAAAAAAAAACCAAACCACACTTTTTCTTCCGTATTGCCTGGAAACAGTTACTTTGATTTTACATGCAGTAAACCCTCACTAGATGGCTCCTTACAGCAAGTAAATATATTCCCCACAGAAAGAACACTGATGTGGCATAATCTGTGTGAGAGCAGAGATAGTGTGATGTGAACTGGGTTTTATCGCTGGCTGAGCGTTTTGCATGGAAAATCAGTATATAACACGGCTGTGGGTGGGTGAGCAAGTGAGCATTTACACGAATTACAAATGACACCACTCCGCGAGTCGTGAACTGTGAGTCAGATGGGCACAGGCGTCTCAGGCACATCAAAAATGCCACTTGCCCTTTTCTGTAGGTTTTTAAATTAATCTGTTTCACATTCAACTTTCTAATTCAGAAAGCAGAACCAGGCTGTGGTTGGGGGTGCCAGCAGTGAAGATCCTGGGGGTGAACAGCTGATCTCAGCAGCCGAGGCAGTAGATGGTATTAAGGCTGAAACCCTGAACGTCATGCAATCGCTCCTAAACAAAGAAGCGACACTCAGTTCTGAAATGCCCCCCCTTACCATCACAAGAACACGTTATTTATAATGTGCGTATTGGCAGGATGTTCTGGGCAGAAGCACAAAAAGAAATGAGCTGTCATCTGCAGTTAACCTCTCGTTCATACATCACTGCGTGCACTCGGTGGTTCAAGGTTATGTAAGTTGACTGTGACCTCGTTAACGAGCAGTGTTAATTGGTGTCCATCCTGCATTGAGATAAATATGTATATTATGTGTTAAAAGTACTGCAGGCTGTGAGGGAGCTGTATACAGGTCCTGCATAAGGAGCTACAGAAAGAGATTGCATTGCAAAATATTTGGTCTGACTTAAATCCACCAGCGATTTCGCTCTGGGCAGCCCACGTCCCTGCAAGAGGGCCTGGCGCTGACTCAAGGGCCGGGTGACTTCTGCTGGCAGAGCTCTGCTGCCATCCCTGCGGCTCCCCACGCCGGCTCTCGGCTCTCACCGCACCCCTGAGCTCTCTGCCTACAAGACCACCTTTCAAGGTGAGCCGGCAGTGATTCCAGTTTCCCTTCAAGCACCAGGCTGTAAGCACTGGCCGTCAGCAGCTCGCAGGAGATTTAACCGTGCCTGTGGCAGGACAAGCAGATGCAGCAGAAGTTGTCCATCCCCATATAAACTGCCCCTGCTCAGGAGTCAGCGGCAGGGGAGCTATGTCAGCTCCTGCTCTCCCTGTCAGCGGCGCTAATGGCCTTAACCAGGCTCGTCCCTCTCGTTTTCTCCTCTGCCCACGTGCCGGCGTGGTGCTAACAGGGGATGAGCTCAAGTACACATCTCTACCACCCTCAGTTTTCCTGGTGAGTGACAGAAAACAAGGTCTGAAATGGTGGCAAACTTACACATCACGAAAATACCTTTTCTTTTTTTTTTTTCTCCTGACAACTGCTGAAAATCAGCACAGATAAATACCCTGAACCAGGTCATGATCAACACAAAACATTGATGCAAATATACAGATTAAAGAATTATGGCAATTACATTAAATAACCTACTGGAATATTATAAATACTCAAAAGAAGAGTCACGTGTCTCATGAACAAACATAAGCCATGCCAGACCAATGCAGGAATTTACTACTAAAGTCATACTTGATCATCTAATTAACAGAGCTGTTATTTCCCCATAACAACTTGGGGTTTAGAGCTTTTAGACTGTTAAACATTTTGTCTCATCATTTAAAAAAAGAGTAGCACCCAACAGACTTCTCTTTCCTTAGTGGCATTCCCTTGAAATGCAGTTGTTTACTTCAAACCTTGAAAGCCGGATTAACACTAGAGATTGTTTGCTTCGAATTATACACACAAATTTTATTGTTGCTGCTTCTGCCGCTAATAAGCTATTTAATAAATGTCAAAGTGGCAAAGCGCAGCAACTGCAAAACTGAAAGGGTCAAATCAGTGAATCCAGAAATAATATTGAGATTATTTTCTCTTTCCATGAAATGTACTTGCAGCAGGCAGTGTTGAAGTGCTTCCAACTTTCATGGCAACCAGGAGGAGCAGCTCATGAGTCAACCCAAAGAGGAAATACATCATTGCCCAGTGAGTCTTCAACATATGCAAAAGCGTTGATGTGTCTATGGCATCCGGGGAGGAATTTTTATAATATTGATTGTAGTCAGCAGTTTATTGCCATAGTCCTGGGTGTGGGCAGGTATCTCAGTGACTGGAGCTGTAATTGTCCCCAACACCACTGAGCATTTCACATCACTGCTCTCACACTCCTCCTTTTCAAAACAGGAAAGAGACAAGACGGGTTTTTTTTGAAAGCTGCTGGGAAGACCCAGCTAAATCTTCATGGTTGTACCTTCATCCTCCCTATCATGCTCACCGCACCAAGGAAAGGGGAGGGCTCTCAGCTTTCTGGAGTTTCAGCCCTTCTGCAACTGAATGAAAACAGAGAAAGGAAAAAACGTAATCAGCTTCATGTGTTTTCTTGCCTGTGCAAATTATGCATCACACTCATTATAGGAAAAAGGAAGATGCAGATTTGGAAATCAGTTGTGGGTTCCTCCATTTTTCTTACAATCATGCAAGTGTTACAGCTGTGTACACAGCGGACTTTCTTTTTCCATGCAGCTTTACACCAAAATAAAGGCCTCAGTTGTTCTGACTGGTGGTTAGGCTTGATGTTATGCCTCTGGGAAGGGAAAGCACAAGGACTCAGAGGAACAGAAAATTTAATGAGTTCTTTATTTGAAGAAGGAAAGAATTTCGAATTGTTCTCAGGAGTTCACAGGAGGGATTCAGAGGCTCTTACCTCTTCAAGGAGATGCAGCTCTTCTAGGTGAAAAAACTATAGCACTTATGTGCTGAGCAGCAGCCCCTCACCTTGCCCTCCAAGCCCACAGCGAAGCTCCACGCCCACAAAAATGAAGTCATCTACCCTGTTACTAGAGGGTTTTGCTAATACGGCTCGTGCTGGCATGTCTCCGTGCAGGACTCGAGATGCACAGTGGGATCACCCCCACACCAATCTTCAGTTGCACAAGCAGCTCTGGAAAGACAACGATTACAACCAGTGAATTAGCGTACACTCACCTTGGAATGGAGCTTGCAAGTGGCTTAGGAGGTCTCTGACTTAGAAAGGCTCCTGTAGCCAGGTCTGATCCAAGAACATTGGAGCTCAAAAATGGAAACTGGTGCACCACGAGGCAAAGGGCCAGGGACCATGCCCAGCAGGAGCAAACAGAAAATATTGTTCTCTGGAAATATCTTTGGCTATTTTGGGGGTTCATCTGGGATTTTTTTTTCAGATTTGAATATTTTATGTAGTGGAATAAGTAAAAATGAAACCCAATCTCAGAACTGCTTGCAGAGCAACTAGGCAGCTGGCAGAGCATCAGTCAGGCTAGTCAGCGATTCCCCACTGTCACCCCGAGGCAGAGCTTGCCGGTGCTGCCGGGTCTGTGACACCTACCCAAGGAAAACACTGTGGAGGCCACAAACCCCGGAGCCAGCTGGCCCTGCACTAGAGCCATGGGCCAGCCCCAGCTCCAACACAGCTCAGCTAACAGCATCCCCTGCATCCCAGGGCCCCGATACTGCTGCGGCACAGCATTTCCAGCACTGAGGTATCTTGTTTGCTAGGGCCACCCCATGGCCATCCCATGTTGAAGATGGCCCTACCATCAGCTCTATCTACAGTAGGAGGTAAAGGCATGATGGTAAAAGCTACCAGCTGTCTTATTTTTTCCCAGTTCAGATGTCCCTGAATGAGTCAGCCGAGCCTGGTGTTTCAAGTGCACTCAAGCTGGCACATAAAAGAGAACAGGCAAAATAATAATGTTGCACAATGCTGGGAATAATAGAAGTGGTCACCCAGTGTGTCTGGGTTGCTAAGAAAGTTCTTCTGATTAAATAAAATAAAAATTAAAAAAATTAAATAAATAAAAAGCAGGAGAAAAAGGCACATATCATACACGATAGTGTCTTCTGGGCTTGCCTTATACCAAGATGAAAAAGAAAAAATTACCCATGCAAAGCCCACATCATCTATAATCTGCAAGGCATTTGGACAGAGGGAGGCCAGCCTTAACCCAAACCATTTGTGTTTGGCTTTAAAACCAGCATCATCAGGGCTCAGCCAGCCTGTGTGCCACCCTGCCTGCCCTGAATTTAGCGCTTCTTTCCCGGATTCAGCGCTTCTCTCTGCATTCACAGTTGAATCACCCTCACATCAGCAGCATCACCGTGGGCAGCATTCCTTCTCCGGAGCGGGCAAGCGGCGAGACCTCCAAGCCAGCTTTGCTCAAACCAGCGGCGATGCAGGATTTCTTCCAGGATGTCGTGTCAGACCTCTGGCTGGGCCTTGGGCAACTTTTTTGGTTTTTTTAATCCCAAATCAAAACTTAAGCTTCAAAGGCATAGATCCAGGGGGGTCTCTTCATGCGGATACTGCATTTTCTGGAACAGATCCTTTAATTTTGTGGTGAGCTGAAGTTGAACACATTTGTATTCAAATCCTTATTTAGGCTCTAATGCTCTTTAGTACTGGATATAAGGATTTTAGACTGGAAATGGCACTCTTGACTTTACTATCACCCCAAACAGACAATCAAAATTTAAACTGCTATTTCTTCTCCAGCCTTCTTATGCTGTTCCCAATACTCTCCCAGAAATTGTAATTATTCTGCCATATCTACTCTACTAATAAAATTTATTCTGCTCTGTGTTTTTCCTCCCATTTTCTTGTCAAGTCTCACACCATCAAGTAAAATCAAGGTTTTCATTTGTGAAGTGGTTATCAGCAGCTCAGGTTTTACTTACAGTTCTTTGAACAGGCTACAGGGATGCTTAGGTGGATAGGAATGTAACATACTACCGTGTACCGCAGTGCGACCTCCAAACGTCATTTTCTGTGGGGTGTCCTATAGTAGCTCTATCCCTTTTATTTTGGGGGGGAGGGGGGGGCGTTTATTCTTGCTGATGATAACAGTAGTGGTTCTAATAATTTTGTTGGATGTTAAAAATAGACATGATCTAGTCGATGTTTGTGACACTCATGCCAGCTCACCTCACTCTTTGCAATCCTGTCTGAACAGGACTTCCTACTCTCAATGGGCCCTTGTAGAACAACCCTCACTTTGTTATCACTTAGGACTTTACAAGCTCACATTGTGCTGTTGTGTGCCAGCTAAAAGCCTCAGAGATGTATATCACTGGAATGTCACAGAGGCGAGGGCAGAAGGATTCTGCAGGTTCCAGCCCAGACACAAGACCACATCCCTCTGAAAACGTACCAGCTGAAACATCCTTCCAAGTATCAAATGCATTTAAATTCTCAACTGGGCACAAAAGATATGTTCAAAATGCACAAAGGATTTGACTGAATCACAGTTTACTCCCAAATTTGCTGGTGGCTTTAGAAGCAGCAGGTTTTGTAACCTATTCAGCAAAGGCTTCATTCTCAAGCCTGCCTTGCGTGGAGGTGTGCCTCCAGTGTACACAGGGTGCCACGCGCCTCCTCCACCCTCAAGCATGCAGAAGAGTTTTGTTTCATAAGCTGGTATTAGTCTTGGGGAAAAAAAGCAAGCCCACATTACAGGTGAGCTGGAAATTGGCTGTATGCTCCCTTTGCAGAAAACAGGGACTCCAAAAGAACCGGGAGAAGAGGGAAAATCAAATGCAATTCCCAAAAGGCAACAAACAGCCTTTTACATGGTCTCACGTTCTTTCAGCTAAAAACAATGGCAAAGATGCCCGAATAAGTAAAACACACAAGCCCATTCAATGCTTTTAGATCTGGGGAATCCCGCAAAAAAATATATATTCAGAATAATTTTTCATATTCTCAGCCTGTGTACCCACATTGCTTTGGTAGCAGCTTTCCATGAGTGGTCCAGCTAACAAGCTTGCCGCAGAGTGATCTCTGAGCAGCAAATTTTAACAGGAGCCTCAGAAAATATTCCCCAGAAGACAATTTGGAATAGCTAATCCTAAAAAAACCCAAACCGCACCAACAAAGGACACCTAATTTAAGAGCTCTGATCCTCCCTTCAGCCTCTAGAAATACAACACTTCATCTGCTTGCCCAGTCAGAACCGATGTGTGTCACTCACAGCTCGGTAAGTTATTGCTCACCAGTATCATGTGCTGAAAGTCAGGATTTGCTTGCAGAAAAGTCATAAGTGAGAAAGAGCACGTGTGTGTGTCAGGGGCTTCCCTCAAGTAAATTATTTACTATGAATTACTTACTCAGCCCAAGATTTTAATTGATAATTTTTCCCTTGATGTGCTCCATGTAAAGGAAATGTTAGCATTAACCAAAGCTAATCCATGGCACAGTCAGGAAGGGGATTATTTTGCCAATGATTACTTTCTTTGAACATGGAATTGTGATCAAAGAAATATGGTTCTGATTTTTTTCCTCTATTTTTAGCTTTGTAGTATGGTTCTTCTTAATACTAAGTTACCACTATAAGCATGCTGTGAATTTCCAATATAGCAAAGCTTTAATAATTTGCAGCCGTAATTGCTCCTGCTTCAGTCTCCAATTCAATTTGGTGTGGAATTCCCATCTCCCAACACAAAGCTTAACTCAACAGTATCTGTGTGAGACAGACTATGAAACTAGTCTGATATAATGGACTTCATTAACGGACAGGCAAATTATTTTCATCTGTAATCTATTTTAAATAAAAAAGGGCCTTTGAATAAATATTTTTCTGTCAAAAGTTATTAATTTCTGTGGGAAAAGGGGAGATGGTTGCTGTTGCTTATTTTTTTCCTTTGTGTTTATAAAGGGTTTGAAAATTATTTCTGGTTCAGTTATTTCTTTGGCTGAAATAACAAATATTTAAACCAGGAGAGGAAACAGCATCTTTTTATTTTACTGAAGAGTCAGAGTGCTAGGCGAATTGACTGTTTTCCCTGCCCAGTTGTAACCTCTTCAGATGCTAAAAGAAAAGCTCCTGGGCTGACACAACGAGCATCAGCCACCTCCAGACCTCTGTGGCCATTTTTCCACCTACATGCAGGTTTTGGTAGCCTCAAACCATTTTTCAGTCAAGCCTCAAAGTAGTGTCTAGCACAGATACCTGTTTTTAAGAGTCAGTCTGCATTGGCACAAGACCCGTTAACCCTAACCTGAACTGCGTACATGCACAGACTAATAACAGGTTGTTGGAGAGTCTTATTCAAGCCCTGCACGTGAGAGTAAATTACTCCCTTGATGAATAAAAGCCATTACTTAGTATTTAGCATCATAGCAAGAAGCCTCTTCGGCCTGTTCCTAACAGAGATGTTACAGTTAATTTAGTGTAAAATTATCACCTGCTGTACAATAAAACAACAAACTGCAGTCAAATAATCTCTTAATAAATGAAAATGTGTAATAAACTGTGTCAGCACCACAGAGACTTGGCAAGGCTGAATACCCTAAAGGTACCAATCCAAACAAATTCGCCATACAATATATGGCCTGTGTCATTTCTGGTTCTTATCAGAGATGATTCATCTGGGAATCCTTGGCACTGAGTTTTACCTCTAAAGGCTAGGCAGTTATTACAATGATATAATTTCTGCCACAGTAATTAAATATAATGCCTGTAAGCCCCTTTATAGGGGTCTATAAATTCATTGTAAACATATGCTGTGGAAGGGCATATGTAATGTACAAAACGTAATAAACATTCAGTCAACTTCCTGGCTGTTGCAGAGCAGGGAGAGAAGTCAAACGATCACTGTGCCAAAAAAACCCACAACCACCCAAAGGTAAGCCTAATATTTCTGCTGTTATATATATATGCGCACACACACACACACACACACACACAGAGAAACCTGAGTCTCTGTCAGAGGAAAAGGCAGAGGCAGCACAAGAGGAGGGCACGTGAGTTGGCTGGCAAGGGGCAGCAGTGACAGTTGAAAATAAGGTAGGGTCAGGGCAGGACACAGCCACCTAGCAGAAATTTTAGATGTGAATCACCACCAGCTTTTTTTTTTTTTCCTCCCCAGAAAAACTAGTCATAGAATCATAGAACCGTTTTAGTTCGAAGAGACCTTCAAGATCACCAAGTCCAACCTTGGCCCTAGCCCTATAACCCCACTAAACCATGTCCCTCAGCAGAACATCTATCAGTCTCTTAAACACCTCCAGGAATGGCAACTCAACCACCTCCCTGGTCAGGCTGTTTTACTCAACTCATGGCAGATGCTGGGCTTCTGAGCCATGAAGGCCTCCCTGAGTGCAGCTGGAGGCATCAGTTTATTCACTTCACGCCACCATGATAGCAAAGTACACATCCAACACAGCTTGCCCCTGTATTCCCTCTAAAAGGCCAAGACTGATCATTTGATAGCAAGAAATTAAAATAAGAACTGGAGGAAACATCTTCTCCACTCAGCTCCCTCCTTTGGAAACTCTGTTCCCATATAAACATCTTCTATCATTGAACTTTCCTAAGGAACAAGAGCAGAGCCTTTTCTTCAAATTGTGCTAAGACAAGCGAAAGATAAATACTGCATTTCTCCTCAATCACATCAAGCATTTTTAACAGACGGGGTTATCAGGACACACCAGCACCTTCTGGTAGCTGGAAGGGGCTGTGCAGTGGTGGGGCTGGTGGCTCCTGACATCTGCCCCAACAGGGGTCTCAGTTTAGCCAGAGGTGGGCAGCCCAGGCACGCTTCTGCTATGGTGGGGCCAGCTGGTATCTGAGTTGGCCTCAGGGGCAAACTGAAAATGCTCTGCGCTTCAAGTCAATGCTAAGGTTTTCCTCAGTTCTGTGAACACTTTTGATAAAAATGGTGAGCAATTCCCTATTTCTATCGTTGTAACAGCTATGCCTCACAGCACAGCCTGTGCCCATCACAGTGCTCCACAGCCACGTGTGGTCACAAAGGTATAACATAAATGAAATAAGCAGCACAGTGATTTTATTTTTTTTTTTACCATTTATAAGGCCAGGAACAGTCTATTTATCTATTTTTTATTCTTCTGGCGTTTGAGAGAGGTCCTGCACAGCCAGTAGTTTGAGGTGGGCAGGCTGCTAGTGATTCTCAGAGCCAGAGCAAAATGCTGAAGAAGTGGAGAAAGATAACTGGACAGTCAAAGCCTGAACACAATCCTTCAGCTTTTAGTTATGAAACAGCTGAGGAAGCACTGTCCCAACACCAAGATGGGTGAACAACAGTGCTAACACTAGGGCAGCAAGACGGTGGGCTCTGCCCCGACTCCCACACCAGCACAGCGACTGAGACGAGGCAGGTAATTCCTGCAGCTTCTTCATGTGTTTTGGCACATTGGGTGGGTTTTTTTTTTCTTCAGGTATCATCTCCCAAAGGCACACGTGATAACTAAGCTTTCCATAAACATCGTGCTGCCAGGAAAAGCCAGAGAACAACCCAAACGTAACCCTGCAGTTCAAACCCATAACGTGCAGAAGAGGACTTGGAAATGTGTTTTGGCCTTCACAAATTCTTGGCATTCTAAAGATGGAGATGAAAAGCGAAGCGGGGGTGGTTTTGTTACAATGGCTCAAGAGACCAGAAAACTGGAGAGGCCTTCGGGCACCCGGGAGGGGACCCCAACACCTGCGAGCGGCTGTGCGCTTCGCTTGGTTGCACAGATTTGCATAGGGGAGATATCTATAGCTGCTTCTCCTCTGGCAGATGGAAACCAACAAGTCTATTGTCTGCATCTGACACAAAGTAGAAGTTGCCAATAACGTGATGTAAAAGAAAACCGTGTCACTTTTGAAACAGGCCGAGCCTGACTCAGTCTGATACCTCCAGCCAAGGGCAGCTGATACGGCACCACGATCTGGCCACTGAGACACTGTGATAATCAAAAGGACATCACTGCGACAACTCTGTTGATCCTGTCCACTTTGTGGTCCCCAACTGATGTCTGACAGGGAGCCCTGCCTGCAAACCCATCAGCCACAACACAGGAAAATAATCTTCCAAGTGACACCCAGAGCCAGAGTGCAAGGTCAGATGCCACCAGTTGCTCTCCCTGCTAGTGCCAGTGGGCAGCAGATCTCAGGGACCCATGGGCTCAGCCCTTATGGACAGCAGGGTTATAAGTATGTCCCCATATCCTTCCACCCCCTGCACCTGCCTGCTGGCTGCCAAAACTATTCAACCACCCAGTGCCGAACGATTACAGTTTGTCACATACAGCCCTCTCGGTGCTCGCTCTCTGATGATGTTTATTTTCCTCAGAGTGTCAACCTATAAAAAACACCCGATTTGGATGGGGAAGGGAGTTTGACATTTTTTTATGGGTTTCTGCGGTTGAATTGTTTTGTTTGGGTTTTGGTTTTTTGTTTGGTTTTTGTCACCAAGAAAAATCTCTTTGGCCTCCTGTAATTGGAAGGAGAGAAGAAAGAAGATCAGTGTGATCCAGAGTCTTAAACTGCCATTAAAGGCAGAAGAGAAGGGACTGTATTTTCCTTATTCCATCCAAGAAGGGCCACGCTGTCTGTAAGACCAGTGACTGTATGATTTTTCCATATGATCCTACTCTGTCAGTAAAAGTGACAGACCGTGGCATGCACTTCTGTTCTTGCTGCTGTCACCAGGGTCTCCCTTTCCAAACAAGATCTCCTTCCTCAGCATGTCCTTTTCTTTTTATTATGAAAATGCCTATTAATATGATTATTATTGTTACTGGCACTTAAGTCTGATGTGAAAATAAATACCTGGCTTGGTACTGAACCATGGTGCTAAGGTTTTAATTAAATTAAAATTGAAGAAAAATTTGACCAGAGCGTTGTTTGAAATTTTTAGAAAAGCAGGAGGTTGTTCAGCTTTAATTTTCTTTAGCTTTCAGCCATTTTAGTGTCATTGATTTTTGTATTTTTTTGTGAAAGAAACCTAGCCACTCCAGCTATGAGCTGTAAAGCCAAGAAAAGTAAACAAGAAAAGTTTCACTTACGCTTTATCTGCTGCCAAATCAGACCGTGCCTTTTGCCTGAAGCACGGTTCTGTTACGGCAGAGATGCCTGTGCAAGAAGTATTCTCTCACAACACTCATGGCCTTCGTCATCAGTTACGTACTCAGACAGGATTCACTTTACTCATCCAAGATCACCTTCTTTTCTGTTTTGCCCAGTCCTGGCTTTTTCATTCCCTCATCAAAGGTAAATCGCGGTGACGTACATTTAGCACCAAGGGCATTTGGTGCAGCGTGACTGTTTGGGTGTTTAGAAGGAGCAGGATTTGGGCCTGTATTATGGTGCCATTACTTTGATAATGACTTCAGCTTAACAGACATTTTTTTTTCCTCTGCTGAGTGTAAGTCTCGCACTGAACTAAAAGCTATCCAGAAGTGCATTAATATTCAAAGCTATTTACATTTCACAGAAGGACCCTTTCTCTTTGATAGGTTGCATGGATAGTTCTCATTTTATTTCACCAAAGACTCTGTTATGGTAACAGAGAAGAAGGACCGTTTTAGGTGATATGGAAGCTGTTAAACTTTTTCACCACATGTGCCAAAAATCCACATACATAAAACTAAGTTAAAAAAAAAAAAAAAAGAAAATCACAAAAAAAAAGACATATACACCAGAAGATTCCTACAATCTACTTTCCAGGCTACCAGTGCTGTTCTGCACATGCCCAAACATCAGACATGGGCAGAACCTGTACTGTTCAGACAGTAACAACTATTTCTTGACTCAGATCTGAGTTTCCTCTGCCTACAGCCAGCACACTGGTATTGCTGTACAAGCTGGGGAAGAACAGCACCCAAGATTTTTTGTTACGTGGGTATAATCATGTATAGCATTATAGAGGGTGGGTATTGCAGAAAGAAGCCAAGGAAGGGGAGAGATCTACACATACTCTTATCTTAACTCTGCTCAACAGCAGAGCTGGTCCCACCACAGCCACATCTAAAGGGTCACCACTGGCACCATGGTTTGAGCTTCTCCCTGGTCTGAGTTTCTATCCCAGCTGTGTGAAAAAGTTTATTGCTCAGAAATTAAAACTGAGCTCTCACCCGGCACACAGCTAGGAGACGGAGCAGGAGAAGCTGCTACAGAGGTTTATCTTCCTCGGGATGCAGCTCTCAAGGGAGAGCACCCCCCCACACACGGGGCTTCCTGGGCCCTGTGCCTGGCACCGGGGCTGCAGACCTGAGTGCAGCCAGTGCCCACACCCTGCACTGCAGGGCAAGTCCCGGAGGAACGGAAGGCAGCTCCATGGACAAGCCCCGCTCACAGAGCACAACATGGATGTAACCAGACAGCAGCATAAGCAACAGAGAGATGGCAAAACAGTTGCTCCAGGGCTGCTCCTGAGAGAGAAGGGGAGCTGAATCCACTTTTACTCTGCTTAGTAGGTGTCATGTCCAGACTGATGAGAACCAGGGAAAGAAAATCCAGTCATAGTCTCTCTGCAATAAATGGCTCTACAGTTTGCCTCTGTTCCTTTGCTCTTTCTCTGTTCCTTATGGGTCTTAGTCCTCTTTTTCTTGCTTTGACTGTCCAGTATTTCCTCTCAATGTAATCAAAAGCACAGCTATCCTGAAACTAATTTCTTCTCTCCTAGGAGAGAAGAAATTAATTAAAGCATAGATCTTCATCGCTCAGTTCATATCTCTTTCCTCCTTTCCACGGACTTCCATTTCCTTTACCCTTAATTTTTGTCTGCTGAGAAAGTCTCTCAAAACAGCTAATCCTGCCTTTCCCCTCCTGGTTGCCCACCCCTGCTCCTGCTTCTGGTTTCTTCCCTTTCATCTGGTTTCTCTCCACCAGCCAGTCTCCCCATACACACGTCTCTCACCTCCTTCCCAGTCTCTCTTCACCATAACATCTTTTTTTCAACTCAAGATTATCAGACACTCAGCAAAGATCTTCTCTGCCTCCCTTCCTGCTTGCTCCCTTTCTCCTTCCTAACCCCCTGTCCCGGCATTTTCACCTGCAGGCTTGCCTTTAATGCCCTCCTAGGTTAAAGAGGCCACTCAGTGGTTCTAGAGGTCTGCGTGGGCTCTGGCAACTCACGTGCAAACCCCCTGACTAGCCCCAGCCTTACACTATGTGCGCATCTGCCACCCCGCACAGCTCAGCATTAGCGAGGAGCCACCGTAATTACCATCGCCCCGACTGGGGCCCACCAATTAAGAGAAAGAGGTCAAATCATTACCAGCAGGTCAGCCCGACAACGCCAGCTTTGCAAGCGCAGCCATGCCAGCCACCTTCCTCCCCTGGCATCCCCAGCTCTGCATGCAAACTCTTCAGCTGCAGTCCCAAATCACGACCATCCAGGGTCAGACATGTGTAGCCAGACTGTCCCCAAAACGCCAGCTGCCAGGAGGGGCTGCTGAGGCACAGGATGGCTCTCCTTGTGGAGGGGAACAGAGCCACACAGGAGCATTTCATGTTCATATCACTTGCCCTCAAGGACATGTGTTACAGAAAAAGTATCACTTATAAACAGAATCTTGCTCTGCACCCTCATGGCAAGTTCCCAAGTTTCCAGATAGCTCAGGTCGCTGACAAATCATACCATTCAGATCCCAAACCCCCAATCTCTGAGATGGCTCTAGACAAGAAGGGAGGAGAGGAGAGCTTGCAGCTCCACTGTTGGGAGAGGAAATGGAGGGAAAGGTCAGAGGGTTTATGCTCCTACACTTGTTTTGCCAAAGCTGGGCTAGAAGAAAGTTTCTGCTCCCAAAAATGCCTTTGAGCTGCTTGTCCCACAGGTATTTGTCTCTGCAAGGAATCCTCCAGGCAAAAGTTTCTGCAACTGTCAGAAAACAAAATGCTTGCACAGAAAACCAGTCCAGCTCAGTACATTTTTTTTCAGTGTCACTGCCATTTTTCCTCCTGATCACCCCTGTTTGTCTGTATCATCAGCACAAACAAAGGGCCACTACTGGGCTAGACCCTGACTGTGCCAGACCCTGACTGTGCCAAACATGCAAAGATGACCTCTCTTGCACGAAGGCAATCACCTAGACAAGAAGCTAGCTATTTAAAATCATTTGGAAGAACAACAAAAGCAGATTGATTTTTTTTTTTAAGCTTTGAAAACATTGAGACATCACTTATCTATCAGTAACAGGAGCTCTCCAGTCGTGTCGCTTGTAGACCTGATCCACCCGAGGATGCAGGAGAAGAATGCAGGTGCTTACAGTAAAGCTGGGTTTTGGCCAGCACCACCTGTGACACCCAGACTTTGCCTCTTTCCAGGCTGCCCATAAAGGATGTAGGGGATAGTAGGCATGTCTCTTACAGGAGAGAACTGAGGGTTTGAGACATGTAAACACATGGTCAACTCCACTGAAGTGACACCCAAAGCACAGTTTTGCTGCAAATAGCCTGAATGAACCATACATTGAGACACACTGCTGGGAGAACCAGGCTGCATAGATGCCTTGGAGGATTTTCCCTGAATCATCACAGCCTCTCCTCAGACCATGAGAGCCCACATGGAGCCGGTGGGACCAAGGACTGGAGAAGGGCTCTGCTGAATATATATGAGAGCTGGGACAGGGACATTACTGACCCTCCCCACCCCTGCAGGGCCTTTCCAAGGACAATGAGCCACTGCAGATGCATCTCTGCACTGTAGCTCTGGAGGAACACCCACCTGGGATGTGCTTGACCCCACACAAACCTTCTCCTTCCTGCCCTGCCAGCTGCAAATGTGTCACTGAGGGACGTTGCCAGAGCCAATCTTGGTGAGACGTCAAGTGTTTTTTATTGGGGGTGGGTGGGGAAAAAAAAAAAAAAAAAATCAATGAAAACGAGGTAGCTTGCACATGAAACCATCTCAAAAAGTATTGACAGTGATGATTTTTTTTGCATTTTTTGTGCCACCATTTTTAAATCAAAAAAAAAATAAAGTTGATTTCTTTCTCTGTCTCTCCCCCACTTTGATCTAAAAGCTGTTAGCAAACACCACAATGCAGCAGCAGTGCTATAAGCTCTAAAACAGCCTCCTCATTAACCTCATGGCACAGGCAGGCAAATGAATACTAGAAGACTCCTTTAAATGGCACTCTACTCCTCCCTTCATCTCCTACTCTCTGCTCCCCAGGATGCAGATTCCCCTGGGTGCACTGAGCAAACACAGCCCATCTCCTCTTCTACAAATACCGCATTTCTGTACACAGCAGGGATAAACCCTCCAGGCTTGGGCTGAAGCCCTTCAGCTACCTCTGGGTTCACAGGAGCTGAGGACCATCCCAGGTCCTCCCCAGCTCAGGGCCAGCAGTCCATGCTACCACAGGGCTTTGCTTGGGCTGGGTTACCCGAGCACATTGGCAGTTTCCCTGGGGTGTGTGTGTCCCTGTCCGCCTAAAACACTGCTCCTTCACCGGTATTCACCAGTTACAGGACAGAAAGAGTGTGCCCATCTCCAGCCATGGCTTCACCCTTACCCTTGCCAGCAGGTCACCTGCAGCACAAAATTGGCCCGAGCTGGGTACAAGCACAGGGAATCCAAAATACCACAAGCACTGCAGTTAGCAGGGTGCTACATGCCAGGGTTGTGCCAGCTGTGGGAAGATGGGTAATGTCCAACGAACCACACAGCTGGATCAGCCCTGACATTGCATCAAGCCAGGCGATACAGCTTACTTGTCAGAATGTTTTAAGCCCATTTGGAGATGCAGCAGGAGCTCGCAGTGCACCAAAGCTCTGCAGCAAGGGGGTTGTCATGGCAGAAGATGCAGTCTCCAGGAGCAGCACCAGCAAACAAAGTTCATGGTTCTCCTTCCATCCAGCTCCTGATGTTGAAGCTGGACAAATCTGGCACAAAGCAAAAAGCAGCAGCACATTTTAACTGTGCTTGTTGATAAACAGTAGCAACAGCTCCAGACAGCCAAAAAAAAGTGAGAATTTTAAGGCAGCAACTGGCTTTAGACAGGATTAACAGCACATATTCTGGAGATGAGGTACTGGAGCAAAAGGAAGCAATAGGGATGAGACCAGCAGCACTTTCTTCTTAACAGCAGTGATTCATCCAAAACAGTCAATTAAGTAAAGTCTTTCCAGAGAACAGAAAAGATTTGTCCCTGCTACTATTAAAAAAAAATTAAAAACGCAGTCTTCATTCAAAGAGTTGTTTCTAAATTTTCCATTGAGCATCAGCAGTTTCCTGGGCCACTCTTCCCAGAAAAACCTTCAGAAACATTGAGGGGGGGAAGCAGGAGGAGTGACAGGAAACGGCTGTTCAAGGATGCCTGAAAGTTAATAAACAAAAATGAGTGTGGAGTGCTGTTCTGTGACAAAAATTTGATCATCTGATTTTCTAAGGATTCCACACTACTTCTTTTGGTTTATTGATTTTTTTTTAAGGAAATTTGTGCATTTTTCCATTTGGGTATATCTCCAGGCAGCTGCAGTGTGAGTTTTACACACCCTCTCCTTGAGCCAGGTCTAAACTTTCCCCCCTTTAACATGGAAATTACTCTTGGGGAGATGCGGTGGAGGTGCAGCTCCCCTCCCATCCCCATTGCCAGCACTGGGCTCCGAGGGCTATAGCTGACCTGGAGCAGGTATTACCCAGGAGGGTCTTAAGGTTGGAAGCTTAGGTCAGCAGTGCAAGAATCAGGCATGGAGAGGTCACTCATCCCCGTCCTGGTGAAACAAGGACAATGCCTGGCTCCTGCAACACCAGCCCTGCAACAGAGGCGAATTTCTAAAAGCGTCCGTTTTCTTTGCTGCACCCTAAAGAGACAAGAAAAACACATTTAATGTCTATTTCCTGAAATTTTTAAAATGCTTCCTCCCTGCTGTGCTCTGCCAAGTGCTGCCTGAGCCCCGACACTGTCTGGAGTGGAGGAGTGGGACGAGGAGTTAAGAGTCATCTCTGTTAACTCATGACTGACACGGGCTTTCCATTCCAATGGCAGACAGTGGCCAGCACTGGACACAAAAGCAGGTCCTTTAAATCAAACTCCTAAAACCCAACAGGCTGCATCTTGGTTCATGAAGGGAACACTGAGGAAATGAGTTTCCCCACTCTGAGCCTGGACAGAGGGTGAATACGCCATGCCAACTTAGATAAAGTCCTTCTCAACCTTGTGGTTTTCTCCTTTCCTGTCTGTACTACTCTGCAAAGGAGCTGGGCATATTTGCAACCAGAGCGTCTACAGAGCTTCCCGACCATGGGAGCCCACACGGGCTGTGTCCCCTGGGGACAGCTCCATCCCAAGGGGCTGCTGAGGAAGACAGATGCCCAAATGCTCCCAAAAATTATGCTGGCAGCCCCATGGAGTTGAGAACAGAAGAGCGAGCAGTTAAAGCTGGAGATGGAAATGCTCTTGAAGAAAAGTTCACGCTTCCTTCCAGCGGTGGGTTTAATTCATTGTGTCCCCTCCAGGTCTGCATACGGCTGCTGCAAACCTTGCCTGTTCCAGGCTCCTAGAAGGGAAGCCAGAGTTTTCGCCTCACCCATCCTCTTCAGTGCCTGCGCACTCACCATTTGCCATCAATACACTACACACTGAATCCCCACCGAAACGTCACCCGTTGGGCTGGCTCCCTTAACTTTTTAGCGTGCCTGGTGACCACAGGGCCATGGGCAGAGTGCCCCCCTTCTGCTGCCTGTGTTCCTCCTCCTACCCCTTCCCTGTGGCTTTTGGGCTGAGGGCTGTCCTGTCCTGCCCAGCATCTCCAATACTTTATATTAGCAGAAAACAAAAAAATTATTCCCTTTCATCACTGGCACATACCTATCACAGGAATTGGTTTGTGAAGGGAGAGAAATAAGTTTTCAGGGGCTTTTTATGCCTCTTCAAGATTCCACCACAAAAAGAAAAGGAAGATTAAAGCACGATATTTCCCACAACCAGCAGTAAAGTGCTACATACCTATGAAGCTGAACCTGAGATTATAAAGTGAAACTAAGCTGAAATTTAGTATTTGTGCCTTAGTTCAAGAAGTTGCCTTTTCAGTGGAACTTTAACTACTTCTTCCAGCTGTAGGTCTTAAATGAACCTGTTTGCCAAAAGCAGGCAGGTTGTGTTGAAGTGGAAATTTCTGTGCAGCCAATTTTTGAGCAGATGAAGTTAAAGAAAAATAAATCACATAAGAAAACCAAAATTAAATCATGTACAGAACTCAAACTAATTTTGCCAGCCTTTCAGAAGGAGTCACTGAGTTCCACACACCTATGCCCAAGGTGTTGGGCAGGAGGACAGGAGAGCTGCTACCAGTGTTAGTGCAGTGAAGACCATCTACCAAAAGTTGGAGAAAACCTAGAATAACTAAAGTCAAACTCCTTTAGGTAACCCCTCAATATAGCTGCACTTTGTCATCTCTCAAGGTCAGTTTTCCTGTGAGAGAATGTCAAAGTCAGCAATTCACTTCTTCTTTTTTTTTTTTCATTGGTGTGCCACCTTGCAGCAAGTTCCACGTCAATTTAAACAGGCCCAGCTTCCAGCAGGGTGGGCAATTGTTGTGGAGTTTCACCTCCCCCATGGGGAGCCCTTAGTTCTGGCAGTGGCTACTCCAGGATCTGTCTTGGGTCAGAGCCAGGGCCACCCTGGACTTGAGAAGTATTTGGCCACGCTGAGTCATGGAACAGGTTAGGGTCCCACGGGCTCCCCAGCACCCCTCACACCGCGCCACAGCCTTCCCCAGGGACAGCAGTCAGAGTAGCATGGACAGCCCATGGCAGGGCCTTTGGCAGGACAAGAGTACCAAAGCCAAGAGTCACTGTTGGACCACTGAAGTCTACTGCCACAGCACAATCCCCTGAAATCTGGGTGGACAGGTGGCCTTAAACCCCAGAACCACATCTGGAGCAGACAGACTCCCGTAGGTCATCTTCCTTCTCATCTTTTTCCTGCGTTGAAAGGATGTGCTACTGAGCCACTGTAGCAGTTGCGACACGAAGCATTTGGGACAGTATTTGGCCCTGGAAGAGGATCCTGTGCAGAGGAAGGGGCATGGGAGGGAGCATCTGCAACAGAGGCAGGGAGGCTCTCCTGCAGGAAGGATCAGCTTGCAGCCAACAAGCCATCTTTGAAGGTGTATGCACTTTATAAGCCACCTCACACCTCTGCCAGACAGCTACCACAGCTGCTTACAAACTCTGCCCTCGCTGCTGGCAAAGCCCAGAGCTTTTCTTTGATGAAGGCACCCCATCACCCTCACCTTTCCCTCACCCCTGTTTGCCCCCAATCCTCACCCCACAGTTGGGCTGCTCACCTGGCTGCACCATCCCCCTGCCTCCGTCCCCTCCTGCGACTGTTCCTACAGGTTTTATTGTGCCTCATCGCATGTAACAAAGCACAGATCATTAGCTAACCTTCATGCCCTTCAAAAGCAAGAAGAAAAGAAGCCACAAGCTCAGGTTTTGCACCTTTCCAGGCCACCAGCAGGAGCCACATTACCACCTGTATTCTCAAAACCAAGTAGTGTGATGCTGTAACCTCACCCATCCAGGGCAGGGAAGAAAGCCGATTCTCTCTTTTCTATTCAATGTACTGAGCAAAAAAAAAAAAAAAAAAAAACAAAACAGTCCGTCAGACCTGATGAAAACAAAATGACCCCTGCATCCACCCCACTGCAGGAGGACAAGAGAACAGATAACTCAGGACAGGCACTGTCACCTCTCACCCCACTGGACACTGCTCAAAGCACAGAGCAATTGTCCTTGACATCTCCAGGGAAGAGAAGGATGTGTCCAGAGCAGGCTCTTCTACCCACAGCAGGAACATGTACTTGCGTGTGTCGTCCGTCCCCCCAACCACGCATTTTCTTTGCCATTTCAGAAGTGCTCAGTGTTACTCTGGGCTTCCCCCCACCCTTTTCAGTGACATTCATGGACCGTCAAGTTCTTTCCCATCTCTGCACCAATGGGCGAGCATCACACTGTGGGGGTTAGCAGCCACACAGACAGTGCTCTCCACTCAACATCGGGGTCCCACTCAGCAATGAGTCGAGCTCTTTGCTCAGCCCCATGCCAGGCTGGTGCCTACAGTAGTCCGCCATCATCGCATCCATATGTGTGCTTGGTGCCTTTCCCTCACCAGCTCGTTTCCTTTCCCATGCCAGATCACATTGCCCTCTAGTGGGGCTGAATTTCTAAAAAGCCATCATTAACAATGACTGAGGAAATGAAGGAGGGGAAAAAAGAAAATAGAAAATGCAATCCCAGCAGAGCATTTCCCAACCAAGCTCCTCCCATGCATGAGGAGCCACTTTCCAAAGACAACATCCAACAGGTAGCAACCCCAGCACACGCAATGCTGAGCCATGGGGGGGCAAACCCCCCCCCAGCACAGGGAGCCATTGGCCACGTAATAAGAAATATCAGAGCCAAGCACCTGCCCCTCTGTGCTGCTCAGTCCCATGGGAGGCAAAATATGGAGCCAATGAGTGCAGCTTGCAGCCACAAAACCCCTATCTGTCTTCCCTTTGCATCCAGGGCTGAAGCCTGCATTATCTACAGGCTGCTATGCTCTGCACAGACAAGCAGCAAGAGATGCCTTAGAGAGATGTCTCTCAAGAGGGAGGAATTTAAGTGAACAGTTACCAAGCTCTAAAATGCAGGTGCTTTTGAGAGGGAGACACTCCCAACTATTCAACTGAGGCAGTGGGTTGGGAACTAAGCAATCACTACAAGCCACTCCAGCCTTCCTGTTGGCTAACTGCATTGCTCTCGCTCTGGCATCCGACAAGAAAAGCTAAATCAAATATCCACACTTATTATAAGATTCCAAAGCACCTTGCAGGACCCATGAACTATCAGGACAACAGCCTGTCACTTCTGAAGGAAGTACAGTACAGCTGGGAGCTGCTGGCCTCATCAGGGACAAATGAGGCACCCTGCAACCCAAGGCTGGGGCCAAACCCTTAAGCCACAGTTCAGTCCTCAAGTCTCAGGGGAAGCTGGAGCAGCCCCTTTTCTCAGCAGTGGTTTCAAGGTGAATCAGGCAGAGCCATGGGGAAAGCCTCAAGGGGAACCACAAAAACCCAAAAGGCATTGCCAACCACTATGAAAGCTACCCACCTCCCAAAGACGTGGATTTTCTTTGTCAACCTGACCGCAAATCTGGTAATGGAGGGCCAGTGAAAGACCTGATATGTTCATTGCAATAACTCTGATGGCTCTGGCAACGCAGATCAAGCTAACATCAAGGCAGCTCTTCTGTTACACCAGCACAAGCCAGACTCTTGCTGGGATTTGGTGGAAAACTAGCACAAATGAGAGGAGCATTGGGCTTTCATGCCACTCCTCCATCTAAAAATAGTTAAAGCCAAAAGAAACACAGCTACTTTTGCAAACTAGCCTCACTCTGTGCTCCCTAGCAGGTTTCACCCATCCCCAGATGCCACCAGCCACACCAGGAGCTCAGGGCCATACTGGGTTGGGGCGTTGTCCTACTTCACCTTGAAGAGATGATCCCAAGCAGAGTACTTCGGGTCTTTTACAGTCCTCCGCTTGGGTGCTGTTCAGCAACTTCTGTTTAAAATTTCTGCTGCTTTGTGTTTCTGGAGCCTGGACGACTGCCACCACATGACTGCACCACAGAGCTATCCAGCCTGAGCATTTGCTGAGATGAAGCTTGTCTGGGCTCAGATGCTGACTGGAGCATCCCACGGCTGATGTCCCCCTCAGGCACTCACTCCCATGTAAGGACGTCCCACACTCTTGCTAGGTGACTCTGAGCATCACCAACCACTGGGCAGGGCAAGTTTTTGGGATGAAGAACAGGGATCCTCACGTCTCTGACCCAGCAGCATCTGGTCAGCATGCAAGGCAGATAGCTGCACCACAGCAGTGCAAGAAAGCAGGGACCCACATGCAGAGGGCAGCAAAAGTCTTACTCTTCTCTTGATCCACCTTATATCTTGGAAGTCTCACACCCTCCCAGTTAGCCTACACCTGAAACTCCTACATGATGTTCCTATGCCAGCAACTCTCAGTGAGGACTGGCTTTCATAGCTGCTTTTTGGGTTTGGCTTCTCCTGTGTCCCTTACAAACATGGCTCAGGTGTGAAGGCCCTGCAGGAGAGCTCCTGTCATGGGACGTGTACCCAGCTCTCGCAGGACATGCCCAGAACAGCACCAAAACCATCCAGGATGGGACAGGAAAGAAAGGGAAGAGGACAACAGTGCACAGGAGGTTCTCCTTCCAAGCCTTGGTCAGTGGATAAGAGCCCAGCTGTCCCTACTGAGAGAAGAAAACAGCTTCCCCCACCCCCGCTCCAATATTTCTACTTGTGTTGCTCTTCCAGCAATCAGCATTTCCACAATTTCTCCTGAGTACCTGTGCATGCTCATCTGGTTCACAAGGCTAAATAAGCTTTACTCAGCCAACGCACAGGTGCAGGAATAGATTATAACCATCTGTAGTATGTCTTACTAAGCTAATCCATCTTTTTATTTCAAAGGGGAGTAAGCATCATGCAGGCCACCAGACTGAAGTTCACAGCTCTCACTTAGCACTGCCTTCTGCCAGTCAGCAGGCTGCAGCTGGTCCTGCAGCCTTTGGGGAGGGTGTACTACCAGACTCCACAGCACATTTCACATGCCCTCAGACACATGCCCATTAGGTAGATCCTAATCTTTCCCACTCTTTCCCCAGTTTTACTCCCACCCCTTTCTCACACATCCACCCAGGTCCTCCCAGTCAACAGCCAACACACACCAGGCAACAGCTTGTTTTGAGCATCTCCCCACCTCTGACGACTCCGTTGCTCTGCTGGGAACTGAATATCAGTCCTTTGGCTCACCCAGGACAACTCTTTCTGTTTTGGGAATGGCATCACACCCCGTTGTCAAGGACTGAAGGAAAAGAAGCAGCATTTGTCTCTCTGGTATCTCATTCACTGTTGCTTCTTGACAGACACCATGCCTCTCTGGGGACAGCCACATACACGGCAGGTCCATCACTGGGACCCAACAGTCCATACTGCTGGACCAGCATCTCTGCTTCTGCTGAGTGAAAAGGGAGGCAGAGCCCTTCTCCTCCCCCAGGAAAGACCATCCATGGGAGGAACACCAACAACCTCTCCTCAGCAGCACCCACAGTCCTCTCTCCCAGGCTTCTTCATCCCCTGCAGCCCAGAGGTGCTGTGCTCTACATGCTCCTCCACTGCCTGGGGGTGAGGGCATAGGAAAAGCAGCATATTTCCAACACATGCTAATCACTGATCTGCTCAGCCATTCTGCTAGCGCCAAATGAGGGAGCATTTACCTTCAAGTGTCCCAAGACAAACGTCACAATCACAAGATTAAGAGACCTGAATAATTAGAGAAGGAATTCAGAAGGTTTATGCCATTTGTGACATTGAAATGAAATTTGGAATCATGCAGTTGCCTTCCTGTTAGCCCTTAGCCATCCACTTTCCCAAAAGTAGCTGCCTGTGTTTCCAAGACATTTGGCAACTTTTCTGTCCCTCACTCACACTGGGACAACTTCCATTAGCTTCTGTAAAAAGTCCTGAAATAAAAAGAAAATGCTATAGAAAAGTAGAGTGTCCCCTTCAATAAAGGTTACTGGCCTAATCGTCTTTTCACAACCTCACAGACTGAGAGAAAAAATCGTTTTAGTTACAAGTATGTTTTCAATGGAAAATTGTATATTCAATGAAAAAGTTTTGAACAATTTTTTCATTATTACTAATGACAAACTCCATATGTGTTCAACGAGTGCCGAGTTAGGTCTTCTAAACCATTGATGGAGCCTTATTTCATCTGATCATTAGTTACAAAATTAGTTCTATGGGAATACCATCTCCTTGGAGAATCAGACCTAAGTTGAGAAAATTTCCCCTCTGGGGAATCTCTGGTGTAATATTCAGATTCAATTCTCTTCTAAATTTCCAGTCTGACCCTCTGGTACATTTTAAACATAGAGCTGAAGATTTTTGGTAGAATATACTTAATTGTCAGGCTGAAACTTGTATTTCATGTGGGAACTTGAAAGCTAAGCTGCTAGAAGTAGAAACATTTTTTCCTTCCCATCTTGCTCTGAGCTCATTTTCCCTGTCTGGGGCACATCACACACGGCACTGTTACACATAAGACTAATTTTGCAATGCACACATGCACTGTGCCACTGCTCCCCATGTGAGCGCAGCTGCTTGGACCCAAAGGTCTGTGCCCCAGAGCCCCACATTACAAATGTCCTCACGTACAGCCCGTTTCCCAGCCAGGATGAAGCAACTTGGTGATGATCATCCAGCTCAAAGGGCAGAAACCCACGTCAGAGGAGTTCCTGATGCAACCAGAACCAGGAGTGAAGGGTGGTAGGAGCAGAACAAGATGCCTTTTTACACCTAAAAGCAAGCTGGACACAGAGGGGAGGTGTGCAACACCAGCAGCTGCTGGAGGAGGGGAAACTTCACCCACCAGTGCCAGGGCACTTGCTGGTGCCCCTGCAAGAGGGAGAACGCCTGTGCCTAGGGCTCTTAATCAGGCATTTAAAATAATAAATCTTATTACACTAAGCATATTACTGCTAAGCCTTCAGCTGTTAGTGTTCAGACGCTGTTGGAAGGGCCGGACCCTGACACAAATCAGCCTAAAAGCACCACATCCAAAGTGCCAAGACAATACTTCCGAGAGAAATAATTACTTTGGCCAGGCAGACTCAGAGCCAGTACACCAGCTGTTGCTCCCACGTGCATCATCAAAACTGTGGAAGCCCTAGCTAGTTATTGTGTGAGGCCTTTGAGAAATACATCCTGAGGCCAGGTGCCCTCAAATATGCTTTCCTCCAGCCTCACACTGCAAACTGCCCCCCTCCCCAGGACCCACCTGCTCCTTGGGTCTCAGCTCTGAATAACTTAGATAGGCACATTTTCCCATACCAGTGAGCAGCCCACACTGATTTCACCATCATAAGGCATTCCAACCCTTCAACATTACACAGGCTCTACTCCTCCATCCTCCAAAACACACACAAGCCTCATTAGTCCCCAGTCCAGCTCTTACATCCTCCAAGGATGCAGGAGCCCACCTTCATCTTCCAAAGCACAAGAAGAATTCCTGCAGGCATCACTCAGCCACCAGCAAAAAGCTTAACAAAACAAGGTTCCCTTCAGCCTAAAATCCAGGACTACTACACCTCTACTGAACATACCAGCACCATTCCAAAAGAACACCTCCTCTCCACAGTCCCACATCCCCCTGCTTCTACGTGCCCTCTATATCTAGTATGAATAGCTAACAGCAATCACCTGAAGGCTAATCTGTAGGAGCTGTAGGTTGTTGAGGGTGTTTTTCTACCCCAGTGAAAGCTTTAACTATCCACCTGGTGAGGGATTTAGCAGTCTGGGTGGATTCTGTGGATCTCTGGGCATTGTTGGTATACAAGGAGTGGGAGAAAAGTGAGCTGTGCTGGGACTGGTCTGGGTCTGCACCCACCCAGCGCCTGGTGGAACCAGGCAGAAGCCATCCTGGGTTGCACTCATACCACCTATTTTTCTTTGTGTCACAGTTTTTTTTCCAAGAGCTTTTAATATTGGTCAGCTTCTTATATAGCATTTCTTTAAAAGGGACATCATCTTGAATACCCTATTTTTGGCATTATCAGCTGTGATTCCAGCACTCAAATATAACACCAAGCTCAAATTATCTAATGTAAAAATCATCACTGATCTTAAAAACAATGCATTTGAGAATGTCTTTTAATTTCTTCATTTTCCTAAGCCTTCCCAGGGCAAAACTGTAGGCTAGAATTGGAGAGCTGGAATAGAATTTAAAATAAAATAAAAGCTAAGGTTTGACTCTAATAGCAGGAATGAGGACCTGGGGCTCTAAAAGGATCCTTGAATGTTTGAAACCAGAATAATATAACAAGAACCAGCTGTGCTAAAACTATTCATCTCACTGTTTTTACACGAAGTAGAAATCTATATTTGCAAAGTATTGCATGTGATTTGAGCACTCATTGGGAACTGAGCAAGAAAAATTCAACCCTGAAAATTTGGTTTACTGAACATAAATAACTGAAAACAGGGTGTCTGCTGATTCATTCAGTTTGTGATGGACACTGTCATCATTTAACTCACTTGATTTCCTTCTCTGTTTGTACCTCTCTGTTTCACAAGGGACAGAGAAGACAGCAGACATGGAGGTGTCCTTGGAAGCTGTTAGTCATCAGCACACTCAGATCTGCGACTGAAAGCCGCAGAAACACTGCTGACTTCAAGCAAGAACTCAAGGTGAGACACAGCTGGCTCCTTGAGCTGCTGGTAGGTAGGAAACTGGCAGGTAAAATGAGATCTGTGTCACAAAAAAAAAACACCACCAAAAGCAGATCCGATTTCACATGAGTGCACAGAGGGTGCCTCTATCCAACCCATCCCCTGAACGGGCTGGAAAGGCCTCATTCACCCCCAAGGTTCTCCCACACAGCTCACAGAAACCAGATTTCCCCCATGGCAAAGGATTCTCAGAAAAAGTTCTTCCAACGCACGTGTGCCTTTCTCCCACCTCAGGGAAAGGATGCCTCCTGAGCCCAGCTGGGCAGAAGCAGGCAAGGGCAGACATGGCCCCAGAGGCAGCCTCCCCCCAGAGGCCGCACATGGACTGCCCGCCATGGCATCTCTCCCGACCAGCCTTTCCCAGGCCGTTTGGGACAGCAACGTGGACAAAAACGGTTAAAGGCCCATTAAGTATGAGTCATACATCCTGTGACAGCCTTTTCACATCTCCCACTGTTCCCTGTGCACCAGTAGCTTCCAAACCAGTACCACCCAGTTTAGCACAGCACACACTCTGCCCTGCAACTTGCACTGGTTCTTTAATGGAGCTTCTTGGCCCCTAAAAGCAGAGCCCAGCCATGCAGTGATCTCAGCAGTAGCTTGTTCCATCCAGCCTCAGTCCTGCTGGGGAAAACCAGTACTAGAACAGGAAGCCTGAGGTCTGATAGCCCAGAGGCTTGCAGCCTCAGTTTGAGGCACACCCTCTCATTTCTGAGATGTCGTCTGAAATATTATCCGTGGTTCATTAGTATGACCTGCTCTGAGCAGCCTGCAGAGCACAGAACTATTTTATTGGTGAGTCCTCTGTTACTCAAGACAAACTAGGAAGTCAAATGGGATGAAATGGAAGAACTCCAATGCATGCGGCGCTCTGCTGTGTTAACCCATTTGGAAAGGATGAACTAAATCCAGCGGTGAGAAAAATCTTGATTTCACTCCTCATTTAGCATTTTAAAGACTAACACAGGATTACTTCACACAAACATGCTGTTATCAAATTAAATGACTTCAGGCCCTCCCCAGTTCAGTAAGAGGTTGTATGGTTACAGCCACATTTTTCTGTTCACTGCGGTGGGCTTCTGGGTGACTCCACGTGAGGCCAGGTGGCTGCCGCACTTTGCAGCAGGAAAGCACAATTTCATGCTCCTGTTTCTGCATTTTTGGGGCCAAAACTGCTCTTCTTCCCCCTCCTGTACTCAGGCACAGAGATCTAGACAAGGACATTTCACCATCACTGGTGAAGCTCATCACCAGACAGGACACTGGTTCTAACATGCCAGTGGAGACAAGACCCTCACTTTCTGTTTTCCCTCCCTGCTTTCTTTATGTTGTTTCTCTTCTCGACTTTCCTTTCTCCACAAGCACCAAGACCAAATTAATACTTGCAAAGAGTGTCACACAAGACTGCAAATGTCACTGCTCCTTGTCCTTAAATAATTCTCATGCGAGTGACTAGAACACAGACTCCCTGAATTTGTGACCTGTTTTACCTTAGCCCAAATGTGGGACTTAAAATGATTAAGACTTTTAAAAGTGGCCAGAGAATACCCAGAAGTGCCATTTGCTTCTAGAGGGAAGCCTGGCCCCCAGCAGGGCATGGCTGTGTCCTCTGTCACTCCCAGGGGTGGCTGTCCGGCCCAGAGCACGGGGGACTGAGTCGAAGCTCTGATAAATCTTTTTTGATAGCGATTGCTCTCTTTGATCCCAGGAAGAGCTGCATTTGTAACAGACACCGGCTCAGGGTGATAGCTGACGCTGGCAGATCCATGCTGAGCTGGCAGGGAGGCAGCAGCTCACCCTGGGAGATTTTCATGTTGCCAGAGGATGGAGAGGCAGTGCTGGGCACAGGGACATGGTCGCATCAGCTGCAGAGGGACCAGGGCATCTCTTGGCTCAGCAGATAAAGTCTGTCAGCTGCAAATATCTTCTTGATAGGCGTTACGCTGTATTTGGTCTTATACACACATGCACATGTTCCCATCAGTGCTGATGTCCCTCCTAGGCTGCCATATAGGTTGAACATTTTTGTTTAGTCACCCAGCAGCTAAAAGACAGCACAAAATGGCCCTTGGGGAAGTGGAAATGCCAGCTTCAGGGGCCCCTATCAACATACCCACGTAGCCCAAAGCTGGCAGCTCAGGTAGTCCAGAGCCCAAACAGACAGTTCAGAGGTAGGACTATGTGACAAAGCCCAGATCCCAAACCACCCAAGAAAGTGGCAGCAACCAGATCAAATTCAACATTTGCACTGAGCACCTTGGCATGCCTATGTACAGTGCGACAAAATCTCAACTCCAAAAGTACTAGATCTGGAGGAAGATTTAATCCAGAAACAAATCACTTACACTAGAATCAGACAGTATTTAGAGTGTGTGTTCACTGGTGGGAGTTTGTGTGCTTTCATCCCATGCACACATATTTGTATACACTCATCAACTATAATTTTTAACAAAAGTGAAAATCTAAGTTAGATCACAAGAAAAAAAAAGAACTGCTTATATTAGTTACATTTTTCATAGGCAAAATCACAGCTCAGGCTGGCCCCACAATCTGCTTTCGCTCAGATCTTTTCCCACAAACACTATTTTGGGGTATAAACAACCGGGTTTAGAGGAGTTGCAGAGAGCCAGCCCATGCCAGGGGCAAATTCCAGGCCTGGCCTAAATGGGTGTAATTCACATTCAAATCAGTTGAATTTATGCCAGCCTGCTCCAGGACTGGCCCAGCTCCTGTGCTTTGTTGCCAGCTTGTCACTGTAATAAGCAAAACCTCGGGATTTTGGCACAGGAGGGACGCAAGGATGGCTCTGGCCATGTCAATCAATCATGAAGCTTTAAGTAGAACAGAATTGAAATCAGTCACCGATTTACCAGCTCACAGCCTGATGAAGCCTGTGACGACCAGGAGCATTTAGGGATACATATTTATGTTCCCAGAAATAAAAACACAGGGAGTTATTAATAGACGAATCTAAAAGCATCTCTGAGACTGCGTAAGGTCTCATCATCTGGCAACACTTTGCTGTACTCACTGTCAGGACTGCAGTCGTGTAGGTTGTCATCCTGCACCCACTGTCAGCAGCAGCAGAACAAGCTCAGCCCCTCTTTGGGGCCAGCTCAATCTCCACCAAAGGGGCAGCAACATTTTAATCCCCTTCCAAGGCATCTGCAGAGGGAATGGATGCCGGAGCCAAGGCACAGCCTGCAGAGGGCTGAATTTTCTGCTTACCAGCTCAGTTGTTTCCACCTTCCCCTGGGAGACAGGCTCCCTTTTCCTCACTTCCCAGACAGACTGAGGGAAAGCCTGGAGCCACCCTCTGGTTTAATGACAAAGGTACACTGGGGAGCATGAGGGCACCTATTAAATATGCTCCCGTCCTGGGGGCAGCCATAAAAGAGCATCCAGAACTTAACTTTGCTCTTCTTACCCTGGAGCAGGACCTGGCCCAGGCTGGGGAACAGCTGGACCAGTCTCAACTTCAGGCCTAGACCTCGTCACCACGTGAATCTGGAGGCTGGGCAGCGCATCTCGCCATCCGCATTCAGCAGAAGATCAGGTAAGACTTGGTCAAACAGGCCAAGTTTTCACTGCACTGTGCAGCACTGCTCAGCACAGGGAACAGAAATGCAATGTGCTTGTCTATTTGATTTTACATCCACTCCTTCGTTCTCCCCCACCATGAGTTCCCCAACAACCTCCCTTGGGTCTCTGCTGTTGCTCTGTTAAGGTGGAGGTGTCGGCAGGGAGCGGGCTGGGGCATCCACTGCCAGAAGGTGAAAGGCTGGGGAGGAAGGATGTAGTTAGCCGATTCCTGTTTTGAGTGCTTGGTTCCTGGGTATTTCAGGGTGCTGAACATCTAGGGGGAAAATATTCTTATTATTTAAAGCCTAATGCACAAAATAAATTAACAGTTAACTCCTTTTTTTTTTTCTTACAAACCTGTAGATTTTCTAGGAAAAACTTTCCTGAATATATTAAAATACAGGTATTTCACATCTGCTCTGTTCTTGTCCCTTAGTGCAATTCTCTGGCACCATGTTATAAAGCTGTTCCTAGAAGGTCATTCTTCTATAAGCCTGTTTCAAATAGCTGACAATTAGTTACAGACATATAAATGATCACATATTTATGTAAGTAGAGGGATTTTTTTTTAATGCACATTTAATAAGACACTCAGAATATGAACTCGCTATGTTTTGGGATTTTGTTCACTTTTGCAGTGTCTCTAACTGTTTGTTTTATGGACTCTGGGGAGTAGAGGCTAAAACTGAGAATTTATAAGAGGTTACAAAAGAAAAGAACGGGCATGATTTTCATGGCAGTTTGAATAGCCAGGTTGAAGAAAAGACAAAAAAAGAAAAAAAAATGGTTTTTATTCACATTAGCCAACAGTTTTCATCCAAAGGTAGAAAGAAAAACACGCACAGAGCCCTTAGACTGAGCTCAGCATCATTTTTTCACAGTGCTGGACTCAAGCATGGAGATCTATATTTTTTTCTCACAAGCTTTTCTCTGGAGCACTTGACCAGTGCAGCTCAGCACTCCATCGACATGAGAGCATCTACTTTAACTGCAGGCCAAGGAACTGAGGGCCATCGCTATCCCCACCTTAGGGACAAGGGCACATAAAGGAGAGGCTGCAAACAGCCATTAATTGCAGGGACCTAGGACCGAAGACCCAAGTCACTCAGGTGTGTGGCACCACGACTCTCTGTTTAAAGCATCACTCCTGCTAACACCTCTCAAAGCTACAGGCACCTGGCTCTTTTGTGAGGTTTTCAGGTCTTCAACAGGCATTTAGAGAGCAAAGAAAGCACATTTATGGGCCACCCACGGTCAAGCATCGCAGAGGTCCAGACACAGATTTGCACAAACCAGGTCCCCGTGACCAGGATGCACTGCGTACCCAGTGAGTCAAAAGCTCAAACTCCTTCTGTGTGGTTGATTAGACATCTCACACTCACCACTTCTGGACCCTGGTTTTACAGCAAATGTCTTGAAAGGAGAGGAAACAACTGGTGAATAATTCATTGTGTACCCTCCCGGTTTTACTGCAGCCTCTCTGCTTGTTTGCAGGCAGGGTAATCTGTACCACCACGAGCCACTCCCCCAACCGAGCTGCTGGAAACAAAGGCTGCCTTTCTGAAACTGTTTATACAAAGGACATAGAGAGGGATGCAGGAGGAGGTGGGGAAATAGCAGCGGTTGGAGATCCCACCCAGCAAGTACCCTCCTCAAGGAGTGGAGGTACCTCCAGGCAAGGAGGGCTTGGGACTTGCAACCACATCCCACGTTTATCCACCTGCTCTGTTCCCCTCACCACTAAGTCTTCTCCCAACTTACAACAACCCATCCTCCCATGTCAGAAAGACTGCTTGTGAACTTGGTAATGAAACTGAAGTTGTGAAAAACTGAAGATTTCTGAAAATTAAAGAATCAAGCAAATGAATGAGCAGAAGAAGGCTTTTGGAGAGCAAAGAGCAGGGCTGAGCACTGCAGGTTGTAATGGAGACAGGGACAGATTCCTGGTGGGAGCTGGGGCTGGGTAGAAAAGTTGAGCAGAACTCTGCTGCCTCTTTGAAATGTCATACCACTGAGGTATGTACCAACATCATCTGTCTGGAGTTTGGTGGCACAGAGCAGCCCCAGGAGATGTGGCGACAGTGGCACTAGCTCCAGGGTATGCTTTTTTGGGAAACACCGCAAGTGAGGACGAGCTGTTCCTCAGGACAGGGCTACCAGTCAGGGTAACCACGTTGCTTGTCTTGTGTTGAGGACCCCAGCCATCACCTCACTTCCAGCCCAGCCTGAACTGGTGGAAAGCTATAATACCTACTGAGCCTCCCAGTCCATAACTCTCACATGTATTAGCCAGTGACACCCTACTATACATTTTTGCTATCACTTGCAGTGCTTTAGATATTGTCAGAGTGCTGCTTGGGGAATGTTTCTCTAATATGTCTTTAGATGTAACTAAACCCAGGACTTTTTCATCAGCTGGCTGCCCCAATTAGCCTGCAGCATGGGTGGAGACTGAGGAGAGGTTTTGCAAGTGTTTTTTACAGAAATGCAGCAAAAAGCAGTTTCCTGTGACACCCAAGAAGTCTCCTGCAGGAGCAAGCCAGGCTCAGCCACTGCACAGAGGGTCACGGATTCTGTCTCCAGGCATGGCTGCTTCAGGTGGAGGTGAGGGGATTTGGGCACACAGCCTCGCAGTGCTCCCCCCAGCCTGAGCCGGTTCCCCCACCGAAGGCCGGGGGAACTGCCCATTTCCAAGTCCCCGCCGCCGGCCAACGCTGCTCTTTGTGAGCTGCACAGATGCAGCAGGAGGGAGAATATTGGTCAAATCCTGACAGACCTTATGCTAATGCACCAAAGAGCATTTTAGACCATACACAGACACTTAATCGAGAGGGAGAGACAACAACGAACACGACATTTAATTACGGGAAAGAAAAACGAAGTCTTTTACCCTGCACTTGGCATTCTCCCAACTCACAGAGTTAATTGTTAGGAGTGTATATTAGAAGGCAATGAAGGAGAAGATTGAAAACCCTGATTATGCCAAGGTCCTGAAAATGCTGCATTTATTGAATTTCACATGAGAAAACACAGGCTGTGTCACACTGAGGGCTATGCCAGCAGCCAGCTAAGAGCTCAGGTGTCTGTATGTGCATGTTAGAGGGGGACACAGTGTCCCAGCTGCTTTATGAGCCTCTGCTAACTGCTGGCCAAGCCCCACTGCATTCCTAAAAAGGGGCAGGTCAATGTAGGTTCCCCTGAAGCGTGGACAGACCTTGGTGATGCTCAAGGTGGGCGTGTTCTTCAGGAGCTCAGTTTTCCTTTAGAAAAGGATGTAACCAGGTAAAGCTGGAAAGAACATTTCAGCTGTGACCTCTGTGCAACACATTCAGCTGCATTTGCCTAAATTTGGCACGATTCTGTAGTCATAGCAAGCCCAAACTACTTCAGGAAATGCTGGCACGGACACCCATGACAGAACAAGATCCACAGGGCTGGATCATGCAAAGGTCCGTTGCTTCAAACTATCGACAGAAATGCTTCCTCAAAACACCCCCACTGCCTCCAGCAGTTTAATTCTTAGGCATGTCATTGGGCTGCAGTGTAGCCTTAGCATCCCTAAGCATGTTTCCCTGTTAATTTTCTGTCATTTCTGAAACCACATAAACTTTCAGCCCCTTCTCGGTCACAGGTGAGAGGCAAAACTGTATCTGGAGCTGACCTGTGGATTTGGTCATTATACCACTGTCCTCGGTGTAACACATCTCCCTGGGAAACTTTTCCAGTTGGGTCCCATGAAAAAAGTGTCGATAACTGCTGATTCCTTCAAGGCCATTAACAACCCCTTCTGCATTTGCTGAAGTCAGTAGAACTGTTTCTGGATTTCAGCAGAGCAAGCTGCTTTTATTCTCCCCCCCACTTTAGGAAAAAAACAAACAAACAAAACCAACAAAAACAAGAACAAAACCATGAAAATCTCCACCAGTAAGTGAGATGCAGCTCGCGTTATACCTGCAGTAGCTTTAGATGTACTGCAGGGGGTAACCTTCGGCTGCTGATACACCCGCTGCTGGGTAAGGCAGGTTGGAACAAGCACCGCAGGTCAGCGTCCAGAGGAAACTCGGGTGGCCGAAGCCCTGGTGATTTGTACCGTGGTCCCAACTGAATTACAGCAAGCTTCATAGTTTTCATACTTTTAAATAGCTTAGGAAAAAAGAGCCCTGAAAAGAAAAATAAAATAATTTAAAATATATATATATAAAGACAGAAAGAACCCGACATTTGGAGTAAGGTAACTAAAATTACTATTTCTCTTCTCTCTGATCACATGATTTTTGTGCCTGACCGATGTCACTGGAGATACTCAAATTGAAAACTTCAAGCTGCCTCACAAACACAGAACCAGGCCGTCACTGCAAAGGAGGAAATCCACCAGAAAATGTTATTTGCTAGCTCCTGACTAAGTACATTAAACCAGAAGGAACCTAAAAGGCTTGTGTAACAGAGCAGGCTCTTCATACCAACAGTCAGGGAGGCCTCCCAGTTCAAGAGCATTTGGCACACACTGGGCTTTGCAGTGAATCCCAGCAGCTTCTCTGGGAGTCAACCTAAATGCTGAGACAGGTCTCAAGCTGCTGCTCTGGGTGGCATCAGAGCCCACACGTCCCTCAGGGCTGGCCCAAGGATGCTGCACACATCTCCTGAGCTGGGGAGCTAAGGCAGGACAGCGTGACACCGAGCATCTATTCATTGATGCAGTTCTCATGGTGAAACTCTGCTGGGGGAAGAAAAAAATTTGACAAATCCATCCCCAGGAGCCAAACACACCTGGGTTTTGGCTTAGGTTTATCAAGAGTCTGGCCCAGCCAGTGCTCAGCAGCAAGCGCTAGCCAGGCTGTGGTGACAGGAGTTCTGCTGCCTGTGCCAGTGCAACACTGGCCATGGCCATGAAAGCTGCCAAGAGGTGGGACCAGAGAGCTCCGGCTTAGCCCCACACCTCTGCCTGCCTCCTGCTTGCAGCTTCCACCGCTTGTCATACAGCAGCCAGGTAAATAATTAAGTTGGGATTTTTTTTTTCCTGAGTCAAGAATAAATCTCTTAACTGAGATGTCCAATATACTGTTAGAATTTTTGTTTAAACAATTCCCACTGTTTTTATAATACTGTGGGATTTTTCTCTGGTGAAGCAATTTTCCCCTTTATACCCTCTACTTTCTTCCAATGAGCTCTTCAAGGAAAGGTCTGGCTGATCATTTGCAAGAGCGTCATTCCCCACGGCTGTTTCCAGCTCTGGCTGCTTCGTGTTGCTCCAGGAGACTGCTCCTGGCAGTAATTCACCCCCAAAGTGTGCACACCCTCAGTCACATCAGATTTTCAAGAAACATGTCTGTGTGGAGCCTCATGCCAGACGCTCGATGCCCTGCCCGGGGCTGGCAGGTCATACAAGTGGAAATGAAGGTTAGAAAAGTGTCAGACAGCACTTAAACATGGGTGAGTTTGATTCCTCTGTTGGAAAGGATTGATTTGAATAGTTCACAGCAACAACCATGTTCCAGATCCTCCGCGTTGTCCTACCAATGCAAATGACCTCAGAGAAGCCCAGGGAGACTTCTAGATATAAGGAAGAAGGAGGGGACTCAGGACAGCATGGGCTCATCAGCAGAAAAGCTGTGAGACAAACCCAGGCCGCACTGCAAAAGAAAAGGGAAAATAAATTAACAAATAAATAAAAATTAAAAACATTTTTGGATATTGTAAAAAACATAAAATTTGAAAACATCTTGGAACAAAGCCACCTCATCTACACTACTTCTAAAACAGAATTCCAACTGAAGATTGAAAGACTGTCCTGGGTAAAATCACATTTGCCTGTTCCCTGTACAACAAGCAGAGTCCTGTTTCAATTCATTGATGTTCGAGCTGTTGCACAACAAAAGTCTCCGATGAATGAGCTACTTTAAAAGAAACAGAGCTTTGTCCTCTTGGTGGCTCGGCTTCCCCAGCATCTCCAAAATGTTTGTGTATAAGTGGGAAATGACTAAGAGGCCTTTGCAGAAGTGAAGGCAGTTGAGGCTCTGGCTTTGGGAAGTGACCCACAGCGTCAGGCAGACGGAACCGGGGAAACTCCATGAAAGCAGGGGATGGAAGGCAGCAGAGCAGAGCAGAATGGAGGCAGCTCCATCCTCATCATTGCAGGCAACCAGAGGAGTTCAGCTCCTGGCGTCTGGTTCAGCCCATCAGAGCCCTGAGAATGAGCCTGAATGTTGCATCCCACTCCTCTGAGCTCACCCCTCCCCACACCACCATCCCTATGGCCTGCTAAAACAATCCAGCCCTCAGACACACTTTTAGAGCACAAACTAAGTGTTAGAAAACCAGTCCTATCTTCCCCAGATGACAAAAACCTGGAAGCAGCAGCACCAAGAAGGTTTGCCTTGCCTTTACATCTCTACAGACTATCAACCTGAAACCTAATGATGATGGCTTGCTTCCAGTGGGCTACCAGCTGCAGTGGGCTTGTGCCATCATCCCACGCTCCTTCCATGAAGCCCCAGCCCTTTGGAGGGAGCATCCAGCTTACCCCCAATGCTTGATGTGCCATAGCCACCGCAGAGACTAAAAACCTGGAAGCTTACCTCTGATGTAGGACAAACTACAGCCCACTCAGCACAACCATGCCTCACTCACCAGGAACAGCCCTGACTCTAGAACAACAGACCAGCACCCTCAGGGAGCCCATGGTTGCCAGCAGCAACTTAAGAAAAGCTGCTTTTATTCTGTACAAGCAAGCAAAAGCCTTGAACTCTTATCAGGCACTTATCACCAGGACAACAGAGAAAGGTGCCTGAACCCTGGCCAAAATGTTTTTCTTCCTGCTTCACAGAACACATGAATTGCAGGAACAGCCTGTCTCCAGGAGTACTTGTGCCTCAGAGACAGCAGCAAAATTTCCAGGGTAAACTGGTATGAAACCTTATGTTTGTTGTGGTCTAAACGCAGCTACAAGTGTAAAGGATCTCAAATGCTGACATCATTTAAAAACCCCACCTGAAAACATTACCTCTCCCAAGCACACACATTACTCCAAAAGCCTGCATCCCTTTATCACACTACGTGATTATATTAGCACAGACCCACTGTACTCAGTAGTTTAGCTGAAACACCTGGCTTCAAAGTGGGACACAGGTAGTTCTCGTTCTGTCATCCCTGATTTGGGAGCAGAAGAGTAGGGCTGAAGGCTGGCAGCAACAAAGCAGAGATGTAAAGATGAGAGCCTGAGTATTTATGTTTATCTTCTGCAATACTTCTTATCATGCTGTGTTATCAAGCTATAAAGCTCTGGAAAGTTTAATTGTTCATATGTATTTCCAGCCTCTGGAGCTGTAACTCACCATGCGTAGATCGTTCCTCCTGCTTCCTGTTACCTGCCTCTTATTGGATTTAGTAAAAACTCCCATTTTGTTGAAGTGAAATCCCTACCCGCATCATCGAGTGCTTCAGGAGATGCTGCTGTACCCAGTTCCGGGTGAGCCGCCAAACAGCAGCACTCCCAAGAGTCCATCAAACAATCCCCACCTGTGATGGACCACATTGATGGGGGGAGCAGCACACAGATGGGCCGTGTGGCCAGTATGATCACCGGCCGGGACCAGGCTCCACGGTATGCCACAGAGCAGCACCAAGCTCTGCGAAAACCAAAGAAGGAGCCCAAGACCTGGTTTAAGCACACTTCACACCCTTCTGCAATACAAAAAAAAATGCATGTGCTCCAACCACGCTGTTCATGGCTGTGGCTCCAGCCTCACTTCGGCAGCTCCGCTGCCAAGACAGAAGGTGACGTTGAGCCTGGTGAGCCCACCTCAGTCCTGGTATCCAAGCAGGAGCTACAGGAGAGGCCCAGGGAGCAGAGCCAAGGGAAGCAGACCAGACTGCCGGGGCCGTGCGCCTCTCAGGCGGTGGCGGGGAGCAAGCCGACCTTTCTGCTGCGCTTAGCAGCTCAGCTCGGGTGTTTCTCAGCCTTGCTATTTATACCAGCCTCACTATTTATACCTGGCTTGTTTTTGTCATGCAACTCGTCTCCTTGTTACTTTACATCATCTTTTCAACCCTTTTTTAGTTCTGTTTTCTGGGCTGGAGGCATCACAAGATACCGACAACACCTTGGAATCATCAGCCCTCCCATTTCCCTAAATTGCATGTGAGGAGCAGAGGGAAATCCTGGCAAGGGTTGCTGCACTCTCATCCCCCAGCCACATAATAAGCCTTGAAAAGACATAGTAATGGACAAATCTGATCAGGCAGTTACAATAATTTCAGTGCAAAAGCAGTGCTTCCAAATGGAGAATTACATAAAGTGATACTAGTGCTGAATCTAGCAGGTAAAAGGTATTGCCAGCCTGATTTTACATGCCTTTATACGCACAAAATTATCTTATTGGCCCTACATAGGGATAGCTACTGATTTAGAAAAAGAAAACTGAAAACCCGTACTGTGAACTTGCTACAGTCTAACCTCCTGATTGCACTTGGATTTGAAAATTTCATTAGAAAATAATTACAGAGAAACCGGAAATATTACAGAGACCTCATCACCAGTCCCGGGAGGTTTTCTTGGCAGCAGAACAGCTTTAGGCAGCACTAGAAGACTTCTGACTCTTTTTCCACAAAGCGAAAGGGAAAGACAGACTCTTTCAAAACATGATGTTGCAGCAAAAAGGCTTTTGAATGATAATCCAATCTTTTTCAGAGACAAAAAAACAACAGGTTTCCTGTTGGGTTGTATGTGACAGATGAACATCTGCCCGTTGAGGCTGCAGTTGCTGTTAGAGTTAACTGCTGTAACGCAGCCACTTCCCCCACCAAAGGAAGCTCATGACAGAGCTGCTCTCTTTCCTCATCCCTGTTTGTTATTTCAACAGACCCAGTGGCAGCCAAGAGTGGAGAGAACGAACAAACGGGAATAAAAGTAAGTCCTCAAAGACATGCAAAGTATTAGCCAATTTTTTTTAATATCTTTCTTCTTGGCCTTACGTTTATCATGTTTTATGATTCAAATGGCAGAGTGATTTATTACAGCAAAACCAGACACAACACAACCCTTGGGTATATGTACCTGCTTGAAAAGTGAGGTGACTGCTTTGCTTTGTCTTTAATGGGAGGAGTTTGTCCTACACGGAGCTACAAGGTCAGAACAGTTCCACTCTGAACAGCGGGGTAAAAAAAAATTAAATACACACTAGTCACAGTTGAGCTTGAACCATTTAGGCCCAATGGCTGAATCAGTCATTTCTGAGTTGCAGAGCCCTGCTCACATCCCAGAAATACCTTGGTGGGGAAAAAGGATGGTTAGGGTAACACTCCCTGCAGCAACCTGAGCATCTGCAATGGGAAGATGTCTCCCTGCCTTGCTCCAAAGAGGCTTCTCACCTAGAGAAGGTGATCTACACAGCCCCAACAAGTACAGCCTGCTCCAGAAACCAGGAGTCTGTGAACGTACAGCTCACGCTGTGTATGCACGCATCCCTCGGCTTTTTGCAGAGCCATCTCGGCATCTCCAGCAGCACCCCCTGGAATTAGGGTGCAGCTGCACCCGCAGTCCTGAGGCTCTAAAGCCTGCAGAACCACAGGTTTCATTCAAACCAACTATAGCACATTATAAATAGAGGATCCTTCTTGGTTTGGAACCGTCAAATAGAGTGTGGCAGGTTCTGCTTCTGCAAATAGTCCAGGGAGCTGGTAACTCATGTCAGCCAGCCTAAGAACTGCTGGGGTTAAAACAACACCACCGGGGAGCAAGGAGGTGCCTCCCACCCTAACCAGAAACCTAGGCAGACAAGCCTGGGCACCAGTCATCAGTGGAGTCAGGCTCTGCTTTAGGAAAGCCTTTATCCTGCTTAGCTGCAGGAAAACAGAGATTTCATCCTACACCTTCCTCCAGTCTTTTAAGTCAGCAAACTTCAATAATCACAGATACACTTTTATAGACAAACAGATGCTTCTGTAACTATTTTAGGCATGTTCATGATATACAATACAAAAAGCAGGCGACTCATTCATTACCTGTCGTTAGGGAGCCAGAGGGCAACAAATTCACACTGAATTCAACCAAGCACCTGCTCAGAGCAATTCCCAACAGGCAAGGCATCTCACTCCCTAATTGCAAAATATTGCATCATTTTTTTTTAACCTTTGAATATTATTGATTTTTTTTTCCAGGTGTGGAGAGAGAAATGCTAAGCGAGATGTCAGCATGCAGCAGTATATGGCACAATTGCTCTTTCCAAAAGCAGAGCACTGAACACCAAGCGCAGCACCAGCTGGATATTGCATGGTAACAGAGACTCTGCGCATATTTGGGGCAAGGGAGGCAAAGGTTTGACCCCTTGAGCCCCTGAGGTTTGCTCTGCCAAGGCCAGGTTACTATATCATTATGATAAGGGTAATCCTGTTAGGCAAACACATCAAGCAAACAGTTGTTCCCGACTACAGACCTTGTCTAGGCAAATCCAACCCTGGGTTAAAAATGTGCTGAGTGCGCAGTCCTGTGGCACAGCACACCACAGGGGCTGAGCAAGGGATACATGGGGGTCTTGTGTGCCCCAGAACCCTGGTACAGGCACTCTTTGAGGCTCAGGCTCATGCCTGGAAGTGTCTAAATGCCGCAAAAGAATAAGTTCCCTCTCTTTCTCCTTCACTTCTTGTTTAGAAAAGGACAGATGACCCTTATGTCAGGCTGTTTTGCTTCTATATTTATGTCCTGCCTTAGGCTCACAATGTTCAGCTCAGATGCAATCCAGTCTGGTCATATTAATACATCTGGGATAATATTTTTAACAACCAACATCAAGCTGAAGGCCAAAATCATCCACAGGCGCCAGCAGCTCTCTGACCTCTCTCATCCGCTTGCTTACAAAACAGAAAGGCTCCCCAAAAGGTACTTTTTTTGTCTTTTAAGGGCCAAGTACAATTTTCAGCTTCCCCCTGTAATGCACTGGATCAAATTTAATCTCTGCTGCAGCTCTGGGAGTTTCCCTAGGTTTCCAAAAGGCTAAACGTGGCTTATTTATTGCAGGTGCCAAAATCAAGGCTTAATGAAGGGCGGTCTGCAAACCAAACCAAGATAAAGAGAACACTGATGACAGCCTCTGATTGCCCCTGAGTGCTTGTGAGATACCTACAGCTGAAGGACCTCATCACCTTGCCACCCACCTCAGTTCTGTCAGAACACTTCTTTGTACTCTCCGCCAAGGAAACAGATTTAAAAAAAAAGGATTCAAAGCCTAAAAATTGGGTTATCACTCTAGCAGACACTGACAACCTCAACAGATCTGTGACACCAGTTGAGCCATTTACTCAGCAGGGATCAACCTCACGTTACATACTTTCTCTAGAGCCAGTGGAGAGATTTCCCTTCCAAAAACTAAGGGTTTCAGAGCTTCACTTGGGTGCCCAAGCGACATTTGGGATGCAGAGTTTTGGAAGGGTTTCACATTCACTCAGCAGCAGCCAGGAAAAACAGTAACAAGAGAAGGCTTGTTCATTTTGCTGTTTCCAAAGCAGCTTTTCTTTCATGCTGTGGGTCAGGATGGAGCTGACCCTGTAACACACCAGAGAAAGCAAAGCAGTTGGGGTTACGGGCAGCTCAGGCTCCATGTAAAATGATGATTCATACAAAGTCAGGCAAGTAGAGAGTGACTGTAATACAAAAGAAGACTAAGGAGGAAGAAGAGGTGAGTGCTGAGCGAGACAGTGAGGGGGTGAGCAGTGAGAACAGGTTTCAGGCCACAATTTCTCCCCTGGATGGAGTAATTTTGTCTGATGGTTTCAACAACGGAGCCAGGAGCAATACCCCAACCCAGATCACTGTCGATTCTGTGGCATCTTCAGTGGTCTTGTTTCCTAAATGAAAGTACTTTTCCACTTTCCAGGAAAACTTCTGTGCCTTTTCTTCAAAGTGATTCAAGGTTCTGAAATGAAAGGACAGAGTGGTTTGTTACAGCCACTTGCAAGCATGCCCTCCCCGCTCCCTGCCTCGAAAAATGAAGATGGGCAAAACAGGCACACAGAATGCATGTACGTGAGGTGGTGGGTACAGGAGAGGAATGCTTTCCTCTTTATGTCTGATGTGCATCACACATCCACAGTGAGTTGCCCTCACCACGACACAGGAAGGAGACGTGCCCTCCTCCTTCTCAGGGAGGGAAAGGACAGTCCCTGTGCAGCCTTCCTCGGCTGCCTTCTCATCCCTGGTCCTTCAGGCAGCCGAGGGCCCTGCTGTCTGCTTCATGGCTGGGTGATCTGGAGATGGTAGAAATAAAGATAAGCTCTTCAGGTTGGGAACCACCAGCAGCAGAAGAAACGAAACAGAAAGGTTTCTGGAGAAAATGTTATTCTAAGGCTTCCACGAGGTGTCAGCAACAGTTGTTATTCATCACAGCTAAACAGAGGTCCTCACCAAAGGAGAACAAGTCCTATCTAGTGACTGCCAGCAGCTCTGCTTTCTTGTGTCCCCACAGGCCAGCATCCGCCCCTGCCTAAGGACAGCAGAGCAGAGTGGTCCCCACATAGGACCAGGACCCCAAAGACCAAACGAATATACTTGCATATTATCCCTGACCTAAAAAGGTCACTGGCTAAAGCAGGATGGTTGAAGCAGTGTTCCTGCACCCCTTCTGCAGATGGGATGCTGGTGGTACAGGGAGATGAAACTGGAGGTGGAATGACATGGCCGCGGTGGGAGGGGAACACCCAGTGTGTATATTCCAGCCCAGCATGCCTACTGTAAACCCCTGACTCTCCTCACTCATTATTTCTCTCTGAAGATGTTTATTTTTAGCTAAATGGGACATTAGCTGTTTCTATCAGACTTGCTGATGAAGACCCCAGAGCCCGAGGCTCAAAGCAAAGCAGCAGCTCTGCTGCTCCAGTCCACCACGAGTCTGGGGCTGTTGCTCGAACTCTGATGACCTTTGGTCAAGAGCCTGCTTTCGAGAAAAAAGATCAATGAATGTGCAGAGTAAAACCCACACACAAAATCCTTGTAAGGATTGGAGTAAAACCTGTGTTTGCTGTGCTCACTGATACTGCCGATTTTCACATTGCTTTTAATTACATCCACAATCACGTCCATTAAGTCAATATGGTCCTGCCCTCAATCTAACGAAAACCTCAGGAAGCAAATGACGTCAGCTACAAGAAAGAGCAGAGCTTTTCCCTTCGTCCCATTACGTGGCTGGGTTTCAGTAGCATTAAGCAGGTTTTATTTGGTCACTGGTTGGAGAAACCAAAGAATCAACGTCCTGGAGGAGGGTGTATTAAAAAATAGCTCTGAGGGGACACGTCACATTACTCAGACGTGGTTGCACCGACGGAGTAATCTTCGTCATGTGCCAAGGAACCTGTGATAAGCCCTCTCATAGTCGGATCAGTAATAAGATCAGTTACTTAATTCGAAGTGATTAAAACCAGGCTGGACTGCAAACAAACAAGTCAAGTCCCTGGGTCTGCATGTAAAATATATATCACAAAATTAAAAAATTTCTGGGATATTGTGTTTTGTCACTAGTGCTGGGCATGCTATAAACAATTTTGGGGGCTAATGTAATAGTTTTGCCCAGCGCAGCCCACAAACAGGCTGCCTTTCTGACAGGCAGGCGCTTGCTTCAAATGCATGTGACAAATACATTTTGCAAACAGGAGCCAGTCTCTGGGCTAACCACCGGCCGCGTGGCCACAAGGACTCAGCATTCTCTGGCCTATTTTTAAGCCAGTGCTGGGGCCCAAAGCACCCTACAGTTGTAGCTGGTCTTCCCACCTCCACAGGAGACCTTGGCCCAAGAAAAACAGTTCCACTTCCACACCAAAACCATTAATTTCCTAGGCAAAAACCAACCTTTTGCAACCGTCTGAAGCCCCTGCCTTTGGGCTCTGACACCACTTGGCCTAACAAAGCATGTGCAGAACATGATTAGAAAGGGATGAACAACCTGGTTCATCACCACACTGGGCATCCAAATTGATGGCAATGTCCCAGCAATGACAGGGAAGAGATTTGGGATCCATGGTCAGGCAGGGCAGTCTCCCAGGAGCAGGTGGCACACAGAGATGCAGTGGGTACCGCTGCCATCAGTGATGGGCAGCAATGTATGTGTGGGTGAGGCTGTGCCAGACACAAAGAAGTAACTATAGAATTAGCTATTTTTAAACCATTTCTTTTGATTTTGCACTTGGGTATAAACTATCCTGTGCCTGCAGTAATAGGGTGCAACTGGCGGGAAGTGCCCCAGCAATAGCAGGGAGTGCTGGAAGCGGCTGCCTTTAATGAGTTTTCATCTGGAACCAGACACAAGCGATGAAAGAGGATTTTCCGTGCCGCAGCTGACATCTGAGACGCCAGGAGCTGTGGTGGATCTGCGGGGATCCTCAGATGACGAATCACACTGACAAATGCTAGGCGTAATTCTCTCCAGCAAAGCAGCTCAGTGCCTGTTACTCTGACTTCTGTTCCCTCAGATGTGGTCACTGAGAGTTTCTGAGTGTGACAGTGGCGTGCAGTGTCCTGCTCAGCTCGCCCACCTGCCTGCATCCCCTTGCACAGGCCCCTGAGTTTTGGTGTGAGCACTGCATGGCAGGGAAGAAGTTATAAAGCAAATCGAGCACAGCTTAAGCATTGTTTCCCTGGCTGAAAGGCGGTCCAGAAGAGGCACGACAAAGGGGACACTTGTTCATCACAAGCTTTGTTCTCATCGGGGTCAAGGGGAAGGTTGGCAGCGTGCTGCTGGCTCCCTCCCCAGCATCCCAAGCAGCTTCACAGGGAGGGCTTCAAGGAGACGGGGCATTTCAGCAGGCACCTAGTGGTCCCCGCCCCATTATGCACACACGCACGTCTGCTGGGACATGCCGAAAGTGTCGCCCATTCCAGCAGTGGTCAGCTGCGCTCTCATGCTGGCGAGGGGAAGGCTGAGTAACCTCAAGGACAGAGAAACCAGAGCTGTCAGACATGAACGTGACAGCTACCCAGCATTGTCCACCCACGGGGAGTCTGGTCACACCCTCCCGACTGAAAGGGCGATGGTTGCATGCAGGAGAGGTGCTGGGGGCCAAACCCACAGGGTGAAAGAGGGAAATGCTCTGAACCCCCTTGGAGTGGGTAATGACAGAGCAGATCCCAGGGTTTGCTGCCAGTTAAGAGGCCTTACGAGAAAACAGATCCCAGAAACTACAGTACTCGCTTCACCAGTGCATGGCTGCTACCTGTACACACGCACTTTAGGGCCAAGGGAGTGCAGGTGCCCCAGGGACGTGTCCCTGGCGCAAGGCTGCCGGCAGCACCAGACTCACCCCACTCCACAACCGTCTCCTTGTTCTTCCATAGCCAAAACCTGAGGGATGACTCTTAGCGAGAAGGTCTGAGGGCAAATGTCAGTATCCGGGAGAGAAGCCACGAATTTCCCAGCAAGCACGTGTGCACACATGTGTGGGGCTGCAGCCGGCTGAAGGGCAGTGCCAGTGCCAGCCGCCGGGCAGAGCCGCCTGGGGTGGGCGGGCAGGGGGCAAGTCCAAAACTGGCATGGGCTGGGCTGGGCTCTGCCAGGGCAGGCAGGGAGGTGTGACTGCCTGCCTGTGCCCCCGTGTACCCAGGGCACTGCATGCCTGCACCCTGCTATGCCCGGGAGCCTGGGTGTCCCAAAGCCGCTTGCACAGGATACCCACATGTCTGGGTCCCTACGTGCTCCAGACCCTACAGACTCAGAACCCCCCACACTTGAGACACTATACTGGTTGCACCCCATACCCGCAGAACCCCATATCCCCAGCACCCCAAGTGCCTCGGACTTCTCACCCCCAGAACCCCATGCCCCTCAGATGCCATGCCCCTGGAACTACATATCCCCAGAATCCCACGTCCCTTAGACGCCATGAGCCTGGGACCCTACACCCCCTGAATCCCATGCCCCCGGGACCCCATAACCCTGGGACCCCTTGCTCCTGGGGCTCCCTATCACCAGTATCCCCCCACACCCCCCCTGGACCATGACCCTGGGACCCTACACCTCCTGGATCCCACACCCCCCAGGACCCCGTGACGGTGGGACCACAAACCCCCCTGGAATTCCCCCCCCCCGGCCCCGCTGGACCCCGAGACCCCGCTCCCCGGTACCCCCGTGCCCCGCCCCCCCGGCAAGTCCCCGCCCCCGGCACCCCGCGCCGGCAGCCAAGTTTCTTGGAACTTTGCCTCCCGTGACGCACGCGATGGTGCAGGGCCCCGTCCTCCCGGCTCAGCCAATGGGCGCCCGGGGGAGCCGGGGCGGCGGCCAATCGGCGGCGGCTGGACAGTTCCCCGGTCCTGACCGACCTTCACCGCCCGGGGCGGGGGGTGGGGATAAAAAGGGGCCCGCGGCGGCACGCGCCGCGCTCCCGTTCCGCCCCCACCCCCCCCCCCACTCTTCCTTCTCGCTTCCGCCGCCGCCGCTGCGGCGGGCACGGGCAGCGGCACCGCGGGACCGGCGGAGAGGTGAGCGCCGTGGGGGACGGAGAGGCGGGGAGCGGGGCAGCCGGGGAGCGGGGCAGCCGTGCACCCGGTTCCCGTGCGCGGGGAGATGAGCGTCCTGCGCGCCGCTTGGAGGCGGTTCCCCCGTGGCGAGTTCCCGTGCACGCAGGGGAAGGGGTTCCCGCGTATCGGGCATTACGTGGTGCGCCGCGGCGAGGGAGCTCCCCTGCACCGGGGGTGTTGTCCGGTGCGGCGGGGCCGCCGCGGCTCGCTGCTTCCCTCCGCCGCGCAGGGAGGAGCGGGGAGGGGGGGGAGCGTCTCGGGGAGCCCCCCTCGGCCCCGGTCGCCCGGCACTGACCGCCATTCCGCTCCCCCAGGTCTGGGTCCGATGCGGAGGCAGCCCCCGGCGAAGTCCGGTTCCCCGCCATGCCCTGGAGCGTCCAGTGGGTCGGCGGCCGCGGTGCCCAGTCCCAGAAGCAGTGCAAGAAATCCTCCTTCGCCTTCTACCAAGCAGTGAGGGACCTGCTGCCCGTCTGGTTCCTGGAGGACATGCGGACCATGGAGGTCTTCCACTGGGAGGACGGGGGCAAGGTGAGCGTGTACTCGCCCTCGGAGGCCCTGCTCTACGCGCTGGTGCACGACCACCAGCCCTACGCCCGGCACCTGCTGAGTAAGTTCCCGCAGAGCGCCCTGGCCGCGCCCAGCCAAAGCTTCAGCTGCTGCCAGTCCTCAGCCCCACACCTGGCCATGGCTGTGCGCTACGACCGGGTCCGCATCCTCTTCCGAATCCTCAAGGCCATCCAGGCCTTCCCGCCAAGCGACAGAGCTGGCCACCTGGACCGCCGGGGCTGTAGCCGTGTGGAGGGAGGCAAGACGGCCTTGCACGTGGCCTGCGAACTGGTGCGACCCGAGTGCCTGCTCCTGCTGCTCGGGCACGGCGCATCACCCTGCTTGCAGGACAGCGCGGGGAATACCCCCCTCGACACCTTGCTGCAGCAGATTGCCGACGCGCCGGCAGCTAACATGTGTGCCAAGCTCCTCTGCCTCGACTGCCTCTTCTTCTTCGTGCCTCAGGACCTCCAGTTTGCAATGAAACAGCAACTGTTGGACAACCGGCAGCGGTGGCAGGACCTCCTGGGGGAGAACAGGTTCCAGTGCCTGGCGGGCTTAGCTCCCCCATCACTGTTTGTTGCAGCCATGCGTGTCTTGATCAGGACCATTTCACCTGAGCATTTTCCAGAGGCTCTGGATGATCTGCCTCTGCCTCATTTTCTAAAGCCTTTGGACTTGAAACTGGAGAGCTAGAGGGGTGGTATGAGAGCCTCCCGCTCACCTGACAGAAATAGACTGTTGCGCTAGAAATGTTTCCGTATATGAAGCTGCTAATGCAGTGGCCAAGTATCTGTTTTAACTAAAACTGTATTTTTTAGAAGAATTGTATCTGGCACTTTACAATATATTTTATTTAAGGATCCTTGTGGTGGGGTAAGGTCTGTGCTGCATTTTACAAAAACATTCTGTGGCATGTACAAACAAGGGTCTGTGGGAGAATGTATTTGTAAATACATCTGAATAAACCATTGGCAGATGTGATCAAAATACGCTTCGTGCAACTGAAAACCCTGAAGTGGCATGTGCCCTGGAAAAGTGTGCACGGGCTGGAGGAGTATCTTTTTGTTAGGATTTCCCTGTTACATAAGCCTTGCAGTCCTGGAACAGGATGACTCCTCTTTTACAGCTCTCCTAATACATCTTGGCAGGGATGCGGGGTTTTTTTAAAGGCACAGATGAAAACTTCCTCATCTTGTACACAAGACCAAAGCAAAGCCAGATACTATTAAAACTTCCCTAAATGAGGTTGGCAGGGATGCGCAGCTGAACAAAATATATTTTAAATACGCATAAATAACAGTTGGTTTCTTTGCAAAGTTCCTGCTGTTCCCCTTAGAAGAGCCAAGGTGCATGTTGTCAGGCAGAGGAGAGAAGTACGTACATTGCTGTGGCCAAAAATGTTCCTGCCCTGGCATGAGGCAGGAACTGACCCTGCAGCCCCTCGGTGTGACTGGGCAGAGTGAGAAGGGTAGCACAAAGCAAAGTACATAAAGCATCTTCACAGCTGCTCCAGCTCAAAAAGCCCTTCAGGGGTAACATCCTGCCACCAACACTTGTGTTTAGATACGCCAAAGTATCGAGCAAAGGGTATGGCTTCAGTCCTTTGCTCTCCAACCTTTACTCTGGCAGTCAGGCTGCTCACTTCCCTATAAAAGCCTCGCTGCCTCTGCCTGCTCTGCAGAGAGCAAGCTGCTCCGGCTCCACCCTCCACCAGCACTGCCATGACTGAAATCTCCTAGGCCACAGCACTGTAGCCTTGCCTCTGTTCTTGGAAGTTGTCAGTGAAACTGTAGGGTTTTGTTTCAGTGCTTAAATTTGTAGCCAGGGAGTTGTTTGCCACTTGAACTACTTCAGCACTGTTGCTCCCTCTGGGGTCATCAAGGAACTGATGCACTCAGAGAGAAGAGGCTACATTCGAGGCACAAAATTCATTTGATTGTGAATTAATTTTGGTTGGGGGAAAAAAAAGGAAAACCACAGAAGGAGACACTATAAGCTCTTCATGCTTCAGCAGAAGCGAGTGGTATTTCATCTAAAATAATCTCCATACTGCATGCACAATAAAAGATAAGCCATACTTCTGAAATGTGAGATGCAACAGAAAGAAGATTGCTATTCTTAGACTGATGGCACTGTAAATGTTTCCTAGAAGAGCAAATGTTCCTTTCTCCCAAGAAACCAAGCTGATAAACGGCCAAACTAATTACCATGGGAAATTTATGTCCCTTGCTGGAAAGCATAGAACAAGTGTAACTGTTTTCTTCAGCTACCTTGTTGATAACAAAAATACAGAAATCCAAAGAACTAATCCTTCACACAGCCACTTAAAAAAAAAAATCTTTGTTACTGAATTCTTTCTTTGAGTACAAGTTCCCCATTGCTTCTGTGATAACGGAGCAGAAGCATCTTCCAAAGCAGACATGAAGTAAAGCAGTCGGGTCTAAATTGCACATGGAAAAGTGTTGAAGTGGGGGAAGAGACGGAGCTGGGGATGCGAGAAAAAGTTTATCAGCCTTGCTGACAAAGATATAATGAGATTCAGCAGTGGGGAGTTGGTTATTTGAACTGAGCACTGGAATACATTCCTGCTCCCAAGCTGTGAGGGTAATTACACATTGGAACGGCATGAGAGGCTGGGCAGGTCATCCTACACCTTAAAATGAGCCTGTTAACAGTACAAGAATTCAAGGCCAAAGCTGCAGCCCTTCCACCAGCTCTCAGGTAATTCACTTTAACAAACTGAAAGGGTCACCTCAAAATGTTGTGACGAGTCCAAAGTCAGCTAACTGCTGTGCCCCTCCTGTTATTCTAGGACAGAAGTCATGCGTATCACCGAGCCCACGCTGAGAGCACCCTGCTGAAGGTCACCGGTGCACCTCACTATGGGTGGCATGGTGGGATGCTTCATCTGGTGAGGCCGAGAGGACGTGTGGTCGAACTACAGCAGTGACTACATGTATCACTCATCCAACTGGGTCCAGACTTGTTTTTCAAACAAAACTAGAGCTTGGAAGAAGGCTGGGGCTTCTCAGCTTTTGAAACAGAAGTCCTTTGTTTACAGACCAAGCAATAGTGGCATCAGCTTTCCTCAGATTGGCTTCCCAGCATGTCTCTGTTTTCTGCCACCTTCAGAGCTCAGCGGAGAGCAGGCTCCACGGCCTGTGCAGTTCTCCATCTCCTGGCGAAGGCTGCCAGCAAAAATGCCAATTAGTGCCATTGGCAACACCATTGCCAAGTTCAATAAAGTGAACAGGGACAGTCATTATGTCTCTGCAGAAGGGGACTGCCAGTGCTAGAGTCAGCAAGCTGGCCACAAAGGTGTGGGAAAGCAGACTGACCAAGTCCTAACACCATGAGAACACAGGGGTAAGGATACAAACTTAAAAGCTTCTGTCTTACCTTCACAGATTAATCCAGTCACACAAGGCATGTAACTTACCTGTAGGAAATGCTTTCAAAAGCATGTAAGGCAGTATATAGTTAGCATTCCTGAAAAGCTTAGTTACAGTCAGTTCCTCTAAAAACCTACTTCCTATCATGAAACAGTTTCCCGTGTGTTGCTTAAGCACTTCCAAAACAAAATATTCATACACTATCCACCTTCTAGTACAACGTGGTTTTACTTGCTGTGACAGGTGAAAAAGGCCTGAAACCATTTTGTTCAGAAAGCACGGGGAGAGAGGAAGTACTGGGTTACTTTTAATTTGGCTTCTTTGCAACTGACTCCTCTCTGCAGCTCCCTCAAATATTTCAGGAGTTACAAAGTTTAGCCTGTCGAAGTCTGATGAAGGAGCTCTGAAGTTTACTGTAATTTTGAGTAACTAATTCACAAGATGGATTAACAGTCTTACCCAAAATATTAAGTAGTTAAAGAATTTAAATTGCCGTCAACATAAAATAGTCTCAAAAATCCCTTACTATAACATTTGTCTCAGCCTTGCTCTCTGATGTACGGTCCTGCATCCTGGTTCTTGCCACGGTCACAGCCTGGTATGAGCACTGTCAGAGGTGGGCACCTTAAATTTAGCAAAAGAGGCAGATATTAAGAACACCTGAAAATCACTCACTTCATGAATACACATAGTTGTGGAATATCAAGTTCAGTATCAGTTTAACAATAGGTAAGGATTTCACACAGTTTCAGAGGGAGAGAAAGAGGGCTGTTAATGAACAGGTTCCTCTGTGTGGACCAGTCTTGCAAACTAAGGCAGGCATTAAGTAAAGGAGAAAAGGAAGCAGGAAAACACTGAGAGCAAGACTCACCAGGAGAGAAGGCTTTGGCTACAGGTAGGGCTGCAGTTACAGGGTGGTTTGAAAGTGAAGTTGAAAATAGCAAGGACAAAAGATCTATGGAAAAAGACTAGAAACCGGCCAGGATTCTAGGTTTGTTTCCTAACCCCTATTTGTCCTATGTCTGGTGTTCAAGTCAAACGGGTTTTTGCCTTGCAGTAGAACGAATCCATTGACATCAGCAGATCATTGTGCATTGCAACACCTCATCTTCAGATCAATGCTCTCAACTAGGCAAACAAGGCACCCATGCCACGTACTTAATATTTAAACACCACTGTAAATTCTTGCAAACCAAATTTCATAACGTCTATGTCAATAATAGCACTTCCATCACTGGTTGCTGTCAGCAGCTGTCTGAGGTTAGACCATCATGAATTCCCAGCCCAGCTTCAGTGGTCTCTCCTCCACCTATAATAGGTGAAAAAAGCCCCTCTGACTATTACTTGCTCAGACCACATCAAACTTTCCTCTATCATCACGCACAAGAATCACACCTATGGTGCTGCAAGGCTGCTGCTTGCACTGATTTACTCCTGCTCTTTCCACCAAGCGGCTACACATGCATGTGTAGCACAAGAATGAAAGGAGCAGAATTCTCTCGCAAAACGTAACCCAGCGGTAACAGCAGGAAACAAATACAGTTTTGAAATACATCAGAGGTCCCTCACTGCTGCTAAATGAAATGGATCCAAATTCAACTGGGACAAAAACGTTCCCTCCACTTGTCCCGATGACCTCTGAAAGAACTAATATCTCTTTGCCCACTGGTTTAGTTTATAAATAGAAAGACCACATAAATCAACCAAGCAAATCTTCAGAAGCCTCAAACGATGAGAAACTCTTACACATTTAGGAATCATAGCTAAGATCAGAAGAGTCTGGTCATCTAGTCTCTATAATGTATGACAGCAATTCCCCTGTTGGGTCTATCACACCTGATTGATCTGCAGCAACTGCTCCAAGTCCAATCTTCTTTTATAGATTTTTAAACAGTGGAGCACCGAAAGTTCTGCAGGGAACTTGTGGCTAAGCCAAGCAGATGTCCGATTCAGATCACCTCCATCTTTTTTCTGTCCCTAAACCACAAAACACCCCCTGCCATCAATGCTGCATCCCTCTTCTGAAGGAAAAATTAATCACTTATTAACGCAAATGTGAGAATTGACTGGAATGGATCTGAGTCAGGAAGGAGGGAGGCAGAGACTTGCTTCAGAGAAACAGAGAAAGCAGAAAGGGAATTTGATCTGTCCCATGTTTGCGTCTCAGCTCTGCAAGCAAAGTTTCAGCAAGAGTCTGAGCCAGTAAGTCAGGACCCTGGGTGAGCTTCAGCAACACCAGCCGTTGCAAAGTCATGTTCCCTGTACTACAAATTTAATGGAAACACGGTGCAAATCATTTCTTCTCATTCGGAAAAGGATACTAGGTAGGAGCAGTTCAGTTCCCAAACTCAGGCCTGATGCAACCCATCCCAGGCCATGGTGAGGCACCTGCACACCTGGAATATGAGGGGAGACCATGGGCTGGTCTCCCTTTCCCTGCACTCCCCACCTAAGGCGAACACAAGGGCAGGAAGCTCTATGGATCACCACGGGGAGATGAGCAAGGCATTTGGGCCAGCCAAGCCCTTCCCTTCGGGTCCTCTGTGGAATGCAATGGAAGGAGGCCAAGGGAAGAGAGAGAGGTTTCCAGGCAGAAAGCACTTGGCTGCGTGCCTCAGTCAGGACACGGAGCAGCTTCCAGCACCGAGCGGGACGGCACCCCTCCTTGCTGCTCAGCTCCCTGGTTCCTGCACCATTCGCCACTGACACCACAACCCCTCTTCCATAGCCTCAGGGCTTCGAGGATAAATTTTCTGTCCTAGCCTAGTCCTCCCGCCTCACACATCAGTGACCAGGCAGTGTCCACAGATCCTGACTGTCTGGAAGACTGGGCAGCCTCATCTTCTCTCTCAGCCAGCAAAGCTGCCCTGCCCAAAATTGTCCCTCTGCTCCTTTGTTCCAGCCCCAGTGGTAATTACTGTTTTGATGTAAGGGTGGTTTTTGGCATAATGCTCTTAATATTCAGGCTTTATTTTATAATCGTTAGGGTTCTTCTTTTTTAATGGTGCAAGTAAATTAGAGTAAACACGTTATACTACATCACATTCGTGTTTTTAATGCAGTGTCATTTCCCTGACAATGTTTTGAGGCAACATTTTAGAGAAAAGCCTAAAAGGATAAGTAATTTCTAACTCACAGTAAGAGAGACAATGAAGTCCCTTGAGGAGCTGACTTTTTGAACGTCCTTTCCTGCAAAACCATCCGCTAGCACTCTCCTGGCTCTCTCCCACTCCTGCAATAAGGAAAGCTACTGATGGTTAGGGACTCAAAGTGGTAAGACAGAAGGATGCAGACTCTCAAATTGATTTTGGTCCTTTCTTAACAACATGCAAAGACAGGGCTATGGACAAAGACAGGCTGGACAAGTCTTGAACAAGTAATGGAGGTGACCTGAATGACTGCTTGTCCACCACTTCTGCGAGGAGAGGGGCACACTGCTGCTTTCACTTATGAAACATTTGCAGGCTTGCCCAGCAGGAGGGATTCTGGGACCTGAGGGACCACAGAGCTCAGGAGGACTACTGAGAGCACCATAGGGTCATGGCTGCCTGCAAAGAGCCATTTGCAGAGCTCTTGGTGCTAGCAAGGGGAAACACTCACATGAGAGCAGAAAGAGTGTGGCACTCCCTAAGGTTTGGTTCCTCCTTCGGATGCCCAAGGTTTGACTCAGCTTTGCTGCCACCTCATCTTCCCTGCTAGCAGCAGCACCAGGGCTGTGGTTAGACCAAGAACGCCCCAGCAGAAAAACACCTTCTGAGACAGCCCTGAGGCAAGTGCTGCTGGGAGGGCAGACCAGGCAAGTCACTCGCTGAGTCACTCATCGGGTAGAATATTCTGAAGGAAAAAATCAGATCATTTCCTTCAAAGTGAAATGACAGCAGCGCCACTAAGGTAGTGCATGTATCACCCACGTTGCCTTCCCTATGGAGAACATCAGCTTTGGTGTTGGAGCTCTGTAGGATGTATTGGTCAGAGATGGTCAGTCCACATTCAGCAACATCATCCCAACCTCCATGATAGGTCAGCAAGCTATCACCCATCAGTCAGGGCTGTGGTATCAAGCTCTGGGTGAGAGACTCAAGGTGTATCTCCTTGTAACCCTTTGCTCCAGTCAGTTTGATCTCTCGGGAGACTATGGCTTCTCCTGAGGGTCACCACCCCAGGTTGGGTGTGCAGTGGGAGACATGCCACCCTCCATTCTTTCTCTCAGAAATAAAGTCCTCTCCCTCAGCACAGACTGTCCCAAGATTCTTGTCTGCAGTGGCCCCTTTCAACACTGCTTACACCCCTGCTCCTGCGGTGCAGCAGAAGCTTGCTACCAGTATGGTGGTGGGCAAAGAGCATGGCCAGCATCTGAGCTACCCTTCACTTGGGAGACTAACCAAGTCCCAGCTTTTCAGTGAGATCAGGCCCATGGGTAAGCACAGAGTGGGAAGCACCCTGGAGGTGGGGGAGGACAGCACTGTCAGGTAAACAGTGGGGCCAAGCACCACAACAATTGTCTTGTGAATGCTCTAAGAGCTTGAGGTCCTAATTCTTTGGTAACACATGGTATCAGCTATGCTCACGCTTGTGCTTAGATATGCCTAGCAACGATCTGCCAGTTGTACTGATGCATTGCTCACAGGACAAAGCCAGCTCATCTCCCATCTCCTCCCATTACCAGTTTAGAGAGATGTAGAGCAGTTAAATCTCAGGTTCTGAGCTCTGTCTCAAGTAATATCAGCAAATAGTCTTAACACCAGGGGTCTCTAGCTCAACATTGCCCTGCAGTGGCCACAGCACTGGCCTTCAACTTCTCACATCCCACAAGCACTCACTCAAGACAGGCCAGCTAGCAGCAGACCTTGTCCTGCAATGGTCCACACTGCACCTGCAAACACCATTTTTGCTCGTACAAGCCAGGGAATTATGTGGCACATGTCTCTATCTATACTGTGCAGATAGGCTCACAGAGGTCAAAGAGAGAACCACAATCACCTATGTTCTGCTCCAATGGCAAGACTCTGATGTGTTCCCATCCTCTTTCCACTTAATGCTGTACGATGGGAGGACAGAAAAAGTGGGAGCAAATTGCCTTGCTGCAACAGGGGAGTAACTTTCCAAACCAGAGCCAAGCAGAAGAGGGGAGGAGTAACACTTGGCTCTGCCTACCTCCAACTCAGAAGGAAAAGCTCTACTTAGCAAATGCTGTGCCCTTTTGGAGGTTGCTAAGCAGCACTGAGCACTCACTCTGAGAGGTGAAAAGTCTCACCACATAGTCTGGATCCATATCTATTCACCTTTTCAGCATTTGCAGTTCATGCATGGAGAAGTGGTGCTGTACTGTACCAAAGCAAGGATACAGAGCTGGGAGGGTATTCGGAAATCTTTTGTTCCAGAATCAAAAGAAGCCCTTCCTGCCTCCTCCTTGGGATCTGATGCTTTAGAAACTGGTTGCTCAGATACCAAACAAATGTTGTGTAGACTCCCTGTTAAAACAAAAGCACCGAAACTTATGCAACCAAATCCCTGCTTAGGACTGTGACCTTACCAGGCCCTATTCATTAATTAGGCTACACTGAAGCTCTACTCAAATCTAAGCTGGACACTGGTGCAGCTGACTCTGTAGGAGACACCCTTCCCGATGGGACACATACCAAACATGCTGTTTTAACGCCATGTTAACCACAAGTGGCCTTGATGACGTAGGCATTAAATATAGTGTGGCAGGAAGACGTGTCCTACTTCTCTCTGTTAGCTGGTGCCTGTGAAGACGAAGCCCAGCTTGGCTATCTGAGCTGATGACTTTTAGCACAGCTGGCAAAAGGGCTGCAAGCACTGTGATAGCAAGTCTCGAGCTCAGAGCCTGTGGAGAATCTGTATTCTTTGTGGTATCAAAACACGAAACTGCAGCACAATGATCAGGGCATTTTTGTCTGTCTTCCTTGTTCCCCCGCCTCTGCAATGTGAAAATATACTTTATTGGTTTGTTGCTCTCCTCTCTATTACTGTAGGATGTGCTTGCGCTGACCATCACGATATTCTCAAGGCCACACCCTCATTGTAAACTCCAAATTTGACCACTTGCTGAATTTCTGGTTAGCAAAGGTTACCCCACCCTGCTCACTACTCAGGTTTCTGTCTCAGCAGCTTTTGGAACCCACTCCTGAGCACAGTGAGTTTGTCAGCAGCAAATCCTCAACTTCTGTTTCTTGTTTGCCTGCCCTCCTTCGTCCACCTATAGGTAAAGACAAGTTTGCTGCTGATCATGCCTTTGGAAACCACAGAAGATACAGAGAAATACAGGAGACAGCTGGCTTTGGTGCACATCACCAGGTCATAAATCAAAGGGTTACACCACACAGCTCAGGCCTGTTGAAGACAAAGGCTGATACTAAACACGAGCATTCACAAGTGGAAGGATCACACCTCCAGGGAGAAAAATTATTGAAGCCAGCACTTAGAGCTTGACAAAACAGGATTTACTATATTAATCTATAACCATTTTCATCACATAAATCTGCCATATTGTTGTAATGTCAAATCATCTGTGGTCAAATGAATTATTTTCATCTTATGCTCTTGACATAATGATTTTGAAAATAAAACCAACCAAACCTTCACTTTATGCTACAGCTATTACAGGTGATGTTACACGTATTGCTAGCCGGCTGGTTGCTTTCGTGCCTGCTCTACAATAGAGAGCACCATTTTCACACAGGCCATCAACCAGCCCTCCGCGTTCTCACATAAAAACCAAAATAGCTGGAGAACTGATTTGCAGAACTGAGGAGTCTCCACAGCACCACATTACATCAATGGAAGATGCACATGTTCTGCACCTTCAAACGCCCTGACTTTCTGCTAATGCCATTCAGATCTACCACACGGAAGAGAAAAGAAGAGTACTTCAAGAATTGAAAACAAGGTGATATCACCTACATAAGAGCATCAAGCAAAGCAATAAAACATTACATGGCTCTGATAGATGTTCTTATCCCTTTATATCATTACAAGGATTATTCCATTTGTCCAGTATTAAATTCCTCATAGAATGGGACTGCCTCCACTTCCTGACAACAGCACAACCTAATAAGCCTTATTGTGAGGAAATGTTTCCTGCCATCAAGCTTGATTATCTTTTCTTCATTCTTCTTCCACAGGTCAGAATTATTCTCCTCAGCATCCCCTGAAATCATGATCTCTCCCCTATTCACTCTAGCAACTATAGACTAAGGCAGGTATTCTTTAAAAGGCTGACTTTTATTTCTGCCCCTCACAATTAATTATCTCTGCTCAGTTTATTAATACTGATTTTCTTAGAACCTCTTTTCTGAAATTCAGGTGCTTCTAGCTGTTTGTAGTAACCCAGATGCGAACACACCAATATCAGAGGGAGACAAAACTATGTTAGCACTCTGCAATGCAAAAGAACTTCACCCTGAACCAGGACCAACCCTGCAAATATTACACAAAACTTACTGTACAGGTCCCCCCTGTGACTTGACTATCTTTGGAAAAGAAATGCTCCTGTTTCCCAAGCAGTGGCACAGAATGGCTTCCAGAGATAATCCTTACTTTTTTGGACCACAGCAGAGACACTGGGATAAAGAGAGGGAAAAAAAAAAAAAAAAAAAAAGATGGTTCCTTCTCCAACTGTCATCCATGTTAAAACTTTATGAGTCCCTGCTGAGGAAGAAAGACACTCAGTGCCTGGGTATCACTTCATGCAAAGTGGATGCGGTTATTTTGCAAAGTAACTGCCTGGGATGGCTTCCAAAAACATCCCTCACTTGCCTGAACAGAAGCAGAGCTGCCTCTAGAGATGTCACATGGTGAAGCCTTAGATCCCACCAGTAATATTACTGAAGCAATATCCAGATCCACTGTACTGAAAGCTTTGCCATGTACTTACACAGGACTAAATACAAAAGACAAGTTGTCCAATATTCCCTATTTGCCTGGCTGTATTTTTACAAACCAATTTTTCAAAATTATAAACTTTTTTTTTTTTGGTCATCACAGTATGATTATAACTGTTACCAGTATTTGTTGAGCTTAACATGACAACCGAACTCAGTGACTGTAAATCCGCTATTGGGAGAACAGCTAAATATAAGCCGAGAGATTAATGCTACTAATGCTAATAAACAAAAATAAACCAATTTTCAGTAATTGCCAGATTATTTATTCCTTTTGGGAAAGCAATAATATGTACACATTTCTATGGCAGCAGCGATTCTCAAACGATGCTCTGTCAGGTACTGACAAGTGGACTGCATTTGGTTTACAGAAGTGTACAGCTTCTGCTGTGCATTTTATTAAAAGCTTGATGGAAAAAGCATGGGAGAATCTGCAAAGGTACACAGAGACAGATCTAATTGTTGGGTCCATTAGACACTGGATTTCAAAAATACCCAGCTCAAGCTGAATCACTGTGACCCAGTATGGTCCTCAAAAAAACGTGGATGGTCGATACAAGAGCTGTGCTACTCTCCACAAAAACTTTCTATTTGAAAACTGTACGACATTTGGTGAAATTCAGCACGAGGACAGCATGAAAGAAATCTCATTTATAAAAACTGATCAAGGATGTGGTTTATGTCTGTGCTACGCTGACATGTTCCACCTTTGGCTGACTTCAGGAACTATAGCAGGGAACCCTAGACCTAAAGCAAGAGGCAGACCTAAGAAAGCACACGTTCGCCGAGATCTGCAAAAGATTCCTATTAACCACCACAGAAGGTGGCAAAACTCACCAGGCAGGGAATCATATGTAGGCCATAACCCTGTCCATGCTGCTCAGAGCAAACGTGCTACGGGAGACACTGAAGTCAAGCTCCTAGCAGCACAGTTCTGCAGAGACGATATTTTCCTTTGGGTCTCCGAACCTGACAGTAAGATAAGTGCCAACCTGCTCCTAAAACTGGTTTTGAAACATCACTGGATGTCTGATTGTGAAACTTAGGGATGGAATTAAGCGTGGCCTTTTAAGCGAAAGCTGAGCTCACCTTGCTCAGTATGCTTTGAAAACTCCTCTGGCAAGATAACGGCATCTCTTGCCCATTTAAAAAAAACCCAACCAACCAAGCACCCATCTGCCACCTTCCATCTCGAAAGTCTTCTATTAAAATCAGGCTTACGAAGTTAGCACACTGCATGCAGCTAACAATAGTGCTTTGTACCAGGTTTTTCACCATGGACAAGGTTTAAGGCAAGGCAGAAATCCTTAACTTCAGTTGTAATGAAATACCAAAATAGGAAGAGCTGCTTTGCTACCTCCCTAGACCCCAGCTCCTGCCCTAGAGCAATGAGAAGTGAAAAGATGGGGAGGAAGGAAAGATGGTGACATACAAAACGCTCAGAACTGCCTCTATGCCATCCTGTGTTTCCCTCCCAGGGATGCTCTATATGGGCCCCATTTAATAATGTAGTTGTGCATGGAAGGGCAGGAGAAAGATCTTTGCACTAAGCAAACAGTATGAAAATAAGTCAGCAGGCCTTAAAAGCAACAGAGTTCAGCACAAACACTTATTTCAGATTTTTTGTTGTTATTTTAAACACATACCCCATGCTGATAACATTTTAAATTACCAGCTAATTAGAGCCTAAGCCTGATAGATCTCCTACACAAGTACCTATGGCATCAATGTTAATATTTAAGAAGGTCAGCATTATTATTACAGTAATTACAAAGGGAGTTAACAGTGCTAAACCTGGTATTTCCAAGTGCTCCACATTCTCCTTAACTTTAAATGACTGGCTTTCACCACAGCACCACGGAATGAAGTGCAGCTCCACCGCTTCACACGTTTGTTATTCCCAGTTTGGAGCGTTGGGTGCAGCTCACGGAGTGAACAGACTCCAGCCCATCTGTTGAAGCAGAGAACGGATTTAGCAAGACAAGCGTGGGAGCTGAGCAAGTAAAAATCTCAGTCATCCTAGCAATTACCCTACTTACTTTGCACTTCTTGTGATCAGCTGGCTGGTCTGTTCCTGCAACAACCAGGGATTGTGGGGTTTCTTGCTGGCAGTTGCATTTTTCCCCCCTGCAGCTCAAGCAAATTCATTCTTTTTTTGTACATCCCCCTGCTGCGTAGCCAGGCACGTGTGCCAGGCAGGCTGGTGGGGGCTGCCCTGGATCTTTCCTCTCAGTCTTTTCTATTTGTTCTGGGAGAGGTCTGTTTAGCTTGATCTTTCACCCAACCCAAGAAAGTTTTGCTAAAATCATCCAGCCCATGATTAGGCAAAATACAGCAGTGTCACAACTTCAGCAAGAAGTCCTTTATTGAGTATTCTCATTTCATGCTTTAGCAGACATAACATCTATGCCATTTCTCCGTCCTATATTCAAGGGACCTATGCACTCTGTAACAGAGAGTTCCTGGCTCCCAGCTCCATGGCTAACAGAAAAACTTCGACAGACCTACTCAAATAGATTTTCATCAGAAAAATACCACACGAATCATAATGGTAATTTCACCTAGCTTCCACTACAGTACCAGCAACAGCATTATCTACAACATTTCCTGCACCGAACCCAAAAAAATCCACTTCCTATCTTTATTTCAAGTGATGAGAAATCCACACCTATTTATCTGATAAACCTAGACATTGCTGTTCAGCAGACTAGGGGGATATTTTCATTTATCCAGGTATTGTAATCTTTATCAGCGGAGCTCTGACTGTAGTAATTCACAAAATATAATGACTGTAACTCAACTTTCACTTCCCAGTAATTAAAATCTAGTCCTCTATATTACAAGTTCACTTCTGCTCTGCTGATGTGAGAGTGGTTATTTTTACCTACAGTAATTCATGACCAAACTGTCAGGGTGATCTGCTTTGTTCGGCAAGGGATACATCAGCTTTCCTCACTGGCTACTTGCCACCATAATACTATTTCCAACTTGCAACTTTCACTTTCAGGAAGGCTGCAAGAGGAATAAAGCCTGCAGGTCACACTTCACAACTAGAAATCCTCAATCCAGACCTTATCTCCCTGCTCCTGACAGCAGCGATGAGATGTGGACAGGGCTGGTTAATGTAAAAACTGAAGACCACAGATTTTTCACCAAGGTAATGAGACCTCCATCTCCTCATATATGATTTATGCTTTTCTAATTGCTAATTAACAACACAGAATCATAAGCATACAGGCACTTGAATGTCAAGCTTTTACCCTCAGAACAGCGTTTACTGAGAAGTTGACTCAAGGTTACTCCTTGAAATCTATCCAGAACTCTTAGCAGAAACAACTAGCAACAGCTCACTCATTGAAGGGAGTTTTAAGAAGGAAGCAAAAAGTTAAGCCAGAACACCATGCTAGTCTGAAATAACCCACAAGTGCCTTTGAGATACTTGACAGGACTCATCTATTGAGAAGTAACGTACAGGAGTTATGGAGTTCAGATCTTCTGATGTTCACGTGTGTATGAGGAGAAAAAGGGGGGATTCTTGTCCATCACATCAAAAGACACTTTGGACAGGTACAGAGCTTGAAATAAAGGCGACTCTCTTAACCTCTGTAAATAAAGCTATGTTCAGATAATGACCCAAGTCCACAATTAAATGTTACTCACGACCATTATTTTAGTGGTGGCATTGGCTCCTAACAACAGTTCTACTACCTTACTTAAGCAATTAATGTATTTTCTTTGACATTTATTAGTGAAAGATCTCCTTTGTACCATTTAACATGATCCTATTCCTTTTTAGTGCTGCAAGACAAAGAAAACCGGGAGTTATTTATGTATCTAAGATGGTTGTTTCACACCAACTCATCACACTCACCTGAACATCCTTAAACTGTGACATAAGGATTTCTCCTGCATAACAGTAACTGGCTGGTGCTGTAAGGAGACGACCATTTCCCCGCAGGAACCAGCAGAAGCAGCCCAACCGGTTTGTCAAGATAAAAGCTATAATAATTCGTGAGGACGCTGCCACCTGAATCCGAACAGGATTCCTGTGGCTGGAAGTGAGTTTAAACGTCAGAAGCATCATTAATCACCGCTCTGCTTTCTTGTGCAGAGGGTCGAGATGCCTCAGGCTCCATCAGGAAACAGTTCTCCCCTCTGGGAAGCGAAGCCAAGGCGCTCTGGGGAAGCCCCAGCTGCACTCCCACTTACAGGCCACAAACGCAGGAAGTCTCCAAACGAGCTCAGATGTTTTCAAATGCAAGGAAGGGCGCAGTTACAGCATGTGGTGCAATCACCTATTTTCTGCTCAAATATTTTCTAGCTGTGACCACACACCCGTATTCTTTGCTGAAAGCTAAAATATTTAACATACATGCTAACCAGAACTTGCAAGGAAAGAAACTTGTTTACTTCTATTACAGCAAGACCATCTCACTATGGAGGCAATAAGATGAATATTAAAATACCAGAAATGTTTAACTGTCTTTGCTTGGGAAAGGATCATTTTGCTGGTTTGACACACCTGTCACAATTAAAAATACGTATGAAATAAACTTTACAATATTCAGGTCCTTACACTGTCATTACAATATTGTCTGGGGTAATAGCAGGGGAGAGGTTTCAGAAGCACGTCTGTCTTCTGCTTCAAGACACTTTCCAGACACAGAGAACTCTCTTGTGAATCATACAACAGATGAGTCTTACCACAGTAATTTATTTCTTAAAAATCTAGTTTATTGCACTTGTCTCAAAGCACAAAACAAAAAACCTAAATACAGAAATAAAAGTAAAAAAACCCATCCTAAATTCATTAAAACTACCCTAAAAAGTAGTCTGGTAATAGCTCTTGACACCAATTTAATATTAACCACCACAGCGAGGTACAGTATTATACAGTAAATAAACAACTAGCAAGCTCAAGCCATTACTAAGATGACTTTGAAAAACGTAATACAAAAGTGTCACTATTAAATAATGCCATTGTACTTGAGTATCTGGTGCTTGGCAGGGCACACTTGCGTCCCCTCTCCAAAGTGACTGACTCAGGAGCTGCCACAAGATACTTTTAAGCTGAATTTCAGCTTCTTTGGGGTCCTCAAGATACCAAACTATGCTTGCAGAAAACAGACTGGGTTACTTCACAAGTTGATTCCATCACAATCCACTGCCAGACAGGCTAAAAACACCCTCTGGGGCAATCTCCATATACGGATGAGATAGCAATGAAGCAAACATATCATCTGTAAAAGGGAAACAAATCTGTCCTCCCTGTAAGACTGAAAGATCAGACTGAGAACTGACAGCCAGTATCACAAGTGCTACTAAAAAAAGTGACATAACTTGGTTCTCTCTCCAGCAATTCACGTTCTCACCTTGCACCATGTTTGTTCCAAGCTTAGTGCAGTACACGCATGAACTATTCTGAAAGAGAACACAGGTTAAAAAGAAAATACATCCTTTTCCGTATGTATTAAGTTCTCAGAATGGAAACATCCCCGCTTTTCAACTCGTGGCCTTTTCCGAAGCTGGCTCTTCTACAGTATTGGTTAGCAGCTGCTTAAAACATTCTGACGATTTATAAGCTTAGAATGAACACAAAATAACTCCTCCGCCTACATACTGAACTCAGGTTCTTTCATCTATAGTTCTATTGCTTACAAAAAGATGAGGTATCTGTCAAAGAAGATTTAGTTTAAAGAAAAATAAACTGCAATGATTAACTTAGGTTACTTCCCCGTTCATCACATACCTCTGCTGCAACATCTGTTAAGCATAAGACACTTCAAAATTTAGCTAACATAGCTAAAAGTCAGAATATTGTTAAGTATTTTCTCACAATATCACAATTTTTAATGGGATATATAGGTAATTCTATCGATTACCATTTTTCTTTTTAATACATCTAGGTTAGGCACTCAAAACAATTTGAGTCCAAATGTTAAAGCACTGGCTGGAGGCACAAATACAGCACAACAGGAATCATAAAGCTGCCTTGTACATTCCTGCTTTATACTACAAACCCAACATGCAACTCCTCTCTATTCAAAAGTGGGACTTACCCCCCACCCCGAATCTGTCAGCTCCCTGATGGCTGTGTGAAATGGGCAAAAGTCCCCCTGATACTAGGTGTAATCCAAACTTCTCCCTTGTGAATGAAGCCAAATTATGAACAAATTTCTAGAAATGGAAGGTTTGTATAAGCCTTGCAGATATTTATGTGGAAATGTATGAAACTAAGTTAATTTCAACACCAACGCTGTGTAATCACAATGTTCTGAGATGTTATTAAGAAATATTTTGCCACATTTTCTTCCATCCTGCAAGGGAAAATAATTCTGAACATATGTACAATAGTTGGAGAGCGTTCCCATCAGTTTGGAGTTCCAAGTACAAGAACAAATTAGGAAATTCTTAATGCTTCTGCTGTAGACAAATATTTAATGCAACAGAATTCCTTCTCAAAGTAAGTACACATGTATTAGTGTGCATGCTCTTGTGAAGTAGTCACTTCCATTGCTAGTAAGATTAAATTAAGAGTTATATTTCCAAAGGAGATTCTACAGTAGTACGGTATAACAACTGCAGTATGCCACACCTAAAGAGTCTCCCAAAAGATAGTGGAACAAACATCAGAACTCACAGCTTGGGGGTTATTTAACAGGTCAGTTTTTCAATACAAAAGTGCTAATATCACAGGTCCAATACAAGTGGCTTTTAGATCCAACATTCTGTACATACATTACAAAAACTCTGTCCTCCTGTTTGGTTTTTTTTTTTCACTACTTCACAAGCTTGAGAGACTTCATATCACTTCCCATTCATCTTCAAAATCATCAGGGTGAAGAACAGAAGTGTCATTACTTTTCTGCAAATTATGGGAGTGGCTAAAGGTCTTAGTGAGGCGCTGGAGAAGGGATCCTGAAGTACTGATCGCCCACAGTTCATCTAAAGGAGTCACTGCAAAGCACAAATTATCCATCTTTTAATTAAGGTATCAGGTTCCAACTACAAACATTAAATAAATAACACTTAGATCTATTTTTCTAGTTATACGCAAGAGACGGTGTTTACCAATGTGACAAGAGCACCCTTGGTGATAATCTCAGAGTCAAGAAAGCATTTAGGGAATGCAGCTCTCCCCGCATATGGTCAGCTTGAGCACCATCAGGCAGAAGTCAAAGCAGACCTCGCAGTCTTTTGGGCTGCCACGCGGAGCCAACTTGCCTGTTAAACGCGAGACATTCCCAGGAATCTTCTTCCAGTAGTCTCCTGCTGGATTCTTGTCGGTAATGCCGTATCGACGAGCTACATCTCCGTTTGGACAGCGTGCCCAAACGGTCCTGGTACTTATAGCCAGCTGGCAAGCTTGCAAACCTAAACATATAATTAGGGATGAAGAGGAACCGATCACAAGCTTTCTCATATACTAAATATACTCGCAGAGAAGTGTATTAAGAGAAGATGGCATTACTGTAAGAGTTTTTGTATCTTCTTACAGTAACACTAGAGAAGAACTCTCCATTACAAAAGGCACAAAGAAATACCTCGCCTTCTGTGAGTCTTTCTAAGAAAGGACTGGCAAGAAGACAATTTAGGACTACGTATTTCCCTACACTGACTTTAGGGGAGCTGAACAGAGGAGGTGCTATTCACATCCGAGCTTCTGGGCCTGTGTAAGGAGAACTTCAGAAAGCAGGCCACTTGCAGCACACGAAGCACTGGCAAACAAAAAAAAAGCTTTTTAATTGCAGACTTGATACTCACAGCATCTATTGATCACAAGGATATCACGCTGTGGATACGTTTTGTTATGTGGCCACAGCCACAAGCAACAACCAATTCGAGCACCTTCATAACACGCTTTTGGGGCATCCACCATATTTTACTACCACGTGGGGAATAATCCAACAGTTATAACTTTAGTTTGGCTAAAAATGGTTAACATCATAGACAATTTTTTCCTCTTCACAAGAAAACAAGTACTCCACAACTAAGTGCTACATATTTATGCAGAGAATAATTTGTTTTAAAAAGCAGACACCATCAATGCAGTTATTTAGAAAGAAATAACTAAAATTTAGTTTCATTTACATGCAAGGCAAAAATGTCATTACCTAATCTAGAATGCACCCAGCACGCAGGATTAACAGGAAGATGCGCAAAGTAGCATCAGGTCTTTGTTAGCAAAATCTAGATAGGAACCCCATGCCATATCACATTTAAATACAAAACTTCACACAGCACAGTAGTCTCCTATCGCCCAGGAATGCTGTTTTAGTTCTAACTGAAAGGGAAATGGACTGCTTATTTGGTGGCAGCAGCCTGAAACAATGCACAACAGAAATTAATAAAAAAAATAAATCAGATTTCTCGTTAGTTAACTACTTCCTGTTCTTAAGTAAAACTGAGATCCTCTTTAAAAGAAACCCCTTATCAAATACTTTACTGTGTTCCTATAAAGGAGCACACTTGATAGCTAAGAAAACTCTGATTTAAGCATTACTATCCAATTAAAAAGCAACAGAAAACCAAACCAAACCAAACAAGCCACTAAGAAAATGACAGAAAAAACAAGGAACCGATGCATTGATTTTTACCTGGTACATGCTCCCAGTCAGTGCCTACAGGCATTTCATCTGTAATTCCAACTCGTACATGGACATTCCATTTGCTATCAATTGCCCACAACATCTGATCATTTGGACTTGAATGAATGCTGACCAAGTTGATTCCTACTGGCTATAAAAATTAAGCACAGTATTTAAAATTTGTACTACCTTTGTACTATTGTATCACTTGTTCTTCACAGAAGTAGGCAAGAAAAGCAAAACATTTACCAGATACTAAAGACAGGAAGAAGTGTAATTGACATTTCTCATTGTGTGCAAAATCACCAATTTTCTGACAACTCAATCCCTTCTTATATGTATAAAAGAAACATGAATGAATGCCACCCAAAGTTACTGATAGACAGACATAGTCAGTGTTCAGTATCTGAGCCTAATAATATTCTTTGCCTAACTACTGTCATTCCAATCAGGCACAGTTTTAATCGCAAGCTGAAGAGGGAACTCTTCCACTGAAATGCATGAAGTGTAGTATTTTCCTCTTGCCTTCTTGACAGTTTTCCTAACATAATATTAGGAAGAATTTCTTTACTGGAGGGGTTGTCAGGCATTGGAGCCGCCTGCCCAGGGAGGTGCCTGAGCCACCATGCCTGGAGGTGTGTAAGAGATGGTTAGATGATGTGCTGAGAGATATGGTTTAGTGGTGTTGACAGGGCTAGGAGAAGCTGGACTTGATGATCTTGAAGGTCTCTTCCAACCAAAACTGTTCTATGATTCTATGATTCTATAACTAACCGCACTTTGTTCCTAAACATATACAAGCAGGACATTTTTATAGTCTGAACGTCTCTTCTGTGCAATGAAATGGTGATGTGCTGCCTTGGCTGTACTCCATCCTACAGGAACGCGACCGTGGACCTCACCGCAGCCCACTGTGGCACTGGAGTGGCCACACCTGCAGGAGAGCATCCACACCCCTACCTGCGGGCAAACCCAAGTGAAACACATTTCCCCTTCTGCTCCCTGGAAACTCCTCTATCTGCTTCTATGGAAATTTACCTTAACCACTGTTTAAAATCAGTGTTACCAACCGCAGCATTTCACGAACCTCATAAAGATGTGATTTTGTAGCAAAATACATCAATCAACAGGTTTATGCAATGCAAATATCTGGCAAAACATACACTTTAAATAAAATGTAAGTAAAAATATGGAAAAAAGCTTTTCCTCCACATCAGCCTGAACAAGCCACTGAAGAAGACAGTAAGATGCCCTAAAATACATCATCACCTCATGAAGCAGCAGTGCATTTCTTGCTTCAGCCTCATAAGCATAAGCTGAATTTCCAGGGTGATAAACAGAAGAGCAAGCAGCTCTTTGCCTGTGTAAGTCTAGGAACACAGAAAGCATAAATGTCCCAGCCAGGCCTTCTGTGCACGTAACAGTTACCTGCTTTGGTTCTGCTTTTAAAATTCTGGTGCTAACACGTGTCTGACCCAGCTATAACCAAGTTCAACTTGCAACACCAGATCAACCCTGTCTACTCAGACTGCAAGGCCTTTGACAGAGTATCTGCTTATGTTTGTGCTCTCTTCAGGCACCTGCTCGTCATTAGAAATTTGAGGCTGGTAGAGGATTTTTGATAAAGTGTTTTTTTCCTCTGGTAAATTCACAATGGTTGCAATTTGAAAACTTGCAGGACGACACTAACGGTTTTCAAGAGTATTGACTACATAGAACACGTAACTGCCTAGCTACTTTCAAATTGATATTCAACTACTGTATTGCAGAAAGAACCTATTTCTAACCTATTAAAATCTGTATAATAGATCTCTACAGCTGCAGTGAAAGATTAAATAGAGTTCTCTCATAGCAGTAAAGAGAGGTATCTGTGCAAATTTATAAGTCTGTTGATAAGCATCAAAATTAATAAATTATTTCAGCGTAGCCTCTTCTCAGCTGGTTTAACTTCCAATAACATTCAGGAGATTTCTATACCTTGACTGCAAAATACATGACATAATTTACTGAAGAGTTTGGAATTTTGAAGTCTCTCAGCCTTCCTCCTCAGATGCCAACAGACTAAACTCCGTTTATAGACTCCAGCGTAAGAACTTCATTTAAACAATAGTATCAAGCAAAATCCAAATTAAAAATTAATGCCTTTCCCCATGCCCCCACCCCATGACTCAGAAGTTTCATCTTATTTCAACTACTTCAGTCATAGACGAACTCAAACTCCAACGGTTCAACTTCCTTGTCAAGACAGAAAGGACAAACACACACGCACAGAAAAGGTATCATCTGAACGCTTTCCATGTAATTTCTCAAGAGCACAGAGCCCATGTATCAGCAGACCTCCACTATCTCTGTTCTGCTGCAAGTAGTCAGGATGAGGAACACTAAACTTAACATGACAGCAGCATAAGTATCCTCCTCACCTTCAAAAGACAAATCAGAAGCACCTCCAGGCGGTCCAGGCTGTAAGACGGGTCAGATCAGCGATGCCTCTCGCACTGTTGAGCATTATCTGTGTATCAGACTAATCTGACTATTTTCACGGCTAACAGACATCCAGACCCCATTAGCTAGTGCAACAAACAACAAATGCAACTTAGACACATCCTCCCCTAATACAGGCCTAATTATTTGCATATTGAGTTCCATTTGAATGAAGGTTGTAAAGCACTTTGAGCATTACAGATATCAAGAAGGTATGAGCAACACACGAGCAGTGTTGACCAGAACTTTTTGCACTCAGGCTTTTGAGGAGAACAGCTTGCTAAAATAAGTTCCCCCTTTTTCTCTGCAGAAAAGTTCAAGGCAATATATTAAGAGCAAGAAAGCCGAATCTATGTTTAGTCTCCCTGGAAGCCAGGCGTCCTTCAGTAATGCTGCCACTGAATTGTCAGAAAAATAGTATTATTTATTGGCTGAAAAACTCGAGCACTATTTTCCTCAGAAGCCTTAAGAACAACAACACAGCCCTTTCCCCCAGTTTCTGCCTTTAGTGAATAAACAGATGAGGGCCTTAGTTGGATATCTCCAGATTACGGCTAGCTCAAATCAGAAGCTCAAATCGGAAAGAAAAGACAAAGTCAAGCAGTCAATCCTTGACCTCTCTCTTGTTGACTCTTAATTTTTTTTATTCCAAGGATTTTTCTTGTAGAAACACGGGAAAGACTACAACATATGGCATTAAATCCTAGAAAAGGTCATGCCAAATCCATGAGACTATTTGATACGATAGAGCTATGCAGAACCATAAAATAACTTGCTAAATATTTAGTACAACTGTTCCCTACAAGCAAGTACAAAAAGAATAATTAAAATTTAATGCAGTCACTTTAAAGACCATGGAAACTAAGGGTCTACTCAAGTTTGCCCAAGTGTCTTCTGGCCACACTGTCTTATACCTAAACTTACAAACTGTAGTGTACGAGATTATGAACTGTAATTACCACTACAAGTATTTCTGAATGCCTAGGACAAGAACAACTAAGTTTTTGCAGAAAGGTATGCTAAATAAACACTATGTGCAACAACCTCCCATGAAACAGAACATGATTTAGCACAAGGTAATTAAAACCTTGTGTAAGCAAAGCTCTAAGTAACCAAGACATTTTTTGTTTTGTTTTGTTTTTTAAAATACACCTTTAACGAGCATCAGTAAAACACTCTCTCACACAGGGTGTGCCAGTAAAGTGTACCTCTCTGGTTTTTGAAACTTAGATACCTTACCAAGGAAGGTCAAGCATTTTTCTATAGAAACACCCATGGCATTTTTAACTTCAGCGTCAGCTCTGTTTTACTCTGACAGTTTTAAACAGTTATTAAAATGTTGCTTTTTATTGCCATTTTGCTTTTTTCTCTCTAACACATCTGTGACAAAAAGGCCGCACAGCTTTGACAGCCACAGAAACTCCCGTTTCGTTACTGCACTGCTTTAGGAACAAATGCACAGAACCTTTATGTGCTACTATCCATTTAAGTAATCAGATGGTAAAAAAACCCCACAACCCAAAACTCCTGTAAAAGAAAACCCCACGAACTCAGGGAAGGGGTAAAAATAACATAAAATAAAAATAAAACCCAGCACATGTTGATCAATTCTGAAAAGTCACAATCTGTCAGGATCCAAAGCACATCCCCTGAGCCATGGGAACACTGGGAACGCACTCAGGATGCAACAACCGCTGCTCACCCAGCACTACTCACCCAGTGCTAAAGCTCCAGCCTAAGTACTGTCCCAGGTGAAGCGCAGCCCCTCGCTATAAGGCTGTGCAATGTGTTAAACTATCAGATAAAAACAGTAGTACTCCAGGGGTCGGGATAAGAAATGAGGTCGCTGCTTCCCAAACAGAAGATCTATTTGCTAGACTATATAGTCCCGGCCTCCTCTGCCTAATGCAGACATAGCTTTAACGGAAATGAAATGAAACAAGAAAACCCCCCAAACCTCTTGGTTTATACCACCACAAGTAATTTTTTTATGACTGTCTCTCAAAATCACTGTTCAAGGATTCTTATTTATTAAATACTTCACACTATCACTACTGCAAGCATACAAACAGTTCTACTGAAACCAAGGCACATGCCTGCTAAATCAAGACATGTATCCTTTACCCATGAATTTTCACACCATTACATTTTTATTTTTCAATAGAATAGTTCTGAAAAAAACTCTTGAAGCTCAACAGTGATAATTGCAGTTATTTTACTTACTCCACTGATTGTTAAATACATTTCTTAATCTCTCTGAAAAATAATTACACATACAACTCCATGTTAGCTAACCAAAATACGGGCACACTGGAAGAGGGAACATGTGAGGATGTTTCCAGTACAGAAAAAATGAAAATATGAACATGGAGAGTTCTCCTTCCTACAATTTTTGTTTTCAGTGCAAGCTAGTCTGGTCAAAAAGCAAATAAACTACCTCGAGATCATATTTCAAGAGGATACAGAAGGATCACCTACTCAGTTTTCTGGGTGTATCTCATTTTGTTCACTTTTTGTGATAGGAAGCTTCTGGTGCCGATAGTACTTGCTATCTACTGTGACAGGCTACACGCACACTTTTCTGAACATGGCAATAGCAACGCCTTGAAACAAATACCAGAAGGTTAAAACTCCAAAGCAGAAAAATACAGTGAAATACCGTAACAGCAGTTTTCTTAACTAGCAACAAAAAGGCAGATAATAAGCACTGAACTGAGGAATGGAATAGGCAGGAGGCAATGTTAGTAAAAATGCTGGAATTGCATTTTTTCCAGTACTTAAAGCACCTTTCATGCAACTTACTATTTCTTAGGAAAGGCATGCCTGTGAAGAAGAGTACGTATTTGAACTTAAACATGGTAGCATTCTAAATCAGCTAAACCAAATACACTGCTGTAGGAGCTTTGACCTATGCCTATTTGCAACCCACTTCGACACAGCTACTCTTACTACTACCAGAGAGATTTTCTCTATGTCACCTTGAAAAAGGGCAGTCCTCCAGGAAAATCCTCTCCCTCCACCTTCAGGTGGCCTCACACGAGTAAAGATACACAGAACAACAGACTAGCTCATTTGGTCTGTAGACAACCAGAAGACTTAGGAGTGCCCTACCTCCCCAAACTGAGCAGATTTGGTCTAATGAGGGATACACCCTCTGCATCTCATCTCATCTCATCCCATCTGCATCTCATCTTAGCACTCTGAACTCGCAGCAACTCTAAGATATCTGTGCAACAGCGAGGCAACGCAAGCTCGTCTGTGCTAGTGAAAACAATCAGACTTGAAAAAAAAGAGAGAGGTGATTGTCTGCCTGTCCTCGGCACTGGTGAGGCCACACCTTGAGTACTGTGTTCAGTTTTGGGCACCTCAATGCAAGAGAGATCTCAAGGTGCTGCAGTAAGTTCAGAGGAGGGCAACGAAGCTGGTGAAGGGCCTGGAGAATAAATCTTAAGAAGAACGACTGAAGGAGCTGGGGCTGTTTAGTTTCAAGAAGAGGAGGCTGAGGGGAGACCTCATCACTTTCTACAACTACCTGAAAGGACATTCTAGAGAGGTTGGTGCTGGTCTCTTCTCACAGGTAATTAGTGATAGGACAAGAGGGAATGGCTTCAAACCACAACAGGGCAGGTTTAGACTGGACATTAGGAAAAAATTTTTCACAGAAAGAGTAGCCAGACATTGGAGTAGGCTGCCCAGGGAGGTGGTCGAGTCACGATCCCTGGATGTGTTTAAAGGTGGTTTAGATGTGGTGTTGGGTGATATGGTTTAGGGGTGAGCTTTGTAGAGTAGGGTTAATGGTTGGACTCGATGATCCCAAAGGTCTTTTTCAACCTGAATGATTCTACGAAAAGAGTTGTGTGGATTCTGCATTAGAAAGAACAGTTTTCTATAGCCGGTATGTTCAAAATCAGCATCGCTGATTCTATGCTAGAAGTCATGAGGCATTTTCAACAACAACAAAAAACCAAACAAACCAACCCTCCCCAAATATCCAATCTCGAAGGTCACTTCAAACAAACTGTTCCTACATTTCAGCTTTGATTTTGACATCTACCAAAACAGACGCAATGGCAAAATCTGATCTTGAGGAGTGCTCACCGCTTCCTCCTGGAAGTACCACTTAACACAAAACTGGACTTAATAATAATAATGATAGAAATCTCACTGATAAATGCACAGGCTAGGCAGACAACAGAGGAAGAACGTCTCCAGTTTTGCATTAAGTGTTCTGTAAGGTAAGCAGAATTATTTAGACGCAAGAAAGGAAACAAAGATATGACAACCATATCTATAAGGTCATCACTCACCCGTATGGCACAACCAGCCTCCTTAAAGTGAACGTAGATTAAGAAAAGGAAGGTACTGAAAAGAAATGACATCCAGTGTGTAGAGATTTTGCAGAACAGACAAATTTCCTAAATTTCAAGTGATATTTTTAACTATCATGTGCTTCGTATTTTTAAAAATTTTTGAATAACAGTGAAAGCATGAACAGCCTTAATTTTTTTGAGTGTGTAAGAAAAAAATAGCCCCCTAAATCAGGAAGAAGTTCAACTATCTTCTCTTATCTATGATATCAAGCTTAAAATATAAAGAAACAATTACTAGGTTGTTTATGGGAAAAAGAGTAAATCAAAACTTTCTCTGACTTGAAATGCTAAGAGACCATTTTATGGCAAACTAAGTAAAGCAGCGCCCTTCTGCTACAACCCCAGGAACTACAAAGTATCAATGAAAGCTTTACACAGTAACCAAAGAACAAACATTTCCTTAAATAAACCCCTTTTACTCCACGGTCTGGACAAGCTATATGGGTATCTAAACAGACCTCTCGATTTAATAAGATTGTTTTTTCAACCCTATTCTCCACAAAATTTGGTTACAAGGAGTACAAATTAAGCAAATGGACATTAATAAAAACGGTTTAATCTATTTTTAGAGTAAGGTTGATTGTTTACAAGCAACAGATGACTGCTCATTCATTACAAATACTTGTCCTGATCTTTGTTTCCTTTAATCCTCTTAAATAAAGTGCTCCTTATCTGACAGATCCCTCAATGTAAATCTGAGAAGGTGGTTCTTAAGGTCAGTTTTTATGTCAAGTAGTGCTTGTAGGAAGTTAGCCCTTCTCAAAATTGGATTTTGTCTCCACATATTTTTCAAAAGGCGCCAAAAATCAAGGCTGAAATGTTGAAAGAACTCTCTTCAAACAAGCATTCAACTTCTGGCAATCTTTTAAAGTAATTTGATGATTTTTAACTTTTTATCAACTTCTACTTCATAATCGCCCAGATTAGACTTATTTGCTATACTGAGTTAGTACTTCATTTGAATTATTATTCCTTCAGACCAGAAATCTGAAAAGCATTAAATATTTGTAAATATACATGCACATGTATATAGAAACATACTCTACAGTTTCCACGTAAATAATAGTTGCATTTCCTGCTCATTAAAAAAAAAAATTTAATATATACCAAGGTATGCTATGGCAGATAATAGTTTTATCCTGTATATTAACAATAGGATGGAAAACATTTTCTATTTCCTAAACTAAAATAATTTTATCAGAATTTTGATCAGATTGTCGATGTCCTTAAAGCAGCTTCCAAAAAGCCGCTTAACTACATAAATATTTTGACTTCTAAGACTGCAGAACAGAATGGATGAGCCACAGAAAACAACTACATATAAACTACTACTGCTCAAGATACTGTAACGATGTTATCAACCACTTCTGAAGTGTTGGATAAAATCGAGACAGAGGGCACAGACCATAAAACGTTAGTTGCCATCTTAAGAGATACTGCAGTAGGGAGTTACTAAGGGAAGAGTAAAAAACAAGAATGGTTTTAGTCTACACTACAAAAATAAAATACAGCATCATAGAGCAAAGATCGAACTTAAACTGTATTCATTGATTTTACCATGAGTAAAATCTCATCACAACTATTGTCTCCGAATACCTTTCTGAAGTTGTGCAAAGATGGAAGCTGCGCAATTAGAGCACTCCTTTAATGAGAAGTGATACCATAAAAGCAGAGTCTGTAGCTGCTCACAAGCTGCTCATGAGTCATGAGATCTGGGATATGGCAAGTCACATTTGCTCTGACATTTACTGGGGAATGAAATATCCATAGTTGGTTTTAAATTACGTTATTTGAGAATGCTCCTGTACTTAAAGCAAGTGAAAGGCAATTTTGATTTCCTTCTTCAAGCAGAAAGTCACTGAATTGTTCACAAATGTTTCTTACAGTATTTCTCTTGTCCTGAAGATACACAGCATGAACTTTGTCAAAGTCGATTAAGGACAGTAACGTGCTGCTAATAATGCAAATATTGTTCACAGAATAGTCCAGCTTTCAGCCATCACATTGCATTTGTTATCTAAGCACTAAGTCGCATTTGAAAATCATTCTGAAGTTCACGTTTTCTTATTTTGCATTAAGGCTTTGTAAAAGCATGACGGGCTGCGCCTTCAGTACTTTAATGACTTGCCTTAACATGCTGGAGTTGTCTCAAAACGAGCATGTAACCCACGAGTTTTCATCTTCTCTGTAAGCAATGTCTGAGTTTTTGCCCTTTCATATTGACTCATTCAATTTGCAATGTCAGGAGCTGGCAAGATAACAGGAAAGAGAACGACACTGCTCTGGGTCTCAGGAGGTTATCGTTTTTGGAAGGCACCCATCATCCAGCTTCCTTGATAAGCTAATAGGAAATAATTTGATTTTCAACCTTGTCCATTTAAAATCTTCCTACGTTAGGAAGTTACTGCTAAATAATGAGCCACAGCAAATTCCAATTTCTTGTAAACACATATGCATTGAGTAGCTTAATCTACTTCAAATGGAGGAGTAGAGAAAACTGGTGTAGAGAAAGAGCTTTTTGGGCTATTTTCCCAGATAGACAAATCTCTGGTAAGAAGATACTACACAAGTTTAATCCTCTGTCTCTTGGCAAACTCAGTTCAAGTGGAAGACATCTTGGAATGTGTTTACCCCACTTTTTAAGGAAACTGCTCTTAGGGAAGACATCATCACTTGTATCCTCACTCTCCTTTTTCCTGCTGCCCTACCCACTGTTAGCACGAAAATTTTGTCTCTTCTAGATTACACCAGAAGGACCCACTTGCAGCACCCAAAGAACGAGCAGTGTAATCTAGCCCTTGTTGCAAGTGATATCAGTACTTATTTATCAGTCTGTTCTGCTATTCTGGAAAACAAGGTACCGTTTCTCCAAGTCCGAATGATCACATTCCCAGCACAGAAGAACAAGTCTAACCAGTGCTGTGCTGACAGGATGCAAATTTGCAGTTTCATTTCCCTGTTTCCCCGCCCTTCTTTGCTCTTATATTCTGAGGACTCACAGAAGGAGCCAGTAATTAGCTGATGAGATAAGCAGACCTAAGAGCGAATTATGTAAAAACCAAATAAACCACTGCAACTCCACCACCACAGATTTACTCTTATTTCTTAATACGACCTTTCAAAAGCACCACACATTTCAAAATCCTCAAGAGGAATTCTGTAACGTTCTAAAACGTACATCAAGTATGCAAACACATCCAGTGCTACTGTGCTACATCAGCAGAGTCAGTTCAAATGATTTCATGCCAAAGAGCAAAGAATAAAATCAGTAGTCAGAGGTCAGCTCCATTACAGCAGTCCCAGCCCATGACACAGAAATTACTCTCATTTCCTAGTTTAACTCGCAAACTATTAGAGCAGAAACGAAAGCAAGCACTGAGGCTTAAGGAGAGATTAGAAAAGAAACCAGATGCCAGAGAAACATATTTTGTCCATTCTCTGCAATAAGAAATAAGTGCTCCCTGGGTATTTTAGGAGGCTTTTTTCCACTCTGATCCTCCCTGCTGGCAGGTAGAAAGGATATGAAGTTTGCCCATTCCAGGAACAAGGAGGAACTGCAATTGCACTGCACGCTTACTAACCGATGGATAAGGAAAGTCCCCAAATCCACAGCACAGCACTCTGGCAAGTATTCCAGACTCAAAAGAGCGAGGATAAAGGAAGAAGGAGGCGAGCACTTCAGCACCGTGCCACTCGAGCAGAACCTTCCCACACCCTCTGCTGTGCTCCCTTTGCCCATCCCGCCTCCAGGTCGCCACACCGCAGGTATGCAGCACGTGGGTCACGGCTGCGTTCTACTACATACCTATAAAGCTGCTGAACTGTGATAGAAAGGAAAGAAAACCCTTCTACTTTTGAGGAAAAAAAAAAGTAATAAAAAAATTATTTGCAATGTCTAGATGAATTTGGGATGATTTATGGTGCTAAGGCAGTATATTCACAGTACATTATACACTGGGATTTTTTTCTCCTTTTTTGTTTTTTTGAGAGAGAATTCAAACATGTGGGAAAAAGTTTTAAGCTACGCATTTAAAACCTGGCTTCACTGTTTTCCACGACTGTTAAAATTATTCTTTTTCAAATGCACAGAGCTAAACCACTGGCTTATGAAGAACTGTAATCATTTTACCTGTATAGGTGGCTCAATCATTATCCACGCAGGAAGCATCAAACTTGGGTTAAACGGTTGAGTTCCTACACGGAAATAAATGCCACCACTGGTGTCACAGGCCCAAACATGTTGATTTCCACAGGCCAAGCTGATCAGCTTTACAGCACCTAGTAACAAAGAGACTATTAGCAACCTGGCATTGTCCTTCCACATTCAGCTAATAATGAGAACTTTTATTTAGACTTGATTGTATTAACCTAGCTGTAAATGCAGTCACATAAAAATGATTAAAAGCTAATACAGATTCTGAGAGGAAAAAAAAAATTACTGGATACAATGAATAAAACCAACAGGTAGTGTATGTGAGATAGTTCTCTTTCAAACCTAAAAAATAAATGTTTTAGTCATAGGATACCGCAATTTCTAAAGAACACTAAGAATATGCTATTGAAATAACCAAATTCAAGCAGGGAAACATTCCGTGACAAACACTATCAATGCCTAGACAAACTTTCACATGACCTAATGTGAACTTTTCTCTGCAGCTGGTTGTGCTTGGAGGCTTTTGAAGGTGTTGATCTGTTAATACATTTAGCAAAGAACATTCCTAATGTTCCCAGCACTTAAAATTAAGTATCAGAGCATATGGATTATGCATTTCAGCATTAGCATACCTGTGTCACACCTGTAAATAAAGGAGCTGATTTTTAAACGCATTTATATTCAACAGCGTACATATTAACTGCACTTACCTCAAAAGTGCAGCAGTATTTTAACCCCATGTAAGTCTGCACAATTAAAACAAAACTGCCAAATAAGCATGGGGTTTTGCATATCCAACCAACCCATCCATCTTGCTATAAAGAGTTTGCAAAGCTAGTAAAGAAGGATACCTGATATTTTAGATTAAAAAAACCTGCTAGTTAACTGACAACTGGAACTCTTACTCTTCCACATTCATTTTAAAATAGTCATGTGATGTAATATATCTAATGTTTGAATTTTTAAAAAAATTATTTTTTTTCTCCCAGTGTTGGAACCACACAATGACAAGTAATGGAAAACATGTTCTGCAGAAAGAGGGACCCAACCAGTACAGACAGACTACAGAAGGAATGCTCTGGTCAGGCTCCAAAATAAAGACTCTAAAAATAGGCCTCGCGGGTTGATTGAACATGCCAGTGCTGCTTGGGATACCCCATTCCTGGTAACAGTTCTCTCTTCAGTGATGTGAAATCTGGCAACAAATCCTTGTAGAGTGCATCAGATACAGCATTCCCTTAAAGACAGGGTTGCAATTTTATCTTGCAGACTGCAAGTTTAAAGCATTTATTTCTGCAAAAGGCAATATTCGATGTCATTAGTCTTTGCTGGGGGGGAGGGGAGCGGGAAAGAACAACAGGACTACGCAGTTTTATCTTTTAAATATCTGTGATAGTAAATAGACCTTCTCATTAACTGAAATTATTAACTTTCTGAATCACAGAAATTTGAACTAATTCATCTCAGCCCAAAATTTTGTTTAATCGTGCAGCTTCAGGTTAAAAACAAATGACAAAATTATTCACAGAAACCTCTACTGCTTGAGATGTAAAACAACTTTCCCCTGCAGGCAGGGACTTGACATTCAGCTACGAAGTCAAAATCTTACTTGAAACCTCATTACACCTTCTAACAAAGTATGACTCAAGGTAATGGCTTTGTCACATGATGTCTCAGCTGCTGAAATGGTCTGATCCAAACAAGCATCAGAGCACTCAAACATGGAATCACATATCACCTACTCAGCACAGCCAATATTATTTATGTCTACAGTACAATTCGATATTCAAAAGTGCAGCCCTTATGTAAATGCTTTGGGGTTTCTCCCTCCTCCCACTTGTACCATAGGAGAAGGTCATGCTAACCACAGTCACCTACTGTTCAGACAAAGTAGCATGATTCAGAGGCATTGTTTATTGTGGAAACCTAAAGGTCATTCTACTGTGTTTAGAAACCTTGATACTGACAGTAGAATTCTAATCAAAGTAGTTTACTAGATACTACTCCCAGTACACAGTGTAAAGGCAAGAGGAAGACACTACTAACATAACAGGAATATTTCAACATTAGTACTGGCAATGCCAGCAGTTTCACACAGAATTCTGAACTGCATTTCACAGCAACTTGTTTTCCTCACCCTCTCCCCAAATTACAGTCTTGATGTTTCAGGAGTGAACTTGAACACACTCTTGATCAGTAGCTCTGATCAGAACAGGCGCCCACGGAGGTGGTTGAGTCACCATCCCTGGAGGTGTTTAAGAGAAGGGTAGATGTTGCACTGAAGGACATGGTTTAGTGGTGTTCACAGGGGTAGGAAAAGGTTGGACTCTATGACCTTGAAGGTCTCTTCCAGCCAAAACTGTTCTATGATTCTCCAATTTCCTCTACCCCACCAGAGCAAAGAAAGGCTCTTACAATCATGAAGATGCACTATCTTGTCAGCAGTGATCTACCATATGCACGCACTTGGAGGAAGAACGCCTAAAGCATTTTCACACTTAAGTATTAATCCACAGTGACAGGAAGAGTGGAGTGTCTGAAGTATTTCCTCACCCCAGATTTCTGCAATACCACCACCATGTGCCACAAAGCTCACAGGAACAGCTGACTGTAAAGGTTGGGCTTCTGAACTGCTGAAAGCTCACAAGCCAGATAATACAGTCAGCTAGCACCAATTACCCTGATTTCCTTCTCTAATGCTTTGAGGTTTTCAGGAAATAGCAGGAAACTATTTATTATTTCAGTTAAAAAGTATCTAAAATGCTGGAAAACAATAGTATCATGAGAAAAGTTTCAAACTCTACTAAGCAGCATGAGGAAGAGAGTGTAGACAAACCTATCCTGTAGGTCAGTGAAGGTAAAAGGCATCAAGCAGTGCCTAAACTACGGTATAATTAGCAATTTGTAACCAATTCATCAGGTCTAGAAAAACTGATATAACTGTCCAATTAAATTTAAAAGACACATTTTAAAAGATTTTCCATGAAGTATTACAAACCGTATGCTAAAATTGTACATGAGGCTTAAAGTCTGACAGCTGTGTCTGCCTTTCCTTAACCTTGAAGTATAAATTGCTTGTCTGTTCTCAGACAAGTCATGAACATTGCCATTAAAAATGGAAAAATTGCAAAACATTTGGATTATTTTTAAAATGTTGTGGGAACAGTGCATAGGCTCCATTTCTTTTATTTTCTCTTTAAACAGGAATGCAGGTTAGCGTGAAGGTAAAAATCTAGCATGGAGACTAATAAAAGAAATAAATCTAATTGAAATATTACTGACGAAGCTGACAAGTAGACTTATTACCCCAAGGCCAAAATGCGAGGGTATTTTAAGGATTAAAACACGGTCGACCATCTTGGTCTCTCATCTAACCAAATAAAAAGAGCAGTTAACCAGTAGCATGTTCTTAACATTATGTTCGATCATTAGATTGGTATAAATTTGAACATAAGAGTGTTATCAGCTGCATCACTTACAGATGACGCGACTCTTGGACCATAATTTTTCCTTGACAGGATCCTAATGAAGCTTTGGCCACTCTGCTAAGAACACATTTAACCACAAAGTTTAGGGCCTTGGGTATGGAACTGCCCGGGACCACAAGAGTAGAGTTACTCTAGCACAAGAAGTTAAAGCTACTGACAGGCCTGCACAGCACAGTGCCAGGCTGAGTTGTCTCGGACTGACAAAACTGTAGGAAGCACATACACATATACAGTGTGTTGCAAACATTACACATGCTGCCTCCAGCAAAAGGCTAAATGAAACACTGTTTGAAAACCATAGTTGGTCCTGATGGTTTACAGCCCTCTGCTGTGAGGCCCATTATCGTAAGATACTATTTAATCCAGCAAATGCAATGCTCCATATCAGCAAATCTTGGAAGGAAAATACTGGCTGGCCGCAAAGAAAGTTGAGATAAACTTCAAAAAAAAGTCATACCCAGTTGAGAGAGATCCAGTTTTGTCCAGTGCATCCCCGTTGGACAGCTGGACGAAAGCGTTCTGATAAATATCCGCCCAAGACTATCCAAACCCCAAATGGCATCCTGGCAGGCAGAGTAGTGCACCATTTCAGTCTCCGGTGGCAGCTGCACCGTAGAAGGACGAAACTGAGGATTCTGATCACTGACACAAAACAGATCCTTACTGCTTTGGCACAGCCACAGAAAGCTTCCTACGGAAGAGACATTCCTATTATTAAAATCACCCCTAATCCACTCTGAGAAAAGTTTACACATCTGCTTCTTTTGAAAAGTTGATCAGTAGACTGGAAGACAAAACTAAAGCTTCTTGGCTATATCCATAGGGTAAGATTTTGAAGTGCAAATACACATCCTAAACCCTTATTTAAGCACCCAAATATACGCTTTCTCAAATCAAGTAAGTAGTAAGTGATCTTATCTGAAGAAACTGAGAGAAGACACAGTGCACTATCACTTCCTTTTATTTTTGCTCTTCCTTATCCTTGATAATTGTTTTTAGGAAACAGCATTCTTTTTCAGCTCTAAATCACACGTTTTTGCCAATAAAGCCAGTGTGCTTAGATAATGTGACGGCTAAATACTGTAACTAGCAGCTGAATTCCATAGCATGGTCATGCTTTTGCAGCAAAATTGCACATTTTATCAGTAAAAAGCTGCACTGACAGAAGTACTTGGTCAGTACAGGCATTCCAGCAAAGCATGTTCTAAGATTTCATATTACAAATTCTAGCAATCCCTGCCACGGCAATTTAGGAAGTTACTGCTCCTGAAAGACTACCCCTTTCTCTGTTGGATGCCACTCCACACCAAAGGTGCCAGAGTGAATGAAAAGTATTTTTTTTTTTAAATAATCTCCCATAGTTTTACAGACATACTTTCACCTTGCTTTAAATATTTTGGTTCCCTGAATACAGAAAAGGCACCCAAAATCTGCAGTAATTTTTGGTATTTAATTACTTACACCATCAATTCTACTCTTTTTAGCAATCAGATATTACATGCTCGCACTGCTGATTCACTAACCTTCCTTAGACGGAGCTGTGGAAGCCAATACAAAAATCCATTTTGTGGCAGAAGCAGTACCACGAGGCACAATATTATTCCAGTAAGTGCCTTGAAAGAAAAAACCAAAGTGGTATTAGCATGAAACTCAATTTCTTATTAAAACTTGTTGTTACTTAAAATGTTATAATTTTAAAGAAATTCTGCTGCAATTAGTCATTAAACACTATCCAGACAAGATTTTCTATGTAAATGGAGGGGAGGGAGAAAGCCTCCTGCTGACACACACCTATATTTATATTTATACACAGACAAAAACATAGAGAAAACTAGGAATGCAGAAAAGGAGGAAAAGGGAGATGATGTACGGTCTTCATCAGGAGACCATTTTGGTGACAAGGTTAATCAGACAATGTTCTAGGTCTGCTTTTAGTGTTTACCTCATCAAAGAAATGTACAAAATCAAAATTCTATTTTGAGAAACATAAGCAATAAAAATAAATACTCCTCTATTATCACAATAACATTCCTATTTTGCATAGTCACACAGATCACGAACCAGATGCCACCGTGCCAGATGTAACAGGTACAATAACTTAAGGTTGCCTTCTCACCCCAGAGAAGAGAAATACAGGTACAAAAACGAGTAACTTGTGCCCAGTTCACTTGCAAACAATGAATTTTACATGAAAAAATATTACCCTTTAAATGGGAAAGTACTCAAGATCAAACGTTAAAGAATAATTTAATTTTTGAACACGGAATTGTTTGTTAAAGCTGCCCTGACTCACCATGGATAATTTCTGTGGTGACAGAACTGTAGTTAGCTACATTCTCCTATTTATTTCTCTTAACTTTAAAGCACTAGAACTAAGTGCACACCAACCTACTAAGTTTCCCTTTGCCACATGGAACTCATTTTTGCCTGAAGAGATCCAGACCCCGCTGCCATTAACTCCAAGGAGGCTGGGTTGACACTGAAGCTGCTGTGACCAAAATGCCATTCGAAGTTTATCGGCCACCTTCTCCACAGGTGCCTGAGCTGCTGTGGCCACGGTGTGAGTTGCCTGGATGATCGTCTGGAACAGGCTGCACTGGTCAAACACTACATAATCAGTGATGCTTACCTGAGGGGGGGAAAAATTAACAAACAAAAAATCCAAACCTGGTTTTGACAATTAGTTAAGCTTTTGAGTGAACTGCAGAATCTTTCACCCGACGCTTTTTTCTTTTGAGTGTCTGTGTGTGTGCTTTACATACAGGACATCTACCTGGAGTTTAGAAATCTTTGAAGTGTAGGAAGGGAAAAATAAAACTAGCACATTTTGAATAAATAAGAGTCATAATAATGAGTCAGAATCAATATTAAACATCAGTTTACAACTCCCTCCTACTCAACAATCCACTTTGAATTCTGCATTTTAAGAAAGCCCTTTGTTTCAGGATGACATCTCTTATCACCCTCTAAAACCATGTTGAACTCTACAAACTAGGAGACGAATTTTCAATTTTCCAAAGGAAGAGAGAAACTTGCATAGTGCAGCAACTTAAACCACATTGCAAAAACTTGCATGTAATACCCCTTTACAACCACCTCAAGCATTTTAATTCATAAGGCAGGATGAGATCTAAATAATCAATTGCCCAGGTTCTGTCATGGACAACTAGGCTGGACACACTCTGGGATACTCCTGGAAAGAGAGGAGATGCTTATGAGCACAAAAAGAAGAGCAGTTTGCCAATAACCTCAAAGTGAAGCTCTTCACGATGCCCATGTGCAGGAAAAGATTACATATGCACAAAAACTGAACTTAGGTAGACATGCAGACAAAAAAAAATTCAGTATAACTGTTTTTGTACTCTCTCTTCCCTCACTATTATTTCTGAAGAACATAATAAAAGCTGGGGAAAACAAAGAGTTGGGAATTCTAAATCAATACCAGGGAGTACTTGCAGTAACCGTGTTGTTTTTACCCACATGATCTTCAACTGAAGTAAATATCCCCACATGGTTTGGAGAAACCTCAGCTGAATGGAAAAAATGTGTAATTTTTTGTGTTAGGTTCCTTATTATTTATTTCATCGAGCTAAGGAAAAGGAGGGGTACAGGAAGACAAAAGAAGAGGTTGAATTCAGCAGCCAGACTTGAATGCTCAGCCTAAAGAGCACATCCTACTGCCACTCCCAAGATACCAAGCTACACGCACCTTTGATGTGACCCAGCAGAGCATTTCTCCGGTTCTCAAAAACTGCTGCGACACTCGGGTGGTTTTTCCTACCCCTCCTTTTTCATAGCAGATGTTTCAGACATCGACACACTACAGTTTTAGTACATGAATGAAGAGCGCTATAATGTATCAAACAATTAATTTAGTTCTACCTTAGAATCTCACAGGAGAACAATGCAAATATAAACACAAGGTAAAAGACTAAATTGAAAGCAAAATAAAAAAATGCCTACTTGCCACCAATGATTATCATCTCCTTGTGGTTTCTTTGAAACTATACCAGTTCTGAACCACAGGTTTCCATGGATATCCAAAGCCCATAATGTCTGCTGATCTCCAAGGGTTATGCACACTGGTTCCAAAGCTTGCATTTCACTGGAAATGCAAACAAGTAAAAGAAAATAAAATTAAAAATCTTCCTTCAAATTTATGTTTTCAGTATTTTAAGGAATCTGTTACAGTACTAACAGCAGTTCTAAATGATCCAACTCAGTGTGGCCAAGCCCAGAATTACATTTGATTTAAAATTTTCACAATTATTCAGTAATTGAAATTGTATTAGTTTGCAAAATTAAAAGCTGTTCAACAACAAAAAATGAGTCCTTCAAAGAGCACTCCAGATTTGAAACCTGGATACACAAGAATAAAACTAACCAAAACTTAAGTTGTTCAAGTAAATAAGAAAGAAAGAGTTGCATTCTTGAAGTTTTTGATTGATAAAGCAGCTTCATAAATGTATCATCTCCAACTTCCTTGACCTACTCTGAGAACAATGCTAGCTCTTCAAGGACCATAAATAGAAAGCTCAGCCTATATGGCAAAGATAAACATCAAATTTAGGACTGTAAGTTTCGCTTGTAAGTAAACAACTTTCAGGCTCAGAAAGTCAACAGTGTCAAATGATTGTATCAGACATTTAAAAAGCAGCCAACAATGCCATTTCTTTCCGAGAACCTTTCTCAACAATTTAAGACCAAATATGGATTGCTTTCTGCAATTCTAATACAAAGCCCAAGAACGTGAAGTGTACCTAAGGCGTAGGTGGAGCAGATATTTTCATTAAATGAGCTAATTAAAGTTCACACACACTTCAGATTTGAACAAGAGACTGACTATTTCCTCAGGCTTTTCAAGGGTTGAATACCAGACTGGATAGTGACACAAGTTAAATTTCACAATAGGATATTCAGCAGAAGATAAAGTCATATGATGACAAGAACTGGAATTTCTTCCCATACGTGCTTTAGGCCGATGTCACAAGAGACACTATATTCTAGATTCTCAAATCCAGCAGTAAACTAATTGCTTCTAACTTTTCCACAAACTAAGTACCATGAGTGTAAGATCAACTACGAAGCTAAATGCCAATTACCCAGAATATTTATAAAAATCTGTGACTGTGAGGTGAAAAACTTTTATCAAGCTGAGTGGATGACCAAGAAAACGCTGAGATTTAACCTCAGAAAAAATTCACTCAAATATCTGGAAAGCTCATTAAGACCAGTATGACACAGATGTAAGGAAACAGTATTTATTCAAAAACTCATACTGACTGATATTACAAAGTTGTGTTCTTACTTCCTTGAAGTGAGTTTAACTGTGTTACCGTTTCTATTTGACTGATAAGTAACAAAAAAAATTGCTGTATTCACCAGACAGAAAAACACCAGTTACTCCAAATATGTGAGGAGAACGACTAAAGACACGTTATGTATATCCAAAGCAACCACACACACATGTAACGTACACACATGAGTTCAGGCAACACTTTTGCAAACATCAGGGAGTTCCAGCACCGAAAACAACTCTTTGTGTCATTCTGGTTATGCCGCTGCCCCACCACAGGGTCATTACCTGACAATATCGCTCTTCCATTGCTCTCCTTCAGGGCAAAAGCTGCGCACTCCCTCCCGGTAGAGCAGGGCCCGCTGCTCACTCAGTGCCCACACAACATTATTTCTGGATGTAACCTGCGACAGTGGACAAGGGCAGTCAACCTTTACTGCTCGGGCACAAGGACGATCCACACTCAGGCCTGGAAATCAAAAAAGCAGGATTGCTTTACAAACTTTGGGGTTTTGCAACTAAAAAGAGACGAGATAAAGTTACTCAACAAAAGAAAACGAGGAGGGGAGTATCCTTTACGTGCTAACATTTTTTATTTGATCGCCAGTTCTTTGATCAATAGTTTAGAGAGAAAATAATAATTTCCTCTAACATAGCTCTCTTTTAAGAAATAATACACTGTATATCCTTCAACATCCCGCACAGCAGCACAAGTCCTGTAATTTCTGTTCCTCTTCTCCCTCTAGTGTCAGTATCAGGAATCTCCATTTACAAAACCTGTACTAGTTTTGGCCGCAGTCAAAGTTTAGCCCAAAACATTGCAGGGAGAGAGACAACGTGATCGGAATAGCGGCAGCGAAGCAGTTACAAAAGAGCAGGACACTGTGTGTGGTACTGAAAGGAGGAAAGAGGGTCTGGTAGATTTAGAGGCAGTTTGCACACATTTATACATATCATCTAGAGGAACATGTCTTCTTCACAGTTACACTGAAGCCTGATTTGCACGGCTACACGTGAAATTCCTCAAGAGACAGAGCCTTTGCTTAATCTTCACATGCTGCCAAAGCAATTATGAACAGACTCATCTGTATGATATTCTGAAATAACAAAAATGTTAATTTCAAAAGCTTGGAGAACATACTTTTGTTACAGAACTAAGACACGACAATGAAGGGAATGAAAATACTCTAGAGAAAACTATCACTGGTTTTCTCATATTAACATGACAGATACTCTCGGAATTTGTTTTTTTGTTTCAAAAACAAATTTAGAAACCTTAGAACAGCAGAATGTAAGCTGATGTCATCAAATCAATCTCTTACAGGGAGAAAAATATTGATTCAAACTTCCACAGAGCCCTGTGTGACCGGCCTCAGAAGTTCACTCTCTATCCCCACAACCCATGCTTGTGAGCAATATGCACATGACCTTGGGCACACCACTTAATTTCTGTGTAACTACTGAATTTAATTAAAAGACAGTAATTTAAGACTAGAGTATCTTTCTGACAATGCTGCGTATTTGAACAGTTTTCTTAATTATGAAGAATTTCTATATTCTGCTACAGCAATCTATATGAGAAATAAGGAGAGTATTAGAATTAAATGGGAGATAAATAAAAATTTTCATAGCTACTCTGAAATGTTGTCCTGCTTTAGGATGTTTTACTGCTTCCCCCTTACACAGTCTCTCTCTCAGCTCTTCAGTTATTCCTTCATCACGTTATTTGTTATTTTTCCTTACCAATTCAGCTCTCTGTGTAAAGCCTGCATGCCCAAGAGTCCTTGACACTTTTCTCCCTTACCTCTACAACTTGTAGCTCCATCCCTCATCCTAGTTCCCTGGATTTAGCCTGAACATTCTCTGCATAACATGTTCCACAACACCTGCGCTACCCCTTTCTCTGATTCCTGCCTCATTCATACCCAGTGTGAAGGCAGCTGTAAAGATTGGTGCTCCACAGCCCGTTCTATTCCTCCACTGGCTTTGCTTTCTCTATCACGCAAAATACAAACCACTTGTCTATACTTCCAAAGCACTTTATGATCTTCTGTCTCAGAACACCTTCCTTTCATTATCAAGTGGTAACTCTTACCTCCAACAGATCTGTGCTTTTCAAAATATGCAGCTTCTACTTTCCCCTATTCTGCACCCCCATACATGAATTCCTTCTGAACAGCCACACACTATCTCATCGCCTTTCAAAGTCCTTCTTCATACTTGGTTAAAATCCTTAAAGCAAGAAAATAAAACCCACTTAAAGCTCAGTTGTTTCAGTGCACCATACCATTTTCAAGGCAAGGGTATAATTCCAACATTTTCTGCAATCCTTTTCCATTTATCTGCATCCATCTCATATCCTTCCCATATCATAAATTCTCTATACTGTATGTACTCCACTTGGTACAAAAAAAAAATCCCAAACAAGTGGCCATGAACTGACTTTTCCAGTCTCCTAATTACACAGAATCTCACAGCTGTCTTCAACCATTTCTCAAGATACAAAGGTTTCCCAGCGTCCTGGCTGTGGAAAAAAGTTTAAAACAAATTGTGATCATTCCACAGACTTGAACTCTAACAATCTTAGCCCACAAAAATCCAAAGAGCCTGCAGTTAATTCAGATACCTGTTTGCAGATACAGATCTCCATTTGTTCTGATAATCCAGGCAGTGTCATCACTTAGAGCTACAAATACAGCCTGGGGCAAAGCCTCATACCAGTGGCGTTTTCCTTTTATAGTCACTTTTCCACAGGCAAATGCTTTGTTAGTCTTCTGTTCAATCTTCCAGAGAAGAGCCCCTGTAAGAGGAGAGAACACAGTACCACTTAGCAACTACTGTAACAGACACAGTCGACTTGTCCTACCCACACCTAAACTAATGTGAGGGGAAATGCAAGCCAGTAGCGTTACACAAAAATGCTTATAACTATTTTTAAAAATAAGATCAAGACAGTGGCCAACTTCTCTAGGCATTGCTGATACGCAGTTACCATTAGAGCATGTGTGATTTTTAAATGTTTCAATGCAAGTCACTTTCTCAGTTATACCGTGAAAACCAACAAGCAAAACAAATTCCGTGCCAGGGCTGAACAATATTACTATTAAGAGACCAAAGTTCTGTACTAGTTCAGTATATCTTCAGTAATAAAGGAAAAAGAGTTAAACATACTACTTTCACCTTTTAGTAGTAAATCATAACTTTTGTGGACCAGGTGGGCTATCCCACACCCCAGTGGGCAGTGCTACTGCCTGCTCGTTACAGAGCCCGTCACAAGCAGACCAAACTCAGAAATGCAACCACAGAAATCCATCTTGAGATGTTTTTCTCCCCTCACTTGAATTAGCAAAGCTATCTGAGAAGAAGAAAACCAAAAGGAATTTCAAACGTGATTGCTGACTGGCATCCCCACACTTCATACCAGAGCAGTACCTTGTCCTGGTAAGTTCCTCTGAGCAATTCCACAAAGCAGCATTTGGTTCCACTTTGATGTTTGTGGTTAACATGCTCTTGTGTTAATACACCCACAGGGAACGGTGGATGCTAGAAATGTGCATGGATTCAATGAAAAACCAGGGGAGCTCCTGGAAATGAGGGATAATAAATGCAGAGAAACAACCTTTTTCCCAGGAAATCTCTGCGCCACCAGAAATTGCAGTCCAAAACTACCCTGAGCCCATGCCCCAGCTATACGCGCTAGCCCGTTCCTTTTACTTTCCTGCGGGAATCTCTTTTTGACCACTGTCAAGGACAAGATACTGAGCTGGATGAACCTAAGATCTCACCTAGCCCAGCCACTCCTAGATTTCCCAGCTCAGCTCAGCTACAGGTCAAACAGAACACCTTTCTTCTTAAAACAGGTCAAATATTCCCCTACAGAGGGAAGACTGACAGGCAAGACAGGAGACTAAGTAGGGAGGGGAAAAAAAAAAGTTTGAGAACCTTGTATTTTCACGCTAGTCCTGGAACAATCTAGAAGGTGAAATGTGACTCAAGTTTATAACCAAAACCCATTTAATTTTAATCCAACATAATCCTCATTCTCAACCATGGAGAACAAATGCATATGGAAATGCACCAAAAATTAAAAGTGTTTTTTACTTTGGTTTACAAACAAGCAAAAAACACCAACGCACAGAAAAAACAATTCCATATTTACAACAAAAAATTTTAAATTTTTCAATCATAAGCAGTTCTGTATCAAAGCTCAAGTTTTTATAGACAAGGATGTCTTCATTCATCTCTGTCTACTGAACTGCTGTTGCTTCTGAAGTTCACTTTAAGCGGGCAGATGCATGTTGAAAACTTCCCAAAACACAATGTGAGCCTGTTAGAAAGAATGTCGCTCCAACTAGAACATGGTGTGAAGAGGTAGTGAGGACGCAGTGGTACCACCCAGTATGACTTTTAAAAAAAACAGCAAACAAAAAACCCCCCAAGACCCCCAGCCACAACTTTTAAGTGAAAGACACCCCAAACAACAGAGTTTCTGCAAGTACTGTATTAAAAAAAACCCACAATAAACAGCCTACACGGACACGACATACACACTGAACTGTATCTGCAATCTCAGAAAAATGAGAAGTTTCGCAGACTTTATAAACAATAGCCATTATCAGAAGTGCAAGAAAGCAAAGAAAGTGCGTGAGTGTCTGCAAATTTTATATTGAGGAGGCTACAGCAGAGCAGGAAGCGACTGACCTGAGGGGGAAACTGCGACCTGCTGGACCCCTTCCTCGAACTTCTGCCATCGCTGCCCGGCGGCGGGCAGAGCGCTGCAGTAGAGGCTGCCTCGGTAGTCCAGGCACCAGACGTGCTTTTCCGACACAACCAGGCTCAGGATGCCGTAACCGGGGCCAGAGTATCTCATCCAGCTCTCTGCAAACTAAAAACTGCAGAGTCAGAACAGGGTCAAGTGTTTTCAAACCACACAAGAAAATGGCTATATAAGCACAGCAGCTCTCATATTTTGGTTTTTTTTAAAACTCAATTTAAGAACCTTAAGTACCTTAATCAATGAATACATTTGCCTTGTGTAAAACTACATCTGTCCATGTTCTCTGAGATAGCGTGTACTGTAAAATATGACTACTAAACCAAAAGTTTTAGAAAAAGTCAACCAACCCTCCACACTCATCTACTTCTAAAAAGTGGAAAATCTTCTCTTATTAAAAAATACAGACTTAAAAGAAATGGCAAAAAGGAATACACAGAAACGTACAGTCTGTCTGTATTCCAGGAAATTATTTATTGTCTATAAAGCGATTAGCAAATGGAACAAGATACCGGGTGTGCAGAAACACCTGAATACCCAACTCAAACACTCTCTCTACGGTACAGGAGGCATGTACTGTAGAGGTCTGGTTTACAGACAGTTATCTTAAAATTCTCATAGCTTGCATGAGATGAATCCAAGCACTGTATACATGATCTACCAGGTAAGCATCTGTGGAGCTTTACTAAACATTCCAGAGTGTAAGAGTATCATAACCTGAAAAGAAAAGTCTTCCACACTTTGGGCTGCAGTCGTTACTAGATATAACACCATCAACCTAGAATTTAACCTCTATGAACAGATCTTTGGTTGTTCTCATTACAAGGCGATTACAGATTTAAAAAGAAAGAAAATCCCCAACCCAGAAGAACTGCATTTCCTTCTCAAGACTTCTGCTAAAACTCCCAGTGATTTTTGCAATTTTGCAGATTTTACAATTAATTTCAGTACTTCTTTTCTATAATCTATATGAGAGCTACTATTTCTGGAAATGTTCACCCACAAAATACTAATGAAGAAACGGAAAAAGGGCAACCTGTTAAATAGTACTAACTGTTGTCCATGGCACAAAGAAAGATTAATCCTTAATTCTGACTATTTACAGGTAAAATGATCCTTAATCAGGGGCCAGCCATATGAGATAATCAGCATTAACTCCCCATGAAGTCAGGTGGAGTTGGGAACAGCAGCATGCAGAATTTGGGCTACTGGTGACCCAAAAGAGGAGCAGCCTTTGAGCATGACTTGGTGTTACTGTTCAGTCTTTAATGAATGAATTTATGACAGCATTTTTGTTGAGCTGGGAGCTATGCAGTCAGTGCAGTTTCTTCACATTGTAAGCACACAGCAACCATTAGGAAGTTGGACTCATCGCATTTCATAAGAGTTAGGACACATATTGCTGTGTGGATTTATGCTTTACTTGAATCAAGTAAGAAAAAAACCCCCTGCTTTCCTAAAGAAGTAAGGCACAGTAATTACACGAATGATTCTTCTGAAATGGTGCATTTACACATTTTAACTAAATCGAAAACATATACCTGATCAGATTTTAACAGCACCATTTCATCTAGGCTTGTCTTGGCCACATCCTGGGAACCAGACCCAGCACCAACTTCAGGCATGCTTGTCTCCGAGGACGAATATGGTAACCCATGTCCATAAATATCCTCTTCATCACTTGAGGAAGATTTCTCAGTCTTACTCTCATGAGTGGCTGTTACCCATTCAGCAGTGCTAGCAATAGATTTAGCTTTGATCGCACTTTCAAAATTCCATCCAGAAATGGAACCGTTATCTGGATAAACGTCGTTAGAAATGTCAAAGTGGAGCGCAGAAGGCTCTGACAGAGCACTGTGGATGAGAGAGTGCTGCTGCTGCTCCTCCCTACCGGTTTCATCACTCTCCTTGGGTGTCAGTGATGTCTGAACACCAACTACACTGTCACATTCTAAAAGCATTTGGTCTGTAAGGTCTGGCTCTTGATTTTCAATATCCTGCAGCTTCATTTTATCTAAATTTTCATCTATTTCACACAATGTAGGAAAATCCTGTTCCTCCTCTTGGCTCAGCTTTCCGAGACAGCATTCACCGCTTGCAGAAACCACACCACCGTTCCATTCACCATCCACACTGCTCGTCAAGTCTTCTGTGAGGATTACAGGAGAGACAGATGTCAAAGTATCAATAATAGTCGAGGTACCCATGCCACTGTCACTGTTCGGAAGTTTCTGCAAATCAACCAAATCTCCATTTTCTTCATTAATTAGTACAGTTGCAGACTCAGGAGACTGTAGGACACTGAAAGTTTCTGAACCGTTATCTTCCTGCATGATTGTATGGGACTCCACACTGAACATGCTTTCCTGATCTGGAGATCCAGTACTCAAATGATCAATGCTGCCACTCATGAGGCTGGAAGTCACGGAAAAGGAGTCCGCGTTCAGGGAATGGGGACTATCACCAGAAAGCTGACGCTCATAAATTGGTGTACCTTCCAGAGAGCTGTGGTTTTTCCTGGTCCCACTTTCTGTTCCCACAAAACGAAACAAAACAAAGGTGGAGGGGAACAGTATCAATAGAATGTATTACATTTTAGTGTCAAGTAAGAAAAAAATACTTTTATCATTGGGAGAAGAATAGAGTTACATCTAAATTTCAAGATACTGATTTTTTTTCCAACTTCAACACTAAATGCTACATATAAAGTCAAAATGGACTCAACAGGAAGGCATTTTAAAGTTGTAAAGCAAATATAGTAAACAATTAAAATGTACTTGCAGTATTTTAACAAACTAAAAAGCACAGCTAAGACACTCTCAAATATTCTAAATAGGATTAATAGATATGACACAATTCCAACATAAAACAAAACAGAGTCCACTGTATGTTACTGTTAACCCACACAAATGAGACTCTTAAGCATATTTACATAAGGCAAAACAAAGTCAACGAATAAAACAAGTAAATCTAAAAAGACTTAATTTATCACTTTCAAAACAGGCTTTCATCTCAAACACCAATGGCCCATCACAACGACTCGAGTATCTCAAGGGCATGACAATATAAGCAAAGCACATCAAACACACGCTCTCTGGTGTGAAACATCAAAAGTGACGGGTTCTAATGACAAGCAGCAGCCGCGGAAGTTCTGCTAGACCTACCTTGTTTCTTCTTTTTCTTCTTTTTCACTTTAATTGGCTTTACAATGAGCTCTTGATCAAAATCTTCAGAGCTGATGGTGCTGAACCGCTGAGAAGAAAGCTGACCCTCTCTCTGAGCTTCCGAAAGCTGGTCTGCGCACATCATAAAGCTAGAGCCGCTGTCCACAGAATTTACCGAACTGCTCCTGCTTCTTGATTCACTTACTACAGAGCAGCCCCTTTTTCTTGTTTCATTGCTCAAGTCTCCCACTCTATCAAAACTTTTCTCTGGTAGCGTTGGATTTTCCAGATCATCTTTCACTAAAGAGTAAGAGTCATTTTTATCACCAGTAACCGAAGGGGAAGTAACCATTTTTTTATCTGTTTCCACTGAAGGGCTAGATGATACAGATGAAACTACTGATAATGGGGTCAGCAATTTAGGACTCGTATCTGTTAAAAGATTCGTCGATTTTGAATTCACATCTGAAACCGATCAAAAGAAAAATAAAAAATATAAATACTAGTACGTCAAGTGAACAGAAGCACAGTTCTTGAACAGTATTAAAGAAAAGAAGCTTTACCCAATGGAAAAATTTTCCACCTACCTTCGTAACATTTCAAATATATATACATGCACACACCCACACAACGTAAACTTCATGTAAATTAATCTAGGTGGGATCATTCTAGTAAAATCAATCCCTCAAAGCTCATATCCAATTTTTATTAACAAAATTCACAATTTATGTTTAATGTATGTTAAGAATGGTACAGGTCTTTAGCTTGGAAGACCTGACTGTATGATCCACTGACGTCTCACCCTGTAATTTCAACTTCTTCAGCCATTCAGTACTTTGAATAAAATCGAGAATTTACCAGACAAACCGCTGTGGTACTTAGAAGAAAATACACTTCAAGAAGGCTCCTTTCAAACTACACTTCAAAGTTAAGATTAAAACAATAAACACTTCCAAAGAACTGCTTAAATGAGCACGGCTATCGCTAGTGTGCAATGCTAAGAAAGATCTCTAGCATTCAGCAAGATTTCATAGCTTATTTACTAGTATTTTGCTAATATAAAGCTAAGATGGAGTATTTTAAATGTATAAGTAGTCCTTCTGTGAGCATAAAATGCTGAATAATAGTGTTTACAATCTTAATGATTGAGAAATCAGTCAGCACCATCATTAAGGAAGTATTACGAATGCCTTTTAGAGAGTTTTAGTAACATAGATGCCAAACTTGGATGGCAACAAATAAGAAAATCAACTCTCAAACTCTTTTCGGAATTTTAGTGAGTATCCTTTGGGGTTTTTGCCAGTTCTTTCTTTTTCATTGCTGGGAAGGCTGAGAATTCCTCTGGGCTGTGGGTGGTGACAGGTGGCACAGAATCAACATATCTCCAACCCAGACAACTGAGACTGATCAGTAAGGAGATAACCATGATCAGGCCTCCAGCACCAGGCTTCAGCATCACGGTTTAAAATAAAGGTCTCAAATGCACAGACTGGAGATGCCTGGTTAGGATAATGCTGATCCACTCTCAGAAAACAGGAATCGTAATTTATTACTTGAAGCTCCCATTCTCACTGTAGCCAAAACAGAAGCTCAGATGAACAGATAAATCAGATCACTAAATATAATCTGTAGAAACGCATAAGTGACGCTGAAGAACCTGGAAGGTTTTTGCAACAACCTGAAGGGTTTTTTTCTGTGGCAGTTGATATGTTTTGGGTTGGCGTTTCTGTTTAGTTTGGGTTTGGGGTTTACTTCAGTGTCAAAAAAATACAATAGGCACCGTGTTCCATGAGGTACATACTATAAGATTGCTAATCTATACAAACCTATTGATGACAGTCCTTCAGGCCTACTTGAAATCCTTATTATGTCTCTATCACCCTTTAAGAGAAAAATCTCATTGCTGGTACAGGACACAGACACAATATCACCATATCCTTCCAAGCCACCAATCAAAGCCTATAAAGAGTCAACACAGAAAGAATTAATTGGCATCAGATTAACAAACTGTTTGGACAAGATGGTGCTCTTAACAAAAGTGTTCACTGGAATTTAATAGGCATACATAATTACAGAATATTTATCATATGAAAAAGAAAGAAAAAAGAAACTGGAAAGTATTCTTTAATTATGATGTACCCATTTTTAGACCCATTTTAATTCCACATATCTATTCATTTTCTCTGTCCAGACTAGCAGCGACAATATACAATTTGGTGGCAGAAAAAAAGCCACAGTACAAACATTTAATACCATTTAGACAAGAAGATACTACCTTGTGTTCACTTTGATACGCAATTTTAAGACAACAAAATAGCTAACAACTCATGCAATACTTGTCTTTTTTGGCAGACACCAACAGAAATAGAAGGGAAAGAGTAAATAGTTCCAATAGGCCTAAAAATTTTGCATTGATTACTAGACTTTGGATTTATATATGTTTTGCTAAGTGTCAGGAATGATTACTATGATAACATCTGAGCTGAAAGCTTTAAATATATTTAATTTTTATAGATAATGTATCAAGCTAGTTTGTGAGTATATCATTGCAACGACAACTTGAAGAGTGACAGAATCAAGTCTTCTTTGTTACGTTTAAATACGGATTTAAATTACAGAAGTGTAAGGGATAAACCCAAAAGAGTTTCACAGCACAGCATGAACAAAATCAAGAAACAAAATATGCACCCCCAAGATTTATCTACCTGGTTCACGGTGTCTAGTAAGTAGATGCTGTATTCATTCCAGGTCAGCACCCATCCTTCTCGGAAAAAGCATGAAACAAGCCCGAGGTGTTTCTCTGGGGAGCTGTAACTTCCTCTGTTGGGGGGTTCCAGACGAGGATACAGTTCAAAAGTTTTTATTCCTCCAGCAAACACATCTTTCAATATGAATGTGGCCTGAACAGTTCCGTGAACATCAGACTTCCAGAGACGAAGCCCAGGCCTGGCAGCAAACAGTGTCAGGTCACTCTGCTTACACAGGCCTGGTATAAAACACGCTCCAAATTTGCCAGTGCTAAAACACAAAAGGATGTATTTTAAAAGCTAAATACTCAACTTAGAAATAATTTTTTAAACTAATGGCACGAAGTTAGAACTGTAAACTAACAAAAATAAAAGTTTTGTTCTTTGATTCAAGTATTCACTCAGATGTCTATAGCACAAATTTGGTTACAGTTAAGACGACGACGGTGCTTCCCAATAACAATCGATTTCCTTCAGTTTTAGATGCCTGATCAATGTTGTGTCTGACAAGTTAAATGACTCCTCCTTAGCTTCACAGCCTCAGCAGTACTCTTTGTCCAACTCAAAGATCCAACTACACAGGCATCCTTCTCCCAGGACTAATAAAAGCCAAGCAAAACACTACAAACTAATGCTAAGAATCTGACAACCTCTGCCTGCAAGAAGTATAGAACAGCCCTCAACTGTTTAAATCACCACCATTAGTATCACTCAAGAAACCCGTGGATGGTCCCTGGTATTCCTCTTACTATTCACATCCCTGAAAAACAAGTGATAAACCTTGTTCCAAGAATCAATTTCCTCTATTTCCACATAGTCAGTCATGCTGTTCTAAGAGCGAGTTTGCTCTTCCTTCATTTCTAAGAGAGAACACACAACAGAAGATGCCAGAAGATCGTACAAGAAGTTCCTAGCCTTCAGGTCAACGATAAGTGCTTGCTACGCATTTTCCCTTTTAATTCACTTCAGTGCATAAGAAAAATCAGGACACTGACTTGCTTTTTGCACCAGATATTACATCACCCATTAGACAGGCATGACTACAATGCTTGTTCACACCAAGTCACAATAAACCAAGAGGGACTGCAGAGGAAGTTTGGCAGTGATTTCAGTTCAAATGAGAAAACATCTTAAGTGTTTTTGCACAGTAGTGCCCCAAAGATACGATCACAGCACATTTGCAACCATGTACTTTCTAGGTAGGTAGAACTGTCACTTCACGTCTGAGCACACATAGCTACTGCAACTAACTTTTCATGAGCAGACCGTTGCATTGTGTTAATTTCACCGCTTGGATCACTCCTTCTGTAATCCACTCTGAAAAGCTAGAATTAAGAGATGTGCCTGCACCAAGATTTTATGAGGGTTACTTTTTTCTGGGCTGTGTTCCAACTTGCTTGACAGCTTTCTCTTCTGTGTAAAAAAGTAAAGTCCGTTGTAGAGTAGAGACAAGCAGCACTTTCTGGTTGTAATCCAACTGGACAATTGAAGACGGCTCTTCCAATACAAGGCTGGAGTTGCAAATACCCTTTTAAAGAAACATGCAATTAACAGGAGTCAGCCTTTCTAAAAATAAAAGGTAATAAATAACATCAAGCAAATTAATAAGCCCAATAAAGTGGAGACAAATGAACAAACAAAAGCTTTTGAACTATTGCTGCATGAAGTTCACTTAACAAACATGGAGTTCCTTTACAGAGGCAAATGGGGAGTTAGATTGTTTGTACTGCAGTGGCACACTATGAAATTCAGTTTCTCTTGGAATATTAGCTAATGAACTTCACTTGAAATCAATAGATCAGATGCATTTTCTTCCTCCTTCTCCAATGTCAGATCATACAGAACTGAGATAATAAGTTTGGAGACTTTAAACCTTTCTATCAAACCAAATGCCAGATAGTCATATACAAATCAGAATGGCTGTTGCTTAAACTTTTCTCCCATAAAGAAATTCAAGCTAGTACTTATTTTGTTGACATCCAAAGTCAGTTTTAATTAACAAAGACATCAGAAAAAAAATGAACCCAAATATTACTTTCATTCTACACTCTAGACTGAGATGATGAACAATTCTGAAAAAAATATCAATATAGTGAATCGACAACGTCACATCATTCCAGAGTACCCTTTCCAAACAAAAGATAAAGTACTGGCTGAAAGCTAAAGGGAGACAGGATAGTTATTTCGGGCAGAAACATAATAAAATGAGAAGGATTACCACTATTTAAAAAAAAATGGCCGTGTGCGCGCATGTGAATAAAGGAGTCCAATGGAATACATGATACTAAGCAATTAACCATCTGCTAAATATTTAAACACACAAGCATTCTTCCAGAAAACTGTAAATGGGAATCAAGGTCTCCGCAATAAATGCTCACCTGGTCGAAGTCTAGGGCAGAGTAGACGATCTTTCCTTTGTCATCTCCAGAGAATAATTTCATTCCATTGGGACTCCAAGCTAAAGCCGTGATGCAACTTTTGTGGATACCAGCAACATCAAATCTCCGAAGCTGTGAGACGATACCAAAGCGATACAAGAATGAGGGAAAGTGAAAGTGGAGACACAAAGCCTACTCGGTGACCCTGACTGATAAACTGGCGCTCAAGCACAGAGTACAGGCCATTCTGATTTTTATCACCAAAAAAAAAAATAAATCAAAAACCCCACCAAATAGCTCAGCCAGTTATTACAAATGAGGAATTTCTCAAAAGCATTTCTGATTAAATGTGTATTTTGTAACAGAAAGCATGCTTTAGGATTATCACTTTTATAGGCTTAACGTATGAACCCTAAAACATATACCCATATACTTCATCAGTTAAAATAGTTTTCACTATTATAAGGGAACGCTCTAATAAGATTTGCCACACTAAACCTCACAGAGGATTAGACAAATGCAAAGATTTACCTGTTTGTTTCTTCCGGGTAATGAAGACACAAGTTGAAAAACTGCAACCCGACCTGAAGCTGTACCAACAGCAACTAGATCGTCGAAACAACTCAACAGCTTCACAAAAGTAATAGACTCACACTTCCCCTGTGGAAACAAACCACATGTAAAGCTTGCAAAGTTCACAAGAGACAAACAGCAGCTCAATTCTGAGCAACTCAGCTTTCTTAGAAGAGATGAGAGTAAAAGTTAGCATTTACCTCAAAATTATATTTTTTCATCTGGTTTAAATGTCTGCAGTAGAGATAAAGCATTCCAATGCTGCTCCCCACAGCAATGTAGTCTCCATTGGTATCAAGCGCTGTGAGGTACACCACAATGGAGCGAAAGCCTTTTTGGACCTTTGTAGGAATGGCATTGAGAAGATAATACAAGGGACAAAACTCCTTAAATATAACTGGTGAAGCCACAGATGCCATAGCAAGCATCGGCATCAGCAATTTTAAGGCCGAAATAAGCACGTGTACTGGACCACATAAGGAAATCTGGAAGACAAAAGCAAAAGACATGTCATTAACTTCCTTGGAAAGAGTAAATGGTTGACAGAAAGCCACGATTTAGCAAGCAGGGATGCAGAAATTCTCAGGTTTTGTTTTGTGTAAAGAAAAAGCAAGTTAAACTCTTATAGTGAACGTAAGTTACTCTTAGAAGAACTTTTTTCTTAAGAAGCAGCTTATTTCTTAGGTTCAGCTAATACCTTAAGGATGTACGGTAACCACTACATATGGGATAACCACTTTTTCTTACAGCTGTGAGCTTGTTAAACTTGAGTTCAAATGTGGCATTTCTTCTCATCTGGCTAGTGAAAGAACAGCGAGGGCTCTGACACCGAACAATCCTTCCTCACCTGTCTGCAAACTCTACTCTCAATTCTCCCAGGGCTGAGAGCGTGGGATATCCACTGTGTCAGACACTGCTACGAGATCAGAGTGTCAAACTACTATTGTGGCTCAACTCCTTAATTCCCCGCAACTCAAGAAAAACAATGCTGAGAAACAATTTAGTCTGAGCTATATCTGCTACATAATCAAGTAACAACCAAAAATCATAGTGTGGGAAGAAAGGGGAAATGCAAAAATGAAAGAAAACTTAGTTTGACAGACACAGGAAAATATTCATGTAGCGACTGAAGGCAAAAAGATAAAGAGCAAACAGAAAAAAAAGTACCATATGCCTGTACTTCCCTTATGATTAAGCAAATTATTTCATGCTGATGAAGTGCACTAAATATACATAGGGAAGAATCCTGGTATCTTTCTAAGAATAATGGAAATAAAGATTATGTTCGCCTTTTTTGAGAAAAGAAAAAAAGTGTAGTCATAGCTCATCATAGTAATAATGCACTGAGATCTTGCGAAAAAGCCGATAAGACCATGGTATACATAAAAATACTGAAAAAAATAATTAAGCACAGTAATTTTTCTCATCATGGGGTGACAGCCTTGACAAGAACACTTTGCAGCAGCAGCTATTCTCCTCATGGATGACTCTGGAACATGAAAAAGGAAAAAAACCTTCACTTCTCGAATTTTATTTTGCCATGAGCAAGTCTGATTAATGTTTTTTTAAGCCAGTAACACTGAAGATTTTCTTAAGCTTGCGCAGTTATAATTTACTTAGAGAAATGAAAAACAGGAATATGCCAATTAAAGTTCTAAACGCTTTTAAATGCTAAAAATTATTCTGTAAAGTATCCCTACTGCAATTTGCGTGATATTGTGCCCAGTTTTTATTTCTCTAAGGATGGAAAATGATATTTGTTTGGCAGCTTCACACATTGCTTATGGTGTATACCATGTATATTAACTAGATTAGAAAAAATACAGCTGCTCCAGTTTAATATCTCCATTACTGTGAAAAGCTCCGATGTCTGAATTTTCAAACTATTTCAGTTACTGTGCAAGAGGGTTCAGCACACTGGCTCTGGGCCCTGCAACACTTGCTGTCAACATACAATTCCACTAAATCCAAAGGGATTACTTGCATGACGTTACCCATTCAAGCTCACGTTAGACAAGACCACAGGAATAAAGATTGGTTACTAGACCCATACTTTATCTGTTTTACAAAGACTAACAGTGAGTAAGCTACTAGATGTTCTTAGTTGTGATAAATTTTAATTTCTAAGCTCTAGCAAGCCATAATTCCATTCTCCTCCAGTGTTTACTACCTCTCACGACACATCACACAACATCTCTCTCACGACATATCACAGGGATTAGCCAATTAATGGGTTCAAACTATTTTTTTTAAGTAAGAGTTCCTTCCATAGTCATTTACAAAGTTAACAGATAAGCACAGCGCATCACCACTCTTTGACAACATTTTCACCCACCATCTACTTCCTATCCTATATTTTGGGCCTCCTGCCCTTTTCTTCAGCATTTACTACCTTCTCTCTACAGTAAACGAAAGAAAAGGAAAACCCACTGCTAAAGTCTCTTCTTTGCTGTTCAAAATATGCTGCTTTGGCAGTTTAGTAATTCTAGCTGCTAGTCTTTTTTTCCCCTTCCTTATTTTTCTAAAAAATAAAATTCAGTTTTTGTCCTGAGTCTCACACGTACAAATCTTCCTCTGTCTGATCTGAACTTCTACCACTCCCCAACTACTACCTCATGAATTTCATGTATTTTGGTTTTTTAAGTCCTCTTTGTCACTCCTACAATTCACATCTATCATCATCCAAACCTGCTCTTGTAGCTGGAACCATCTCACACTCCTCAGGTGCCAAAGGAGCTTACAAGTCTTCAAAATTCACTCTCTCTTAGTTTCCATCACTTTTATTTCCAGCCCACCTAAACTGTCAAAAACATAGTAATTTGTTACGGACTATGGAATTATGGAAATCCGCATTATCCAGAACATCCTCTACGTGAAGCCTGTCTGCAACCTGCTGCATGTTTTATAAGTTTATATTTAATTTAAAAAGCAAGAAAAAAGAGTTTGGTAGATTTCCCTCCTATAAAAAGCAATACAAGGAATTGTTTCTTGTCGTGTACCAAGTTAAATTTCATCCTGTACAATCAAACATTCATTAACAAACTTTAATTTCTTGTCATCATACACAAATTAATTTCATCCTGAACATAAAACACTTGCACTGCTTGTGTGAAAAGATATAACTGAAAGCTCAAATCATCATTTTATTAAAAATATTGATAATTAAGTTTGTCTACACAAAAGAAACACGTATAAAGAACTAGAGAATCACAAAGTGACCTACATATCAAAAAAAAATTCTGCACAAAACACCACAGTTCCTTGGTCTGGAGCCTGAAGTCCTCAACATCCCCCTAATCACAGTCATGTATCGCATGTAGTTTCTCTATTTTAGGATTATTTGTTATCTGGTTTTCCCACGTGGTTAATCAAAGGCAAACAGTGGATATAATCTATTTTCTCAGACAGGTGTCGGAGTTGGACGCACATGTTCAGGCCGTGCCAGTTGCTCTGAAGGTACGTACCAGCCGTACGGGCAAATCAGCTTGTGCTAAGCAGAGATAAAGTCGAGAAAAAAACACCTTATGTTGTACATCAACAACGATCGCCAGGCAGAGGGAGTCCCTCCTTCTCAACTCACGGAGTTCACAACAAGCTTTTGAACACTGCGTTCAAGGCCATGTTTGGAAAAGAAAACTATTTTTCACTTTCTCTAGCCTCAGAAACAGGGCTAAGGCCCAGCGCTGCCTGACAGAGGTAACCAAAGCCAGAGATAATCCCACGGTTAAACAGGGAGGCAGTGGTCAAAGGTTCAGGGCCAGGCTGAAGCCCTCAGCCCCCTCCTGAGCCCAGATGTCCCGTCTGGACCAGAAGGTTTTTACTTCTTAGCGTAAAAACTTAGAACGGAGCTCTTCAGAGCATGGACAAGCTCACACAAACATCCACGATTTTATGACCGCAGCTAAACGCAACAGTCTCTGATCTCCTGCCAGCTAGAAAGCGGGTTTATTTTTTAACACTTCTCACACGTTCAGCCCCGGGGCCAGGCTGCCCGACTGCCGCACCCCCGCGGCTTTCCAGGGCACGGAGCTGCCGGGCACGACGGAGGAGGACGCCGAGTCGCAGCCCGCCGAAGGAGCTCACCCCTGACGGTCTGGAGACACGCGGTTCCTCTGGGCAACCCTCCTTCCTTCCTTCAACGCGTTTCTACTCTCCGGCAGACGCTCCAGGCCAGACCGCTGCTTCCCAACGCGCCGCTTTCCAGCGCTTCAGGGGTTGCAGCTCCTGACGGGTGCGCGAGAACGCAGCCGCGGGCTCCTCAGCGGGCAGCCGGCAACGCCGCCCCGCTTTCCCGCCGGCTTTACCTCAGCTCACACCGGATTTACCGCCCAGACCCAGCCCGGCGGGGCCGAGGAGGCGGCCGAGGGCAGCGAAGCCCCCGCAGCCGCAGCGCGGGCGCGGAACGGCCGCCTCGGGGCCCGCCGCGAGCCACAGCGCACCCGCGCTCCACGGCGAGCCCCCGGCGCAGGGGCGGCAGAGCCGGCCCTCGCCCGCTCGGCCCGGCCGCAACAGGCGGCGGTGGCGGCAGGGCCCGCTTGCGGCGCCCGGGGAGTGCAGCGAGAGCCGGGGCAGCCCCTCAGGCGGTTCCCACTCACCTCCTCAGGAGCGCGGGGCAGCCACAGCTGCCGGCGGGGCAGGGCCGGGGCGAAGGGAAGGAGCGCGGCGGCGACGACTTCTCAGGCCCCGAGGCGGCGGCAGTGGCCGCGGCTGCCTGCGCCGCTCGGCGGGGCCGGGCCTGGGCGGGGCCGGACGTGAGCGCACTTCCGCGGGGCGCCGCCATGGCGGGTGAGTGCGGGCGGGCGCGGGGAGGGCTCCTGCGCTTCCAGGCGGCCGTGCGGCCCGCTCCCAGCCGCCCGGGGCAGGGCCGGAGGGTGGTGCGAGGAGAGGCGGTCGCTCCCCCCCTTACCCCGGGGCCATGGTGATGGGAGAGAGCGGAGCCGCCTGTGCGCGGCGGGGCCTGGCCGCTGCGGGGTGCCCTGAGGACACCCGGCGGGCCCGGGGGAGAGCGAGGGGCACCCGCCGGCCTTTCTTGTCAGTCCTGGTAAGGCTGATGGGTGAAGACGGGTCAATGTAAATTCCGTTTTACCTTAACCAATACTCAGCAGTAAAGTAAGGAAATCAGCGACCTCAGATGTTGCCGGGCGCACAGCGGCTCTGTTTCCGTATGCGTTAAATGGTGTCAGTTTCCTTATGTCGCTCACACAGCAAAAAGTCCTGCTGATGGCACTCCAAGAAGACCTGTTCTCTCTGTCAGCGCAAGAAAAATCAGAGATAATGCAGCGGACTGGCATAACTTAATGATGAAGTGGGAGAGACTGAATGACAGTGGATTTACTATAGCGAACAAAATAGTCAACGTGAAGATGAGTGAGCAGTAAGTATGCTGGTACGAGTGAAGACAGCATAACAATTGCATTTACTGGGAAATTAACCAGTTTTCTTAACTAGAAAGTTCTTTCTGAAGGTGGGGGAAGGAAGATGTCAGAGTGGATAGCAGATAAACTACCGGCTACACAAAACTCAGCAGTTGCACTTTTTGGTTACATACACTTCCTTCAAATAATAAATGTCTCATGAAGATTAAAGTAATCTCATAAAGTAATGATACTTGGAAAAAATTGAAAATGTTTGTTATACATAAGTATAACTCATATTTTAAGTATGTATATAATGTACAAAGTTAGAATCTAATCCTACAGATCTCAGCCCATGTGAATTCCTTTACTCTGTTGCATATTTACACTGAGGCCCCTATTACCAAATTTCGCTCTAGCCAAGAGATTTTAAGAAAGAAGCAGTGATTTATATAGACAAAAAGTTACAACAGTGATGATCAAAACAAAACCAAAAGAAACCCGCTTTGATAGAGCTATTGTCTTCGTGCTGTAAAGAAAAAAATGTAACTATCAGGGTTTTGAGAAGAAACTTTGGACTCCAGAGTCCTGACAGTTGAGCCGAGTTTGTGTGACAGGCACAAGCTCAGGAACGTTTTCCTGTAACGGTGTCAAGTGTGGCTTTTGCTCTCTAGCAACTCGCTCTCCCCTGTATAAGTTTACAGCTTCTGTAGAAAGGTCAGCAAGACAGGATAGGTGTCTGCACGTTACCTGCTCTGGCTTCACAGGTAAATGACTTGACTTAAGGCGAGTTTGTGGTGGGGCACCAGATAGTGAGCTGGAGCAGCTGAAGCCTGGGCACACCTTGTCCATTATGAGGAAATAACCTCCAACACAGGGACAAAGTAAAGTGGGAAAAGGTGTTATCTTAACACTTTATTCAAGCACGTGCTCTAAGGCAGAGTAATTTTGTGTTCCTCTGAAGATTATGGTACCAGCCCCAATTGTTCCCATGTCTAGCTGGGTCTCTATTTTTATGAAGGAATTCTCATGAGCAGCCTGAGAGAGAGCGAGATTTTGTAGGATCAGACCACATGGATTTTAAATCTGCACAGCTCAAGTAAACCTGCATGCAGTTGTTTTTTACTCTGCCTTACATTTCTATTTTAGATTTCAAGACAGCAAACCGGAGATGGCATGTGATAACAGTACCACAGAATCTGAGAAGCCAACTCCAAAATATAATGAAGAACTAGACAACTGCTGTGCAGAATTACTTGAGACCTTAAAGCACATGGTAATGCTTATTTTTCAGTCCTAGTCAATATGAATCAATTCTGGGTGTGTTCAAGTACGATGGAAGGAAATGTCCTCAAATACTTGCTGTAAACAAAAAAAATTGGGATTTTTATTCATAGTTCTTAGGCTTCAAACCTAAATCTAGTGTGCACCGTTATTTGCTTGATTGGTGATTTTGAAAGTTGATTGTACACCTGCCTTCTGCTTATAATTCTACTCCTTCCTTTATAAAGTGATCTTCTGAAAATGAGTCAAGCAAAAATGCATTCTAAAACTGTTACCAGTTTTGTGTTTTCTCATCCTGAATATTCCCTCTGTTTAGAACAAAACAAGCAACAAAGCATAAAGCAGTGCTCTACCTGCCATCATATCCTTGCAGCTCTCTTTGATCAGATGTAATGCTGTTACGTTTTCAGTCTGCCTACCTGCATTTTCTGTGCAGAGTTCTTTCTCTAGAGAGTAGAGTAAGATAATTATTATGTAACCCACCTTTTTTTCTTGACACATTACTAGGATTTACTGTCACCTATCAGTTTGACAGGAAGCAAAAAGCATATTGATACTGTAATTTAAAATTCTTATTTTTAATAACTTTAGAAGTCTTCTACTGAAGTAGAGACCCATTAAAAATGATAGATTTATATTTTTATATAGACAAGATACAAATTCAGTATTTAGAAGAAGCAGGAAAGCAGCTTGATTGTCTGCAAAATTTGTTCTGTGGGGAAAAACAAATTTTTTTGTATTTTTTTTCTTGAGGTAGTTTTGTATTCAGACCAGCGAGCATGTTGATGCAATTTTTTATTACTTCTGAACAACAGGAGTATAAGAAGCCAGTGTTAGCTTGTATACCAAACATAGATACCACAGTTGTATTTTATTTTTTCATTCCTTATGAATTTATACCAGCTTATGAGTTTATAGAAAAATCTGTATTTTAGCGTCTTGACTTAAAAGATATTGCCTGCAAACTCCATTTTGTTGTAAATATTAGTACCCATCAGTAATGCAGCAATCCTTCAGGTGAACACGAAGGAAATGGACGGAATGACCTGTTTTTCGAAGCAAGCTGTAAAATCAGCCTAGATATATTGTCAGTAGTAGCTTGAGCTGCTTTTCTCACCTGCCACTGATATTTTTTTAATCGGATTTAAGTCATCTTGACATGGTAATGTAAGAAAGCATGTGTTTGTAGGGCTTGTGCCACACTTGCTTACAGACAGTCAGATGTTTTTCCCCAGTAGTAAATTGCTGGAGAGTGAGGTGGAAAAATGAGAGAGGGCTTTAATATATTTCCACATGGAGGAAACAAAAGAATTACACAAAATCAGAGTAAGTAAGTCGTATCTGCGGTGTTCAAAATTTTAGGGTATCTCATATTAAATCTTTATATAAGTTCCAGCTTTGATTCCTGTCTTGAGATAAAAAGAGTGAGTTAGAAATGTCAAGACTAAAACCCCTTCAGAAATAGTGTGTTTTAATAAAATGCTTAAGATTATAGTAGCCTAATGTTCCCGAGATGTTCATTAACATTACATGTTCATCACTTTCAGACAAAAATACAACTGAAAATGGAAAAGCTTACTTCGACTACTAAAGCTATCTGTGACTTGGAATCGTTCCACCATCGAGCTGGGAAGTGCACAGCGCCCTTCTTTCATACATGGCCCACACCGTACTTCTGTAAGTAAAATATTGACTATCTTTGCTAATCGTGTTGTGTCACTGATGCCATCTAATTTAGGGCTGAAAAATAAACCCTTTCATCTGGATGTCTTGCCTTAGAGAGAGAGAGAGAGAGAGAGAGAATGTCTCCTTTATAATTGACTAATCAATATACACATGAATGCACCACTTGGCTTAGGGTTACTGCTGATGACTGCTCGTATGAATTGCCGAGCATTGCCTGGCGTGCAGCAATTGCAGCATAAAACTAAGCTTGTCAGCAGCTTCCAGTGTCCGAGCAGTAACAGCCACATCCTTTGTAACTCAGTGGCGGTAAGCCGTAGGCTTAGCTGACTTCCCTTGTTACTTGACACTGAAATGAAATCCTTGAATGCAAAGAACAATCTCTACCTCGGTTAATTCTCAGGCAGCCAAAGAAAAATACCTCTGATCTCCGTGTCAGTCAAGACAAGTAAAGGAGTGTTCAGTTACTGTCTACTGTTAATATTAATCCTTTCAGCATTCACTTCATGGCAAAAGGTACTGCCTCCAACTGGTATTACTGCGGTCTGAATTCAGGAGAAGCCTGATTGTATGCAAACCAGCTGCCTTCTCTGTGAAGTGAAAGTCATCCCTTTGTGAAGCCTTGCTTCTGACTTCACTACCACAAGTTAGTGGGAATCTTATCTGTTAGTTTCTGCCAGCTGAAGAGGGTAAGAATGACAAAGACATTTAACTGCTGTCAAAACACTCATGACTGAATCATTTAGTGATGCTCTCTACTCCCTGAAAGACTAAATCCTCCTGAAGGCAGTGATAGTTCAGGTGAAGTTAGAAACACAGTATCAGTCTCTCTTCAAAAATAATTTATGCAGCTATTTTTTTAGGAAGTCAAACAATTAAAGATAATTACATAAATATATCTTAACCTCCCTACCAGTATTACCAACATAACTAGTAACAGTATTAGTTTTTACACACTTCAGTTTTGGTCTGTTATTTTGTTTTACCTTTGTTTTTCACTGTTGGCATCACTTACTGGTGATCACGCATTGCTAAAGTGCGTGACGGCAAATAAGGAGATCCTTTAGATTAGCTAACACCAACAGTGACTCTAAAATGTGAGGCTTGTACTTCAGGATAGCATTACCAAATTTTAAAATCAAATTTCAGTTATTTGGAAGAACAGCTGTAATTGCTGATTTTACAATGGGTCCTGAGAATCAATACCACTGCTTATTCTAGAACTAAAAGGGGATTCACATCAAAATCACAAGTGTATAAAATAGATTCAAGAGCTGAGGGAATTGTTTGGCATTTTATGTCCTACTGTACAAACATTATTAATGCTGTAGAAAAGAAGATTTCTAAGTATGGGGAATAGCTTATGAAAGGTGGGGCTTCTTTAACTGATCAACCTATCACAAGTGTAATTTAATTTCTGGAGAGTTGCTGAAATGTTCTGGTCAATGCGCTTAGTTTTTTCAATCCATTTCAGATGAGGTTTCTCTGAAGCTCTCTGAAATGTACAAGAAGGAACTACAACTCAAGCAAACAATTGTACAAGAAATTGCTCATTCTGCTGACCAGGATCTGATGATGGTCTATTTGTCATCTTGGTTGTACCAGCCTTACATTGAGAACAGCAGCAAACTACTGCTTGAAGCCATGCTGCTGGAAACAGGACACAGACAGTGCTAGAATTTCAAATGTTACGCGGCTTCTAACGAAACTGAAATGGCAATTTGCAGGGCTTACCACGTAAGTTGAATTTTTGTAAAACTTATTAAAAATATTTTCCCCCGTTTGTATTTATTATTTTGTCTCAGCTGATATTCCGTTTTCTTCATGGGACAGGCTGGGTTTGGTTGCTTTATCCATTTTAAGAGGGCCGGTTTAGCTCAGTGGGTTGAGCGTTGGTGTTTGAAACACGGAAGGTTGCAGGTTCGATTCCCGTTTGGTTCTCACGTGTTGCCTGACCTAGTCGAGAGGTGGCGTCCCTGCCCACAACAGGGAGGCTGGATTAAAATGATCTCTGAGGTCCCTTCCAGCCCAGGCCATTCTATGATTATGATTATAAGTGCAATAGAGAGGCTACAGGTCAGACAAGCCCCCTATAATCAGAAAGAGGTAATTCCTGCTTGGTGCTCTGGGGGAATTCAATGCACACAGACACCAACAGCAAAGAATTTAACGCCTTTCTAAGTCTTGATAGTCTAAAGTACGCACATTGTTCCTTTCATGGTAGAAATTCAGTGCTTCTTGATCTTTTGTTTTGTGGCTAGTGCTTTTGTATTTGCTTCATAAATGGGGAAAAGAAAAGGAAAGCACAAAAGACAGGATCCAGAAGGATCCACGTAGTTTGGCACGTGGTTCTGAAATGCTGTCACAGAGACTAGTGTACATTCTGGTTTGGTTTTGATCATACTGTGGTTAGTGATCACCCTTGGAGAGTGATCCAAGCCTCAACTACCATGCTGGGAAGGTTTAGTACAACTCGCGATGCTACAATCATACAAATAAGGCTTTCTGGGTTTTTTTTAAATTAATTGTAACTTTTTTCTTTTAGAAGTGTGTCATGAAGCGTATGTTGAATAAAAACAAGACATGCTTCAGTCATGACATTGTCCTGTAGTGTTTGCTTCCTGTCATAGGGCTCAGTGAGTCTTCCTTTGGGTGACTTTCTGATACCAAGTGACTTTTGTTTAAAGATGTGCCCCCTCTGTATTTTTGGTCAGCAGTTTACATGACAAGAACCAGTGGCTTAAATGCTTGCTTTTCTTTACTCTGTTTTCCAAGAAAGCAGCAGGGAAGAGAGTGTGTTCAGGAGAAAGAGTTAATAAAAAAGCAAAATGCTGAAGTGAGAGTTCAGTACCCTTATTTGATTACACTCCTAAAGATGTAGTAACCACTGTACCACACCTTTATGTCAGGCCCAGGGAGTGTGGAGAAAACAGCTATGCTTAGCCAGCCCCTCATGAACGGTAGATGCTGTTGCAAATTATCACTTCCCAGAAGAATGTGTTAGTGTGGAAACTATGCAGCTGTGTCATCAAATTTCTAGTTAAATCCCTAACGTGCAGTGAATTTAGGCCTTCTGCTTACTTCATTATGATTAGTAATCTAAATTCTTCCCACTTCCTCATTGCCCATATGACGTGCTCCTCTATAAACTGTTGATGTAATCTCTTAATTTCATACAATCGTGTAGTGTTTCTAAGCGCTGTGACTTGTTGCTCCTCACAGGTGTCTACCCGCGATTCTCCTTGAAACAACTCTTTGAACTAAAAGACACAAAACACAAAACAAAAACCACAAAATGCACTCTGCTATGAAATGGCCATAAAGGCTGTGGTTTGCCACTAGAAAAATCTAATTAAAACAGTGAGAGATTTCCCATAGGAGAAGTAGGGTCACTTACTTACGTAGGTCCAAGCTGAAACCTGACAAGCTTGGTCAGGGAGATATGTGAGTTTTCTGCAATCACAGAACAGACAGACATGAAGTGTAAAACAACAAGGTTGTTTCTGACAGCTTAATAGTGTTCTATTCTTACCCCAAATTTCTCGCACCTAAAAAGAAATTCTGCTGTAGCTCAAGGAGAATACAGTCAGTTATGAATAGCTTTGTTGGGCTTCATTATTTTTCTTTGCAAGTGTTCCACCTAGTTTAACAGCCACCTTAATTTATCTGAGTGGGGCCAGACCCTTGTCACTATGGAAACTCCTTTGTACTTGAAAAATATTTTTCAAAGAGAAAAGCTTGGTTCACTTATAGAATCGTTCTTTTAAGACAAGAGGAGGTGTATTGTACCTCCCAGCATGTGCAAATCAATAGGGAAGGCAGAATCGAAGCAGATTTTTGTTTTCTGCGCAGGTGGAAAGTGTCATTGGTTCTTGTTTTTTAGAGGAAATAAGCTCTTCAGGAAGGAGTCTTCATATTCGGAGACCCCCTTGCTCATTGACTCCTGTCAGACATAGGAAGATGACTGCAAAATCATTGCAGAGCTGTTTTGTCATTAGAGCTCTAAGTAGTTGATTGTTATATTTGAAGCTCTCAGATGTAGTTATTAGACAGTCAGTACAGAAGTGTAATAAAGAATTGCTCACTGCAATCAAAGACTTAGAAAGACCAGCAGAACCTTGGTTTGTATGGCATCTTCACTTAAAAGGTAGGCCTGTATCTTCTGAGCATTACCACCTCCTAAAAAAGAAAGAACTCAAACCAAAAACTACGCCATAAACCAAACCACCAGAGGATCACTAATCAATAATGACATCTTTAACCTCCACACCTAAAAGGCAGTGTTTTGGCTCATCAAATTAGTTTTCTAGTTAGGCAACCAAGAAAAAAACCCAAAAACTCAAACAAGAAACTCAAAAAAACCCCCCCAAACCCAACTATGTTAAAGGGATGCAGTAGATTGTTTCATCTCTAAAATGTCCTCTCTCTTGTTCAAATTCAATTTCAGTGTAAGATTTTCCTCAGTAACAATACCATGAAAAAAATGATGCTTACACTTAAGAAGTTTCTCCTGCACATTACAGGTCCTTTTAGCTCATTTGTCCAGTTACCTCAGTAGCATCACGTATCTGGCAATGAGGCAACACACACATTTTAGAAGTATGTTACCAGTTTTCAGTAATATCTATAGTATCTCATGAATTAATGGTCATTTATGGCTGTTCTTTTTTTACCTGCTAAGCTTCTTGAAAGAAAAGTCAGGGCCTTGGAAAGGAAACTGCTAGAAGGTCTACATGGAAATATTACCTGGAAGTATGACAGAAATACAAGACAACAGTAGATAAGTAGTTTGGTAAGTTTTTTGTCTGCATAGAGAAACAGGGATTATAGTCAAGGATACCTTTTTATTATGATTAAATAGCACAGGGCAGTGTGAAGTTACGAGTAAGGTCACAGCTTAGAACTGATGAAAGATGCATCATCTGAAAGAAAAATGTATAAAGTCTAACAAAAATAGACCATCACAGACTAAAGTAGAGTAAGAATTCAGTATCTCCTTAAGGAAAATCAGATCACTAACTTACCTTCCCTTTTCTAAGTAACAGCAGTTCTTAAAGGTGTGGCTTGAACATTAGACAAGCATACTTAAATACATTTCCAACAGTTCTTCAGGCTATTCCTCAGATCTTGAGGCTATTTTTGTCTCTTAACACAGTGGATGCTTATTTAAGTAAGGATCAGCTAGGCTGTCACATTGTTCCCAGAATGCACAGTGTGTATTATATTTAAAACTGCTCCTTTTTTCAGGCAGATTTGTGCATATCAATTCTTGATGCTAGTAAGTATTCAACCTAGCTTTAAGAAAGTGATATAACAAAACACTATCTCAATGGCACAGAAAATGCGCATTTTTAATACAGTTTTTATTTTACCCATATACAACTTGCCAGTACACAGCACATCACTGCTGAACAGCAGTACAACTTACTGCATTTTTTAGATGGCTAGAGAGAAAAGGAATTACGTAACAAAAGGGAATAGTGCAACAGTTTTAGGGTTGACAGATTTCTGCTTTCCACCCACCCCCAACATATAAAGCAAATAAAATGTTAATTCTAGAATTTTTGGTTGCAATGCTGCTAGATTTATACAAACATAAGTTATAAAAAGTACAGGGCATAGAAACAGTTTACAAATAAGTTAAATTTCAATTATTTCTGTATTCACATTAGAAAAATATACATTTGTAGTCAGTCTTTTCCAGAAGAAAGCATATACAGTTTTCTAATTTATGGCTCCAATTCACCTTGCGAGAGCAAAATATCTTCACTTTGGCCATCTGCTTCCATTGCCAGTAGTGCTTCCACGGTTTCCAAAGGTATCCCCTCGGGTGTGCGAATGTGCATTGTGGTACCGTTGGAATCGGTTACAATAACGATGCCTTCTGCCTGAGACAAAACTGCAGTATCTGGATGAGACAGGAAAAGCCCATCTGAAGTCTGAATAAAAATCTGTTCGTGTCCCTGAGACAAAAAATCATGGCTCTCATCAGTAATCTCAAAGGCTACAGTTTCATCTACAGTAACTGTATTCTCCAGCTCATGTTGTTCCTCTGTCCCACAAGAAAATGCATTCACATTTTTGAAAGAGTTTTCGTGGCTCACGTGAGCAGAGAGGGAGGCTTCCTGGACAGGGCTCTGGTGCAACTCGGCCTGAGCACCGTGTGGGTAGCTTATTGGCACAGCGTCTGTTGAAAAAGCTTTTTCGAGTTCCTGCATCTCGTCAGTCATATCAGCATTATGAAGTTGTTCAGAATGTTCTTTAATTGCAAAATTCCGGTTTTCTTCTTGCAGTTGCTGATATTTTTGATTGTGACCTTTTTCCTCACTTGTTGGTAAGCGACTGCTCTGACCACCCGGTGCGTTCTCTGGTGCAGAGCCCTGAAGTTTAGGAGCTGAGAGCCCACCTGCCGTGCTCTCACTCACAACGCACGCCTGAACTAGTTCAGGTGAGCCCTCTGCTCCACCAGGCAACACAACCTCAGCGTGGAGCAGAGACGCATTACCTGCCGGATCTGGTCCCTGGATGTTCACGGGTTGGCAATACTCTATCCTCATTTTCACAGTCTGGGAGAAGGTACCTGAATTTTCAGCACTGATTCTAACTCCCGAATCAGGAAGTGAATGATGTTCCTCTGCTGTCAGAAGCGTACTTCCAGTTGTGCAGCAAGTGAGATGCCTATCTTCTGAAAGCAGGGTATCTCCATTTAATGGATTAAAACCTGGAAAATGGAAAGAAATACCGTCTTGTTGGGCAATCTAATAATAGTCCATGTCCAAAAAGAATTGGTTTTCAGCAATAATTTTGGAGGAAAAGCTAGACTACTTTCCTGCTTTCTTCCCCCAAATTAGCAAACCCAAAGAACCTTACAAGAGTTTCACAGCACTTCCCAATGAAAAAAACAGTATAAAAACATTTGAGGAATTTTTTGCTAGTGAAATGTTATTGAATATTTCCAAATCAGGGGACTTGACATTAAAAGCAGCATTGTTCTCAATCCTTGAAACAACCTGGGCTGAAAGTCACAGTCAATTTTTTCCATCTGGCGTACAGCCGGTAACATTAAAAGGTAAGGAATATACCAAGCACAAAGTTGTCAGCTGCTCATCCCCATTACCATCAGTACCTTGACAAATGCACTTAAATTTGATAAAAATTCTGTTGACAATCAAGCTCATCCTGGACTCAGGCACGTCACAAAGTTACTACATATCTAATTAGCTGTGCTAACAGCCCCAGAGCACTTCCGTCCTGGGACACAAAAGGTAAAAACCACTACAAATTTAGTGTGTTTTACCAGTTATTTGACCCAGTAGGTAGTTGAACAATACCTACTAAGCTGCAGTAGCATGAGCTGTCAGTTTTTATTACTGAAGATCAAAAGAAACAAGTAGGTTGTTTCAGGGTTTCTTGTTATGAAAGATCTCACCACACAGCAAAGGAGGCTTAACAATGCAGAAGGGGCTGTTTTAACTTTTTGTGTTGTAGACTAGCAAAAGCCCTATTGGTAGGTGCGAGTGAAACAAAGTTTTAAAAACTCATAGCCTGGAAGAAAATCATAATACAACAAGAAATAAGCATGATCATGCAGAGAGTCTTTCAGAGAAAGGAAAAAAAGCTGAAGGGGAAAGCAAAAAAAAAGAAGCCAAACGTTGATAGAAAGAGGCACAAAGGGCAAAAGCAAGGCAACTTACAGCAACACCAGAATGGTATTTACAAAGCAAGAGGGTGGCACCGATATGCACACCCTACAAGAGATGTGCAAGGGATGAAATTTTTCATAACAGTGATCATAACACCTCTGAATTACTGCAACGCTTTTGCACAAAAGATGTGGAGTTCTGGGGACCCACCTCACCCTTCTAGACCACTGTTACCCTGCCAATCTGAGGGGGAATAAGGACAAAGAAAGGATAAAAAGAAAGGCAACCACCCAAAGACTGCTGCAAAACGGTGCCTCAGTTCCAAACTTCAGGTCCCCCATCTCCCCTGGGATACAGGACAGCCTGCACCCGCTCTTGCTCCCCGCCCAGGATCCACAGAGCTCTGATGATTCTGCTACTGCAGCCTGCTGCAGCAAGAGGAAGGACACACATGCTGCTTGCTCTTCCTCTGCTCTCCCACTACTGCCACAGAGGTCGTGCACCATCTCCACCAGAAGGGACAGACAGGGTGGGCAGGAAGCCTTCACAAGTCCGCAGCGGGGGACAGCGCTATTCACACAGTGCTGCAGTAGCATCAACATCTGGGTTATCGTGCATTCAGAATTGAGCTACTGCTGTGATCTGCATCATTCAAAACTTTCCCCATCCCCCCCATGAGACCTTCCCAGTTAAGCAGCTGCTTTTGAAGGACTTGGGAACCAAGTTTAAGAAACGAAACCTTAATACAAAAACCACAGTAGCTTGAAGAACAAAAGAGATTTGTTCAGCTCCTCCACGAACAGAACAGAATTGGAAAATCTGAAGAGGTTACCATCTTTTTCAAACAGTGTACACAAATTCCCAGTCTTTTCTTTCACTTCATCTTGACTGGCATAAGCATTATTCATATTCTCCATTACGTCTTCTAACTTGGTCCTTTTGGCTGGTGGCAACAGTTCCTCCCCTGAGCTCTGTCAATACAAGAGATAATTAACTGGCTGCCACCATAACCACTGACAGCATTGGAAAAGATCACAAACTGACTGTGGGCACTTTATGGCAGTGAGCTGATCCTCTCCTTGAAAACAGGATTTTACACTAAAGGTCTTCCTAAAAGGTAAGGATTTAAACATAGCCCTCACACTTTGCCGAAATGCCACCAATCGCTTTTGATACGTGGTTGAAACAATCTCTGCTTCAACATCAAAGCTTCTCTCTGAGCCTTTGTGATTAGCTGTACGGCACAAAACCTGCTAGAACCGCTCTCTCCAACCTCAGTAAAGGGCTGCGAGAATCCTGCCCAGTGTTGTTTGGTTACTGAAGACAGACTGATCAGCTCTTTAAATTCAGCCACAGGTAGAAAATGGAAAAGCATTAGTCTTACTGATCCACCACCAGAAACATCTCTATTAAATAAAGAACAGCTAAGGAGACAGACCACAGAAATGTGACTTCAAAGAGGAGGAAACACAGCTCCCTAGTACAGCTGTTAATAGACTTAATGTGGTCAACTGACTTGTTAGAAAGAAAGGAACTGCACCTCTACCAACCACCAATTAGCAAAGCAACCAATTCTCCAACACCTGAGCCTGCTATAGTTTAGCTCATTTACTCCAACACAACTTTTTAGAATCTCAGGATCTTTTCCACTGTGAAGACTCCATTTCCTACCACCTCAACAAAATTCTTTCTTCCTTGCATCATGAGGTTACCTGTCCACCTTTGAGATTCTGTCCCAAATGCTACCAGGTGTTGTCTTTAGCGTGCTATTTCATACGCTCTGCTATGATACCGCAGTAGACAGTACACTCCTTCACCTATTTTCAAACTCCAAACACCATGAAAGCCTTACTTTAACACGAGTCAGATATTACTAGTATGATTTTGTAAGGAATAATTATCTGTTTTAAGAAGTTTTAATTTGTCTTAGTCTCAGTTTTAACTTTCACAAAGGTATTCCATACCTCAGCTGACCGTTTTTGTCCCAGTATCTCCACAGGCACTTGCTCACTAATCATTTTAGTTACACATTGTGAACAAGAGTCTACACCTTGCGTCTGCCGTTCTCCAGCGAGTATTTCTGTAATTCCTAGTGATTCAGCAACCTTTAAAAAAAGTTATAAGGAAAAAAAAGCGACAGTTAGCCTCTCCAAACTGAATGCATAAATGCTGAAATACTGCTTCATTTTCTTAAAACTGAACTAGAACTACACAGGCTCTAATCTGACAATCAATCATCACAGCTCAATGAAGTTTTTAGACTCTCATGCTTTCTACTAGCCTCTCTGTTAACAGAACATGACCTTCATTTGGGTGAATATTAACATGCAAACTCAAAAGAATTAGGAGTGCAACAGTTATATATAGAATCCAGAGAGAGTTACCAAGAGCAGAGTTTAATAAAGAACACTGTCAAGGCTCTCCATTATTTAAAAAACATTTAAGTCTTCCTGTTTAAGAGTATCCGTTAATAGTTAATGATTCCCCCCATGTCATTCCATTCCTCTGCTGCTTCATCCTTATGTAGTAGATGTGCTACTGTGCAATTTCTCAAGGCTCGGTTGAGGTTTTTTTGGTTTTGTGGGCCTTTTTTGTTGTTTTCATTTAGTTTGTCTTAAAAGGGCAAAATTCTATACTAAGAATGCACATTAACACTGAAGAGAAGCAAGAAAGAGGTTCCATTTTGGGACTGACAGTATCGACAGCATCCCTTTACTTGGTACAACTTCTTTCTCCAAAGGGAAGCAGCAGTGTTAATTATGAAACAGCGAAGTAAGCAAGCAGTAATTCTAGAAAGTTTTTAGTATGTATAGTGAACAGCAAGATTGATTCTGAAAAATAAATATTAACCACTGCTAACAGTCCATACAGGACTTCATTTTTTTTAAACCAGGATTATCATAAGAACAAAAATCTCCACCACCCCTTCTCTGAATTTTCCAGTACGGTCCCCTCTCATAGTAGCTGCAAGTTCAGTGCTTCTGTATCTTAACGAGCACACTGTTTAGAAAATTTGTTGGAGGTAGTATACAAAATTCACTACTGGAAACAGAGAAGGGAAAACCAAAAATATGTCACGTACAAAGAGCTGGTTCATTCTAAGCAAGGGGAACATAGATTTGAAAGGATCCATAAGGATAAACAGATTCACGTTGGGAAAAAAAAAAACCAACAAAAAATACCCACAGAAAACTAAACCTACATTGTCTTTCTAGATACAGCTGCACAAGCAATGAATCTGAAGAATCACTAACAGTTTGCAGCTTTATTAATGTATTCTCTACCTTCCGTATTTGTTAGTACAATTGTGAACTGCACAGAGGCATTCAGTGTGTCCTCATTTTGCAATGAAACCACTTATCCCTTTATATCAAGGCCATTCATTTTAAAAATAGATCCCTCCTTCCTAATCAAACATCAAGATGGACTTTTATTAGGAGTTAAAGCGCAATACACATTGCAGTAACGTGCAGCTTCATACTACCCTAGATATGCAAGACAGATATCAGCACTGCTAGAATTTTATTTAATATTTCTAGCCGTATCTACTGCATAAGCTTGAACTGTAGTTTTACTGCGGATTTCTTTTTCTCTCTTTGGTTAGCCGCTGCACTTTTTACAATAGTATGTATTTCTGTTCATCAGAAAACATGTTTTCTTCAATAAACTTTACCAGCATAATGAAACTGATCAGAGAAAAATAAAAACACAAAGGATTTATAATAAATAAAACAAAATGAACAAACAAACAAAAAAAAATCACAGTTCCAAACAGAATGCTTTCTTACCTTAGCATCTTTTATTTCAATAGGCTGCTGGCAACTCAGCAAATCAGAATTACTGAAGTGATCATAAGCCATTTTCTTGACCATATTATGCAAGTTTTCGAATTCCCTATACACATCTGGGAAGTAAGCTTTGGCTGGATACCCTTTTTCAACCTAGGAACAAGAGAGGAAAAAAAGTGTTTGTTTCTCCCTCCCTATATTTTAAAAAAAGAGATGAAATTAAAATCTGTCAGTTTGTTTTGTTGAACATTTTAAAATAGAAACATTCCAGTCAAAAGATTATGGAACCTTCAAAAATGCCACTGAGCCAGGCAGCAAAAAGGCAGGCTTTCAATCAAGAGACCTACCAGAGTTCTGCCTGCGTTAAGACTGTTGGGCAGCAGGTTTACATTCTGCACAATCCTAACTTAGAAAATTCAGGATACATCTCTAAAAGAATCTTTTCATGTGTACTAAAATAATTTAACATTTTTACATTAAAAAGAAAACCAGCTCACCTTCATCAACAGAAATTCATATACTGTAACAAGCTTTGTAAGACGTGGAAGAGCCAGCTCCACTAAGTCTTCGTTATCGCACTGTTGTATTAACTGTCAAAAGCCAGAATGAGTTTATTAGAGCGAAGTAGCCTAAAGAGGTTACGCATCCCACATTCAGAACGTAAAATATGGCTACTTTTGTCGAAATATATGCTGTGTGCTTAAGCAGCTTTGAGAATGATGCAAACATAACACCAAAAAAATGAGATACATTAGAAAACCTCTAAACAGTTACTACCCATACACAGACAAAACTCAGTCCCACAAGTGCTGTCAATTCACAGAAGGAAGAGCAGTGTCAGTAGATTTTGTAGTCATAAAGGATCTTCCACAACACACAGGAAACAATTGTGTTAGCTGCACAAGGTTTTAATCCCCTCTCTATCTTCCCCCCCACCCCCCCGCTAAGCATCTATTTTGTTTATTTGTTTTTTTTTCTTTTTTGATGTTGCCCAACTTCAGTTCGGCTTATTTCTTTTGATTGTGTTGGAAGAGATACATAATAGTAGCTAGTAAAACTTTCCTTCCCCAGAAAAAGGATAGCTAGAGTACACATCAAAAGTCCCTTTCCAGACTGTGTTTCCATCTTCCCTTTGTCCAGTATTCTGCTAGAAGTATTTTTGCCTGAAATGACAACTTAATGTTTTCTTCTTATAAGATGATTTAGGCTTTCATCTTGTCAGTACACAAGGATGTAAAAAATAAAAATTTAAATTAAATTAATAAATCAACCCAATCTTTTTGAAAATGATTCCTTAAAAAGAAATTATCCAAAATGGGGGGGAGGGAGAAAAGAGGGCAGGGAGAAGATACTTGTGAAGTAATTGCAGAAGAGAACCATACCTCTTTTAACCTAGCTTTTCTTCTGAATACATTGTGTTCTGCTGACACACTACTAAGTGACTTTGAAGGGGACTGACCAGGTCTGCTAAGCCTTCCAGAGCACCTAGATCTTCCACCCATCCTTGGTCGACCACGTCTCTTTGGTCGTCTGGGTCTTCCAGGTCCTTTGGGAGTTACAGGTCCCTGGTGGCCTGAACTGGTTTCATTTTGTTGTTCTGCCAACAAGTGTCTGCCTTCTGTAGACTTGCAACTCTTAATCAAAAAAAAAAGCAAGGTATTTATTCACCATTTTAAACAGTTTTATAATTAAGTTCTTCATCCATGCAAGCAATAAATAGCATATTAAATAAATGTAAAGCTGTATAACTGCAAGGAAAGTTGTGGAATAAACCCAACGCATTGGTAAGACTGTTACTTCTGCACCACATCTATGCCACTGTTTGCAAAGTTAGCATTTTTGACAAAACACGGAGATTAAGGGAATATAATTGTAAGAGCTGGTTTATGTCAGTTAACTACGTTTTAATACTTTTGAAGTAAAACATATCCACTTCAAATAGAGAGGTTGTAGAAATGAAGCTTCATTAGCAATCAAACACCCAAAAAAACCCCTGGGTTTTGCTGTAACTACATCAAAACATGAAGGCTTTATACGGAAAGCTCTCAACAGTCATGAATGGACACAAGCCCAGTAGCTAAAAATCAAAGTATAATCCGGTTTCCACGTTTCAAAAATCCTTAGTCTGCCATAAGAACACAGCTAAGAAGTAGCTTCTGTTATAAAACCACATGGCAGACTCAAAGCTACGTTTTCTATTTTTAAGTTATCATTGTGATTTCAGTGCAAATCTTTTTTACTGATCAAAGCAGCGATTTCTTATTCAACATGTCTTGTCTTCCCTTCCAAGCTAGAATTTCTAAGAATGCCTCAGTATTTTTGGGGAGATGGGTTTACAATAGTGCTGAGGTATATCAGGCTCCTTTCCATAATCAGTACGTTCTCATCCCAATGCTCAGCAGCTCCCTACTATTCTAGTGATTAGGCAAGTTCTAAAAAGGGCAAATGTACGTCAGTTCTACCCAGGGATTAAATTACTAAATTAGTTCTAAAAATTACATAAAGACTAGGTTGAGAATGGAGATCTTGATTGCCTTCCTGTCTGTGTCAGTGTACCAATTTTAATAATCCTGCAATTCTTTCTAGAAAGCCATTTATGTGGCCAAAAACTGTAACAAATCAACGAGTCAATGTACAGATTTGTAGAATCTGTATTTGCTAGTTAGAAGTAGCAGTCAGGAGTTGTATTACACGTGAGGCTGTCTGAAATTCTTCTAAATTCCCATCATCCTGGGTAAAATAAATGCCGCACAGGGAACTAACGACTATATAATACAGAGAGCAGATTTCTGTATTCTGCAGTTCTCAGATTCTCCTCATTTTCCACAGATGACAGAGAAGATGACAGTATGGATGAGTGAGGTTTGTTGGCTGCATTGGCAGCAAATTTTCACGTAAGTTTTCACGCTTCCTAGAAGAGCTTCACATTTACAAATAAAAGTAATAAATGGACATTGCTACATCTAAGAGTATTTTTTCCTAGACACCAACTGTATCAGCTCTTGCTGCAAGATGTCAAGAGTCATTTTAATATTAGAAAAGAAACTCCACTTTGAAGTGACCAGCTTGTAGCATCACAGAAAAAAAGAACTGCAGCTGAAGCACCTTCCAACCCAGAGAATCAAGTTTCACCAAAGTGTTTGCTTTGCAAGGGAAGCTAAGCCACACTTTCAAAACCTGCTTTAGGAAACACTCTTGGATTCCAAACAAGTGTCATCACAGAAAAATCTCTACTTCAGTAACAGAAATTGATAGAGCAGATGATGCCCTGCTGCCTATCATGCTAAAGGCTGTAACTGAACAATGCTGTGTTCTTATCCAAATGCAGAGAATAACACGACTCGCATAGACAAGATTTTTTTCAAGCCGAAAACTGTAGAAAATCAGTAACAAATGCTCAGGGAACATTTTGTTTTAAGTGCCTCTGCAAGAACACTGTTCCTGCAACGCTGCAAGAGACAATAATATGCTTTTTAAAGCACTTCAATGGAAAATTTGTTTAATTTAGTATATTGGTGGACATTTATGAGCAGTGCAAGGTAATGCAGCTACAAAATGGCCATTCAACTTTGCATAGCACTGACAGCTTTTCTAAGTAACACACTTTACCTGTTCTCCAGCCTTTGAATCAACAGTTTCTTCCAGACTGGTAGCTAGTGCATTTTCATTATTTAAAATGACAGCAACTGAATCCAAATGTCCTGGACTCATCATTTCCTCTCTTATTCCACAGGCATTGTCCACAAACATACTTCCATTAGGCTTATTTAAAGGTATTTTTTGAGGTAAAGACTCCAGCTGTCCATGGCCTGGGTTAAGTTTATAATGTCTTGCTAATCCTCCTTTTCCTATATAGGACTTCTCACAAGTCTGGCATTTAAACATTTTGGGTTTCAGATTATAATTTGAGGAACTGAATAACGCATCCTTTCCCTTCACCTTTCCTTCTTCATCATCTTCTATGCTCAGCTCAGAATAGTCATCAGAATCAGACTGATGACCATCAGCCAAGTCCTCCATTTTAATGAATTTATAATCTTTAGCTTTGTATTTTGGGGGGCGTGAAATCCGTCCAGAACGAGTTTTCACTTTCAAGGATTTTTTTAACTTGTCATCTTTGTGTTTTTTTTCACGGCATGGTATCAGATTATTTGCTGAACTGGCTGCAACAGTGGCAATATTTGGAGACCTCGTAGCCGATACTGTGGCCCGTGTAGCTTTCTGTCCATTTAGCACCTTAGATGTGGGAATCTTGTTCACAGACACTGATCCGTGAGATGGTAAAGGCCTCTGCATAAGCAACTGGACTGGAGACTCAGAAGAACTATGCAGGAATAGTTGCTGCTGCTGCTCAGTTCCTGTAACAGGCTGTATCCTAATTATCTGGGGATTAATAATGCCAAGTCCTGGTATGCTAGAATTTCTACCAAACGACTGACTCAGCGTTGTAGTTTTGGACTGGATTGGTGCCAATGGTGGCATTGGCCTTTCAGTTTCCTTCATCTGTCCTGGCTGAACTTGGACACAAATGGCTTCCAGCTGCTTTTGTGGAAAAAAAAGGAAGAGTTGGGATTACACAAATACAGCATTTACAGATAATACTTATCAAGATGATACACACAGGCCCTTAAAGCAAAGCATGAAGAAACCAATGCACATCATTAGTTTTCCACTTTAATGCATCAAAGCACAGATTTAACACCAAAGCACAGATTCCCTTCCTTCAAGCTACGGGTTTCTCCTGCACATTTACTGATGCGAGTGCTGTTCAACTAAAGCAGGTAAAGCTTGCTCTTAAGCCATGTCACAGCTTTGCTTCCCCACTAGCAGGCCCGTTCCGGAAGAGCAGAGTCACTGCCCTCACCTGGGCAGATTCGTAACCTTCAGCAAACCAAACGCAGGAGAACCACGGTCTGCTAGGGACACAGGCCAAACGCCAGATCCAGGATAAGTGCTCAGCTCAAAAAAAAACTTGGCGTGTGTATTACTGTTCATCATATCACTGTTCATCTCCCTCATACTCTCCTCCTCATCCGAATTCCTGCCTCAGCTTGTATCAATCACTTGGCAACCCCTGCACCCCAAAAGGGGGCTGAAAGCCCTGGTACTGCCACCTTGCATAGGAAGGGCAAGCGTTACCCACCTGTGCATCGCCACTTAACCGCTGTGAAACAGCTCTTCTAAGCCCTTTTGGCCGCACCTGTAGTCAGCCCAAATTACTGACCACGGCAGCTCGTCGTGGTCACAGATTTTTCTAAACCACGCTGAAAGTTCTGTCTTTCAGCCGCAAAACTCGAGTCTACACCCAAAGGCAGGTGAGACTGGGGAAGAAGGCAAAAAAAAAAAAAAAAAATAAATTAAAATTACTCCCCCGCCGCCCCCGAGACCTGCCCTGGCCGGTGGGTTCCACCACCGAGCGAGCGCCGCGGGCTCCCCCCCGTCGCCGGCCCCGGTTACCTTCTGCGGGAGGATGCGGGCGGCCGCCATGGATCTGCCCTGCTGCAGGGCGACCTGCTGGGCCACGCTCTGCAGCTGCTGGGCGGCGTTCTGCATGATGCTGCCCAGCGGCGGCGGGCCGGCGTCCCAGGCCGGCGGGCACCCCCCGCCGCGGGCGCAGGGCGGCGGCCCCGGGCACGGCTCCAGCGGGGCGGCCGCGGCCGGCGGCGGCTTCTGCTGCTCCTGGGCCTTGCTCACTTGCTCGATGACCCGCTGGAGCTCCGCGGGGGCCAGCGGCGTGGCGGCGTGCCGAGGCGGCGGCTCCGCCCTGCCCGGCCCCGGGCTCTCGGCGGCGGCGGCGGCCAGCAGCTGCTCCAGCAGCCGCCGCTGCTCCTCGCCGCTCAGCCCCGCGCCCTCCACCACGCTCCCGTCCGCCTGCAGGTAGAGGACGGTGCCGGTCAAGCTCTGCACCAGCTCCTCCGTCACCGCCAGCAGCTCCGGGCCCTCCACGGGGGGCGGCGGGTGGACGGGCCACGACGCGCCCCCGCCCTCCTCCGCCGGGCGGGCGACCCTGCCCGCCAACACGCTGAGGGGAGCCCCGCAGCCGGCTGCCGCCCCCCCCGGGGGGCTCGTCCTCAGCGGGAGGAGGGGGGGGCGGCGGTGCCTCGGTGCCCCCCTCCTCGGGAGCCGCCATCTTGGCAGGCGTCAACGGGCGAGAACCGCATCGGCCCCCCCCCGCCCCGGGGAGCTCTCGGAGGCGCGGAGCCAAGCGAGGGGCACCGGCAGCACGCGGGCCAATGGCGCCCCCGGCAGCGGCCGCCGCGCCCCTGGGGCGGGGCCGCCCGGCACCGACGGCGGCCTCGAGGGGGCAAAAACCTTCGGAGGTGCGGCGGGATGCGGCTCGTGGCCGGAGAGCCTGACCGCGGGCGGAGGTGGGAGCCGCGGGTGATAGCAGCCGCTCTGCTGGAGAGGGTCAACGCGAGCTGGGTTCCCCTCTCTTACTAACTCTTTACCGCGTAGGGTTAGACCAACAAGCAGGTGTCACGCAAACGTGTGCCACGCGTGACGTGGGGCCGCCGCGGAGGAAAAGGCGCCCGAAGGGTTGGCCCGAGCACGTTGCGAGCCACGGGGCGCGGCAGGCGCCGGCGCTGAAACGGATCCGAGCCCTGCCGGGTCCGGCCACCGGGCTCCGCCAGATGGAGAAACAGAATGGGGAGCGGGGGGGACGGCAGTCCCGCTGGGTGACCCCTTTCCCGCGGCTGGGTCCTTGTGCGGGTGTAACGGTGCGAGCTCTTCGGCGGAAACGGGCGCAGCGGGTGGGAACAGTGACGGGAACAAACCACTGAGAATGGGAAAAAAAAAAACCACCTTGGCCCGTACGGGGATCGAACCCGCGACCTTGGCGTTATTAGCACCACGCTCTAACCAACTGAGCTAACCGGCCAGTCGATGTCAGGTGGCGCTTTGGAGCCTTGGTAACCACAAACGGGCCGGGAGGAGGCGTGAGCAGGACAAAAACAGGCGGAGCCACGGGCCCCCTCGCTCCCGGGATGGCCGGAGCCGGGCCCAGGCGGGTGGGAGCGCACGTTTAACGATGAGCTGAGGTCGGCAGCGCTCCGCTCGGCGGGAGCTGCAGCGCCTGGGGCGTAACAACCACCCCAGGACACATTCGTGGGGCGGCTCCTTCTCTAAGTCAGTAAGCTCACAGGTTTTCTAGGCTGTTTCTCCCCAGGTTTTTTAGAATACGATGCCGGCTTAATTTAATTAAATATTTATGTGGGGCATTTTTTTCAACGCATTAACTCTTCTGGCTGTTTAATCACTGTTAGGATCTTAATTTGCAGGAATAAATTACCTTTTCCTAATATTTTGCTTTTTACTGTACGTCTCAACGTTTAAAAGACAACTTTTCCTTTCAGCTTTGAAGCCTACATTAAAATACATCGTGTCCGTTTAGCAAAAGGCAAACAGGCTGGGGCACCTCTCTAAACCGCCGGGGTTCCGGAGCCCGGCGCGCTATAGCTCGGCGAGAACACGGTCAGCGCGGAGCGGAGCCGTCTTCCAGACTCCACGTCTCCCCACTTACATCTCCCGCACGCTGGGAACTGGAGATACGCTCTGCGCTCGCCTAAGGAAGCCACGGATAAATCCCGCACAGCGCGGGCCTGCAGCGGCGCACGGGAACCACTAGGGATCAGGAGATCACCGAGCATTAAGCCTGAGCTCGCCGGGACGCCGCGGGCACCGAGCGACTGGCGCAGGCCCGGGCGGCCGCTCCGTCCGAGGGCTGCGCGCGTTAACCTCTCCCCGACGTGAGGCTGGGCGGCACCGTCCCAGGAAAGACGGGCCCGCGGGGCACCATCGCCCCACGCAAACCAAGGCAGCCGCGGAAATAACGCCCGCCCGCGCCTCAGGCAGCAACCCCGCGCCACGGCCCCGCCGGCGCAACAACCCGAGCCGCTGCGCCACGCCGGTGCCCGAGCATGCGCAGTGCGGGCAGGGGCGGGGCGAGCAAGGCGGCTGCATCACGGCCCCACCCCGTCGGCCGGGCGGTTCCGCCGCGCCTGCGCGGCCCGGACGTGACGCTGGGGGCGGGGCCCTGCGCGGTTGCCAGGGTGACGGGAACACAACATGGCGCGCTGCGCGCCGGGCCCGGCCGGGAGGAGCTCGGCGGTCGGGAGGAGCATCGCCGCCCTCTCGCTCACCGCGGGACCTGCGAGGCAAGCGCGGGATGAACAGTAAGGGGGTGGAGGGGGAAGCAGCGGGCCCTGCTCGGGGTGGAGGCCGTGGCAGAGGCCCTTTTCCGCAGGGCCTTTCCTTGGAGGAGGCCGGCGTCACCGGCCAGCCTGGCCCGAGGGCACCCGGCTGAGGCGGCGGCAGGTGCTCTTGTAGTCTCTGGAAGCCGCTGTCGCCGCAGCCCCCTGCGAGCTCCTAAAGCTCCCTAGCGAGGCCGCACAAGCAAACGCTGGTGTCTCTCCGTGTGCCAGTCCTCCTCCGGACGGGATGCTAATAGATCTCTCTCCCACTCCCTGGAGGCAGTGGCCTGTCTGATTTCTCCTTCTTTGTCCTGCAAGCCTTTCCTGCCATTGCCTAGCGCCCTTCTGCGAATCGCCCCGTGTCACATCCTGCACACCTGGCACGTTTGCCAGTGCAATAATTATGCGCCGTGGCCTTGTGACCGTGGCTGAAGCCGAACTTGTTGCTTGCTTCATTTTTTTTTGTTATTTCTCTCTTCTCACGTGCATCAATGTATTTAAATGTCATGACTTTTTCTTCCTCAGCATCTTGGCATCCTCGCAAAAAAATACGTGCTTAAGGCTTTTATAATAGTATGTCTTGACTATTTTAGTGCTATTTTTTCTGTCATTTTTTCCTTGGGTTCTTTAATTCCAAATGATGATTGATTTTTCTGTGCTCTCTACAGTAATACAAGTATAGTCTTTGAATTCCATCACTTGCTCATAATTTTAATTTACATTGCTCTTCATTTGCTGAATCCTGTAGGCAGCCTCTTGCACATTAACCTGCCCTTCTCTTGAATGATTATCTATCTGCCGTTCTCATGGCCACTTTTTTAGTGTTAGACTAGTTCAGGTTGTTTCAACTTATTCTTACCAATAACTTCTGCAGTCTCTCTTTTACTTATTTTGTTGACTTGTACGGGATTTCATCCCATTTTCCTAACCTTTATCTGCCTTTCTGCTAACATTCTAAGCCTGAACATCCATGTGTGCTCAAACAGAGAGGAGGGAAGGAAGAGGATAGCTAAGATCTAACTTGTATAGAAGCCGTGAAAGAATTGCTAACTGACGATTAGGTGTTTATTCTTTAATGTTATATGCAAGTCTAATTAAACCACTGTTTATTTAATTTCATCCTCAAAACAGTCAGTCTTAAAACGCTGAAAACTTTTTTAACATTTCTGTCATTCTTCATCTTTGAGTACCACAAATTCGGGTAAACTGACTGGTTTACAGCTGTAGCAAGTTTCATAGCTCAAAATTGTCATGCTTTGACCTGACTGTTCTCTTTCAGTGTGTGTTTGCAGTCCCTTGTTTTGGTGGATTTTTTTTTGCCACCTGGTCACTTTCGAAGGCTCAGTTATGTATTTTGAAGGATCATGTGCTGAAGTGGATTTTTAAGGATCACCAGAAATCTTGGCTTGTAGATGCACATTCAAATTTTGCATTAAAATGTGTTAGTACATTTGAAATCTAAATTTTATTTCTTCTTACCCTATATAAACTTTTATGTTACTATTCTTACAATGTCTGAGTTCCTTTCAGCTTCTCATTAAATGATAACTGAATTGTCCCATGGTAGTCCTCATTTTCTCCTTAGGAGAAAAGCTCTCATCTTCAGTGGCCTGTGTTACTGAAAGTTTACACATTGATTGTATGCATCAAAGAGACATTTCAAATAATGCAGTTTTCATTCCTGATTCTGCAGTTTATTCAATGAGTTGTTATTATTCAGGTCTTTGCTGTTATTCTTATCACTGGGTGAATCTCTCTTAAGTTCTGGGTTAAAGCCTTATTTGTCCTGTGTGGGTTTTTCATTTCATATACATAGCGCTGTGTTTTAAAAAAAGTAAATAACAAACATTACAAGCTTACATGAAAAAAATCTTTAGTACTCTAAGAATGTTTTAAAGTGTGTAAAGAATTAACTCTTCTCACACTTTAGAACCCTTCAATTTAAAATTAAAAAAAATAGTAAGTTCTGTTGAGCCCTCTGCTGTCATTTGGACTTCTCTTGTATGAGAAAAATATATGTATAAAAGAAATTATAAACAAACCCAAAGCATATAACTATATACTGTCTGGCTTCTTTAAATATCTAAAAAATAAAATTGTACAATAATGTGTTCCCTGTGTTTCCCTGCCTAAGTACCTTGGTTCATTAACACCTATGGCTGGTATACCATAGATACTAAGATCTTTTTTCCAGACCATATAATTCGATATATTTTTTTACACAAGAGAATCCATATTTGTGTTTAAGAAAATAAGAATACAAGATTGCCAATTATTAGAGTCAAAGAGTAGGTCAACAGGTAGCTAATTTTTTTATATTTTTTTTTTGTATCTAGCTGCCTAGGGTATTTTTGCCACAGGGACTGGCTCTGACATTATATGAACATGTAACGCAGCCCGTGCGTATCTGAGTGATTGGAGAATACCAGCGGCTACCAACAAAATCCGTTGGCGTTTTTACTTCGGAATTGTGTAAGAGTGGGATTCAAGTATTCTGAATGTATGATCTCCATCTCATATTTAGCTCTTTAGATACGAAATTAAAACTTCAGGTGGGGGTAGCAGCGTGGTGCAAAGTGTGGTTTCTGCTGGCAAAGCACGTTACTTGCTCAGTCACGCTGCTTAATGAACGCCAAAGCCCAGGGGTCATCTTGCTTAGGGCACTGATTGACCAGTTATCAAATATCTGCCACATGAATGAAAGAGTCTCATGGCCTCTTCCCTATTTCAGAGTCTCTGTGAGAGATTGCCTCCTTTACCCAGAATGATTTTCAGATTATATTTCTGCTTTTAAAATGGATCTACGTGAAAATTGCCTATATAGAGCGCGTTAGATGGTGTACTTGATTTTAAGCAGACTAATGCTTTTTCCTATTTTTCCAATTTAGATGGCCTAATTAGTTTATGATCCAGCCTGATGGATAATGACCAAAGCAGGTGACAAAAATGAGAAGAGCAACTGATAATCCTCACAGAAGTGCTGCTGCTGTATTGGAGCATGCTTATATTTATTGTGATAAAAATGCTTATAATTAAATAAGTATTAATTAATTATAAGCATTTTTATCACAAGCAAACAAAAGACTTTTTTTTTTTTTTTTTTAAACAGGAGTAAATGTGAAAGTTGGCGAGGAGAAAAGTGGTGAAGACAACACAAATTGATTGCTAGCTGGAAGACAGTGTTAGAATGTCTCTGCCTAAGGAACTTTTCCCTGTGCAGAATTTCCTGGCAGGCTTTCCCTGCTGTGAGGCTGTATTTATACTTGTAAATTAAACATATCTGGAAATCTTCCTGGACACGAACAGCAACTGGCATGAAATGGCCCACATGCTAGTAAATTCTCTTATCTTCCAAAACAAGGCAGTAGGACAGAAACCGCTTTAGGAATGGCCTTAGAAGGAGTCCTCGCCCCAGGCTGGGAAGGTGCCTCAGGGAGCAGCGATGGTTGTCACAGGCACAATCCAGGCCAGGGACTGTTGTCACAGTAACTAATACAGACAGCTGCACCTTACCGAATTTACTGCTGTTGAGGTAGCTTAAGACTCCCACAGTTATTCTGACTCCCATAAAGGGTTGAATATGATAAAAGAGATCTGCTCTGCCTCCCTCCAAATGACTGGGTTTGGATCTTTCTTAAATAAGAAGACTATGTCAACAGCAACAGCAGCATAAAGCGAACCAGAAATGGGTTTTGCTCACATGAACTTATTGAAAGAATTGTCAAGGATAGAATCTGTAGGTGCTAAAAATAAAGGGAAACAGGAGCACAAAGTGGGTGAAGGGGACCAGGCAGTGGGATTGGTAAGGAACAGTTAATCACAAAGCTGAAGGAGAATAAAGGAGGAAAGAAAAGATATGTCAGTTGTGAAGGAAATTAGGAAAGACTCAGAAATTAGTATTTATTTAGCTTTCTTCATAATCCTTATGTTATCTGCTCCATCTCTTAAAATTCTGCAGAACTAGAATTGACTGATTTTCACATCCTTTTGTTTGGTGCACGTCCTTATTAAAGCCAAGCATTATTTTTGGCCTAGTGCAAAACTAATATCTGAATTTAATATGGGAGTAAAGCTTTAAAATCAACAACTTCCTTGCTTAGAAAAAAGAAAAAAAAAAACACTGAAAAATCCCAAACATCAAAACAACCAAAACCACTATATTGGAACAATGATGAGTCACACTTGCATTTCAAGATAATTTTATGTTCTCAGTACAATATAAATAACGGGGTTTTTTTGGTGGAAAAAAACCCAAATAATAAGTTCGGTTATGAGTTGCTAATGTGCTGCAGCAGAAAAAAAGGTATTTAGTGCTGTGTGTGGAGGTATCCTGTCTATGAGGAGGTAGTAGTTTATTGTACAGTATATATAAATACCTTAAGCACTAACAAAACCCCATTTTATTTGTTTCCATTAGTCAGAATTTAACTAATCAAGCATGCTCTTGATAGGCAGTCTTTACAACAAATTCTATTTAAAACATATTGAAACAATATATTTTTGTTTTTTAGAATATAAACCAGTTGGTAAGATAGGAGAGGGAACATTTTCTGGTACTCTGAAGACACTGAGTCTTAGGAGTACATGCAAATGTATGAAGGAACATTTTGAAAGGTATGCATAATTAACCATCGTACTACAGAAAATCTTATTTAAATTCAGTGGGGAAATACCAAGTTAAGATTAAGTGAAGTTTTTTGAATACACATGCATTAAAAAGGTTTGCATGTAGTATAGAAAGGGAACTCTGCTGGTGTTTATGCAGGGCCTGAGGTTATTTCCTTGAGTTCTCCAACTGGTGTCACCCACTGTACTTAAGGCTGCCTGGCCAGTGGGGTGAGGGTGAAACAAGAATGAGGACTTAAGAGTTGATTTCTGCCTTTCCAAATGCGCTGAATATAGTTGTGCCCTTTTTTTAGGAGGAGGAAATGTGTCAGTCTTCCCCCGGAAAACACTTTCTTTTGCTCTTACTTTTAATAGTGTTTTAATGCGAGTTAAAAACACTGTATTTAGCCTTAGTCCATGTATAGCATTAGTTCTACTTCATATTTGGATTTGTATTTAATTACATCCATCAGGAAGACGCCGTAAGGTCACAAAATAGGTGCTTTTTATCAGTTAGGAAAATAGAGGAGAGGGCTGTGTGGAAGTAGACATATACTTGACATCCTTCTCCAAGTATGTATTTCAAACAGTGCCTTTTGGGTCACTGACTTTGTATTCTCCCTTAAATATATTAAGTTCCTAGTGAAATCAGTGGACGTGACACATTTGTACATAAAAAGTGAAAGGGGATGGTTTGCTCTTAGGTGAGGTCCCACAATATAAAAAAGAACTTCAAAGCCCAAATTAAAAAAAAAAAAAAGGAACAACTCAAGTATCTTCAAGGAGTGTGACTTCGGATTCTCTCCTGTGTTGTTACAGACTGTTGGTTCGCTTATGTGTTACCTACAACTGACCAAATTGTTCAATTTATAAACAAAAGAGTATTTAAACTAACGGCTTAAGTATATCAAGGGCAGATGGCCTGCAGGTCACTGGTAGGACGTAACAGTAGGGCACAACGAGCAGACTCCTTTTTTTTCATGTAGCATGTTTTTAAAAGTATTTTAGGCCTTTCACCCTTTAATACAAAATTGACTGACAAATTATTTTGATGAAATGATCTCCTATAGGAAGTTATCAGTGTTTTAAACAGAACCTGCCCATACAAGGTACTTCTCCTAGTTTCAAACTAGAAAATACCGTTTTGGTGTTTACCTTTAAGTCTGACCGTGAAAGGGCGCGTGTCCTGTTCTGACCCTACTAGTAGTGTGCAAAGCTCTTAGTTTCCTGCTTCTTCCTAGAGTTTCTGTAGCATGACAGTTTGTTGTTTATTGAAGTCTAGGAATGCAACATAATAATTAAAACAATAGTTGAATAATGTCTAGTTTTCATATAAGAGGTTACCACAAAAACTTAATTTTGAATGTTAAATCTGGCAAGGCTAGGTGGTCACTTTTCAGCACCACGCTGAGCAATGGTTGGAATGTACACTACACCAGCGCAGAATAAACAGTATCATACACATGCTGTTATGCAACACAAAATTCCTCCCAGATAGCTCCTTGGCATGGTAACTGATGTCTGGAGCACAATACGTTACTACTTATCTTGTTTGGGCAAGTCCAGCTACTTTAGATTGCAAGAAGGAATAAGGCCATTCTCCTGATTTGATCTATAAAAAACAAAGCAGGCAAACGATTTATCAGGTCCTGCATTTGCGAGTTCAGTTGTGGACTAGAGTAGATTCTGGCAGTCTCGCGGTAGGGAAGAAAAACAATTTTAATCCAGTCCTTGGTTGCAAGTCAGTCTACCTCTTTTCTTTTTAAATCAACTTTAATATGGAACATGGAAGTGATCTGAGAAGAAATACAAGCACTAGAAGGCTGAGTCTGCATCCTAATATCTTTATGTTACATGAAGTTGTTTTGTAAGTATGGCACATTCATTTCTTTCTTCTTTATTTCTCTATTTGAATGATACTCAGTAACTTTTTGGTCTAGAGTCAGCCTGTAGGCACTTAACCAGCATTTTATTCTGACGGAAAGAAAAAAAAAAGCAAATTTGTCAAATTTGAAATCTTCATGCCTTTTTTTTGTTAAAATTTGATGTAGCTCTCACTTTCTCTGTCTCTTCTGCAGCAGACCAAAAATATTTCAACATCAGTATTAAAATTGCAGACTAGATATATTTTAAGCATAGCTAAACTTCTTATCATAATATGTAATACTTGTTGGTAATTGCAACCCATGTTCCATATCCAATGAGTGCTTTACCTTCACAACATCATGTCTACTGGAGACAATATTTTGGTAACGCACTCCGAAGTTGTCTGCTGGAACAGGCTCTGGTGCTTCAAGGATCTTGGTTTGACTTGTCAGTTTGAACTAGGCATCCAAGCAAACTATCTGGCAGTATCATTTTGTAGGCAACTTTACAGACACTCCTTTGCAAATGATAAACATTTAAACCTCTGAATTAGGCAGCAGCTGAGCTATGAATTTGGAAAGAAATCAATTGCTGATAAAGTTGGGTTCCTTAGCCTCATTAGGCACTGAAGTGGCTTCTGGGGACATGTTCTGTCTCACAAAGAGATCAGGTTTTATGACAGTACTTACTCCATTACTGTGTGTTACAGCAACAGCAGACATACTCTTCATTAATCAAATACTTGATTCAGCACTTGTTGACTGGTGTACAATATTTTGTCCTTGCTCTTCAGGCTGTCTTACTCCTCTGCTTAAGGCTCTGGTACTGTGCTGTTATTGACAGGCCCGTTTTCTACAAGTATATGGAAAGCTGGTAATTGCGTCAGCAGCTTAGCTTTCTGGAATTCTCAGCTTCAGCTGCCGTGTTGTTAACAAAGAGTAACCCAGATGGCCAGCCAGCTCGCCTGGCTCGCTCACAGTCTGTCTGCAAACCAAATTGCAGATTGTACCCTCAACCTTTTGCTGTCTGGGTTAATGGAACATTGCAGAGTGGGAGGTACTTGAATGCAATTATAAGAAAAACTGGAGACCTAAAGACATCTGCCTCTGCAGGGCAGTGAAGTGGAAAATAAAGTGTCAGATGTATCATCGTATCATGACAATACTTAAAACTGCCATTGTCAGCAAAACACAGATTCCACTCAGATAAGGAATTTCCATACAATAGAACACTACTGGCGATCTAACTAGAAAGTATTTTCATATATGGCCCAACGGCTTACCTATCTTTTATTGTAAGATCGCGTCAGTTAATTTACTGAACGGTGTGGTATGCCCGGGAAACAAGCCTTCCAATAACTTCATGGAGTAAATCAGTTAACTTTTGCAATGGACATTTTGGATAGTATAAACTAAAACCATGACACCTTGGACCCTAAGTTGAAAAACTTCTATGAAAAAGTATCAATTAAAAATTAATATGTCCATTTTAATAGTGGTTAAACCAAGTGCTTTTTTTCCTACATTGTATACAAACCAGCATTTCTAGATTAAAGTCTGTTTATTTTCTTCATTGATAAAAAATTTGTCTCCCACTGATATGCGATCTTACAGACATGAACATTCATAAGCTGATAAAAGGCATATGCTTAAGAAACATACTAATCCTGCTTGTATAGATCACAAACTGGAATTAATTATTTTTCACTTGGTTGTTCACCATTAAATATTATGAAATTCATAGGGAAAATTTGTACCATACTGCTTTATTATTTATTTCCTTTCAGTGCGATATACCCTGCAGAAGGTTTCTAATGAATTAGGTCAATGTCCATCTATTTCTGTGGTCAAACTTTACATGCAAACAGGGAAACAGCCTTGACTGCAAAACATAAAATAATTGCTGTATGTAACAAAAAGTACAATTTAAACAGGTTCTATGTTAGGCCAGGACTGTAATGATATAAGAAGAAAATTACTCCTATTTGTTTCAAAAAGTGCTTAATCAATGAATAATGATTTTCAGGTTTTCTATCTGGAGCTGTTTGTCAAAGCAGATGTGAGACTATAAAGCTGAAGGAAGAGTTCCTACAAAAAACTTTGGAGCAAAAGCTGATTTAAAATCAGATCTCATATAGACACCAAAGTGGTTGGATACAGCAAATGAAGGGGCGCTTACTTGTAATTCAATATTAAAAGAGCTTTTTTTTTTTTTAGTAATTGAAAATTTGTAATGTCTTAACAGTTGGGAGATTCATTTAAATGACTAAGCACACAGCTGTCATTCAGTGTAATAGAACAGATAAAAACTTGCTCCCAAACATTATGTTAGTGACACTGAGCATTCAGATTTCTAACACAAGAAGTGACCCTGTTCCTGACCTAGATAAGAATTTGACGTTAAAATGGAGCTGTTTGCGGATCACTGAAGCAGACATTAATATTTGCTGGTTTTAATGAGGCTTTTTTATTTTTTGCAGGATAAATTTGTTAAGTTGTGAAGTCAGAGTAATAGCTTACAGGCAAGAGTCCTTACTGGATAGCAAGTTAGTCCAGTGCATTAAAAACAATCCTGCATCTTCTCCTTCCAGGAACGATACTATACTTCTGTTGTGAAAAATCAGAATGTGTAGGTTTGTTCTTTAACTGCCTTTTTTTTTACCTCAGGATTTGCTTTCATTTGGTTACATTTCTGTGTTTCTCTCATTATTTTCATGTGAAAAAGCCTGCTATATTAAGCATTGTATACAGATGAAAATTAGTTTAATAGTTTCAGTATATTCTGCTATGTTTTTTTTTTATTTTTAAAATACATTTTTGATCAAATTCAAGTGTTCCAAAAGAAGATTGTTTTCCTGCCACTTAATTAAAATAAACCTCCTTTTTATGGCATGGTGAATCACTTCAAAATGAAATCTGTGTTCAGTTGTAATCTGAAATGCTGTGGTTAGGGTTAGTTATCTAAACAATCATCTTTGGTCTGCCTGAGCTGCTGTACCTTGCTGGTTCTTCTCTGTGGTCTGGATTTTGTGTCTGGACCTGTTTCCTGTGATACAATGTCTTTTTTTTCACCTTCTACAAGGTGGAGCTCATGGGGTGGGTGGAGCTTGTCAAATCATAGGATAAAATGGGAAAATGAACAACAGATTCCTGTGGAGGTTATAATGTATTTTTTAAAAAATATTTTGATGTTTTGAGGTATTAAAGTGTTTCATTTGTGTTCTGCATTTTTCAGAAACTTATTTTGAAGTTTCAAAGTAGAGGTGTCAACACCACAGTTTCCCCTGGGGCAAAAATAGTTTTTTATTTGTTTTCTCCCCCAAACAACTGTGTTGTTTATTGCAAAGTCAAGAAATGTAACCTGTCAGTCATTTCAAACAATAAATACGGTAAAAATTTCAAGTATGTAATTCAGCTGGAAAATTGATCTTGGTTCTAGAGCCAGAATATTTATCAGGTGAGGATATCTAGATATCTGCAGCTCCTTTTACATCTTCTGCTTTGTGATTTGAAGGAGGGCATTTGTAGAACAATTAAATTGTGTTCATTAGAGATGCTCTGTCACAAAACAGTTTTCAGAGTGTGCAAAAATAGTTACATTCCAGATGATTTGTAGTTTTTTGTAAATTTCTGCATAGTAATACAAATGCTTGTCATTTTCTGATTACTCTGAATCTTGCAAAATTAAGCTTAATGTAGGTGCGGAACATCTAGAAACTTTTAGAGGGAAGGATGGTTTGTATGAAATTTTGTAATGAAGAAAAACTTGAAGCAGGGGTTGACTGAAAATGAATTTCTAATTTAACAAGATGTATGAAGACACTTCTGTAATTAGGAGAACAGCTCACTGGAATGCTACTGATCTGGAAAGTTGATCCTTTTAGTTTTTTGCTTAAAGCAGATTCACGTTACTTGAATCAGGGCAAGGCTATTTGTCTTTACACAAAGTCGTAATACTCTTGCTATTAATTTATAGCGGCATCACAAGTTATTTAATCACTGAGAAACAGCCTTACCTTTTGTTTGATCAAGAACATTTTTGTCATTTAAAGTGGTGAAAAAAATATGGCTCAGGGAAGATGCCTCAGGCAAAAGCAATTGTAGCCTCAAGTGCTGCCGCCTTATGATTTGTTTCATCATTACCCCCAGCTGAAGTTTCTCTGACGATAAATCTGGGAGTAGAAGAGCATCTGCTCCAGATTTTACTGATGACCTGTAATGAAAAAACAATTGAACAGGACTTCTTTTTATGAAGGCCTGATTTTTTAAATACTACTAACAATTAGAGTTGGCTCAGATAGCTGCGTTTTATAAAATCTTTGCTACTCTAAATGACAAAAATCCTGATGTTGAAACCACCATTTATCTCCACTGGGGTAATAATCCTACAGTTCCCGATGGAAGTGGTGCTCGGTTTCAAGTGCTCTGTTACTGAGTCCCGTCGCTGCCTGGAGGAGTCCTGCAATCCGTGAGGAACGCGAGTCCTGCCATCTGCATCACCTTGCGGCCTCAAGGAGTTACTGTCCTGGCAATCTCCTCCTCCACCTCCCTGCCAATTACTCATGCTCTGTCAGCAGGCAGATCAGTACCTGCTTTGTTTTTAGAAAATGTGATCGTTTCTGCCTCCATTGATGACATTGCAGCATTACATAAAGGCATTATGGCGAGATTAAAAGGCCTTTGGGGGCCTGTAAAAGAAAAAAGCTGAGTAGTTATGGAATGGTTCTGAAACATAGATATGGTTTATAACTGTTGTTATTGCACAAGGGCAATAGCAAGCTAAACTGCATAGGTTAACCTTTAATTTTCAAGTCGAGTGTGAATCATCGTCTTTTAAACTGTGCGGTAATTTGAGGTGATTGATATGAGCCTTGAACCTTAAGGACAGTGACTTTGTTTAGAGAGGGAATTAGAAGTTTAGAAATGAAATATTGCAGTTATATGAGAACTTGAGGAAACAGATACATGCAGTAAAAGCTAAGGCAGATCACAGACTATTGAACTGGCAGTTGTTAGCTGAGCTATTCTGGTGCATACTGAAATCTAAATCATGTCTGAAGTTGAGTGGAAAATGGCTTATAAAGCTAGCTACAAGTGACAGAAATACTGTAATTGAGAAAGGTACTATCAATGCACTACTGGCAGCTGAAGAGTAATTTTTTTGTACTGTGTTGTTTGCTAAAAAGGACATGTACAACTTGCAATTTAATTCTAGGAAGGCTAAAACCATTACCTGAAAGAAAAAGAAATTAAGAAGTACATGTACCAGTTATGCAAATCTCTCAATTACATAGACAGGTAAGAGATCTGGTTCAGCTGCAGCTTCACAGCACATGTGGCCTCCCTTTCCTGCACTTGCCTTTTCCCCAGTCCCATACTTGTAGCTGCTGTCTCACCCTGGTGGCAAAGTTCAATTTTCTTTTATTTTTTTCTACTGTGCTGTTGATAAGTTGTAATAAAGTGTTAGTTTATTTTTTGCAAATAACTGGAAGCACTGACAATATTTATCTTTTTACTGAACTCTCTGTTGTGTTTGTATTGGTAGAGAAATGGGGTATTTCAGAGAGAGGTGAAACCAGAAAACATTATTAAAGGTAATTAATTTTATGTGAGAATATTTAACTGAAAGTGAAGTATATCGGTATTTTTCTCTTTACTCTGAGAAGATGATGCTTCTTCATGAATAAAAGCACATTTTTTAAAAAAATATATAGGCAGTTACAACTAATACCGTGTTCCTGATCTAGAGGCATGAACAAGCAAGTTTGGTATTGGCTAAAACCTGAAACGAATCAGATGCATTCCAGCCTGCATGTGTTCACTCCAACCTAAAAACCTTTTCTTTATCCTCTGTTAATATGTATTTTCCTTCCTGTGTTAACCTACAAGCAAGCGATAGGGTTCAGTTCTGCAGTTCTTTCTTTCTACATTCAATTCCTACCTTTAGTGGAAGTTATTCACGCAAAAGCAAGCAGAATGTATTAGCTTTCAGAAGATTTCTTCATTGAAATCTATTCTCCTGATAGTTTCAGAATATTATTTCTCTAATGCTTGAAAAGCAAGGATTTCAAAATTCAGTTAATGAAATTTTATTTTCTGGAGTTAAATTTCTCTTCTAAGTCTTAGAAGCATCCACGAGAAGCCATTACAAAGAGAAGCCAAAGCCACCTATTACATCACTGCTAGAGACAAGAACTCTTAATAACTTAATCCAGATGTCCTATTTAGCAGCCTTCCTTTCAGTAATAGTCCATATGCTTTTCAGTTAACTCTTAGGTTTTTCTTTTAGTGATGTACAGAACAGCATTTGCACCCATTGTGGCACACAGTTATCTTCAAGCCTGGGGCTACTTGCAATGTAAATGCAGTTTTACTGCTATAATACTACCCCTGGGATTTCCGAAAGGTTATTCTTAAGCTGTGGTTTATTCTGTGATGAGTACTTCACACATTTAAGGAAAATCTTTGCTTGAGTATTTCGGTGTTTCCAATTTGTCAAAATACTTTATTTTTGCAGTAGAGTACCCTGAATTTAGGGGCTTTTGGATCTAGTAGGAGTATCTGTTCTAAGCAGCCACATGTGGAGTGTATCTCCACACACCGGGACGGAGCACCTGAATGCTGACTTACAAATGGCTGCTGCAGTTACACAATTAGTGTGTGGAGCACTGGCTGTTTTCTCTACAAAATCACAAGGTACAACGTTCAGTGGAGGCTCTTTGATTATTAATCAGGCAAATCAAAAGTAAAGAACTCAAATAAGGAGCACGTAGCATGAGTACTATGATCTTTGTTTCCATTCTTTTTTTGTGGAAGCTCCTTCTGTGGTTGGCCTGCCAGGGTCACAAGGCAGTGACGCTGTCGTGTCTGGCACTCTCTTCACCCGATGGCAGGTTAGTAATAAAGCAGCGGGGTGTTCAAGAGAACACAGTACCAACAAAGAAATATTTACAAAGAAAATAATATTTTTTAACGGTTGTTTTGTTGTGGGGTTTTTTCTTGTGGTTTTTTTTTTTTTTTCCCCATTGGCTTCATATTTGAGTTTAGTACAAATGTGTTTTCTCTGCTTTCTCTCTGTATAGAGTATGGCTCATTTCCTCTCATAAGCATCACTAACTATCCTCAATCTTGTTAATACACTTGATGGTGAATTTTTTCCCTCATTTGTTGACTTACTATTCTGCAAAAACAGAGATTAGAGAAGACACTCTCTCTGATTTACTACTTTGATTTAAAATAGTGTGTGTCTAAGATCCTTGTGCCAGGACCTTAGGTCCGAGAATATTTTGAAGTTGGATTCTAATGAAGGAAGAGTTCAGGAAAGCCTGGGTTAAAGTCCTCCAAGCTTTTTGATGACAATGAGGCTGTAACTCAAAATATTTGTCACTGGTCTTCAAGAAAAATAACCACTATGAGTAGTCCTCCAATATCTTTGTGCCCTAGCAACAGCAGCAGTTCTTTATTCTCCTCCCACACTGCTGTCTCTGATATGCAACCAGGAGTGGTAACATTTGCTTTGCTTCTTTCCTCCTCCTCCACATGGCAAGTGCAGCTGCTGCCATCACCATCACATTAAATGACAACCCTTATGCTTTCTCTGCTAACTTGTAGAAACAGTTCTACTTAGGTCAGAAAACTGTTAACAGAAAAATCCCAAATGCAGCAGTTCTCTTGCAAAGTAAATTGGGACCAAAAGCTTTAAAAATGCCATGTTTTTCCTCTTCAGTTTGAGTCAGGGGGCCTTTGAAGTTTGGCAAGAAAATTAAATGCTGCAAACTTAAGTTTTCATAGGGCAAAAAAACCTTAAAAATATTTTCTCGTGATTTTAGCTTAATATAACAAATGTCATTCTTTGCAACCCCTGCAACCATTTTCAGGGACCTCACAGATGTGTTCACAGAGAAATAAGGGACGTTTATTGGAAATTACTGAATTAAAAAAGATACAGTCTTGCCAAGCTCAGGGAAGTCATGGACAGGTTTGTTCCTTTTTAAGTGCATCTTGAAGTTTTTGCTGTTGAATGTTTGTGTAAGCCTTCATGCTTTGCACCACACGGTGTAAGAATTTTTAGTGTTTTACTCAGCCATGCTTATCATTGAGATCTTGCTCTCTGTCTTTCTGTTCCTTGTAAGTCGACGTTCCTGGATTACATGTTTTGGTGGATTGCACAGTTCTTTACTCTGTTACAGTTTCACATTTAGGGACAGCACGTTTTTGCAGTTCATACAAAAGCCACTCCCAACTGCTTGTCTTGATATAGCTGCACAACATCAATCAGATCTCTGTTCTCTCCTTTTTCTAGCCAAAGCTTTATGAGCTTTATGGCGACATCCAGAGAAGTCCGCAGCCAGCTGTTAGATTGAATTTGCAAAGAGTTACAAGACATTTCCTCTGTCTACAAAGAGGGCTGAGGGTTTTACTTTCAAGAATCTGGTGCTACTGGAGCATTTCTTAAATTATAAGCCCAAGGAAATGTTCTGCTAATATGGAAAAAAGCAACATGTACAAGAAACAAATGTTAGTGGACCTAAATTGCTAAGTCAGATTGTTCTGCTGTGATAACGATGTTTTCAAGGACTCTATGCAAGTTTTATATTAACTGAGGATCAAGCTCAGGAACACAGTTCCATTTACAGTCTTTCCAGTATTGCTGCTTGCAAAGAACCTGTTAGGAAGTTTGCTCTATATTTCTCTGTGCATACACAGCAAGAGGGACTGCTTAACCCTGCGGTCTTAAAATGAGGAAAATATGTTGAATTCTGGGATCTGCCACTTAACTAGAAGAAAACACAATCCCGTATCCATTGCCTTTCACCAGGAAGGATGTTCTCTTCACCTATTTTACCCCAAACCTGTCAGGAGAGGGCAACCACAGGTTTCTGTGTAATAACACAAACTCCTCTTTTGTCCAAACATGCCGTTGCATTGATCGGCTGCTCATGTTACCCCTTCAGTTGTTGGTCGGTGTTAAACTGTCCCAAATGAATAATTCTAAAATGTATCTTCCTTGTAAATGAAAAATGTTTAACTGAAGTGGCAGCTATGCTACTTGAACTAGTTTATGTCTTTTTTAGTACTAATACCATCTCTTTTCTTGCAGTTTTTAGCTTCTCTTTCCTGGATCTAATGAGCTGGACCAAATCTCAAAAGTCCATGACGTTAGAGGTGCTCCTGCTAACAAAACTGTCAGCAAGTTCAAGCAGTAAGTATGCACTCCAATAGTTACTAATTTTTCTGTTTAAATATCCACAATATAACTGTATTACTGTGTGCAATTTCTGCTTGGGGGCCACCACAAAAATCTAATGCTGTTGTGACGGCTGCTGACCAAAGAGAAGTGTCTTGTATCCCCCCCTCCTGAGACGGTCGCGCATTCGTGATCCTCGTAGGCAGAGCAGAGGAAATCTGAGCCTTTATCAGTCTTACGTGGCCTTTTATTTCCACAGGATCCTTAAGGCCAATGACCTAACTTGTTACAAAATAAAACATTTTTTTCCAAGTATTACTCACTTGTCCCTAGTAAATGATTACTTAGATCAGATGAGAATATTTTTTTCAGTAAATTTTAATTCTCTCTGAAGATGCGTGAATAACTGTTCTCAGCTTGCTTAATGCTGGTCAAGAATTACAAGTTTTGATTTCTCCTTTAAAAAAGGAAAAGGAATACCTCCTCTTGTGCACAATTTGCCTCCCAAAGGCTTCTCTCTCCTACATGCAATGATAAAATATGATCCTGGTGAGAGAATTGCTGTCCATCAAATTACAGAACCCTTATATTCACCAACTCTGGCAAGTAACTTCAAATCACTTCAATCTTGAAGGCTAAAATAAAAAACTGAGTGGAGGACTGTATGCATATTATTTAAAGTGGACTGGAATGAAGTTTGCTTACAGTGCTAGTACTTAGCCGGCAACGAGACAGACGTAATTCAGTCAACGTAATTTTTTGCATTGGGTCCAAACTTCACTTAGGTGAAGCACAACTGATGTTTTTCCCTTTTTTACCTTTTTTCCAAAACTTTTTAGGGCAGCTGATACACAAGCTTTGGCCATGCACAAAAGAATAAGATCCCTAGGAAAGACATCAGAGCAAGTACCTCTGCATTTGCGGCAAATTTCAAAGGAAAATCAAAGACAGGCAATATTTAAGTGGAAGAATAGTGAACCCATTTAGAGAAAGTAATTTGTGGCACTGAGCTTGTTAGCTAGAAACAAATGTTTTACTTAAGCTGATTACTTGGTTTTACTCAGTCTGCCTGAACACTGATCTTTATTTGGTCTGATGTAGTTCCCTCCCTCCTCCCAAAGCCCTGAAACACGAGGTAGAATTTAGAAGCTGTGATACCACATAATCCCTTCAGTAGACTCTTGTCATAGTTGCTGTTACTTAAAGGGTCAGTTCCACTTTTTTTTTTTAATATCATAATCCTCTTTTTGCTGCCTGTGTTTGAGTTCAAGAGTTCTACAGGTGATGTTGTAGCAGAAACAGCAAGTGTGCCTTTGCCTTTTCAGGCCTTCAGTCCACATTCTGAGCAAATGAAAATTTATTTTTCGTATCTTAATTATCCTGTATTTAGATGATATCTGGGAAATGCCTGAACTTGTATGTGACACTAGAAATCAAGTAATTGAAGTCTAATTAAAAATTCTGGCAAACTAAAACTGTTTCTATGCAGGCTATGTGACAAGTACTCAGTGTATTCACTCTTAAGGGTTTGCTCTATCTGCAAGGTGAGATAGAAGTTAGTACTACATGAAAAACTCACCAATACAGGTTTTTCTCAAAAAAACAAATTACAGTACCAAAAAAAAATCAGGAATTATATTTCGCTGTGCATTTAACTTTGAAAACATGAACTCTCCTTCCATAGGAACTTTATCCATCAGTTCAGTTCTGGGGCTCATCAGTGTAGGCTTTGTAAGAAGTTCCTTCAGGAAGAATTGCAAGAAACATCATGTGAGGCAGTAATTTAAAAAAAATAATTAGCGGAAGTAGTATTTGTCAGGGTTTTTTGGTTTCTTTGTTTGTTTGTTTTTCCTGATTTCTGGATTTTATCTTGTAATTTTATTTCTTAAAATGTCCTCAGAAAGAAATTGGATTTTGTTTATTTATTCTATTTTGAAAGCATTCTCTTAGGGAAGTCCAGGGAAGAAAACCCGAAACAACAACATGGACATCCTCATGGATAATTACCAAAATTAAATCTTTCTGGAGCAGCCAAATCGACTTCCTGTCCTACTTCTACACTGCATCCAGTTTTCTGGGCACCTAAGGGGAGTGGTGACCCCCCTGTGTTACAGTCAGTACCCCCTCCAACTCGCTCACCAAAGTGAAGCAGCAACATGAGCATATTTCAGACTTCTTCCCTCAGCAGTCCTAGAACCAGAAGGCACTGAAGTTTTCCCCCAAACATTTCCACTTACCTGCTACAGAGCAAAGACGAAAAGGTTACCGACCACCTTGTAAAGTATTTGGAGGGTGAGGAAAAGCACGAGTCCGCAGGGAGGGCCAGTCTCTGTTGCTGAGACAAGAACAGCAGTGGTGGGGGGGAACCCCTCAAGGCTCTGAGCACTGTGAACCTCCCGTTTTGGTGTTCTGCCCCTGAAGGGTATCGGTATTTACTGACAGCCTTGTTCTGGCAAAGCTCAGAGAGCACTCGGTGTTGAACTTTCTAAGTATTTGTTCCTTTTAGAACCTTATGGAGGAGGAGGTTGGTTAAAAATAACAGGAAAGGATTCTTTGAGCTTCAGTATGAGGAATCATAGAATCATAGAATGGAACGTTATCTACAAAATATACATTTTCATATTATATTATAAATATATTATAAATGACAGCTAACTTCTGTGTATTTTTAGATATAAAAATTTTCATATTTTCAGTCAATTCTGGAAAAGTATTCACCTCCTGTATTCAATTACTTCAGCCTCAAGCTTTATTGAGAATGTGCAGATTATGCAATCATATGAGATACTTGTTTTTGATGCAGTTTCTGTAACTGCTGGATATTTTTATATAACTATCATCTAGCTAAAAGCTAAAGCAACTTTTTATCTGATTCAAAAGCAATTAAAATTTAGTCATAGATTTCTTCAAGCCATTGACCTTAATATTAGTGAAAAGCTTTAACAGTGACTGATATTGCAGCTAGTTGCTTAAAAGAGCAGTAAAGGAATATATCTTCTTACCAGGTTTCAGAAATTTTGCACACAGATCATCCGGAACTATTTAATTAACATTACTGTTCCCTAGTGCTATAAAAGGTAAGAGTTAAAAGGCAGCATTTTTATCTTAGTGGGAAACAGTAGTTATTGCAATTTGATACCATTGATTTTAAAACTCCTGAGATCTCTTAAAAATTTTCAGTAATAAACTTGCAATACTTAAATCTGGTGATGTGTTACAAAACAGTTTTGCTATTTAAAAAACAAATTAGTTTGTGCAAGTCATACTCAGATGGGGATTTAGAAATCTTCTGCCTACCAAGTATGCATGCAAGACAGGTTTTGAAAATAACTTTTTTGGTTTTTAATAGCTCTAAAAGTTACTCTGTTCATAATTGGGAAGCGATCAGCTTTTTTTTCCACTAACCAAACACCTCTGGGACTGTTGCTGCTGATGGAAATTTTCTGTGCCACAAAAAAAGTGAAAACCAAGCAATGAGAAGTCAGGCAAGGGGCATGAGGTATTAGAAGCCACAGCAGCATGTGAGGCACTGTGAAAAAACACACTGGGTAGTAGATCATGTAAAGGTTACTAAGCCAGCCCTTAAGCATCAATTTTGAGATTGATGCTCTAAATCCAGACAAATTATTTATGCTAATCAGTTAAGAGACTGCTCAAACAATGCAGTTAAACACATGCACATTAAAAAAAAATACTAGTATTTGTGCATTTGTGGAAATAACAATTCTTCTCACTCAGTTATAGGTTTTCCAGTTGGTGCGGCTTCTGTTATGTTTTTTTTTTTAGTTGGTTGGTTTTTTTATTAATTGGCATCTCCACACTTGTAGGATTCTGCTGTGATTGCATTAGATCCTATTCCTTGTTCTGCCATTCAGCTTCTGGGTAACTTTGAGCATGCCCAAATTCCACGCTGTAACTTTTCTATGCGAGGAACCCCGTGAGACTCGAGTTCTTCATGAATCCTGTTGAGATCTACTGCTTAAAAGCACTTGTCTATCTTATCTTCATGTTTTGAAGTAGTATTATTTTCACATACTGTACTGAGGATCAACATGACATTTACTAGCAGATTTTTTTTTTAAATGTGAAAGTATCAGCAGGCTATATTTGTGGTGCATAGTGTGGGAATTTTTTTTTTATTATTGATTCAAATTAGACTATTTGAGTATCTTGCACTTGCGTCGTGGCCTACTGTACCTTTGTGCATTTTATTCTATTATTTCACAGCAAACTTTCAGAATTTCAACAGCAAGAATGGAAAAACATCCCAGCCCTGGCAAGATGTCTTATAAAATAAGGCTATAGCACATGAACAAGGCTCTGCAGGGAAAGGTGTTCTGCTGCAACTTGGCCGAGGTATGCCAGGGGAACAGCACCCTTCTCTTACTAGGATTGAACAAATACATAAGCAGAGCTTTAGTGGAGGAAGCGTTCTACACCACTAGAGTGAGAACATCGTAATAAAGGGAGAATTAAACATCAGAACATAACGGTATAGCTAACTGCTCTGTCTCATTTTATTGAAACTCACGCTGGATGGATGTTGTCTTTCTTGCAGCTCCAAGCAGAAAATACGCTCCTGACCATGGTACCTCAAAACGCAGCGGGGAGTGACTGGCTGAGTTTTACAGCTGTTACAGTGAATCACCTCCCCACTTCACCGTGCTTTCCTGTTAGCAGCTCCTACCGACACAACAGACAGACAGCTTCAACAGTAGGGCAATCCAGCATGTGTCAGAATACCCAGCATAGGTTTATATATACATATATATATTTAAAGCTATCATAGGTTTCTATATAAAAATTTAAGAAAGGTGTGACGCTAAATTTAGGAAATGGGATTAAGAACTGCAGTTCTACAGGCAGCACAGTGTAACAGTAATCTATGACTTCTTACCTTTGCAACTCTGAGCAAAAAGGTACCGCAAGCTTATCCAGTGTTTTTTTCCGGAGAGGAAGAGGGCGAGTTGCTTAGCGCTATTACATTGGGAGTGTGCAGCAGTAAAAATGATGGTCTAAAAATAGGGAACTTTTTCTATCTGAGGGATCTTTCTCTCTGCAGTTATTAATTTCTTAAAAGATTTAAAAAAAGGACAAATCCTACTACCTATATTTGACTGATCCTTCAAACTCGGAGCTCTCTTACTGAGCATTAAACAGTAGGCCAAGGCTCTTATCATCAAGAGTATGTTCCTGATGGAGGGAACCTCAAACCACAGATGCTGTAGTTTAAATATTTCAACATTTTAACTAGGAAGAAAAAAATCCCTTAGATCGTGTATGCACAAGATACTTTCCTGTGTCCAAAAGCGTTGCTGCAACTGTTTGCTTCTATGATTACCATATCAGGTAGGTAGCTATTCATACATTAGAAAAGTGGTGGTTGTTTTGAAAAAGATGGTAAGTTTTAACTTGGAGAGAAAAAGCTATCAGAGTAATATCTCTTATGTTACCAGCAATTCTCTCTCATGTATTCTGTATGTGGGGCTGTCAGCTGTTAAAATGAAAAGGGCAGTTTTGCATTCAGTAGATCAATTTTGCTAGGAAAAATGGAAATTTGAATTGAAGCATATTGGAAATTTTCTTCATTTATTTTACATTTTCGGGTGGATCTTACACAGTTTGGTACATACGGTGCTTCATGGCTATTTATTTTATAACAAGTTCTTTGCCATTATAGCTCTGGAGCCAATGTACACTTCTGGCTGCTGGATTAGTAAGCAAACTTGAGTATTCCCACCTGCTTTATAGTTAAAATACACTACATTTTAAACTACAAACTGGCAAGTATTGCTTCCACCCTAATTTTTCCAGCTAAAATCCCACATTGAGATGATCTGCATTCCACTCACTTTTAATTTTTATTTAACATCCTAGGAAAAAGTTACTGAGAGCTGTATCTATAATAGAACTCAAGTTCTTTCCAGGTAAGTTATTAGTATCCCTTTTCTTCCTGAAATAATTTCTTTGCATATGGAATAAAGGGTGAAATGGGCTGTTTAAGCTTCTAGATGACTGCCTAAAGAAAAACCACATACATTCCTTGTGTGCTGTTGAACTGTGATTTGTAGCAGGGACATACCCTGCAAACACACAGGCAAGCAGCTGCTGTTACATTTATCCTCACATTGGATACTACAGTCCTTTCCATATTGGTTTTGCATTTTTCCAGCTGAAGGAAAAAAATCTTTTCAAAGTTATTATGTATTTTCTCAACTGTTTCATTTTGACTCAGACCGTGTGAAGCACGTACGTAAAAGAAGTCTACAGGGAGATAGCTACACTAGTTTTCAGTGACAAGATTTATCTGTATTTTAACAATTAAAGCCACTATCTTAATAAAACAAAAGTTCTGAACAATAATCCTGCTCAGTTTCAGTATTTTCCCTATTCCTCATATTTTAGAAGAACGTAAGCAGACAAAAGTAAAGTACTGCTCCATCTTTAATAGACGATCTAATTGCCGGCTTATAAACGTACCTGGCACTTTTCTACATGCTAGCTGCATTACAAAAGTAACTTAGTCACAAATAGCTACTGCAGTTGTTTCTTCCAAAATTGTTATTAATTTCCTGAAAAAAAAAGTCATTTCTCCTGTTAGAAAGATGTCTAAAGTTTACTTGCAATTGAAAAAATTCTACCCAGCTTTATTGCTAGAGAGCAAGAAGGGCTTTAATGTGTGCCCTCAGCTGCAGCATGTGTGTACTTGGGCCAGTTCCACTCTGCCGGCCTCGTGCCCGCCTACAAGATCCAGTAAAAGCCAACTGAGAATATCGCTGCGTCGGGTAAAGGGCAAGGTAGGGCAGATGCTTTTATCTTCTGCCATTCCCGGGCTTGACACAGAACAACATCTCTTGGGGTTTTGTTGGTTTAGTTTTTTTATGTTTTTTTCTTAAATCCTTACAGGAACTACTGAAAACAATTCGAGCGTTCTGTTGCTGACTGATTAAAAATAACACGTTCCAGACAAGCAGCATTAAACGATACAAACGCATGGGTATGTCTATCTCCATAACACTTACCAGTTTAAGGGCGATGAATTATAAATGAGGTGCCTGATGCAAGACAAACAAGTTGTCTCAGAAACGCATCTCCTCCAGTACGTTAACCTGATTTTAGATTGCCAAGTTAGAGAGAGCGTGCATCGACCGCTGCTGGATCTTTCACTTCACAGCCCCCGAGACAAACACACGGGACTAATGTGATAATAAAATCCTTACCCCAGAGAGCTGGCTGGCTGGAAGTTTTTCGCCTTAGGATGTGTCCAGAGATAAACCAAACAAGGTTGTTTCACTTTCCTAATTGAAATTCTACTGTTTTGAATACGAAGCAATGTTCTAGGTGAGATATTTTGAAAGGAATTTGTTCTACAAGGTTTAGATGGGATTTCTGTACCAAACATTTAATTCGACAAAGCATTGATTACATCAAAAGTGATCAAATTTGAACAGAAAGTAAACAAAAATGCATATTCAAGATAGTTTAATATGTATTTTCTGAATTAGAAATACCACTTTCTTTAATGAATGAGAATTTCTAGTGTAATGATCCGTTACTCCCATCCCCCGTCACTGAATTACATTATGTATACATATAATACAGAGCTGATTGCAGTTGGAAACAACAATATTAAAATAAATGTTTAATAGATACAAAGGATCTTTTCTCCACAACATATTTTTTTCTGGTGTCTGGACACCAATTTTAAAGTAATTCTCTATTAGCATTAAACTATTTAAGTGCAAAACAACTTTGTTTTAAAAATCTATGATTGCAGCATCCATCTTCCTGAATAATAGTTTGAAGCCAGTAAGTAATGACTTTCATTTTCCATGAGTGCATTCCAGGTTGTCTTCTAGCCATCTCTGGTTAAAAAAATCAGTGCAAAATAAACAATGGTGAAGTACTAGTTTAACCATTGAACTTACTTGAATTTAAGAAACATACTTTATTTTACACTATATATATATATATATATCTTTTATTTATATATTTATATAGAGGGATTAAATTACACTGGACTTGAAAAGTATAAAGAAAACCAAAAATGTCACTATTTTTTCCTGCAGCACCAAAGGAAGCTTTTTTAATTTTTTGTAGTGAAAACTCTTCCTTGGGTGAGCAGTCTAGCAGTATTAGCTGTAATAAGAACTCATTACATTATTTCTTTGCAAATTACTATGTGATTCACATAATTCCATGTTTACACTCTGCCACATTATAATTTGTGATGCTCTTTGCCTGAAGAACAGCTCCTGGTTCCACTGTCATTACTTCTTGTCCTGCGTTCAGAGATTTGCTAGCAGTAGTGTGATGGCTATACTACAGTTCCACTTGGAGAATTGGCCTGGTTTTGGGATGACAATAAACCCTGCAAACAAAGCAGTTTACATTAATCCAGCAAGAGAACCTGACAATAATTTTATATAGTTCTTAGCCTAAAGCTAAAATGAGTACAATTTATTTTTACCACCACTTGCTTAATTCAGACATCAGCACCTTCTCTCCTACAAAAGAATCTAAGCCACTACTGTATCAGTTGAGCAGCACACAAAAGAGCTTTCAGTAGGTGAGAATGTGTGTGCGTTTATGGCACACGACGAATCCGATCCCAGCGTTTGATTTAATCTACCTTGCGGTTCGAGTCATTGTGAACTGTGAGACTTTAAAAGCCACAGGCCGAAAAAGCAATCAGCATTTTATTAGGGTAGCAACAAACAAACCTGTTCAACATCAACAAGTTTGACACCTAAACCGCTAACATGGAAATGCTCAATCCCTTATAGGCTATTGAATAGTACAAGCTTTGAATAGAAAAATAGATTATCTAACCAAGTATTTATTTTGGTAATTTTAAAAGAGAATGAAACACTGAGCAAGAGTTCAGTAAAGACTTCCCATTGCAACTTAAGTCTTACATTCAGGAAAATGTTTTACCAACTCATTTAACTATATCCCCATTCAAATAAACGAAAATTTCAGACATAATCTCGTGACTGCGTGGCACGCCTTGCTAGACAGAGGCTACTGTTCCGCATTAAGGCAACTGTACCTTCAGGATAGATATTAATGGATAAATTCCATTCCAGGATTATGCGCAGTAGCCCCTTTTTATTCATTCACATAAAAGTAACTGTACATCAGACTTATTTAGCAAAAGCTTAATACCAAAATAAAATTTAGTCTTCTTGCAAGGCCGTTACTCAGTTACGACAAGTGCCAGCAGGCTGAGGAGCACAATGGCAACTAAGCTGGAAGCACACCAGCGAGTATTGCTCTGCAACTCCTTGCTACGTCGGCATGAAAATGCACTTTTAGCAATTCCTCTGAACAGCTACCAGCTTAGGTTCTTACCTCAAAATTAACTTCTTGTGACTCAGATCCATCAAACTAGACAAGCTCAGGCAGCAGTTAGCACACAATGTAGAATTAGGTCACATCTTCTGAATCTACAAGAGCTCTTTCTTGCTTGGATCCAAGAACTGAGGGAAGAAATCCCTGACCACAGAGTGAAGAGGTGGATGGAGGGCTGGACTGGCTGGAATCAAGTTCCTACTGAAACCACAGCCCTTCCTTTTAAAGGACACCTCATCTACCAGTTCAGAATCTGGATATGTCTGTAGCATTTATAGCAGACTGTGTGTACGTGCACGCATTTTATGTTACATTTATATAAAATTAAGTATGTGGTGCTTCATTTGGCACTTTCCATAGATCACACTACAACTCTTTTTTATTTGCACTTGTTCATGCAGCGGATATCCGATTCAAACACTGTTGAGGTAGACTGAAGTAGGGTGGCCTTTAAACTTGTTTGACATTCAGGATGTGCGAAGATACTGCACAAGAAGTTTCCTAGTTAAGGAATAGATGGTAAAAAAACGCAGAATTTTAGAGCAAACAAGCTAATGAAGCGCTTCTGAAAATTTTTACCAAGAAAGTTTTGTTCGAAAGCGATGAAGATGAATCAGACCTCTATAGTTCATTACCAAAGCATTCTTCACGAGTCTATTAAATCCAGCAGGAACTGAAAGGTCTTTCTTGCCAGAAGATAACATCCACTAAGCAACTTTCGAGTACCCTGGAAAAAGGCATCCAAAGGTATTATTTTCAGTCTTTAATAAATCAGTGATCCAAACTGTTCATATGCAAATATGTGCTTTATAAGCATAGAAAGTACTGGGGATGGCATAATACGAAGTCTTTTTCAACAGGCTCTTAGCCGTGTTATGCAGACGAAGAGAAAGAAGCACTATTCCAATATATGATTTACACTGTAATGCAACCAGGCATTGGGAAATGAAGAGTCATTCATTTTCCTACAACTCCTCTAGAAACAAGCAGCACATGATGAAATTCAGTGTGGGACCTTGTTCCCTGTGAATTACCAGATACTCTGGAATTCCAGGTCCAAGACCAGGAACAAGGAGTCAGTCCTGGTTTCATCTCCCCAGCTGTGAATAGTCCCTGCTTCAACAAAGCTGAAGTGCAGTGCAGGCTCCGAGTAAGTGAATACTAGGAACTCCTTGTATTTCAGTCCTTGCTCTGAATTAATTCTGCAACTCCAAGCAGGCAAGCCAGAGGAACACTAAAGTGGAAAGAATCTCAAGATCAACATCCTTGTGCTACTGCAGACAGACATTTCAAAACTTTGCAAGTACTGCCTTAGAACTTGGCCAGGCTACGATGCCCGTTCCAGACCTTCACTTCCATGGGAGATCAGAGATTTTGTGAGTTCTTCCAAGTACTTAATCTCAGAAGACATCTTAAGACCATAGATGTTCATACAAGAAAAGCAAGAGTAAGAATTCTGGTTTTAGGCACAGAAGTTTTACCAAAGTGCTAAGTGTTCTCAGTGGGTCCTGAGTAACAAAAAAGATTCTACAGAATTTTGCCATTATATCAGAGCCCTTCCAGCAAGGTCATTTAAGAAGTTAGTTAGGTGTAAACACAGGAAACTTTAGAAAGCAAGTGATCCTCCAGAAAAAGTTACACTTTTGATACAAAAGTTATGCTAAAGGAGTCTGATCTGTAATACAAAGAGTGTGAGACTAGAATATTTGCAATTGCACTCTCTGGGAATAATAGGATGAAGAAAGTTATGAAAGAACATAGAGTTCCTGTCTGGAAAATAAGAAATTACACTGCAGTGCTTCCTGTGATGAAACCACCCAGGCCAGGCAACCAGGTGGTAAAAAATGGAACAAAAACTGCAGCAACTTACCAGCGCAACAGCAAAGCCGCTCAGTCTAACAGCTGTGACAGAAAACACACGTGAACTGAGATGCGACGGCTGCAGATCTGCTGCGCAGCACAGGGCATCAGCTGAATGTTTAAGAACAAACAGATCACACTGAGCAAGCAGCAGAAACAAATTAAGAGACTGTTCAAAAACGTTTTGAAAATAAATGTAGTCTTTCACGAGCAGTATTATTTTGTCAGCATGTGGGTCTAGCAGGGGGTGGGAAATGGAACAGTTAAGAGACCCAAGTCAAGAATTTGATAAAATAATCTTCATAAAAACCTCAGAGAGGGTCCCCCAAGGAGATGCTACATCCTCTCCCATCTGAATGGAGTACTCCGTGGCTGAAGTGTGTGTCTGTTGCAGAGGACAGCATCGTATTTCTTGCATCAATTAGCAATGCAAGAGCATCAAACAGAGAGTACTTCAGCACTCGTTGCTAAGGCCATTCCATGTTTATCGATGAATTCTCTGACTTCCCAAAACACACAAGACTTTGCATATTTGGTAAAAATATGCTTGCATAGGTAGGAATGGAAAGCCATAACAAATACAACCAGTAAGGTCATTTCTACCCAAGGTTCACGGCACTCACAGCTGTGGCTGGTTCAGAAAGACCTGCAGCAGTGACTAACCCGCCTCACAATTCATGAGATTCCAGGTGGCGTTATTTTCTAAAAGATTCCACATATGCTCAGCCAAAAGTCTGGGGTTTTTCCCCAAAGATATGAAACAAAGTTTCACAACAGAAACCAATTCTACAAAAGATCAGCACATAATTGCTGTATTAAATAGGGAGATACTACTAAGCAGAGAAAAAGCCACCAGTAACTACTGAGTCGACACCTTCTTCATGTAAATTAGAATGGGATTAATTGAAACCAAAGATGCGACCATATGTAATTTCACTAATCTAGATAATAAACTGCAAGTTTGGCCTCATGAGCAGGATAAGGGAAGTCTGCATCTAAGTGCTGCTTCAAAGGCTCTGGGCACACGCTCAACTTTTGCCCTGGGCACGAGCACACTCCTCCTGTACAACAGCCCAGCAACTCCCAGTAAATTGCTGGATGTCAGAGCTCTTCGTGGCTTTCCTACTCTCTGTTTTGAGACTGACAGGTAGAAAAAGCAAAGCAAAGGGTCCAGCGTAACAACCAACCAATGTAAAAAAAAAAAAAAAAGTCCCTTAGTACACCTCACTAATGCAATTCAACCAATTAAAAAAAGTCTGAATTAATGAATGCCCATAAAAAAAAGGCACTGATTTGTTAAACCATTTCTGCTATTGCCAGTATATGAAATAATGGAAATTTATTATTTGAACAATATTCCATGAGTTGTTTATTCTTGTCCAGAACTACGATATTCCTGGAGTAATTCAAAAAAGTCATCTGGACTGAGACCTTTGCTTGACAAAAGAACCCATAGTCCAATACAGTATTTGATCAAGAATAATAATATGCCAAAGCAGAATGAGATTCTTCGCATTTGTTTAAAATTCTGTAGTCAAATCAGCTGAATTGGTTTTAAGATTTGCACAAACAAAACCTTCAAGAGTTTCATTTCTCAGAATCTGCATTTCTTAGCCTACGTCTCTGCACATCCTCACTAAATCAGGTATTAATCTCAATTGGAGTCATAAATTAATTAACTGAGAATGTTCAAGGAAGCACATGCTGAACATTCACATAACATACTACAGAGAAATATTTTGTATGGGATTTAGGGGGATACAGCAAGTACACACTCTATATGTTCACTAAACGGAATTTCCATTATGCTATTTGTCTGCCATTTGCTTTTTTCCCCTGTTCTAGTAGCATTATAGAAAATTATAAATGCTTAAACCACTTGACACCAATCTTGTAAAAGCACATGGTAGCATCAAGGAGGTTCCACTTGCAGTTCCTCTTCTGTGTACATAAAGGCTTATTTTCTCCGAACAGAGATGTATCACCATTTTACTCATTGTCAACAAAAAGAAACGTCAAGGCTGCCAGAAAACCAGCAGACAAACTAAAAATCTGTCTAGTGGTATTAGGCAAGACTACTGCACGACCAGTATACAACTGACAAATGGAATACACACATATCCACGAGGGGAAAAAAAAAAATAATAAAAACGAAGATGCAGCTGCTTGAGTGCTGGGAAAAGCAGAAAAGGCTTTTGCTATCAGGAACCTGATCTGGCTTGAGCAAAAAGACCTCAAGCCCCCTCGGCTTAAGCTTAAGAACGGTTGTTTCTCTAGCTTCCTCAAACTACAAAATTTGCTAAGTTTGAAATTTTCAGATTAGAAAGAGATAAAACCAGAGAAAAGCATATGACTTAAGGCAACACCATTCGAGCTAGCTGTAAAATAAGCATGGCCTTAGCAGAAGAAATGATGCAAATACATTTGATAAGGTTGATCAGCATCTACCTGAAATCCAACCTCAAAAGCCAGAAAATAACGTGATTATACAAGTTATCTCCTTGAGAAGTTTGTGCAGTGTTAAAGACAAGCAAGATTACACTTTCGTGTTCCAAGAAATCTTTTGCCAAACTATTTTCTATGACCACAGAACTTGTGGAAGTTAATTTCATTTGATGCTCACGCTTGACTGTTGAGAAACTGGTTTGACCAACCAGTTTTTGCATCATTAGATGTAACTGGCTTTTCCCAGAAGCTTTCAGGATGGATTTAATTTTCTTTCTCCATTGGCACCTCTTCTTAAATATACATACATGTTTATATAGAGAGACCATCACAGTGGTCACTTCATACCTTCTGAAGTACCAGACAGTTCTCAAGTTCATGCAAGAAAGATGATTCCTTGGCTTCAGGCTGCAGAGTATTTTTGCCTAAGAGACCAAGTTCTTCTTCAGTTAGACTGGGCCCAAAGTAACTAACTTTTCCACTGAAATTTTTCAAAAGTGCCTTTGAAACACTTTAGTAAATACCATTGGTTTGGCTCTGTCTGTTAACACGGAACCACTGCTGAGAGGCTGACGCATTGCCCAGTCCACTCGGACGGAACAGCAACATCTCAAGTCTTGACCTAAATTGGTTCCAAGACATTTCACAGCCCAAGTTTCAGACTAGTTTAGTTTTAGTTCAGACGAGCTTAGTTCTAGACTAGCCATAGTTTGCCTAGACACAAAATGCTTGAGTCATCTGAGCGAGCCATATCCTCAGGGCTGTAAATTCAGCATTCATTAGGTAAATGTCAAGACCTAAAGCTGGAATAAAGAACATACCCTGCACCAGAGTCCACAGAGGAAAGAGCTCCTGTAGAGTCCTAGAAGGAATGACCACGCCCTGCCCCGGCTCCTATTTGACAGGCAGGCAGAGAGAATCTAGATGCATCCAAGTCCACGTTTTACTGAATCTGAGTTTAAACAATCACTAAGTGGTTTGATAAGTATTCTATTTCGCATTACTCTAGCCCTAAAAAAAAATAAATGAGACACGATCATATTGGCAAGATTTAAACATCAAAATGTCTGCATCGTCTTGAGAGGAAGTGAAACGTTTACTCAGAGCAGATTACAGGATGCAATCGACTCCTTACTTTAAAATACGGCAAGTTAACAGCTTTCATTGTGGCCGTTTGTTCAGCACGGCATGACAGCATTAGACCACCTACGGACTGCAAAATAAATTAAAACTCAAATGTGGAAAGGACTATTGAAAGTTATCTACATTTACAGTTCAATCACACATTTTTATTTAACATCAGTATACAGAGGACAACCCCAGCAAGTTATTTTGTAATGTCAAGTATTTAGTAAAGTTCTTCAGCTGTAACAGTGACAACAGAACAGCTAAAAATAAGCAGTATGAAACAAACATGATCTTAAAATTATAAATATACGAACAATGCTTCTTAAAGCTTAATTATTGCAACAGTTAAATTAACAATAGTTCATGTTAGAAAGGCTCTATGAAATTTATTCAAGTTGTCAAGAAATTAGATGGAAGTGTAAAAAGGAAATACATATGAATTTTACTTTTGATTTTCACTATAGGTAGTCAATACAATTTTGTACAGTATCACTTAACATGTCAATCTTTAACAAACGCCAGTATACAGAATTCATAAAATGCAGAAAAAAAATATCATTTAATCTTTACATGGAAATTGACAGTAAATTAACTGACACAAATTTTATTATTGTAACATAAGCAGGCCAGCATTTTAAATATTAATTTAGTAGCTTTATGTTGTTAAAGGGGCAGACATATACAGTCATTCCAAGTACACAATCAAATTTTAAGAGGTGATAGTTCAGAACATGGGTTTTCTAAAAAGCGTTTAGTAAAAGTCATGTTATTTCCTAATCCAGACATCCTCACCATAAAGCCTTTACAGGGTTACGCTCTCTCCTGGCTTTCCTGGAGCCACTAGTCGCTCCTCCTCACACACGCACGCGCGCACACACACACAGACCTCGCTATAAATATCACACCAGTGTTCTAGGTTCCAATTCACCCTGATAACGCGGGGATGCTATGTGCAACTTCGCTCTTACGCACATGACAGAAAGCTTCAAATTTGAGCGTGGTAACCTGAAGTCATAGAGCTGTGTTTCAGTTTTTACTGTAATCATCCCTGAAGTTTATACAGATACCGTATCACGTTGAAAGAAATCTATTTGATAGTACTTAAATACCAGCAATTGAACTTCAATTGTAATGATGAAATGCTCCTTTCCACTGAGGAAGAATTAGTATGTATAGCTGCTCATCTCACCCAAATATAGTACATGAATGCTTAAGTACTTTCACTAAAAGAGAAGTCATACTAAAACATGATACTGTACTACAATTGTAGTTAACTAGAAAAATTCAAGGATGTTATAATTTAAGTTTTCCTGTACAATAAGTCAAATAAATAAATTCCATGTGCATTTGTTTTACAAGATGGTAGCATGTTTATCTTGCTAGGTTATACACAGCCATTTCGCCCGTTCAGACTGCTGGCCAATCCTACCTTGAGCTTTCTTACAGCGGAAACAGCTGATCAGCAGCTTGCGTTTAGATAAAAAGGAGTCACTGTACAAGACAGTGAATAGTTAATTCTGAAATCAAACACAGAAATCACACGGAGAGTTAGTTCCTCTGACTGCTAAGTTCAGAGAAAACTTGTTTTGCATATCCAGGTACCACTTTGGTTTCTCAGGGGTTTTGGGGTGTTGGTTTTGGTTTTTTGTTGTTGGGTGGTTTTGTGGGGGTTTTTTAATTGCTTCTGCAGGTCCTGTAATTCAGTCTGAAGTAGCGATAAAGACAGCACATCAAGTTTACCTTTGTTCCTTTGAAATTATTGTTCTACATTTTCAGTTCAGGCTTCCCATCAGAGCCTGGGAAAGACGGGGGAAGAGGCCACAGCTAATTGTTAACACACCGAGCAGAAAGTTCATACTCTTGTTAAGGCAACCTATTTTTCTCATCCCTCTGAACCTTCTTTTGCAGACACAGACTAACAAAAAAGAGAGTAAACAATTAAGTAAATAAATAAATAAGTCGAAGCCAGTGAACCCTGAGCCTCATTCAACTTGTTTCTAATTGAATTTTGCCGTCTGCTTCACCTCCCTCCAACTGAGAGTCAGCACAACACTTCTGGAAGTGCAGTGCAAGAGTGTGTCCAGTGAGGAAGCTCAAGGTAGGATCAGGCATACACTGAAGTGGTAATTCAGAAAGTTTTATAAACAAGCTGTCAGGACACCGTAAGCACTGTGCAGCCTACTGACTGCCATAAGGATGACAGCTGAAATTTCTGCTTTTTTTTTTTTTGAAGAGCACTTGCCATACACTGTCCAATTATCCATCGCGTCTTTTGATGGCTATTAAAAGTGAGAGGGAAAGGCAGCGCTGCCTCAATGGAAATTACGTTAGACCCTGCAAGCCTGCTTCAGCTTCCCATCCAATTCTTTCTTTAGGCTGACAGCGGCATGAATTTAATGAAGGCTTTTGGAGGCAACGATGGAAGAAGCAGCAGGATTCAGAGGCTTTCACTCTAGAGTTGGCAGACAAAAAAGTGATGGAGTTTTTAAGATCACTCGGAGACCCAAATTTCAAAAGGAAGACTAGAAATAGCAGCTTTAAACCCCAGAGTAACAGGGCAGACTAGGATTAAACAGCTGGCGAAACTGGAATGAATGGTATATAACCCAGTAAGAAAGACATCACCATAAGTGTTTTATACTTTGATAATTTTCATTAAATAAAATTAAGTGCTTTCTTATAAACAAAAAGGATGCTCATAATGTCCTTCTGGCACAAATATTTTTCTATCAAAGCCCTGTAAACATGCCACCAAAATTTAGTTTTTACCAGCAGAGTGAGCTCACTAGAAATGCAAGTGAAATCAAAAAACAAATTAATTTGAAAATTTCTAAGTAAATACTTCCTAAACAATATGGCATTTACATCAGTGTGCAATATATTAATTTTGCAAGTGATAACTTCAGCATGAAAATTACTTACCTGTAATTAAAGTTTTCCATATTGGCCAATACATAAATCCTGATTTTTGGTACTGCATACTTTATCTCTGAAATATTTGAAATGTCATATTCCAAATCAAAGTCAATACACGAAAATACTTAAGTTATACCCAGCCTAACAAAACCCACCTCGGCCACTGAAAATAAATTTAATAGTGTAGTGTTTAGTAGGATGTAAAGGAGTTTTACAACAAAAAATACCGGTAACAATAGAAATCTGAGGCACTGCTGTATGCGTATAAAGTTAATTCATAAGACGTGAATTGCACTGAGTCACAGAAGCAATAAGTACTTTAGTATTTTCATTTAGGACAAACATTTTAAATAGTTTAGTGTTTGGGGGGGGAGAAGGTGGATTTGTAGTTCTTCTGCAAAAAATACTTTTAGGTAACACCCTCCTCCCTTCTCCCCAGAAAAGGGTTTACAATTTTTAGATTTAGATTCAACCTTTAAATATGCATCAAGATGTAGAGCAGACATAGCTTTCTATACATACCTATGTTGTGACAAATTTGATACATCTCAAAGAAAGATTATACAACCAGTTTTAAGAAAAAATGAGTTTTACTTCAATGTTTATAGCAGTGAAGATGTGGTGTTATAGATATATACAGTACCTCCACTTCAAAAGTCAGATTTATGAACCAAATAGTTAAAACCTAACGAACATCAGGTTTTCATTTAGGTTGCTCAACATGGCAACATTCAGGCATTACCAGATCATTTTCTTCAGGTGATAACCTACAAGCCCTTTCAGAGATTTACACAAAAATAATGGCCCTTTTTTGCTAGATCAACTCTGGCATAGCTGTATTCCTTTAAAATGTCACTGGCAAACAAAGCTGTTGTAGCACACAGTACTTTTAATAAAATAATCACGTTCAGCTTCATTCAAAATTTAGCTTGCTATACACTGGACGGAAAAAAAAATAAATCGAGTGTTATCCGTGTCCAGGTGCGTTAATGACAAGAGTTAAAGCTAGTAATATATTTCAATGAAGGTTCAACTTAAGAGAACAGGTGCCATCAAAAAGCACGAGCTTGCTGATGATCAAACTGCTGAACAAAGCTGACAGCAACGTAACACGGAAACTACCTGGAGAAAGCTTGCGTGATCTGCCCTAACTTAACAGATACATAAATCAAGACCTGGCTAAAATTAAGAGTTGATAATGCTCCTTCACAGTTTCAAGAGCACAAACTACAGTTGGCAAAGGGCTCACAGATGTGTGCATAAAATGGCCAACATTTTAATAAGAAGTGATTTACATTAATGGTAGGCCACCACAGAAAATATGGAGGAATAAAACACTTTGGTTTTAATTTTTTCAGAGGCTCACATTTCTCATTAGACCTAAAAGGAGCAGCTTTTCATAAGCTACTCTCGTTGGGAGTTCTGCAATTCGTAGAAAATACTAGAAGGATTAGAATTATTTTAATGATTGACATGTTTTGCTTCAATTTTTACATAAACAGCTTCCACCATATTGTGGTTATGCTGAAGTATAAGAACACTGATCAATAGTTTAGATGCACAGTATTTATTTCGTCTGCTGGAAGGCAACTATACTTAGTAATTGTATCCAAGACACTTCAAATCATTCAGAAATATGGCATGCAGTATCCAAAAGTATGGCTCTGAGGATTTTTTTTTTTTTACATTAAGCATAAAGAAATTTTATATTCAACATTCATTTATATTTCAAGAAAACTACCTATTCAGAGTTCTAGTTCTTTGATGCAGCATTAAGGATTAAAACTTACCACTTTACCAGGCCTTGCCCATGTGCAAATAAATCCCTCCTGACAAGCAGTGACTATACAGTCTTCAAGAAAAATTAACACAGTCAGTCTTTCATGTGCTATCTTTTTACAGATAAGAGGCTCTAACAAGGGAACATCTTCCATTCGGGGACAGAGAGGTGTTCCCAAAGTTTTAGCTGGGTCCGTTTTGGTTTTAGTAACTAGGTTCAGTTTGTCACTGCTCTTGCTAGATATATGTCCCATGCTATGATTTCTCTTGTGATCTTTTTCATGGTGTCTTTCCTTCCGATCGTGTAGCGATAAGGTTGCAAATTTACTAACGCCAGAAGCAATGGCACCATCCATGACACTGCTTTTACTGCCAGCGTTTGAGACTGCGGAGTGCGGAAGGCTGTTGGACCGTGGCAGAGGAGGGGGTACGGAGTTTCCAGGTGTTGTGATACTGTTTCCATTACTTCCCGGGTTAGTTCCACCACTTCCCGCAGGCGGACTTGTGGCATTCATGACATTTGTATGTGTCCTTGCTCTTGAGAGAGGTTGGTGGGGGAAGAGGATATCTTCTGTAAGATCCCACAAACAGAGCTGCGTGTCCTGGCCTACCGAACCAAATCTGTACGTAACACTTACTGGACGACTGTCTGTAGAGTTCCTTTTGGATAGCCTAGATTGCGTACTATTCGCTCGATCTCTGCCAAAATGAAGGTCTTGGAAATCCTCATCGCTTCCACTAAATTCCATTGGGTCACTCTCTTCTACACTAGTGGTATAAGGATCGAACGCAACAACACTGACCCACGATTTATGTCCGTGGCCTCTCGCTATTACTCGACAGTCCACGAAAGACCAAACTGTCACCAAGTCATCCTCTCCACCTGTCACTATGTATTTCCCATCGGGACTCCAACACACACACAGCAGTCCTCCAAAGTAGCTTTTCATTGTACCATGCAATTCCACCGAATCAAAGTTAAACACACGAAGAAAACCATCCTGGCTCACACACGCCAAGAACTTCCCGTCTGGGGAAAAGGCAAATTCATTCAGGGCACCCTCCCCTACTGTCCACTTAAGCAGAGGGTTTCTCGTGGATTTACTCTTGCAAGTGTGCACTGCAAAACTTTCTCCTTGTTTAAGAAGTTGGTAGTGCGGGGCTGTGGTACCACAAGTGTGCTCCACGTTATACAAGTACATATTGCCACTGGAATGAGCTACTAGGAAAAGGCTTTCCGAACCTGGTACCCATTTTACACAGGTTACTCTCGACTTGTCTATTAGTCTCTGTGAAAAACAAAGAAGATACACATCAGAAAGACTGAAAAATAAAAGTTTTAATGATTAGCTGCAAATCTGAGCTTTGGGGGGGGGGGGCGGGGGCTGGGGAACAATACTTGAGCAAAGTGAACTCAACTTCCTAGGAAGGAGTTATGTTACTGTATTTGCAAAAGCTTATCAGGCAGTAAAGACAACGTTATTTTTAGACAAAGTGCTACCAAAGGTTGTTATTACAGTCCAGTCACATTCCACAAAGAACATACTTCAATCAAGCCAATCTGTTGTTATGAATCTAAAGGTTCTTAGGTTCGTTTTTCACTGGGTAGGTTGAAGAGTACGAAAAGGAAACACGAAAACATGGAATGAGCTAAAGGGAAAAAAACAGTTACTCATCTGTACTACACAGTGGAGATGCTACACATCAACAACAGTAAATTTAGACTCTGGTTTTATCTGAGAACACAAGTAAAATCCATCCTTTGAAAAAAAGAAAAGAGAGGCTTTAGGAGCCTTTACCAGCTTTTACTGATTCAGGGAGCAAAAGTTACATATACAGTGACCCTGTTACTATGTGGCTGGAAAATCAATAGTTAAATGCATGTGGTTCAATAAATTCAAAAGGTATCAGATACTCTTCACCTCAAAATCCCCACCCTCCAATTATATTTCATTCATTAGCCAAGGTCCTGTCAATACTTCCTTACCACCTGATTAAGAAGTTTCCTTTAAAGAAAAATATTTTAATAGAGTCCATCATAGCAAAAGAATGAGCAGACACATTAAACGAACATTCCTGATCACAATGTCTTCAATGCTGTAAGAACTGAGACATAAAGTTTGACTCCTTGAGTTTGCTAGCGTGGTTCTGGTGGGCTTCTAAAACTTACCAAGTCGGCCATGGTGTCCCTCAATTGCCACTTGGAGACAAGTAATTCTTTGCATGCACATTCAAGATTTGTATTTGGGATAGACTGATTATAGGCTGAAAGAAGAACTGAGCTACAGAAAAGGCAAGAATGCAAATACAAAGAGCCTAAGGAAATACCATAACAAATTACAGAAATGTTAAAAAACAAGAAAAAAAATCCCCCCCCCCCAATTTACTATGCTGTTTATCACTAACAAAACCCCCAAACTAATGAGTAATACATTGACTGTCATATCTTCTGGGTCTGTAACTATTACTGCAAAGCAACACCTGGTCACTTTAGATTATACTTTTGCTGCTGTCAATCTCCATGTAAGACTAGGAAGCCTCTCTTCTGTAATTTCTCCTTGGTTAAATTAGACATTTTGTACTTGAGAGCTGAGAGATAAAACTTAATCTCTGAGAACTTTTCCTCAAATGCCATAGCTTTGAAATAAAATATCACAACAGAAGCTACGAATAAGTTAAATAGTTTGTCGTGTGTTTGCTGATACGTATCATTCATGCCTCAGTAATGATGATATCAAAAACAGCAGACAGAAAGTTACCTGGTACACACCAAGAGAATATGGACAGGGAAGACCAGCCCAGCTGGCTTGCTATTGGCAACAGTCTTCTCATTACTACCAATAATTTAGCAACAAAGCAAAATATCTTGCTCTCCTCTACTACGGCAGCTCAACCTGACATACAGCCTGTACTCATAAGAGCAGTCGTTCAATTTTTATACTAGAAACAGCATTTTCAGTCCATAGTCCTGCCAGGCTACACCATCTTAAATACTGTACAGAAACCCTGCAAACCTGATCTTGATTTCAAGAAGGCTACAAATAAATCGAGAGATTGCAATCTGCGATTAGAAGAGATGAGCCCAGAGAGACAAGATGCAGCAAGTGACCACAACTCATCCCCTTCTCAACCAGCAGAGCTTGAAACTCACCAGGAAGATAAAAACTCTGAAGCTATGACTTCCTGAAGTTTTAAAAGCTTTCAACTGGGCTCACACACTTCTGCAGCACAACACAACAAGACCTGAAGGCAGTAGGACTGGCAGATGCATTACAAGAATGGGCTGAATACAGCACCAAGCAAATCAGTGAGGTAGCTGGGTTAGGGAGCTTATGTTCAGCTTGGTGAAAGAACAGTAAGTGAAGGAACTTCAGTCATCGGTCAGGAAGACAAGATTCTCTTGGTAGCCATGTTCTGAACAAGCTTGAGGGGACAAACTTATGGGCACAGGCCATGAAGGAGGGAAAAAACTAAGGCAATCAAGGAATTAAGGTTTGACAAGGAACCTTGGAGACACAGGAACAGGAAAAGTTTACTATGGGAAAGAGTGCAGCTTAAGGCTTTAGTTTAAATAAATTTTAAAATAAGATGAAAGAAACCTAATTTAACTGGCTAGCTTGAGAATAACCAACTGCCAGCTGGAAACACCTGGATCTGTGAGGTGTGCTTGGTTGGTTTCGCGAACCAGAAAATACCACTAATTTAACTCTGACATAGCTAGAAGGAATACCACTGTTAATACAGATTGATTTAGGTAGGCAGCAACAAGCTGCCTACCTCACTCAGTTCAGCCTTTCAAGTCCCTATTGTCTTCTACATCAACAGAAGATTTTTTTAACAACAAAAAAAAAAGTAACAAGTTAGACTGCATTAAAGCTCTTGCATTTAGGTTCAACATAGCCTTCTGTGTCATAACAGGTTATTTCACATATCACATACAATTAATTGCTATCCTGATGGCTTTAGCACAGTGGTAGTCAAAGCAGAGCTTTGGGCTACCTGAATCACCAAATTACTAATAGGACAAGTGGTGAATTCTATTACCACTAAATTTGCCAAAAGATGTAAACACTCAAGTCACCTTCTGCCTATGAAGACACGTTTATTCTCGGATGCTAATACCATCTAAACTCAAAATACAGTCAAAACTCAACAGGCACCTTCATCTTGATGCAAACAAACTGGTTCAATCATCAATGCTCCCTGAGGTTTCTCTGAAACAGTTTTTAGATAGATACAAGCCAGCACTTCCAAACGTGGCCAGGGCAAACATCCATACTGTAACTGACAGATTAAAAATATCTAGAAATTTTAAAATTGACTACGACTGCAGAGAAGATCAGTGTAGCAAACAAGATTTTAACTCTAGCCTATTCACGTAGCTTTGATAGCACTGAGTAAATCTTTATGCTAGCTTTGTATAAAATAGAACATCTAGTTTAATTTCCACCGATCTGTCAAAGGACGTATCCCCATCGCAGCGACGTAATGCTGGTTGAAGTGCAAAGAAAGGACAATACTGTCTCACAGAAGCAGCTTCTGTGCTTCCATTATCTGTGGGTTACCACAAGAACTATTCAGCCTGTGCAATACAGTTTTACGCTGTAGTCACTAGACAGTTAAACCACATCAAGGCATATAAACATGAATTGGAGCTTTATGGAAGTATTTCAGCAGAAGTTTTTGTTCCCACAAGGGCGGGAACTGCTCTATGATAGAAAACTTTAGCTGTTTACGGTATTTCTCCTGCCATTTGTAATATTTACACTATTATCATACATGATTGAATCCAAGCTGTACTTACACAAGTAACTCGTTCACATCCAGACTAGCACTCCCTGTGGTGAAGCTGCACCAATGACAACATTTAGAATTTTATGGTTTGGGGTGGTTGTGGCTTTTTGTGAGAGCAATAGCATTGTCCTAACACCTCTCCTCCTCCACTAAACCGAACATTTCAAGTACTTTATACAGAGTTTTCCTCTAAAAAGAGTACTCCATGCAACATTAAGATATTCTCCAGCAGTGTTTCCAACTCAGCAGAAGCAGAGAGATAGAACAGGTTGGAAAAGGCTAGGTAAGAAAAAAAATATTCCCCTTCTGATCTACATATAGCTATTTATGGAAAGCTGAGGAGAAATTCGACAGCTCTAATTATAAAACAACCCCATTGAGAACAATACTTCCATCTTTTTTTGCATAAATACAAAATAAGGCAACATCTTTGAGGTGGGATAGATATGCTTGCTCAGTTTGAAAGTTGAGCAAGGCTTAATTTCATCTGTAAAGCTCTTCTCCAGATTTGAAATTTATTAAAACAAAAAACCCCAACATAGAACCAACCAACAAAAAACAAACAAAAAACCCCCAACCAACAAAAAACCACCCACAAAGCTCTTTATTACCTCCCCAACAATTCACTTACAGCTGGATTAAAACATCAAAAAAGAGCAGAACACACCTTCCAAAGAAGAATCACGTCCCCCCAAGCACCAAAATTCCCACAGCTTAGCTTCTGCAGAAAATGCTGTGAAAAGTTGTACCAGTTACCAGATTTCTTTCCTTATTAGCATCCAGACAGTTACTCTTCTAAGAATGTCAGTACTACTAGAAAATCTGAGCCAGTAGTCTTGTAACTTGGCATTAGTCTCCCCCATAGTACTCCCTTCTATCTTTCCTTATTGCACAGCAGCAGAAAAAACAGATGGAAGCGTTTCTTTCAGTAACATCACATGGCCAAGACCTCATAAGCCTTCAGCTTTTTCTATGTTGCCATTCAGCTTGATATCTTTGTCTTCTCCAGGCAAGCCTTCAGGAATTCTTGATACAGACTGTTTCTGCTGTAACACCCTGACCACAGAAATTAATGTTTTTGCCTTATATAATAATTTTGACCATAATGTATTATTTAAATAAGGGCTTAAATGTTCTCTTCTTCATTCAGAACCATAAGTCTCAGAAACCAACTGCAAAGCACAGGCAGCAATATTTAAACTTGTAAACCTTTTTATACTTGGTTAACTGTCATTAACTCTACTGTATTATCGAAAATAGAAAGTACTAATTTTAATCTTAAATCTCCAAAGATTCCTTCACAAATAACACTTTTGTGTAGGTATTCCAAGCCAATGAAATAGCTGAAAAACAAAGGTAGTGACTGAATGATAAGCTCTATAGGCAAATGGAGCCATCCACAGAACTTTGAAAATCTAGGCTCTTTAGTATCAGAAACACATCGCATGCAACAATGTTAAGATTTCTACTTACTTCCTCATTAAATAATTTGCTAGTTTCTTTTTTAATAGGGTCTATAAGTTGGACCTGGCCTGCAGAGAAGCCCACTAGAAGAGACACACTTTCTGCTGTGGCTGTTAAGTGATTGAAGTCATGGCATGTAGGTTGTGTTCCTTTGTATATCCTTTTGTCTATTGGTTTACTCAAGTCCGCAGCCTGCAAAGAGAGCAAACAGAATTAAGACAGTTTATCACAATGCGTGCACATAACCAGTTCTATTTGCAAATCATGTTTATAGTAAGCAACAAGCAGTTACAAAACCCTGAAGAGCTGCTTTGTATTTATCAAAGTCATCCAGAGTGGCGTCAAAAGGTTTACGTTTTCATATAATGCAATACTTGTAGGGTAAACCACGTCTGCCTAGCCTATCCAACCACATCATGTCACAAACCAATGAAAACCAATCGGGAAAACAAAGGCACCAGTGAGTTCTCAAGACCAACCTCTTCCAAGAAGGCTTCTCCTGCCAGAAGAGGCATTCCACCACACAGAGCCAGGTCACCTACTTTCCCAGTAGCAGCTTTCTCAGTACTGAATACAACCAATTTCAGATTTAAAACAGTATATTCTCAATCACTTGATTCTTGCACTGTAAGTCTATCCTTTTATGGGAAACATGGATATCGATTGCAATAATCAAAAAAGTAAATTATCAACTAGATCCTAGAAGAGCATTTTCCAGGAACACTGACTCAAAATGCTGATACTGTGACTATAAAATACATTCTAAGCCATTAAGCTACAAAGTAATTGTGCTTCTGACACTGAACATAGAATTCAAATATAGCTCAGACAAAATAAGTGCTAACAAAACTGAGGAACTTCAATAGAAACAACTGAAGATCTGGCACTAAAGTGGCAGAAGAGTTAAAAGGAGCAGAAAAGCAATTTAAAATGCTCTCTCAGTTGTGTAACGCATGTTTATCCCTATATCAGTTTTGAACAATTTAATCTTTCAACATTGAGATTAAAACCCATACATTTAATATGCAAGATCACCACGTTCAACCTTTTTTAAAAAACAAACAAACCAACCAAAACTCCCTATTTACTAGATTTTGAATCTGCAATTAGAAAGCTGCAGATATTCAACAATGTTACAGATCTGAGATGTAGCTGTAACTGGTGACTTGGATTCTAATTTTGATACATACTTTTTCCAATATTTTTAGTCACAGGAAATCAGGCCAGCAATAAAAGAAATAAAATTCTCTGAGGAAGAGGACAATTCCACATAAAAGAAAATTGCTCTAATGTATTAAACCTTCAAGGATGAGGTCTAAAGAGCAGCAAATCCTTGGTGTGCATGGAGCTACATAGACAAAAAAATTAGACCTGTCAGTAGGGAAAAATCACAAGTAGCTACACAGTGGATCATGTCGGCTAAATCATTTCTGAGGCAAGTTTAACTATGGGATACATGTTATAAGCATATATATATATGCAACAGTCTTAAAGTTGCACTTACTGTTTTGTAGCACAGAATATAAATGAGTTTAATCAGTTGTATGGCCTCTTGGTTGAAAACTCAAAAATGAGATTATGTATTCCAACTTCAAAAGTCAGACTGAAAAGTTATTCTCCAGAGCTCAGATATCCATTATAAGCTAAAAAAGAATATCAGCAATACCTCTTCAAAGGGAGCTTAAATAGAATACTAGCTCTACTGGGAGATCATAGGATAAGGCGCATGCCTACCAAGGCATTTACAGACACATGTAAATCTGTAATTTGAAGGATCAAACTTTGGATGCCATGCAGTTATCTTGTGTTGTGCAAGATTCTCTTGTCCTGTATCACTAAGTGCTGTCAATAGATAACTCCCAAAATTGAGGTAGTGTTTCTATCTGGAAGACCATTCCACAGAAACATACAGATGCATCTCTCCATACCTCAAAGAAATGCAGAGTTAACAAGGTTAAGCTATGAGATTCAAGACTGTGTCCTCTGGACAAAAGTTCCAGCAAGACCCAGTGCCTAAGAAAGAAGATCCCTTTGCAAGTAAAAAGAACTGAAACTGCATCAGGGAAGGATTAGGTTAGATAACAGGAAACACTTCCTCACTGAGAGGGTGCTCAGGTGCACTGCCCAGGGAAGTGGGGGAGTCACCGTCCCTGGAGGTGTTTAAGGAGAGGCTGGGTGTGGCACTTAGTGCCATGGTCTGGCCGATGTGGTGGTGTTGGGTCATAGGTTGGACTCGATGATCTCAGAGGTCTCTTCCAGCCTCAACAAGTCTGTGTGATTCTGTGAATTAACAAAGAACCATAGACTCTCTCAGCCAGCAGAAAACACGAATATTCCCAGGTTGTTGTTGTTTTGAATTCTCGCTTTCATTTTAAACAGCAAAGAATCAAGAGGCAGCTATTTTCAGACTGGAACTATACCTTCCTTTTTTGTCTGGTTGAGGTTTTCTATCACCAGCTTTTGGTTTTGTTGTCTGACAAATTTGGTGTGACCGAAGTTCCCTATCTTCTGAAATTATGTGCTAAGAGACCTAGCAAGACATGAAATTCTGATACATTAAATCTAAGCACACTCTTCACTGTGCTTGTTCTAGCTGTTCTCTGGGAACCAGATGGCAGTGACAATCTGTCTGAACTTAAATGGAGTATAAATAAACTAATTCAAGCCAGAATTAACCAGCCTTCTACTGACAGGGATGTCCCACCTTTTATTTACATGCAGCTGGTGTTTTCAGCTATAACATAGTTGTCTCACAGAGATAAGTCAAACCTACAAGCACAAATGTAGTCCCTTGGTCTTGATCTCTCTTAATTAAAAGGCAGGGTAGAATCAATGAGCATGAGAACTAGGAGGCATTTTCTTAATTTCTGCACAGTGGAAACTTGCTATTGGATTGTGATAAGAGCAAGAAAAAAGCTTACTCATAAAATTCAGTCAACATTTCACTGGCACACCATTAAGTCCATTTGCTATAGCTATTTTGTGGAAGATACGATTCTCAGAAAAGAGATTTTACACGAGACCTCAGTCCGTAACTACCAAATTCTAGGATATGACACTGTTTACTGAACAAGGTGATGTGAACTGCCTCCCTCTCAGAAGCATGGTGACATACTTTGAAAGAGAATGGAAGGATCTTGGGATAAAGTGTTACCAAACACAGAGGTTAAAAGCACGGGATCTGTCACCCTCACCTCTGCTTCAGCTGGTAGCAAACTATTCGCATGCTTCCTGCTCCAGATCCTTTCAGATTTTCTTCTCAAAACCACTCAGCACTATAACAGCCTGCCCACTTTGAGAAACTTACTCCATTGTTGATGATTCCTGATGAGAGCAACACCTGTAACCATGACTGAAAGAAGGTTTGGCAAGTAACGCAAGGCTAAGAATCAATATCATTCTCCTTTTGAATAAAAATCTGCGCAAGCCACTGAAGTATATCTGAGCTCACCAAGACTCTGGTATTAGCACCTTGGCCAACTGACACCTGCAGATGTCTGCTCCTTCCAACACACAGTGGTATTTCAAGTACCCCTTGAGCAAAGGGACAAGAAATAATGGTTATCAGGCAATAAGAACAATAGGAATCTCATACAACACCTGTCTGAAGTCAGTGACACAGATGAACAAAATGATTGTACCTTGGGCATCAGCAGCTTCCAAGTCCTGTCTTTGAACAGACTAAAATTCTCTAGAGAACCATACACTTACAGAAGAAAAATTGCCCAACTTGGCCATTTAGTTCTTTGCAATGATTTCATACTCATAATAAAAGGTGAACCATGTAACTTCTGCAGGCTTCCTAGTCCCACCTAGTTAATCCTCACAGCATGCTATTTTAGCAAAATTATCCCCATTCTGCTGGGGTAGGGAGAAAAAAAAACAAAAAACAACAGTATAGTGATTGCCCATTCACCATGAATCATGATTTCCAGCAAAAAACACAGTCAAATTTAATCTTAACCACAGCTTTAAATACCTAAACACTAGGAATAAAAAGGGAGGAAAAAAAAAACATCAGTTACCTCAGTATGAAGCAAATATTTAAGTTTCCAAATTCTGATGTTTGAAATGTCTGATTAAGATGGGCATCAATAACTTTGATTCTGCAGCTGTATGTAATTCTAAGGTCAAAGCCAGATTACTATCTGTCCAAGATTCATTTCTTTTTATGTACCATTGATCCAAGACTTAGAGCTTTTACACTAAGATTTCCCATACAGTGAATCACATCATTTCAAGTCAGCATTTAATCATGCTCCTCAACAGATGCAATTTCTTCCTGTATCGTATCTTTTCCTTACATCTGCAGCTTTCTGCAAATTGTGGTTCAATGAAATGTATCACAAATACTACATTTCCTTCCAAGCTGAAAAACACGCCCAAGATCAGAAAGGAGTTACTTATTAATTTATCTCGGACAATTTGAACTACAGTCAAAGTGCTTTCTACAGATACTTTGTATTTAATACCACAACTGCCAGGAGACTTGCTTTCATTGGGCTGTTGCTACAAATAAGATCGAGGTAGAATATTAGGTCTTTAAGCCTGAAAGTGAGGAAAAACACATAATAAAATTTTTACTTCCAAAAATCCTCTTAAGAAAAAATCTCGCTTGTCCAGAGAACTAATTGATCTTGGAACAGCAGATTCCAGATTAGCTATGTACGTAGAGCTCTAGCACAAAATACAAGGCACAACGAATCAAGATACTGTATTTTGAAAACAACTTCCTCAGCATTTCTGAAGCTTAGAATTCACAACTTATTATCCATGGCTTGATATTTCTTCAGCAACTTGCTGTTCAGGGATTTAATGGTCCCTGGTCTATAAACAAGAATTTGAGGACAACGTGCTTGTTCAATGCTATACAACTAATACAAGATATCAACTCAGAATTATTACTAAGTGAGTTTTATTGAACTTCACAGATGCTCTTTAGACCCTAGCTGATAAAAAGAGGTAACCCTTGCTGTTTCACTTTGCCTTACACTATCTCCTAGTGAACAGAGCAGGGTCTTTCAAGATAGACTTGCTCACTGTATTAGCAAGGACAGGAAAAACCTAAACCAGTAAGCCCCTTCCATCTCATTTATTCTTCCTCCATGTTTACGCTGATCTCCCTCCCCTTCCTGCAGAGCTAGCTGAAGGACAGAGAAAGTTAAGTAATACAGGAAGAAAGCCGAGCTATCCCAGACACTTTTGTACAATTTTCTGGTGAACTCTCTTCACCATTTCAGTACACAATTGTTTCCACCAGAAACATCAGGTTTAATGCATCACACTGGAAATCCCTCCAGTTACTTTATTATCAAAGGAGTAGATTTCCGCAGGTTTTCTTTAGAGCCCCAATACAACCCACTTAATACTATCAACAGAATCATTTGTAGTTATTTCAAGCTCATCTCATCGCTGACCGTGCTTTGGGCAAGAGGTTAGACTAGACACTCAGAGGTCCCTTCCAACCCGAATGACACCGAGATGCTAAGCTTAGGATAAACCAAAGCAGCATCAGCATGCCTGCTCTCAGCTTACTTAACAGGTCTGGCTTATGCCATAAAGGAACTACACGCAGGAAGAAAACTACAGAAACAAGTTAGTTGTCTTTCCCTATAATAAACACTGATGTAGAGCAGTAGTTCTGCTTAATTTCTGAGAGACACACAACAGAAAGCCCAGGCAATGCTTGCAGCAACTATAAAGTCCTAATAAAACATTCTTTAGGGCAGCTGACAGTACCATAGGCAATCAGGAATAAAAGGGCTTCTACAAATGCAACTGCACGCAAACTGACAGACTGCTGACTAATGGCCCTTAGTTTTCTCAGTAGAAAGTTTAAAGCCTGGCCACAACTCGCATCAGTCCCAGAATCTCTTGAGATTCAACTGCACGAGCTTTTCAGATAGCGTACAAGCGAATACACATTCAGGCCAACTTCAGAAACCCACAGAAAAGTTATGAACTAGTTCAAAAGCTTCTGAGAACACTTACAAACAAAGTACAAATTCTCTTCACGATTCTACAAAAAGCCAGCTGACAATCGCCATTCGTAAAGTTGCCCTATTCACACACAGCTACAACAGGTTTCTTAAAAGTAAAGACAGTTTCTTAAATAAGCAAGAGCTACTTTTTCCATAGCCAAGCGATTTGCTTAGCTTTAAGGGTTGCATAATAGGTGTTTTGTACGCACACACAGACTAGTTTTAAGTGTCTTGTAAGCCTTGCAAAGCCATTAATGCTACAGAAATTTCAGGTCTTTGTCTTGCACCACTGCATTCAATGCACTTGCTTAATATTAAAGTCACATGTGTAAACCTCAAGAAAACTATTATTTTGTTTTTAGTTTTACTTTCAAAATTTGGCTGAAATTTTTACCCTATGAGTTGAAACATCAGTAGCTTAATACAACAGCACAACCAGTGCTGGATTTGCTGCCAAATAATATAAGGGCAAATACGAACTAATGCTAAAAAATAAGCGCACGCATTCACTTCCCCTTATTCCTCTCTAACTGAAGGCAAGAAAACCTATGAGAAATGCACTGAACAACACACATTTTGCAAATCAAAAACTAAGAAGATCTGGAGAAAAAACAATTAACAAGGAGGAAAAAAGAATCTGCTACTTAACCCACTGCCTCAAAGACCCTCCATCAAGGTATCTCTCCATTGCTTCCCTTCTCTTGTAAGTCTCCAGAAAGTGTAGCTGCCAATTCGCACCCTTTTTACTTTCATAAATCTTAAGATGTTGGTCATTATTAATTTAGTTTCAGTGGCATATATTTTTCTAATACATAAATATTTTGAACGATCCCACTTAGAGTTTAAAATAATTTGCATTTGTATCTACTCCCAACAAAAGCGTTTCAAGATTTACTTCCACTCAACAGAACGTTTACTCTCCTGAACAACACCATTCCTCATAAATGGGTTCCTGCATATTTGCAGATATTTTGTAAGTTACAAAGCACTTAATTAAATGCTGAATAGGAACACTTAAGGCATGTGACAGAGTTTCTAGGATGCTGTATAATAACAGCTCTGTTATTAAAACAGGGACACCAAGTAATTTTATTTAACCTAATTTTTGCAAGTGTTCCACACAATTCATCCATAACAAAGTTTTAAAGATCAATTTTGTAGAAAGCCACTTGGCAAATTTGGGAAGTTACCTGATATTCTTCTCTTGTCCAGATTTAACTGCCACTTGGGGCCAAAAGAAATACATGCGTTTTCAAAGGACAAAAGCATTGCTTAAAAAGTTTTCAGCATTTATTTATACAGCAGATAACTACGACCACATACATTAAGATATAAGCTCCAGTACAGACACATGGACATAAATCCATATTCTGGCAAAGATGAGATTAGTTTTCTGAAACATCCAATAAAATAACCATATTCTGCTACCAGAAGCAGTATGCTAATAAATCTACATGATATTAACTGAACCAATAGTTACATAATTGGCAAGACCAAGAAAGTGGATATGAACACCATAAAGAACATGCATAAAAGACTGATTTACATCTTACCACAGCATTGTTAACTCCACTTTAGTTAGGCTATAAACCAAAATATTTATCTGGTTACAGAACAAATAAGCACATCCTACTGGAAGTTATCTAAGGTGAAAGCACCACTCTACCAATAACTCTAGAAAAAAGAAAACACCCTCTTTGTTTGCAAATGCCCATTCATTTCACAAGTACAAACAGAATCAACTTACACTTTGTTTCTCTATAAGACTGGGCAAAGTAGGACAGGAATTTTACCATATTCAAACTATCATAGGCCAGGAAGCTTGAGGGAAACTGAAGTAAGGTTTCTGACACCTTCACACAAAAACACACCTCTGTCTCCTGAGCTGCTTCCACCTGTCACAATGCAACAGAGGTCTAAAGTCACGGAAATTGTTCCTTTAGAAACATTTTCGGACTGAAAATTGAAATTTTCAATTCAACGCATTACTCATTTGGTAAATTTTACACCCATGCTGACACTGCTCCTTTTGAGCAGAAGACCAAAACATACAACTTGTGACAGTGCTGTTTCAGACCCAAAGTATTTCAAGGAACTGACCACAATCCTCAGCTTAGCTCTCCAGAGCAAGTCCTGGTCAGTCCCAACAAGGTCAGTCCTGTGAGCAGTGCTTAGCGCCTCCGAATGAAGCCAGACTGCCTGCTCCCTCCATGAAGTGGGGCAAAGCACTCCAAGTAGCTCAAGCATTCTTCAGCTGCGCTGTTACCAAATCACTAAAGCTTCAGGGAAATGACATGACATTGTAACTTAACTTTTCAAAAGGTGTTTGTTTCTGTATATTTAACAAAGTTAATTTTTATTGTGCCCTAGAAATGCTTGAATCCTTTAAATTACACCTTGCACAATCCTGCTTTACTATGATACAGAAAGAGCACAAGAGCTTTAACTTGCTCTTGGGTATCTAAACAATCACTCCGAAGCCTACACTGAGGAACAGCTACAAAAGCAGTATTCCACAGTTCCTTTTGCAAAGCTCACCTTATTGCAGGTGTCAGTTAATGAAACACTCAATTCAGATAAAAATTGAGACTTTGACTTCAGTGTTATGCATTTGGCCACGCTAAATCTGTAAACAGGCTGGCTAAACTCAAACAACTCTGAATATAGTCACTGTATCACACACTCCCAACAGACATGAACTGAATTAGATATTCTATTTTGGTTTAAGCAATTAGTTGTCTGTCTTTTTTTTTTAATAGGAAGAAGGGAAAAGAAGGTATAATATCAGTATTATTGTCTCTTCCTAATGGCTGGTCTACAGACATATGTTCTGCATGTGATGCAGACACCTTCCTCCTCTCTTCCCCCTACTCAGCTCTTTTTAAGGAGATATGTAAGAAAGTGATCTCAATGTGCAGTTTTAACTTCAAAACAAAGGTCTCAGAGCTATTAATAAACCATGGGTGACAGGTCACATTTTCATACTGGTCTCTCCCTCACTGTCCTAAAAATTAAGACACAGATTTAACAAGTCATGGCACATACATACTTTGTAATCACGGACTGTAGAACTGGACCACAATCCAAGACTTCTTATTCCAGTACTGTTTCTCCAACAGTGGGCATATACATGTTCCAGAAGTAAGTTCAAGAAGTTAGCTGCATTAATGGATTACTCTCCATTCCAAATTTCTTTCAGCAAGCCATTTAAATTGCAAGCATGGAAGTTTAATAACCATTTGCAGGATTTTTTTTTTTTTTTTTGCATTAACTACTGCATGGAACTGTGAATATTGCCAGATTTTGTTTTAACACCTACTTTCTGTTCATTATTTACTTGGATGACTGAAGCAACACATCCTGATAAATATGTGGAAAAAAGTATCAGCATTTTGTTCCCCCCGGTTTTACTGAACACCTTTCTGCTCCCAGGCAGAGACAATGACGTCTACCACTGCTTACACATACAGCACTTGCATTGCTTACGAGAATAAGCAGTCCAATCCTTCTCAGTATTTCCATGGAATTTTTCAGTTATCGAAATTTTCATAATTGCTCTGAATCCCTTTGTTATAATAATTCTTTTTTTTACTCTGTATGAACACTTACAGATGGATCTACTGATTTAAACAATGCAATATGATTTACTCCATTCTTGCTTCTAATACTCTTCCTCATTACATTTCTTACAAAAATTAGGACTCAAGTACTGACCAACTAAGGCAGTCATCTATACCAATTGCCTCTTCTTTTGTGTAGTGGTTCCAAACAGACTCAATTTTTTCCTCCAATGTATGCCACTAAAAGATTAGTGGGAGGAAACACTCCTGCTCTTTCACCTAGCATAAGCGCATCTCCCAAGTTTCTTTTACAATTGGCTTTCACCTTGACAGTCAAATTAGTTCACCTTCAATTTCTGTTGCTTTTCTCCTTTATTTCTTTTTCTGAAGTTACAAATCTAGCACACAACTATAAATTACTCTATGATAAATTTACTGGGATAAAAGCTATTTAAAGTTTCATTTACTGTGGCTAACTAATGGCATGGTATAATTTCCTGTGGTCTCCAAGTTCCTACTTTCCTTTGAGTTAAGCCCTAGTATAATCTTCCAGATGTTTTCACGTTCCACTTTTGTTTTAATTACGAAGCAATCAACAAATCCTTCTTAAAGAGGTCAGCAAAAGCGCAGACAAACTTGTAATTCAATATAACTGTTACTATTTGTAACGAGTCTGCAGGTCACCCTGTTTACACTTACAACTCCGGAGAACTCCTGAACACTGTTTCAGCCTAATACTAAATTGCTTGTTGCATCACCCCCAACACTTCATGTTCCAGTACTATCACCTTCAAGCTATCAGGACATCAAGCTTGCCTTCCCAAGATCCCATATACGCAGAGGCAATCGTAGTTTCTCAGCAATAGCCTAAACTGCTTTCCCTTAGCTTCCAACTATCTAACATAAACTCCAGTCAAGATCACGCAATGCATAATGCGATGAGGTTGAGTCACATGTCAGGTGCACACAATCTCAACATCCAACTACAGCTCTAACCTCGATCTTCAGGAAGTTTTTAGATGTAGTGTCTCAAGCCACAAACTGACCTTTTTATATAACAGCTTCTCTGGGGGATGAGATTTTGGAAGAGATGTATGTAAATACACAAACTGATTTACATTCAGAAGAGAAAAATAGCTGCATGATTTGTGTGTGACCACACCTACAGAAAACTGCATAGCAAGTCACATGCAACAGTATCAGGACAGGACTGCAATACGAAATACTGTGCTCACAGACAGTTCAAAGACAGCTGATTAAATAGGAAACCTATCAAACTAAAAAATTCACCCCATTAAAATACCAGCATAGAGAACTCTGTTACAGTTAGCAAGCCTTAAGACAAGCAACTGCAGGAAAGTGAATTAAATACTTAAAGATCTTTAACATGCACAAATCATTAAAAGTAATATATAATATATATGTAACATACATAATCATGACTTAGTGACATGGTTTAGTGGTGGACTTGGCAGTGTTAATGGTTGGATTGATGATCTTAAAGGTCTTTTCCAACCTAAAGGATTCTATGATTCTATGAACATAGACAAATCACTAAATATATACAGATTATACATATAATCATACATATACTCTTTAACAGATAAATCATTATTTATATATACAGGCACACTATCCTGGTCATATCCGTTAAACAATACATGGCACAACGAAAATATGTCAACCTTGATTACAGTACTTAAGTCATTTATCTGTCTCCAAGGGGCTACTCTATTCACTCAATGTCCTTACAGTAGAGGGCAAGCCAAGAATGAATGTTGCTCTTCCCTGCTTGTGAGTTTTATGTAAAACTCTGCACCAGCAATTAAGATTTGCTTGACAAAACAGAATTTTAAAACAATATTCCTTATAATTTATTAGAGTCTGTTTTCCAAACAACTGCACTTACTCTCTAAAGTGATTATTTCAGTTTACAAGTTTTCTTTTGTACTGTATTTTCCAAACTTTGGCATGAATTTCCCACTGTGTTTGCCATGGTAACCAAGCAGCCTGAGTCTCTACAATTCTGTTTAACCGCTCAGTGTTGCATATTGATCAAGATACATTAACATCCTAATGTATTCCAAAGAGTGAAGCGAGTAATTCTCATGCTGGAGGACTCACCTTATTAACCATTACAAACCTCAAAGGATTTTTGCGGCTCTTTAGAATGGGAGGGTAATAGGGCAACTTCATTGCCAAAGACGCACCTGATTAGCTACCAAGTAAAAAGAATGCACTCAGATGTGAAGAACAAGGTATATTCCCTATATAAAGGAGCTACACTATAACAGTAAAGAGTCTCTGACACTATCTTCTCTCCTATGAATCAAGACTTGGCATTCATAGCAGAAAGGAAAATTTGTTCCAAGAGTGCATTTAAATAAGACAGTTTTCATTCTGTTTTGGCTAACTTACTTGAAGTTCTAGGATTAACATTAGCAGGGCAAAGCCAAGCCACACTTGCTAGCTTCTCTGAGTTTCTATTTTTAAGAAAGATCTTTCTTCAAACATCTTCAAACATCTCAAATACAGGACCATGACTAAAAAAACCTGCGTTTTAAGCACATAGGGTCTGTCTTAATTCCCAGAAAACACACCAAAAATCTCAGCATACTAAAATTTTATATAAAAATCAAGTAAAAAATACAGACTAGGAAAAGCTGACATGAAACAAGGCTTACTGCTTAGTTTTCAGCCTCACTACCCCATGTGATAAAGAAAAAAAAGAAGTGTTGGCTGATCATCTCTTCTTATAACAAATGAATGTACCCACTATTACTGACGACCTTCAATGCCTGCTATATAAATGCACACTTACAATACAGAGAACCATCTCCAAAAATACCTAACCCACAAAACAAACCCGCATGAAACTTCCCTACAAAACTACTGAGATACTCTTACCATAAAACACAGCATGCTCTTTCCAGAATATCCGCAAAGTCAGCTGTACTTCCATTCTTTCATTCGACTTTACTGTCTCCAGCTCCTCAGTATCTTATACTTCATTTCCTCTCCTCGACCTAAAAGCCAGTAAGGTAGCTTCACTGGGCACCTCACAGATAGAAGGATTTGTATCACTACAAATACATTTTGTTCATTCCACTCATCTGGCTCAACTCTAAGAAGGTTCCAGATAAAATGCGCTGCCTCTTCTTAAAATCTATTCTGTCCTTTCCATGAAGCCTATCACACCACATTATTTTCATTATACGGTTCAACTATTGGCAACAGCTTATAGCAGGGCTGGTCAAAGAGCAGGATCTTTCTGAATTAATAGTAAATTTTGCACAATTGGGATTCATGGCAACATCTCTCAGATACAGGGAAAGTTCTGTATTATTTATTCTCTTTCTTCTTCCTTTCAGAGCTTTAAGAAATAGTGATTGCTTTGCTCAGCTAATTAAAATCACTCTTCTTTCTCTGGTTTTACATTAGACACCATCTTCTCCCAGAAGCGGGAGTTGAAATTCACCTTCATCAAAACAGAAGCAACCAGCGTTTCATACAATATTAAAGCCATCTTTTGAATGTGTTGTACAATGGCACTAAAGACATTTCCTTATTTCTACTGGTAAGCCTCATTTGATATATCTTTGAATTGCATTTATCTCTTCCTTCCTTCAACAGCTGCATCACAAGCTGGCCTAGCTTGTAATCAACATTACACTCTGGTTATCTTTTCAAAGTTCTCTGGCTGAAGCAAAAACTCCTTAATTATTTATTTTTTTTCAATGAATTTTCAGTTCACTTACTGTTCTGGCATCAGCTTGTTCTTCCTTATAAAACACTCTGATTATGAACACTGATGCCTCCCAACTTTATTACGAAGATTTTGTCATCATGTACACGCATTTAGTTCTTTGTCCTGATGTCACCATTCCAAGATAACCTGAACTTAAAGCTTTTTTCTCAACAGTTGTCAGTTCCTGTAATCAGTAAAATATGTAAAAAGATATCAAGAACTAAGCATTTCTATCCTCTCCCCATTTCAGAACAGGATGAGTTTAAGGTTCTACAACTCCCTCAGTTAAATATCTTACTACACCAATCTAACATTGCCAGTTCATACAGGGACATGAACTTAAGTTATAGTTCTACAATTCCCCCTTACTACCACCGTGTTACACGAAAAAGGCTGAGCACCTGAACTTCAAATAAAGCTGTCTGCATAAGAAATGTTATACATTAACATTTTTCCTACCACAGGGAGACAATGTTTTACTTTAAGCAAAACAAAAACATGGAAGTCTACTACCTCAGAATTTCAAAAGCTAAAACTGAAAGTAACTCAAAGCAGTTCAGAATTCTCAGATTTTTGTTGAATTTTGTTGATCCGGTGTGGTATATGTTGAGTAGCAGTCTTGCATGTTTTTCTCTACCTAAATACAATCAAGGACAAGCCTTAAGAAAATACTCACCTGTCACTGAGTCACAGGCAAAGTGTTTTTAGCAGCAGTTTTTACTGTTAGAAGCACGATGAATTATAAAGCAACTAATTTCAGAATAGTAGAGAGCATGCCAAATATTCGCAGTCTGAATAAAGTTCATGCTGCAATACTACGTATGGACTGTCACATGCTGTGTAAAGAATATATCACCCTAGGTAAACACTGGAATGCACTGAAGCACATGCTTCAGTCTCTTCACTAGGAACGGACAAAATTAAATGTACTGTAATAATTATCTCTTTCCTTACCTAAACTTCTTAAGTTCTGCAAGGTTCACTTAACATTTAGGCTTAGTTAACTGTACCTCTTTTTTCAATAGCTACAGTCTATTAAGTTATAAGAGATTCATAGCTCTAAAGTAAAAAAGTAGTATCTTTCTGATCTCCTTCTTGTTCCTTTATCCTCCAGTGGATCCTTTCATTTCCTCCTACAGTCTAGTCACACTATTGCCTACACTTATAATTGTCCTTTCTCACCTGTTTTAGTGCTGACTGAGGCACAATTCAGAGGAGATGAACAAAGATTAAACACATATACTACATGCAAGAAAAAAAAATAAGGAAAATAGGTACATAAATATCAAATGGATTCCAGGTAAAATCACACATTCTGGCACAATTCAGCAACTGTTCTCATTCAGTTCACAGGCTCAGTTGGATACTTAGTAAACACTTAGGAAGTTACTTTCACTGGGGAAATTGTTTAAATTGGCTCAGCTTTGTAGAAAAGACTGGTTAGAAAATTATACCTGTTAAAGGTGACACTCATTCAAATTAGAGCTGGCAGACTGCTTTTAGATGGTCCCCAAAACATGAAGCAAACTGGAAACATCACATGACTTAATGACAGCGTCATCTCCAAGTTGTTCATCTCCTCCCCACGCACACACAAAAAAAGTGACCTGACCTGTTGGACTAGTGTTCAGTCACACCTCCAAAGCCATTACTCTCACTTTAGCTTTGAACCTCACTTTTTTCATCTCTAAAACATTGGTATGGTTTTGTTACATATCAGAAAAAAATGCACTTCAACAATACATGCACACCTATCAACAGCATCCTTTGAGGTTGTATATACAGCTTAACAGACACAGAACTGCTGCTTTTGTTTTTTCTTTCAAGTGATCAGGCACTCAAGGTATCCTTGAAATACATCGCACAAAATTAAGTTCCTTGTTGAAAGACTAAGGCTGCTGTAGCTTCATCACCAAAATTGTTCAAAATTTATTTCGTCTAACTTTAAAAGATCAAAACACAGTAACACTCAAAAGTTGGGCTTTACAAGTGTGTTTTACGGCAAAAAAACTCAACACTTGCAGTCCTTTGACAATGCCTTCTTCTCTTCCAATTTTGACAATGAAGCTTAAAGTAGAATATTCCTCTTTCTAAGGGTATTTGGAAGTACTGAAACAAACTATATACAGAGACTTTAAATGTACAAAGAACAAATAATCAAAAGCCTGACTGATTAAGGAAATCAGCATTAGGACTAAACTAAATTGATTTACCTGGAATTTGCAGGCTACTATATGATCATTATTACTAAATTAGAGGAGGTTCAGTTTTGTGTAGACTTGTCAATATGCAAAAGTGAAGTATAAATTCATACTGCATAATAATAAATCCAGTATAGATCCATTATACTAAATAACATACATGCAAATACTAGTCGGTTGAGTTTCCACCATTACCACCCTGGTATTTACCTTTGAAAGTTTCCCCCATCCCGTTTTCAGCACATAGGAGGAAAAGTTATTTCTTTAGGAGAAGGTGGGGGGGGGGAAAGCAGCAGCAAGAGAGCTCAGGATTATCTGTTGCTATAACAAAACAATGTTTTAGTCCAACAGTGTAAATTCACTGCTTGCAAGAAAAAAATTCGCTGTTACAGAAAAGCAGTCTGAATAATTGTACTCTGCATTGCCCTGTTGCCATAGAAACTTACTCCACTGCAGCAGTTAATTCTTAATCAATTTATATTTTCTTCATTACAAAGCTCAATAAGAATCAAATACAATACAGCGATGTCTGTCCAGCAAGTCAAAACTATGTCTTTTCTGAACACTATTGGATTTTGCAAGCCCTATAGGAACGCTGGATATTTCTGACACAGTGTTTTTATTAAGCCCATAACTGCCATCATGTTGCAGCATGTTAACAAAATATACAAGAACAAAGCCCTAATTACTTTGTACTAAAAATAAGACGTAACTGGCTGTTATTTTAAGAGACCCAGAACAGCCCTACAGAAGTTATGTGAATAAATTATCAACCAAATGTATAACCTATGCTCCAAAACCAGTATGAGGCCCATTGGCTCATGCTTTTTGTGGTCATATTTAGTAACAGACAGATGAAATAACGTATTTGCCTTAACTCTTGTCCTAACATTGTTAATTTGCAATGCATGTCCCTTCTGGGCCTGAAGGCATTTCGTAACAACCCAACCAAAGGAGGCAAAAAGTGTTACAGAACAAAAATAGGAGCACAAGCTACCAGAAAACAAGTATCAGGGACCAAATCCCCTTCCCCCCAAAAAAACCCAAACAAATAAACCAGGAAAAAACAAAACCACACTTTTACCAAATATTAATCACTTTCTTTAAAAATTACCATTAAAAGGCTCAAGTGTGAACCTACCAGAAGGTCATACAACACTGTCTCTTTTCTCAGGCTGAATTTTGTCTCAAAAGAGGAAGTGATCAGATCGGCTACTGTAACCTGCTGATCTCTTGGTGACAGCAAGGCTGGCCACCAAATAGATGTCCACATCTCAAGCATTTTGCTAAAGGTCCTAAGAGAAGCCTGCAGGAGGGAACTGAACACAGGCTACTGACAGAACACAGACCAGCTACTAAATCACCCCTTCCATTGATATGAGCATGCCAATACTATGCATGCAAGGGATTTCTGCTGTGAAAAATAACCAACCCTTTAACCAGCACTGATATCAGCAGACTGTCCAAACCTAAACTCTCCTTTGTATTAACTTGTACTGGAAGTGCCACAGTTGCAAGACACTGACTAGTCAGAGGTGATATGATCAAAAAAAAAGGTTCCCAGATGACTGAGAAATCACAGCAAAAGCATTTTCTAGCATTATAAGACTGGACTTCCGTGGGCACTGATCTTACTAGCATTCCCTTTTGGCTCTCTTATGCACAAGCAAAGCCCCTATCAATTTAGGACTAACAAAAAAGACACAGATCAATGCCAGCCCAGTACTTTTTTTGGAAAAGAAGTAACCTACTGCTCCAAGGGAAGAGACACACATGCTGCTAGAGTGCAACAGAGTCAGAGCAGCTAAGCAAGCTGCCTCTAGACTGCTGCAGTAATTTAACTGACAACGAGCACTTTGTTACTCTAATAATGAGGAAAAGGATGAATCATCCTGAGCATCACTAAAGGCAGCCTCATCTGAGCATGAGTTGTTCGGTACACTTCCTTGCCCCAGCTCTCCAATTCAGGAGTGTTAACGTGCCCACGCTTAACCACGCCAGTTCAGTCTAGTGCACTTACACAGAGGCTGCATTTTGGCCAAAACACAGAACTACACTTGAACAGTCATTCCATTGGCACAAAGTTTATTCTCCCAACACTGTCAGAAGGTCAGAAACTTAATCTAGAACATCTTAAAACTTTGCAGGTGTTTGCTAACTGTACACGACCTGGAGACACAAGTTATTCTGTACAAGGGACCAGTTTCATGCAGAAAGTGAGAAAAGCAAGCCATCACCATGTGTGAAACTGATGTGAACATAACTGGAGAGTTTCCTCTAGAGGAGATGGAGCATAAATTCACGTTCCGGAGTAACAGCAAGATTTGCCAGAAGTCATCAGTGGAGACACATAACTAATGCTATTAAATACCAATAATTCACTAGCCAGCCCAAGCATCTTTATTCTACAAACTCCACCTAGGTTTCTTAGTCTTCTATGGAGGACAACTTTACGTAGCTCAGTATATCATGCTCCAGAGGCACACTTAAAAAAAATACTTATTTGGTTGTTTATAAGCAACAGAATAATAATTTGAACAGACAGATGCAAGATGAGCTACAAGATGGGTAAGAAATTTTGCATTCAGCAATATACACGCTATAAAACTTCAGAAGTGGTACTGCTTAACCATGCAATTATTCCTGCCCTTATTAATTATTTTTTAAATATAGATCCTCTTGACACCCTAAGTGCGAACAGGTAGCTACTGAACGTCTCTGGCCTGCTCTTTTATTACAATGGCCAAAAAAAAAAAAAGCTCTAAAGTTACTTGCATTTAAAAAGGAAGTCTGGAAATTAAATCCCACTGTCTGTGGTATAAATCCTAGTAGGAAAGCAAGGTGGAAATTTGAAGGAAAATGCAAACTGAGCCTCTACCTACGGCTTCACAATACACTATTAAAGTTGATTTTCAGAGATATCATTTGCCATTTAGACCACTAAATTATGCAAACTCAAACATCTACATTATAATTTAAATCTTATGGACATGATTTAAAAAAGAAATCGTTGCATAACTGTTTTTCTGTAATACTGAGGGCAGTAACTAATAGAAAACCAGAAAAAAAAAAATCAAAGCAATGCAAAAAAACCCACCTCAACAACTTTACAATTTCTGCCAAATTTTCATCTCAATGATAGCTTCAAACTTGTACCAGGTCATGCTCAAATACCTACCTCAAATCTATTTAAAAAAAAAAATCCTTAGAAATAAATTGCTACAGTTAAGATATGATGATACTATGACTTGCAGCATTACATATTTGTTATGGTTACATTGGTAAGTCAGGAAGAGAAGACATTTCTTTTACTCAGATTTACTGAGTTATCCTTGTGACTGCGCAGGCTAAAGTGTCCTTAAGGCATCGTTCCAATAGCTCATTTCAGCAGACTACTGGATTTTGAACAGATAGTTTCAACATACATTTATCACTGCTCCCCCTTCCTTCAGCTGAAAGGGAGCATTAAAAGCCATAAACTGGAGTTCTCTCAAAGTTTTATGTCGTATCACTTTCCTGACAAAACATACGTAAACTTCTTTAAGATAATAAGAATTACTTTTTTTTTTTTTTTTTTTTTTACTTCTACGAGACTGAGGATAACGAAGTTTGTTCCTAAAATCTGTTGTTTTCTCCCTACTCCAGGGCATTTTTAAACTATTGCTTAGACTAGCATTTAGTTTAATATAGCATTTCACATTCTCCAGGTGTACAAAAATCAGGCATTATTAAACCAAGAATTGCTTAATACAGTCAACTTTCAGTACCACACAGAGTTAAAAAATAAAAAAAAAATCACAAGTATTACTCTGACATTACAGCTACATGATAACTTAATTATTAACTCATGAAATTGGAGATTTATTATAGTTGGTATCCTAAAACTGAAATCAATTTGCAGAAAGTATCTATTAGAGATCTATCATTCCTTTACAAACAGCTTTACTGAATAATGCAAGACAAATATCCCAACGCGAGTTATGGCACTGCCCCGGAAAGATTTCAGTTGTAGCGGCTGGTGATCCTGCCCACGAAGACTACAGGGCTACACCTAGTCTATCAACAGTCCGCTAAAACAAAAGCCAGAACAAGCAAAAGCAGCTGCTCTAAGTTTCAAGGGGCAAGAAACAGGAGGGATGTAGATACAAGAGGACAGACTGCAAATGTATTTGGACTTAGAGGGGTAAGGTTAAGGAAGAAAAAAAACTTAAGGACACAACCAAAAATTATTACTTAGAATATGGCATAGTTATTGTTACTGTTTAGTTTCCTTAAGCTTTCTAAGAGGATAATGGCATTATTAGGCATTATTTGCACTGTTTTCAAATGGTAATTTATCCAAGTGTGTCAAATCATAATCCTGACAACTGGACAGCAAGTGGCCTTTGGATATATGTCCTTCAAAAGAAAGTATTTCAGATGGTTCCCTTTAGCCAGAGGACTACAACACTGCTTCAAACTAGGACATTAAATTTGATTCTAGAATGTGAAACAAGACAATCATGGCTTGCAATCCTCTCAAAGATGGGTCTAGGCAACATTGAGAGTCTGAGGCATCTTTAATGTGTGTTTTAACCACCAACAGTTAACTATTTAACTGTTTTGCAGACTGTCAGAAGTCAACGCATAACACAAACTCTTTGTAATATAAGCACAGAGCACAACACTTTTGCAAATATCCTGACAAAATTGGCCCACAAAACTTACTACAGACACAGAAGTGTTTGTTACAAATGATCATTACTTGCATCTGTGAAGCTTTATGACTAAAATTTTGCCAATCTGCAAAGAATAAGTGTAAAACCATTAATTGTGGCACTAATTTAAATTCCCCCAACTGAATTAATAAGTGCAATATTACTACAAATACATTTCAATACAAAACAACAAAAAAAATTAGACCTACAGAGGCAAAAAAAAAATCCCAGCCAACCACACATGCACAAAAATTCACTGCCTTTAAAAGACTGCGTATTATTTTGGGAGTTTGGTCAGCATAGCCTAGTATTCACTCCCAAAGCATGTCAGCCAAACAAGTAGCCATAGATAAGAAGCATTACCTTGGAAAGCAACCCTTCAGAAGATACCCTGCAATAGCTTACTGCAGTCAAACAGTTGTGATACAGGCTTGAAGCACAGACTAGGAGATGTTAAAGCACTGCAGACTAATGTCGCTATCTACAATTCAAAGGAGCCCCCAGATGATAATAATCTTGCAAGCTCTGTCAAGTGTAGATACTTCGATCTCTTTCACAACATGGAACAGTGTGTCACTTTACAGCAGTGTTTTAGTCTTTAAAGCAGCTTTTTAGTCTTCCCTCTTCCTCAAGCCAGTCCCAGTTACTACATGTAAAGCCTCACAATAAAGTTAAACACCTAAATCTACCTATACTCCTGTAATCTATACTAGCTCTTCACTATTTCTTTCAGAAGTGTCACTGAAAGAAAAGGGTTACCACAATAATCCAACCTTTCAGAAAACTACAAGGACATTTTGTATCACATCTTGTCAGTCCCGTTAACTCAGAATTATGAAAGAAAACATCTATCTACACCATAAAACTAGAGGTGGTAAGTATATCCATCCATTAAACAACTGAAACAACTTTCCAAGAGACTTCAAATACCTTCACAAGCACACATCAACAGGTAAAGTACTACTGATCTAGCTGCAATATCTCCACAGGACTGGTGAATCCAGTCCCAACGTAACTATTACCTACAAGTTAAAGAAGAAAAACACTGAGGAAGAAATTAAGGTATTTATATAAAGTATTTTATCTATATATTTATATAAGGTATATATATAAAACCAGAAATCCACAACACCCTCTTTGAAGAGGGACAAAATAGATTTACAGAGTGTCACATCCAGCACACCTGGGAATTGTGGACTATGCAGTACAGAAAAAGAGGCTCTTCGCAGCTGCAGGATGACCCCAGATACCCTGGAGAAAATTTCTGCTGTCTTTACTGTGGTACCTCCATGAGCCACCTTTGCCTGTTAACTCTTTGACAATAAAAGTGACATTTGATTCTGATATAAATATTTAAATGCAAAACACTTTGTAGTAGAATTTGACACTCGTAGGAGTAAATCTTTTTTTTCCTATCAGAACCACTGAAACAAATCCGACTGTAAGCACCTAGACAAAGGAGAGGGGAAAAGCACACAAGGTAAACCCACCAACAGAAAGCGCCCAACAAACCCAACTGCCTTCTGAAAAATAACTGGACTAAAGAAAAGGGTCAGCAGCAAACACAACGTGTTGTTTTTAAGTTCTACAAGACCCTTTTCTTAATGGATGAGAGTACACATCAAATTTGTGAATGACATCAAGATTGGAAAGATTTTTTGCAGTATGCAGCATAGAACCAGAGATAAAAACATCCTCTAATAAACTTAATAAAATTCCATTAAAATGCTATGTGACATTTAAAAACAACAACAAAATCCAAGTATGAATAAAAATGGAGAAAAGCACTAATATGTTAAGAAATAATCCAAGTGATTCAACACTCTAAGCAAGATTCAGAAATGTCAATATTATTCAATATGTTAGTAAGAATATTAAAAGACAGACACAGCCCACAATAATTCTCCCTTACTCTGCACTGAAGTTACAGTGGAAGTACTGTATCTAGTTTAGGTACCACAAATGCAAGCTAACAGAAGCCAATGTAGAGGCGAGTCATCAAACATTTGTAACTCATTATGTGAGGAGAAAGATTAAAAGAATTAGACTTATCCACCTTAGGAAAAATGAGAGGGCAAATTAACAAGTCTTCAAATACATAAAAACCAAAGGCAATAGCCAACTGTTCCCTATGCCCAGAATAAGTAACTGCATTCAGGCCATTTGTTTTTTTTCCCTTGAACAAGAAGTTTAGTTTGATACTAGGAGGTGGGGAGAAAACTAAGCACCAAAATGAATTATTTAGGGAGGCTGGGGAACTCTTGTTGCTGTAAGTTTAAGAACCGATCACAAAGATGCAGATATACTCCCCTCTTCTTCAGAGCAACCACATCTTTAAAGATCCTTACAAATCTCAGCACTGTTATAGCTCATATATGCTAATAAAACACACCTTTTTTTAGAGGCCTGACACAGCACAGTGATCTCTAAATATACAGTAAGATAAACTCACCTTCCCACAATATCTTGAGAAAATTGATGGTTTTCTCCAGATTCCAGCTTCCAGCCCAGAACTGTCTGGCACTACTCTTCCCAGCACAGTGACAAATGCCACCCATTATCATTCTGTCATTGCAAGAAGGTCCTAGATGAACAGTCTATAGAGTGAAAGTCACCAGCAAGAGTAACACTTCTCAACTGGACAACAAAGCCTCCAGTATACAGCCAGACATTTAAAAAAAAGAAAAGTAATTCAGAGAACTGCAAAGAGAAGAATCCTACAAGTCATCAGTATTCTTACTGACGACCAGGGACTGCCAAGGATGCTAACTCTTCACAAAAGAAGTTGAGATATTAGATCTCTTTCATCTTAGTAAAAATGTAATCACTTCTAAGACGTTTGGCCACTGTAAGGTTAAAAAGACAGTCAGCAGATTTTGCCCTCTCTGTCTCTGCCAACCTGAGCTTATCACCTATATATGTTTCTACTCCCACACCATTATAACATACTGTAATATTCAATAGTTATTGACAGATTACTGCTTTAGGTAGCTGCAGGATAAAACTAGAGCTCAAGACAAAGCCTCTTTTCATGAGAAAGAGGTTCCAAAAAAAGAAACAAACAGTGTTAGGAAAGTCTGCCACATGTTAACAAACAGAGTAGACAGTCAGAATTTAAACACAATGAAAAAAGTTTAACATAATGTAATAAGCTAAATTACACATTCAAATTTCATAACTTTTCAATATATTACATAAAAAATAAGACTGTGTACCATGCAACACTACTGCTAATATGTACCCATGTATGACTGTATTGCAGTGACAGTTGCAGATTAACTTGCCTAGAAACCTTATAACATACAGAGAATAACACATTAATTATCATATACAGTTTATTGAAGGAAAACGCACTAGCTTTCTTGCAGAAAGGGAAAAAGATTTGATAGTTAATGTCAGTAGCAATCTAGAAAGCCTTGTTTTGTCAGTCATTCCTAAGGCAAGAAAGATGAGATAGCATTCTCCTTTTCCAACCTAATGAATCAACTCATAAATCATTTTGCAAAGCTAGCCACAAACCACATTTAAGTACACCAAGACTGTCTCAGAAGTAAGAACCAAGTAACAGCCCTCATTTCTGTTTTGGGGCTGCATGAAAAGGCAACCCATCCAAAGCATCAATGCATCACAGTATGAGCAATAATTTTTCGATTATTACCTTAAAACCCTACTCCATGAAGAAACAAAAACCTAAAATAATAGAAAAGGTTTTGTTTAATACCTATAACTCTCAATTTTAATTAAGTTAACACTCTCCCAAAACCAAATCACTGTGAAGCTGACTTAAGGCTGAAGTAAAGGCTTTATTCAGCAGAGACCTCAGAAGGCAGCGGATCGGATATGACAGCTCAGAACAGTGAAGAGGGGAGCCTTGTTACCTCCCCCCTCCCCTCAACCCTGTCTTTGCTCGCACTGTGCCTCCCAATATCCAACTCCAAGATGAGACAGTTTTACTCACCAACTCAAGAGAAAATCTGTCTAAAGAAATAGCAAGTACTTTGCTGCTGGTTTAGCAAGCTGAACTAGCTCAACCAGAGGTTGATCACTGCCAAAGACAGCAAGGAGACAGTAACACACCGTTGAGAGGATACTCTAATGCTAGACCATCATTTTCAGCTGTCACTAGATCAGTTGAGTTCATGAAAATTTCCCCCTTCTGTTTAAGAAACTATCACTGTATCTATCTAACCTCAAAACCAAAGTTAAGGAGGACAGAAAGGGAAAGCGCATTGACACACTGTGTCATTGAGAATAATTATATACTTGCATAAATAACCACATCTCATTCCATCGCAGTTTAATTTCTCCTTCCTATACTGTAGGTTCATTTCTGTTTTCAGTGGATCCCAAACAGAAAACAGCAGTTTTCTGGAAGCCTGCATTGCCTTATTAGCACAAGGAGAACTCCATAAGTTTCTTTATAAAAACAATGCACTGGCTCATAATTGGTATGCTTTGTATGACATGGAAAACAAGGAAACATGGTAACATGTTTCATGGTAATTGTAAAGTTTTGTAGTTAACATGGAAACATAAAACTGTAAAAATTCAGCTTCCTTTTTAAAGAGGTGAAGAACAAATTTGGGAGAAAATACCTTTTTAATTCAGGAAGTCTCTAAAGACAGCTTGTAATGCTGTCTGAAACTCTCTCTTGTCTCTCTACTAAACTATTACCATTTTCTCTTAGTACTCTAATCTCCATACCACTATCCTGGACACTAAACATAACTTTTAACTAAGTTCCTTGGAAAAATCATCAAGGTTAAATAAACATCGCTGCAAACTTTATGTAGGTTAAACCGAACACAAACATTAGCGGTCTACTTAAAAACCTGACTTACAAACTAGACGTAGTAGATGCAATGTATTTAGGATTTAAGGGAAACGTCAGTTTTGTACATAGATGAAACAACTACTTCCAATTGAATAGTTTCAAAATAAGTTCCTAAGAACCAAGTATTGCAAGTTCAAGACAGACCATCTTCCTCATTCTCATTTAAAACATTTTCCTTAAGTGTGTTTCAATCTCTTTCAGCTCATGCTCCAGGGTCACTTTACTACAGCGTTACACATAAAGAATATACAGTGTATCTTAAATTGTTAACACTGCAAGAGGTCACTGAATTAATTCTGTTCTAACAATGCGTATGTTTTATACTGCTCAGAGAAAAGAGCACTCAACACCGTAACACGTATGCTCCACATCCCACAAGTTAATAACCTGACAAACTAAAATTTTTTCCACTTATTGTTTACCACACCAGCAGCTTTTAGCATCTGCAAAAGAAATTAAAATACTCATCTCAAAGCACTTTTTACAATTTCAAAAAGTTATTCTGTCTTTTCATTTTTCAGGAGTGTGGCAAGAGATGACTAAAACTTGCAAGAACCACACGTACCATTAAACAGCATAAAGGCCTACTCTATAACCTCAGTGAGAGAACTCTTCAGTTACTTTGTATGGAAAAAACGAACATTAAATATCAGAATTCAAACACGGTAATAATTTAGGATACAGACATTCAGAGATATTGCCACTCACAACACCTTGCAAATACTAAAGATAGCAACTGCTTGTAAATAGCAAATACTGTTTGATACAAAATACTCATCACATACTTAAGGAAGCTATTGTCCAAGTTCTTATTTACAAAGTTACTACATTACTAAAATTCATACACACACTTTTTTCTGTAAAATTATACAGGACACATCAGATCTACCAAGTCACAGTCAAAAGATAATTGCACAGGCTTTATTCTCCAGTTGGTGCTTGCATTTTGTACAGAGGAGGAGTGATATGGGCACTAGCTTAGGACACAGTAGATTCATGTATCATTCCTGTTCATCTAAGCTTCCTGTACAGCCTGGCATATGTCACTAGTTCTCCATGCCTTCATCCCATAGTGAACCGTGGGCTAAGAGCAGGAAGGTTTCAAGGTACTCACATTATGGCAGCTGAGCCCCAAGTATGTAGGATAACGAAGACACACTTTTTGAAACATAAAGAAAGAAAACTCACAATCATTACATCTGTGTTTACATATGATAGAAGTGATCCACGTTCACCTGGCATGCCAAATTCTGAATCCTTCTCTAAATCACATAAAATCAATGACCTTAAGACAGCAAGTAGAAAGGATTTGTTCATAAATACTGTGACCCAAGAGAGCAAACACATGCACTGTCAGCCCTGCATCGAATAATGACAGGTAAGGAGCCTCTCCCAAGTGCATCAGTGGTGCTTTTCTGTAAAAGCAACTCTCTCCGTGTTAATTACCTGACATTTAAAACTCGGCTCATTACACTGCTCCCATTTAGAAGCAATCCTAAAAGCAGTCCACACTTCAAAGTCACAACAACGGCCTAAAATTACAGCAGATACTGTAACCATTCAGTGAAAGCTAAAAAGATCCAGGAAGCAGGGATGTGACACCACCATAATCACGACAGGCATTAGCGTCCAGCACACTCGGACCTCAAGCAGCAGGTGAAGGAGGCCGAGGGTTGCCTTCCCAATGGAAGGCCAGCCCCCATTCCTGCACGCCAAGGAAGGCCCAAGCAACCGCATCCCTCCAAAGCCCCACACCCACACCCACCCCTACCCCTACCGCTGGTGACACCGTATCTGACGTGGCCCACCAGTACTGAGCCAGCGCCGGTCCCCTCACACAGCCCTTCAGCCCAGGCCGACGCTCCCCCTCTCCCTACCCACTCCCCCGCAGGCCAGTTAATCGGGAGAGAAGCTGAAGCGCCGGCCACAACCGAGAAGCCGCCAGCCCCGAGGCCGCCAGCGGGAGGGCAGGAGAAGCGGCGGCCCGGCCTCTGCCCCCCGCCCACGGCGCAGCCCCCCCGCGGCGGGGCTCCCACAGCCCAGCGGCGGGCCCCGGGCGGGCGGCCGGCGCGGAGCCCCCGCCACGCCCACCCCCCGCCCCGCCAGCCCAACGGCCGAGCGCCGGTACCTTGCGGACCCCCTTGTAGATGTAGAAGTAGAGCTCCCGGCCCACATTAAAGCAGAGCCGGTCCCCGTTGCCGCTCTGGTCGTTGACGTTGACGAAGGAAACGCGGACCGGGTTGGAGCCCTGCGAGTTGAAGGGCACCCGGTTGGGCCGACTGTACTCCGAGTGGCTCAGCAGCTTGTACAGCCCCTCCCGGGTGGTGAACTGGGTCTTAATCTCGTTCATCTCCTTCCCTCCTCCCTCCGCCGCCATCTTGGAAAGGAGCATTCATCCTGCCCCAGTGCCCGGATGTAGCGACACTGCGCAAACGCCGCCGCCGCCGGCGCTCGCGCGGCCCCTGCGCGGGGGCGGCCACGCAAACGGCGTAAGGAGGAGGGGCGGCGGCGCCTGTTTACGGCGCGTCTGCGCACGCGCCGGGGCTGCCCGCCCTTGGGTGGGACCTCGCGGGGGGAGGGGCGGGGCTTGCGGGGTGAGGCCGCGCGCCCCTGGGAAGGAGGGGGGAGTCACTGCCAAGATGGCGGCGGGTCGCGGGCGGAGAGTGCGGGCGGTAGGCGTGAGGCAGCCCGTCCCGGGTCCGCGGGGGTCCGTCTCCTCAGTACGTTTCCGCCTCTGAGGCGGTTCCGAGTTGCGGAGGGAGAGGTGTCTGTGTGTGACAGGGCTGCGCTGTTGTGTCACAGCCCCGTGTCACCACCCCGGCTGCCTTCGCCTTGGCCCTGGCCAGCTTCGTCCCCAGGTTGCTGCCCGCGCAGCTGCCCGCTCCTGAAAGCCTGGTCAGTCGGAGTTGCCCTTGGGTGCGCCCAAGTGCGCGGCTGTACTTGCTGTACTTGGGCCCTTCGTGCCCGGCCCACGCTGCCCATGAAGGAGACGGCAGGACCGTCCCTCCCGCGCTGCACCAGCCTCCAGCCTGCCAGCTGTGGGCAGGGCCGGGCCGGGGAGTTGACCTCAAATGGTTACCCGAAAAACTGGTTGTTGGATAACTCACTTCGTTGTCCTGATCGTCATGCAGCTATACAACCAGATCAATGTCAGAGGGAAGTGGCGTGGGGTTGGAAAGGATTGTTTTTGCTGAGCGGGGGGGCAGGACTGTTTCTTTTGGCAGCAGTTTCAGCTTAAAGGGTTTGTCTAACTAGAGGCTCACAGTTGCCTTGAGCTGATGTAAGACTGGTCTCCAATGGTAAAAAAGGATTTGCCCTCTATCTCAAGTACGTATTTCCATTACCTCCCTTGCATCCGTTCTAGTAATCACACAACAAAATGGTGAGTCAGATCCAGTTGGAAACCAACACACAAAGAAATGATGGGTTCTCAAGTAAGAAAACTTGGTCAGCAACCAAGCTGATTCAACTCATTACAGAATTACTAGAGCCAAAATAAGGAAGGAGCTGGGAATGCGTAACTAGGGGAAGATAAAGCAGCACAGAGTTAGATCGTCTTATTTTAACAATAAAAAGCACTTTCACAGTATAGTTTTGTACTGTGGCTGTGTTGCTCTAATGTGGTTGCTACTAAAGGACTTGTCCTGCTCTCTTATTTCTTGACTGTGACTATCTACTGTTGCTGCTTTCTTCAGCAGCTGTGCTCGTCTGACCTCATGAGAGCCATTTCTGAAAGATAAATGGATAGAAAATTAAAATCCCTGCAAATGTGAAATGAATAAGGCTCAATGAAAAACACCAACTATGTAAGGGAGGGGACAGGAATGCAGAGCAGAGTCAGAGGGAAGCGGGATCTCCTTTTCCACTAGATCAGTTCAACCACTTAAGTCCATTTAGATTCCAAGGAGTTAGAGGGATTTCATTTCAAGTCGATTTAGTTCAAAGAGATTTAGTTTGCAGCTAGATACAATCTTGCTACCAAGCATCAAAATATTAGTACAAGGTAACGGAAAAACATGAAACAGCCCAAGATTTCCAGATTAACTCATGCAGAATAGAGTATGTATCCAAGTGAGTAGCTGAACAAGTACAGCTCACCAAACATCGAAAAAGCCAGGTGTTGAAGCCTTGCTTGAAATTCTTACAATAAAGCCAATTAATAATGATCAATAGACTGTATCAGCTTATCAGCCAGCCCTGCCAGATAGTTGTCCTAGTTTGAGCTAAATAGAACCAGTTCTGTTCAGTGATTTTTACTTTTCAGCCCAGTCTCTTCTAAAAGGCTGCACTTTCTGAAGTCAGCAGTGTGTTTTTGCAGACAGTGTCTGCTAGTCACAGTGATAACACCTGATGAAGTAAAAGGTTGCACCTCCAGTGAGTTACAGACATTACAAGTGACCAGCAAGAGTATTCCATTCCATAAGCGTCATATTCAGTATAAAACTGAGGGATCATGAGGGTTTAGGTTTCCTCTTCTGCAATGGCCGGCATCCAGGGAGGACTCCATCCGATCTTCTGCCTTTGATCCTGGTCCTGAGTTCCTGAATCCAGCTCCCTGTATCCAGCTCCCGCTGCCACTGAGACTGGGTGCCGCCTGCTCTGCAGCATCAGTGGGGGTTGCTATCGGGCAGGGGGAGTCGGGTTCAATATCAGTTTTGTATATATGTATGTAGTTCACTATTGTTATTTTTTCTCTATTCATTAAAGCTGTTTTCATTTTTTTTCCAATCCGTAAGTCTCTCTGCTTCATTCCCTCTTCCTTCCCATTTGGAGAGGGAAAGGAGGTTAGAGAGCATCTGTCAGCGTTCAGTGGCCAGCCCAGCCCTAACCTGCGACAATGGTATTGATGACTTCCTAAATGTACATAAAGTAGATGAGAAAACCTGCAATTATTTTAAGGATTGCTGTCTTGAGAGTGGTTCTTTCATACAGAAATTTCATTATTAGACTTCTGGAGAGAAGGTCAGAATGTTTGTGGTTACCAAAAGAAGAGTAGGAAATGCAAGGATCTCTAAATAATAATAATAATTAAAAAATATAAGGATTTTTTTTTTAAAAAAAGTGTTGCTCCAAGCAGGCATACTCAGTACGTCTTATTCATTATATACTAACAGCATTGGCTAGATGACTTCAAGCAACAAAGCAGGAAACTTTGGTAGAATGGACCGTGTGGAATGCAAATTGTACTGAAACCACAGCAGGCCATCTGTCTCTGATGGAATGAGTGTGATCCAAAGAATAAACAAAGTTAACAAGTACCTGGTTATCGGCAGTACATGATGGTGCAGAAAGTCAAAGAACTGATGTAGTGTTTAACATTTACCAAGAAACATCAATAAAAGCTGCTGAGAGATTCCACAGAGAATCCAAGACAAATATTCATTTGAAAAACACAGCTGCAAGTCACAAGAACGCTATTGTACGGCCCCATCAACAATACTCATCAAAGTCTTGGTTAAAGAATGGAAAAAAGAGATTACAGAGATAAGCCTTATGAAAAAATTCTCTATACCATTTGTAAATTCTTCTGTTTCGGGCTAACGAAAGATGACAGTTCTGAAACGATCCCATGCGGACACCCCTACATGTGTTGTTTTGTGTGCACTGCACAACCAGTAAGGAGGAGCCAGTCAGAATCTGCTGTATCGAGCCTTTATTTCTTGCAAATTTTGCAAAATGGAAAACAGATATGAGCAAAATTCACTAACATTAATAAAATAACGTGGTCCTTTGATTTATGCAGAGCATAAAATGGTCCTGCAGCTTTTCAGGATGTAGTATTAATAGTGCTTTTGCTGGCCATGAGGAAACTGCAACCTTAAAACTGATGGAATACAAGAACAGTTGTCAACAAAAGTTTTCTGTGCTTGAATTTGAATACCGTCTGTTACTTCCCCAAAATTGCAACAACTGATAATAGTGATGCTTTTACCAGCTCTTCTGAGCCAAAAAAAAAAAAAAAGAAAAAAGAAAAAAAGAAGAGGATGGTGACTACACCCATATTCCATCATGCAAACAGTATCTATTCTAGCACGCACTGCCTGCAGATTATGAGGCAGGAATCAGGAGACAATCTCTGCAGTGTCTGTCAACTATAATAGGTCTGTCAAGCCTTGCTTGCACTTCTGATGCCAAAACCAATGTAGGCATTTAATGTGTGACCGGCTTAAGAGTCAAAAGCCCTGCAAGGTGTCAAATTTTAACAAATTGTGAATGTGTGTGAATTACTAACAGGCAGAGGCGTACAGAGTTATGTAAGCAAGGAAGATATCTGAACTAGTCAAAAGGTTGATGCTGGTGAGAATGGCATGCAAATTCTATTTAATAGGGGGAGAAGAAAAACAATTACAGTGTTTGAAATATGTTTCCAATTACTTACATGGACTTTAAAGTACATCTAACTTGCTTTCATCATGAGAAAATATTGTTTATGGCATAGTTTAATTAAGAATCTCTTAACGACTTAGATACATTTCACACTAAATACATGAGATAATGCATTATGATATGTATTACAAAGTGAAAGGGTGTTACCAAGTAAGTTTCTGGTACGCTAGAACACATTGCACATTGTACTCTCATCCCTCCCTCCTCAAAAACAAGCGCAGGTGAAGCATTTTGTTTTCGTAGTTGGGGGGGTTTATTACTTAAAAATAAATCAATATTTTTAATAACAAACATTTGTATTGAGAAGGCAAGTAAAAGAAATCTGCTGTGCAGTTGGGATTGGATGACAGTGAACTCTGTTGTGTCTTTGGAAGACTTCACTTTGCTGTTTGTAGTTGGCTCTCTGTAAGTTGTCTCCTGAACAGACTACCTTGCCTCTGTAGCAAAGTGCCGGTCTTGTCAACAACAGTTCTTATCTTGAAGCTGTAGCTGTCCTGGAAATTAAGTTCTCTGAAGATAAGAGTGAGATAACGGATTTAATTTAAATTCTATGGAAATCCAGAGAGATTGGTTTGATATGCCCACAAATAGCTTGTGTTTCTAAGATGTGCTACCGCATTATGTACCTCTCAGAACTCCCTATATATGGAAGGCATCTTACCCATACATACAGTATTGCCGTAATCCAGATGAGGAATGACAGACCTGTGAATAAGTAAGGTCTGATTGTTGGCCAGCAGCAATGACCAAGTTTCTCACAAAACTGGAATTTCTAGACAATGATGCTTATCAGTGCTGCAGTGTGAGAACATGGTACCACTGAGAGGGCCAAGAACACTCCTAAAGAGCAGTCTGCAATAGGCTCTTGTGCGTTTGTAACCTAAGCAACAAAAGATTCAATACGTAAATGCTTCAGAATTAGATCATGTTCCATCAGAATCAGCTATTTCGTTCAGTTGGTTTTCACTGGCAAGCTTGTGGTTAGCATGTTACGATAATGCGTGGTTATCGATAGGCGTTGCAGGTCAGCCAAGCAACCTGTAGCTGATGTGAGCAACTGTTAGTTAAGAGTCATCTATGCAAGAAAAGTGGATGCTACTCTGTGATTTAAGACTCCCTAAGCAGAACAGGAAATCAAGCAAGCCAAGAAAGCTGTCCTTGGAAAGAACAGACTTTAACAGCCAAGGGAAGTGAAGCATCTTTCTCCGTTGCTTTGATGTATTTCTCAAAGAGGGACTGAAAACTTTTAGCATATTCCACATTCCCTCATCACCTTTCTCACATGAGGCAATATTATCTCAAACACCTTGCAGAGAGCTTCGGAAGAGGAATGGCTGTCTGCTTTATGTCTGGTCATAGAAGGAGATTCTACATCAGTGTCCTAAGTATAATTTTGGTTCCATGGCCAGAATGACTGCTTCCAAATTGCTTTAGATGGAGCACTGAACTCTTAGATAGACTATCTTCTAATGAGACTTTTAATGAGTTTTTCTATAAGCTCGCTGAAGCACGGGCTGTTCGTTCAGCACTAATTGAATCATTGCAGGTTTAGAGAAAGGAGAGCTTATTTCTCTGAATTATGTGCTGGCTTCATTATGGTCATTATTATGGTCATGCTCATGACTTTCATTTGCAAGTCAAGAAGGGCATAAGTTAAGTTCCCAAGTCTTCACCCTTCATCTGGTGTCCAGAAATTACTCATATCTACAAACTGGAAGATCGGTGAGTTGTGTAACTGTTTAGACAAAAATTTCCCAATACACTTTTCCCATCAAAGTGGATAATATTTTTTATTATAGGGATTTTGTCATCTACATGACAAAGAGAGGTTGGCTGAGGTGAGTGGGGATTTATTTCTGTGACAAATCTGTTCTTATGTCATTATCATGTGTACTTTATAATTTCATCACACAAAAAATTGAATTCATCATAAAAAATATCAGCACTCAGTCCTTCAGCAGTCTAGGTGCCTGTCTAATTGGAAGTTTGATTTTGTCCATGCCAGATGAGACTTACTTAGTTTCTCTCTATTCTCTTTCTCTTGCTGCATATATAAAGCAAGTGATGGGATTACTACAGAAAATGTGGTTTGAAGATTACCTATATAGAGATTGCTCTTGGGTCCCTGCTTTTCTGGTTTACCTGAGACCGTCATCCTTATCCAGCTCATACAATATTAAGTTCTTACGTAACATATACTTACAAGTTATCATTTAATCAAGCGTGCACATTACTGTGACTTTCCTCATCCTTTGCTTGCATCTTTCAATGACCACGTTCTAGGTCTGACATGGTTTGTGTCATTTCTCAATAGCTGTTCAGTCAGTCGAATTAAATGCCATCTGATGTCTGTTTACTGGGATTTTTTTTTCATAAGAAGGTATAATGTACTAAAATCAAAACGAGGGTAGCTACATAATAAATCTTAATGTATTTTCATCCCCTTTGATAGTAGTAATGACAGAATTGCTTCTATGCTACCATGGCAGAATATAGAGTGTCAGTCTGACATCTTTCACAGGCAATTACTTTCAATTTTCAAATCCTTATTCAGTGATTTGAGACAGAGGGGGTCATTTGATAGATTCACTGGCCTGCAGGGGTTTCCTTTTTTTTTTTAAGATCAGCTGACTAAAACTTTACTGCAATATCTAAATATGTTCAGAGTCTCTATATGAAACTAAATCTGAGACATGGATTTAGGAGACAAGATCAGTCTCTGTATCAATGTACCATATCAAAAGGGAAAGCTATACACATTTATAAGCTTAAACCAATTTTTACAAGTTTTATATGCATTTTTAAACATATAAAAAAGCATAATATCTAGGAAATGAAGACCACATGTACCCTTATGTTTTTATGTATGTGGTTTTATAGTTGTATAGAGATTTTGAAAGTATTTAAAATAAGCAAGCCTGATCTAACCTACAGATTTCCTGAGACAGGTATCACTTTGTGGAGTGGTGGTGAATGGTTGAATAGTTTAACATATAATTCATAAAAAAATTATTGAAATAAAGTATCTATTGAAATAAAGTATCTATTATAAATAATGGACTCTTTGAGGAGGTTAACTTAAAAAAAACCCCAGACCTTTAGACGGTTAAAACTACAAATATATATTGCTCTCTCTACCTAGCTATATATATTTGTTCAGTATGACTTTAGTAGAGAATATTTATATTTTGCTGTATTAGCCCCATCTGGTGAATTCTAACAGCATTGCAAACTAGACAGACTTCATGCTGAACTCGCATATCCCAGCTCCTATAGGGCACACACAGAGACCCATATTCCTCACTTTGCCCACTGTAGCAAAAGCACAAGCACCAAGGAGGAACCCTCATTCATATATTACTAAGTTTCTGTAGTTTCCAAGATTCTCTTTTGCTTGAATGGATTAATCTTACAAGATACGGTGCTATTATCTTCATTTGCATTCAGAAACATGACCATTAATGCATTTTAGCCACACATCCCTCTTCATAAATAGAGACGTCCTCCATTCCTGTTCTTCAGTGCTGTTTGAGCTGGGCCATGTGTGACAGGGTGGAATCAGCTGATCCTGTGGAAAGTTTAGCTTTAAGATTCTTTCTGAGAGAAGGCTGTAGTCCACCTTGTGTAACTGCAAAGGGATGTCACCATTGGTGAGCTCGATTTAGAGGGACCTGCTCCAGCAGGAGTGACCCCCAGCAGGACTGACCCCCAGCAGAGGGGTCAGATGAGATGATCTCCAGACGTTCCTTCCAAACTCAAACACTCTGTGATATCAGGAGTTTATCCTTAACATTATTTATATTTGTGCAGTATCAGTAAAAACCAACAGTATTTTGAGTAGGTAGCATTTTATCTACCTTCTGTAAGAATAAATTATAAAAGCTCTTTCAAGTTGCAGGGTCTGGTTCACAGTTTTTAAACAACAAAATTGGAGGCTGGTTGCCTTTGATATATGGGTTAGCAAACTCAGTCAGTCTTTGATACGTGGTGTGTCAGAATAAAACACTCTCAGTGCCTGCCTTGACTTGCTCTGTGTTCAGTCTCTCTCTATTCTCCTTTTCCTGCTGCATGTCTAAATCAAGCGATGGACTGATTTTTTTAAAAAGCGTGGTTTGAAGGTTACCTACATAAAGTCTGTAGAAAGATGAGTGATGACAGTGATTCTTTTACTGTCAGACTTAGCTGATGAAGATTAGTTGCCCTGCTAAGGTAAGCTGAAATGGGGCTACAGTATGTATATTCCATCACCTTCCTTCAGAAAATTCAACCATAATCTTGTCATAATCTATCTAGTCAGTCTAAATTATAATTTATTCTGTTTCTTGTCGTCTTTCCTTCCCACAGCTGTGACAGGAGAGAACTGTGTGCAAAATAAAACCAGCTAGTAGCAACACAAGGCTCTCATGGTCTTTATCCAAAGCAGGTGAATAGAGGGGGCTGTTTAAGCATAACCTAATTAGGAACATCAAATAGGAGCATAACTTAAACAGGAACTCTAGATCTTTAGGTGGCTGCCTTTTGTTCCACTTCATTTGGGAGGTTAGCATTAAGTGACCAATAAGAGGGACTTTATAATGTGTCCCTTCATTGAAATGTATTTCCTTGCAGTATTTTTCTGACTTGAAGGGATTATGAGCAAGTCCATATTAGTCTCTTCATAATACCAACTAAGCCAATATCTCTCATTCTCCCAGAGAAATTTCAATCTTCTCTTAAAATTAACTAATTACCTCAGAGTGTTCCTATACAGGTAGTGTTTCAGTTAAAGGGGGGTGAGAGTCTCCAGTCTTTGTTATTTTGTCACAGCTGTAAAATTCAAAATCTGTGATGTCCCAGAATGTATATGTGAAATTAATTGGTGATAATAAATTGAATCTTGTAATTACTTTCCTTGCTTTATAATACAATCTAACATGACTACATTAAAAAGCCAAATCATTTCCTCTTGATTAAACAATTATTCAATCTACACTATCTTCATCTTAAACAAGAAATCAGAAGCCAGAGAGAAGTGAAAATCCAAAATACACATTGGAGTATCAATGATACATCTGAAGCAATAATAATATTTCTCTGTCCTCTCCTCTCAAAACGTGTATCTAAAATTATCTGTATTTTTTCACTCAGTTTAGAAAGCCATATGCCACAGTCAAGTGTGTGTCTGTATGAATACACATGCAGTAAGGTTTCAGCTCTATTTATCCTTATTAACATTTAATTTGTGCAAACTGAAGATCAGCCCATGGATGAAGTGGAGAAGACTCTTGCCTTCCAGGCTGAAACAGTTGTTCAACACCACTTTCCATTCCAGCAAGAAAACCTTTCCCAGGGAGTCAGTTTGCAATTCAGTGGTTATAAGTAATCTAGCCATTAATGTGACTCAGCCAGTAAAACACTGTCTAAATTTGTAAATATATCCTGAGAATGCTCAAGCCTTGTGTTGTGGTCTCCGAACAAAATTAGATTCGAAGCCGTCACTGATCCAAATAAGCTGGATCCTGAGAATGACGGACCTGACAAGCACAACTGCACTCGGATCATCATGGATTCAGGCACAGGATGACCAAAGCTGACCCTCCCGTGAAGTCCAGCAGCAAAGTTTTAACAGAAACATTGCTTGTGCTGGTGTCTCCAGGACGGGCCAGTTTGGATCAGCTTCTTCTCTGCTACCTGACTACAAATGTGACCACGCTCACAAAGCAGAAAGACAGGCAGTACGTATGTCACCTTAATTCAAGGCTCTCTCATTGTCACTGATAACAATAAATGTTCATAAAAGGAATTCACTGTTCTCTGTCTTGTTGCCAGCTCCTGTCACGTGAACGTATTGCAGAACAGCAGTGCACAATCGGATATAACTCTAACTGCAGCAGCAAATCTGCCCTGGCTGGGTAATAACCATCGACTGACTTTTATACAGCAAGAGAATAAAGATGGTGACACGCAATACAGCACCGCTGCCACATTTTCTTTTTAGCATTTAAAGAAAAGCTTAACAAATTTCTGCATTACGAACTCCTCCTTGCAGTTCATATATTGCTGTGTGGTGCTGTGCTTCATCAGGGTTTCGAAAGTTGAGGAAAATACACACCGAAGTAGTATAATTGCTGTAGATGTTGCGTATGTTGGAGCACAGAATGAGTATAAAGCACTAGTTCTTCATTATCAGTAGACAATGGTGATTATGAATTTCTTATTACAATGACATTAACTCCTAATTTCAGAAAAAGCTTGCTATTTGGCTGTTTGTGCTGTCACTGACACACTCAGATTTCATTCAAGGGGAACCCTGTGGCTATAGAACAAAGATTATCCTAAATCTAAAGGAAGACCAAAGAGAATATATGGAAGAAAGGCAAATCAAAGAAATTGGGAAGAAGCATTCTCAATTCATCAGCTATCCAATTACAGTCTCTGTAAGTGCCTTGTTTGAGATGCTAATAGTACATGCTCTGAAACACTAGTTGCATATCTAATGTCCTTGCACCACTCCCAGATGTTACTAGTACAACATCAACTAAACTGTATTTGTACTGCTAGCATTAACATTTACAAGAAGGGACTCTACATTATGTTGTGTGATAATTTCTCAGTTTGTTCTCTTAATGATCTCTTTTAACAGTACTATCAAAGTAGGATAGAATTGTATGTACAGTCAAATTTAGATGATGAGCTTCTCATTCACCAACTTATAAAGCTAAGTCTTGTAAAGCTAACGTTTATGTTAGTGAATATAGTAACATACAGTTCATGCTTTTGTTAAAATCTTGTCTACTTGACAATTAAAATTATGCAGGTGAAATCCTAGTTATGCAAGTGAAGCAATAAATTCTGAATGTGTATTTTATAGTGATATATCCTAAAGCTGTACATCTGGGGCCAAGGAAATCACCTGGCATATACAGATATGCTTCTGAAAGTGGTCTGGCTGGCACTGACTAATTAGCAATTATCTTATGGCTCTAGTTCCAAAATAGATGGGCGGAAGGCAATTTAGAAAAGTACTTCAAATGCCAGGTGTATCAGTATTATTTAATGAATGAATTCTACAAAACTGCACAGCAAAGTTGGAAATACTTCTCATATGACCAATAATAACGTTGACTCTTAGAAAATCAAGATGGAAATAATGTTCAAATTAAAGAATGTGAACACAGAGGTTTCTACAGAGAAGCATGGCCCACTGTAATTTTCTGTCTTGGACAACTAAGGAGAAAGAAGTCAAGTCACCATGGTTATATATGGTATATGTGGTATATATGGTATAAATTCAGAACTGTATTTCTGTCAGGTCAAAAAAACTTGGAACAGTTCAACAGAAATAAACAAATAAGAGAAGTATTTCATTTTTTTTCAAATAGTCTGAGGAAATACAATTTTAAATAAGTTGTTAGAAAAAGCAGCTATGCCCTGAGGAAGGAAAGCTGAAAAAATCCCTTCTTTTACTATCCCAGTCCTTTACTACTCCCAAGCGTTGGGCATGGCTGGCCACTAAATGCCTGACTGATCCTCTCTAATAATCCCTCTCCCTCCCCAGAAGTGAAAGGAAAAGGAATAAGGCAGAGAGACTTATTGATTGGAATAAAACAGTAATAGTACTAATAAGGATATAATGAAAATAGTCGAATACATACAAATAAATGAAAATAATGGGTTCTGGTTTAGCTCGGACCAGGACAACTAGCCCTTCCTGCAACTTAGCTCTGTAGACCTACTGTGAAGGACAGCAAGAACAAGACAAAGAAAATGCATTCTGTCATCAGTTTTTTATAATTTTGTTTTATAATGAAGAACTTCTCTGTTAGAGTGAACTTGCTCTTTTATTTTAAACACTAGGCATCTAAAAAGTAACTTGAATTTGACACAATAAACGTACTTTCACTATTCCAAGAATATCTAATCCAAATAGAGTGGAGATGCAAAAAATCCTGGGCTGTCAGCATCTGAAACAGCTTTAAGTTTGTCAGTCACGGGAGTTAATGCAACCCCCACTCAGCTGAAAGAGCCATTCTGGAGGGTTTTTCTGCTCTCTTGTTTTGTTTTGTCAATGACGAGAGAAAAAAGGCAGAAATATCTCCTGGCAAGTATTAGCCAGCACCACTCTGATTAAGAAATAACCTGGTGACTTCTAGTAACTCTAGTCTGTCCTACTTTCATGATGCAGAGCAGCTGCATTATATGCTGACATGCATATTAACTGGCTAAGAATACTCTCAGCTCAGCCGACTGCAAAGCAGGATTTCAGTAAAACAGCCAAGTTACTTCAGATTTGCCTCAGTATGGCAGGAAGCATCTCTTTGAAAGAGATTAAAAATGACCCTCCCTCTAATTCACTATGCCTGGTCACTGTAGCCTACAGACAGATTTGTCTATGATTAATCCAGTACTTATACAGCTCCTGACAAAATTTTTCAAAGTACCTACTTGTAGTCAGCTTTAATCAGAATTATCTTACTGCTCCTATTTTTTTTTTAGTATTCTTTTGTGGAGAGGAAACTGGGATTCAGAGCTCTCCTGTTTTTTCACATGAAATAAATCTTTTGATCTGTCTGACAGAGCAGGAAAATAATATTAAACTGTGCCTAAGCAGAGTGTTCATCATGGATGTTTGTGAATCCTTAATCTGTGACTACCTGAAAGTACTCCATAATTTTAGTACCTTTTTTTTTTCCTTAACAGCATCTAATAAAACGAAATATGAAAAATATGAAAATGAAATATGAAAAATAAATAAATCTGGCAATCACATACTAAAGAGTCTACCCAGAACATACAGACAGATTTAAACTCATTTCTTGCCTTTTTCTTACAAGTATAGAGTGCTAAAGGAAAGACTATATCCTATGTTTGAAATCCTAGAATGAATCTACTTCATGGTCATCTATTTTAAATGCTAATAATCTCCCTTCCTCAGAAACGTGGAACCTGAACTTGCAGATTTTTTAAATTCCTATGATTTCTAAAACCTTTGTTGAAACGAGTTTCATGATTAAATTTGAAACTTCTAGGCAGGTCACAGACTCATAGCATATCGTCCAGCGGGCATTGAATTCTGAATAGGTGACTTCAAATATTTCTCAGCAGAGCAGAATAAGGAAGGTGACAAGAAAAAGCATGATATTAAAATTCTTCAAAGCTTTCCTTGACTATCAGAAGGAAAGACGACTTACAGTAAGTTTCGTAAGCAATTTTCCAGATCATGTGGTGTTGTAAAAAGACACCTCTTTCAAAGAGGGACTGGATTCTCGGGGTGTAGAAGAGCAGATTGCTCTACAGAGGAGGGTGAGCTGGGAGCCAAGGGTGAAAACAAGGCAGGTGGGGGCAGTGAGCATACTCACAAGGGTCAAAATCCCACGGTACCTGGACAAGAAAAGTCCAGTGATGTTTCAGCCAGTAGCAAACGATCGCCACACAAATCTGTAATCACGAGGTAGGTCCAAGGACAAGCCAAGAAATCAGGTCAGCGTGGCAAGGCTGGGATCAGCAAAGTACAAGGCTGAACCCAGGCACAGCTTCAGCATTGCTCAGGCAAGGGTCAAAGCCAAGGGCCTGGGCTGAAACGCAAAGCCAGGATGGGAACCCCTCGGCCAAGACTTCTTACAACTCCTCACACTGCTGCTTTCTTAACGGTCAGACCCCAGGTAACTTGGCTGCATGATACCAGAACTAGTTTTGAGCCATAGTTCAAACTCAATAATTAACTAAAGGTTCTCGCTGTAAATTCTGTCTAGAACCACATTTATCAGATTCTTTTCTGCACCAATTTAAGCACAAGTTCTGCAAGATTCTTCAGTTCTGCCCATGTCTGTGCCCTCTTAAAAGTGGGATGGTCGAGGTTACTGCATGCTCGGTATCTTCACTAAAGATGTGTAACTGGTCTTTTTTTAACCTAGTTTATCCCGATTTCCATCATTGCTATGTAATTTCTCAACTCTTTAAACAACTATACTTTCTTCCACAACTAAATGTGAGTTTAAGTGATCTCCACATCAGATTGCTCTTACCCTTTCCCTAAATCCTCTCATTTTTAAGGTAAACCTTTTTTTGAAGGATTTTTCTTTGTCCCTAGGAACTGTACTTCTTAATACGTAGATGCTTCATAAATGTTCCAGAGGTATGAAGGCCTTTCCAGCAAATTTTCTTCTCGCTTTTGCTGAAGACACTAGAACAATTAATCCCAAAGGTGTCTTCTTTTTATAAAATTATATCTTCTTTATCCAAAAATATGTGATCTTTCCAGTACAGGGGACTGCCTGAACTACTTTCCTCAGTATCTACTTATCTGCTTAAAATCCAGAACTAAAACTTAACTTCCATGTATCTGTTTAAAACAAAACCAAAATTTCTTTCCTGCTATCAACTTTTCTGTCACATCCTAATTACCTAACTCAACTCTGAAATGTCATGTGTTCAGTAATTTGAAAAATAAATACTATCGCATCAAGTTAGTGAAGTACAGAACACATGTTTTGTGACATAATTTACAGCAGTATATACCTTCCTAGTTTTAGTTAACTTAGGTTTAATTTAAGATTTTAGAGTTTCTAATTCTACTGTTTTGAAGGTGGATTGTCACTAGATCTACCATGCACACAAAATAAGGTACCTAAGAGCCCCATACATACCTTTACCTGCTAGTAAATATGCAACAGCATTTGGCTATCACGGGTACCAATCCCACAACCTTTACTGTAATACTGAATTAAATTCTTAGAACTTGAACACATATAGGGAAAAAAGTACCAGCTTTATTTCCATGATAGTGCTGAGGCTCTACCAAGTTATTTTGCTAGTGACGTAACTTAAGACTGTGGAAGATGAAGTGTCCTGTGTTGCTAAGTTTGCATAGGTGTAATTCATTCAGCTAAGAAGGGCATAATTATGCATTTATTCTGGGAAAGTGTATATCATGATATAAGGTACAGAACTATAAAGACACTATCCCTTGTTCCAGTCACAAGGGAGTATTAAGATGAGGGCCAATTTAAAATATCAAACTGTAGTGGTTATAAATTTAACCCAATCTATCAATTTTGTAACAAATAGCATATAAATTAATTTATTATAAGATTAAACAATTGTTCTGGGGCCTTGTTAACATTCCATGAATCCAGGCCTTTCCATGCTCGTTCCCTTAGCCTTCCTATGCAGCTGAGCTTGTGTTAGAAATTGTAATTGCCATTTGTTAGTAGTGCAATTGTTGACTTTTGCTGTTGCAAATACATTCAACAGCCTAAGTCCCTTCAGAATTCCTTCTGAGAGCAATGGCTCTGACAGTTATCCCACTCCCTAACATACCTCAAGAACCATAAACTTTTAGAAAGGAAGATGCATACAAATTGCCCTTGGTGCATACAATTACTGTTGCCACCTACAGCTCAAAAATACAACTACATTTTAGGAGATGGATTTTGTTCTCTGCCTCTTAAGTACTTTTTCACAGCAAAAATATCCCTTCCAAGTGACTATCTATCCTATTTCTAGTATGAATCACATTTTTTTGTGACTTACAGATCACTTCATCTTCCAGTAAGACATGAGCAAGCAGGAAAGAAGACAGCCTGAGGAGCAGTTTTAACAAAGTGTGAAGCTTTGCTCAGAGATCCCGAGCTAGCTTTACATTTCATTATGATAACACAGATCTTACATGCATAATTCCATGTGTTAAAGAAAACTAGACACATATTACCACATCTTTCTACTTATGTCAGTCTTCTGAAATCTACTGTTTAGGTAATTTCAGTTGCTGCTTTTTTGTTTTCCTCAAGTAAACCCTGAAGTTGAGATAACAACATGACAAATCTGTGTCAGAACTCAAACAGAATGATTTTTAAAGTAAAGTTATAAAAGCATGAAGGCTACACCACCAAGCACTCAGAAGTTAGTTAAATGCTAGAATTAGAATTCTCTATGCAAATTTCATTTAATTTCTTTGAGGCTTATAAAAATTAAAAAAGTCTTATTCAGCAACACAGAAGAAGCCTTTGATGGAATCAAGAATAAACCCCAGTTTTCCTGGATGTTTTTTCAGTACTTTGAATATTAAATAGCTTTCTTCTGGCCATCTTTTACTTTGTTCTTGTTTAAATTTTGTAACTTTCATATAGCAAGCAGTTCTATGAAATTGTGTAATTACTATTACAATGCAAATATATATGGGGAACAAGCATGGGACTAATCCTTAGGAAATCAGCAAATGCAAGATCGAGGCCCATGCCATTAGCGCAGCAATGAATGGTTCTTCACCATTTGATTCAAACGTGAATTTTCTGAAAGTTGCTCAGAAAATGGCAAATCAACTACCTGCCTGGGCTTTGAATTTGGAATTACAATGGAATATTGTGGTTGTTGGTTTGTTTGTTTGTTTTTTTTACCTTTTCATTTGTAGTAATGTTTGAAGTAGTAAATCTTACTGAATAAATGTCAGTTGTCCCATGTTATTTACTTTAATACTATATAATCGGAAAAAAATGAAAGCCCATGTAACCATGACATCCCCCAGAGACTGGCTACAACAGTGTCCTGGGTTTAGCTAAAAACCCAGTCCTGTTTAGTGATTTTTACTTTCCAGTTTAGTGTCTTCTAAAAGGCTGCACTTTCTGAAGTCAGCAGCATGTTTTTGCAGACAGTGTGTACTACTGGCAGTGATAACACCTGATGTTTACAGTCACTGCCTGGGACTGGTATGTAGAAAGGCTCTTGCTTATACTTATTCCTGTAGTGACCAAGGCCACTGCTGGCTCTTGTGTGCCATGCTGGGGGTGCCAGGTAGTAAGAGGGGGGCACAAGGAAGTAAAAGGTGGCACCTCTGGGGGGTAATAGACAGGACAGGTGACCAACGAGAGTATTCCATCCCATATACGTCATATTTAGTATAAATTGAGTGATCACGAGAGTTTCGTCCCTTTTTCCCCCTTTTTCATCCCTTTTTCGGCCTTTTCGCCCTTCTTTTCTGCAATGGCCAGTGCTCAGAGAGGACTCCATCTGACCTCCTGCTTTTGATCCGGATCCTGAGTTCCCGAATCCAGCTCCCTGTATCCAGCTCCCGCCGCCGCCGAGCCTGGGGCTTCCCCAGTGCCTCCTGCTCTGCAGCACCAGTGGTGATTTCTATCGGGGGAGGGAGTCGGGTTTGATATCGGGCTACTATCTATAGTTTCATATAGTTCTTTACTTTTATCTTTTTACTACTATTCCTATTATTTTCATTAAAGCTGTTTTAGTTTTTTTTCTTCTCTAACTCGCAAGTCTCTCTGCCTCATTCCCTTTTCTCTTCCCGTTTCGGGGGGGGGAAGAGGGGGTTAGAGAGCGTCTGTCCGCGTTAGTGGCCGGCCCAGCCCTAACCCGCGACAAATAGTTGTTAAAGAAAATGTTTTCAGTCTAGTTTCCTAAGGAAATTAAGCACATGCGACAACGTGGCTGTAGTCCATCAGTCCCTTCCTAATATCTTTGACCTATTTAACCAATTCACTCAAAGTCAACAGAAGAATAGAGCTCACAGGTTTGCAAAAACCAACAGTTTGTCAGCAGAGATGTGTGTTCTTGTTGCTTCTTTTGAAGGAAGGAGCAGGGAGAATTCAGCTTTATGCTCCCTGTGTGGCTGGCCTAGCAGCCAGGAGGCAACAGCCAGCTCTGCCCTGAGCCCAGCTGGAACAGGCACCGCTCCTCACTCAGGCACAACATTCAGGGAAGGCAGATGAAGGACAGATGGGTTTGGGATGAGGGGGAGAGGGTCAGGGGTGTCGAGGGACATGGGAGGGAACAAGTGTGTATAAAAGTAGGACTTGAAAATATGAGGTTTCAGCACTTCTCCCATTAATAAAGCTACCTGTTAAAATGTAAAAGTGCATGTGTCTATTGGTTTAAAAAAATGGAACCATTTTGCTCAGATTTTTCCCCCAAATTAACTCTGACACAAACCAAGTCCGGAACCAGTCTTTTTAGCCTAAAACTGAAGCAACACAAAACAGGGATCAGTTAAAATAGAGTAACCATAGAAACAAAGTGCCTGTCTTCTCTAGCTCTCACTGCATAACAAAGCAAAAAGAATATAGATTATTCACGAGTCATAAGGAAAATATTTGTTTTACCCAGGCACAAAGGAACTTGAGTTAAGCAGAGCTGGGAAAACTTAGATGGTTTGGTATGAGTTCACTTTCTCCTACTAGACATGCCAAACAATTTTGACAAAAGAGATCAGCCTGCTTTAAGACTCCTTATGAAAGCTGAACAACACTATTGCAAGAGAGAAAACAGAATTATATGGCTACTACATTAGACACTATAAAGGCACATGATCCTGCAGACATATGCAAAACCTTTCATAGATTTTCACATGCTTAAAATTACATATATCTCCAAGTCTGAATGACTGAATCCACATTAATCAAGATATTGGAAAGGAAATGTTTTCTTAAAACATCTTGAGTATTTTGATAAAAGCGGCACACTTGAAATTCTGGAAGTCGCAGGAGGAGAGTACACAATTTTAGTAGGGTATTACTGGAAAAAATGCTTGGACGGACTTCCATAAATTGTAATAGCTTAGCAGTTCTCTAAAATTCTAAAGTTATTTTGATGCAATTAAATGCCAGAAAACATTTCAATTAATGGAATCGGAATGCAAGAGGGTTTCAGCTTAACAGGCGTCTCCTACAGAATTTATACTATACCAGGACTATTTTTAACCTAAGAAAAACATGAAAGCTACATTGCTATGCTTGAGTTTTACTGCCACACTTCATTAGGATAGTGGTAAAAAGCCATTAAGCTGCTTTATGGAAGCAGACATCCAGAGCAGCTGTCGGACCATTGAAATCATAGTCACTATGCAAAGAAAGGAATGCCTCATAATGGAGAAAGGATTTTGGAGCATATTATTTTGTAGAAGCATAGGTATTTGACAGGAAAATAAATGCAATGAGAAGCACCACAAAATCAGACTCGAAGAAGGTACAGAAAACAACCAGCCAGCACAAGCACCAAAAAGGTGACCCACACAGAACTGAAGAACTTTCTAGGCTGAGCACTGGCTGAAATCCAGCTTTCTCAGTAGCTTAGAACTATGAGCAAATAACCTCATCCTTACAGTTTCATTTCTTCTGTGTGCCATGATGAGCAGTAGCTCATCTATACACCCCTTTACGTTATTTTTGACAGCATGATGAGTTTTTATTTCTAATTAAAGTAACCTGCAGGACCCTGTACTTTGGGCAACTCCTTGGGTCAGAGCTCTAGCACCACTGTTTAGAAGGGCAGAGTCCTGTAAGTCATTGCACTAGTGCAGATGCTGATCCAGATAATGCAGCAACTGCAATGAAACAAGCCGTAATTTTAATTTCTTGATTGGTCTTATGTGATGTCTTACATGCATACTTAATATATCTTCTCATCAGGTACTAAAAAGTACTGAAAACTCCCTGAAAGACATAATGCTGGAACTAAATCAAGTCTGTAGGCACCGATTCAATCAGATTTGTTGGTCGAGGTCAAACTGAAGGATAAAGGTTGTTAAGAATGTTAAATTCAGTGTAAGGATCTTCAATTAAATGCATTAATGGATCTTTGTAATATCTAATTCAAGGGGCACACTACTCAGTGTAATTTAGGATGCTTAACTGGGAGAAAGGACAGTTTAGGCATATAAAAATTGGATTCCCAAAAGCCAGTCAGATGTTGAACTACATAGTAGTTTAGGGGACATGTAAGAGCCAACACAAAATGCCAAGAAGTTGCACCTGGGATGATTCTTTTTGCTACAGAAACAATGTCTTTTTTATTTATCAAATAAATTGCTATTCTTTAGAGCAGGAGAATTGTCTAGGTTCACACTTACATCACTGTACAGTTGTAACACATAGCTTCACCTGGTATTTATATCCTCAAAAGTAGATCAGCTCCAGGAAGAGTTTTAGAAGCCTGCTCTGGAACACAGGTGATGCAGATCATTCTCCTGAGACAGGGAAAACTAGCATTTAACTCCCTGCTTCCCATGAGATCATTCAGGATATAAAAATAACCTCCCCACTAAATGCCGTAATCACAGGGCAACTGAGTATAATGAGACGTCTACTTATTGGAAGTATATGCAAGATGCATAAATTCATGTATAACGACGTCTGTAGCTGTGCCCTTTGAACACCAACTGAGACTTCCCACAGATTCGATGGCAAAGGCCACATTCAGGCTGAGAATCCCAGCAGGTTCAGGCTTTGGGCTGTAACAAACTCAACAGCATTGGCATCTGCCTCATGTCTACTATTAGCACTTAAATCCTTGACTAACCACATAGCTATGTAGGCCTTCTGAGCTGCTTGGATTTGATCCCTTGGCTCTTTTCATGCTGAACCAATGCGCACTCTAAGAGGCACGGGTTTGTTCGGCTCGCACCCCTCAGTCTGCTCTATGAGAACCGGTTTTGTTTTCCCCGACGAGGTGAAACGCTTCACCGCAGCATCCCTCAGCCGTGATTCATCCCGCTCCGCCCCGCAGAACAAACGGGTCCTGCCCGGCGAGCAGGGCAGGACGCGGTTCCCTGCCCCTGCTCGAGGGGAGGGCGGGCAGAGCCGCACCCACCGGCAGAGCCGGCCCGCGGGGAGCCGCCCGGCGCGACTAAGCCGCCCGGGGCCAGGCCGGCAGAGCCCGGCCATCACGGCTACAGAAGGGAGCCAGGGGGCCGGGAAGAGACAGGGCGGCTCCCGCCCCAGCTCTGGGCCCTTCTCCCGGCGGGCGGGGGGGAGCCCCGCACTTCCCAGGCCTTTCTCAGCGGCACAGGGGGAAGCGCCGGGGGTGCGGGGACGGTGACGAGGGAAGCGGGGGGCAACGACCTCGGCACCCACCAGCTTCTAGGACGTTCTGGGAGGCCCGGGCTAGCGAATGACGTCACCCCCCGCTTGCGCAATCGCCCCGCACCCCTCCCGCCTCAGCGGCCACCGCGCATGCGCCCACCTGCCGATGGCTCCCCCCCCCCCCCCCGCCCCCCGACTACCCCAGCCGAGCCGGCGGTTGGACAAACGGGGAGTGCGCGCGCGGGCGCGCTCATTCAGCCGCCGGTTCATGCGCAAAGCCCGCGCCCGCCCCGGCCGTGCGGGCAACGGAAAGCGCCTGCGCAAGACTCGCGCTCTTGACGGGCACCTGCCGCGGACGGCTGCTATTGGCTGTGAGCGGCTCCATCCCGCCTCGTGGCGGCGTGGCCGGGAGTCTCCGCCCCCAGCCCCCTCCCTCCTGCCGCTGCCCCCCGCCCCCGTGCCGCCCCCTCCCCCGTGCCTGTCAGTGAAGGTTCCCGATGGTTCTGGAAGGGGGCGGCGCCGGGCATATATAAGCCGAGCGGGCGGTGGGGAGCGCGCACTAGTGGAGGCGTATCTGTGCGGGTAGAGTGCACTCGCGGCTTCAGTGAGAGGACCAGCAGCCCTTCCCCCCTGCAAAGGTGAGCGGCGGAGGTGGCTGCCGCGGCAGCCGGTTGTACACCAGGGACGGCTCTTCTGAGAGAGCCTTTTCCTCTCAGCCCCCGGCGGTTGGTGTGTACCTCCGCGCCGTGCTGGGGGGGGGGGGGAGCGCAGGGGACCGCGTGGCCCAGGGCGGACCTTTTCTCCTTCCCCCTTTAGTCCCCGTTAAAGGTGAGGCGGGCTGGGAGGGGTGCTGGGTTTCAGAAGCGGGGTATGGCTGAGAGGGGGTGAGATGCTGATGTCCCCAGAGGCCGCTTTTTTTTTTCTTTTTTTTTTTGGGGGGATATCTGCGAAAGCAAAGTGGTGGAGAGGGGAGCCGGGCAGCTCTTTGTGGCGGGGGGAGGGTGGAGTTCTTCCGTTAGCAGAGCTGGGGGGAGGGGGCACATGTGGCGGGTGGGGAAGGCCGGTCCCTGCCGGAGCCTGTACCCGCAGGACTAGCTGCGCTTCCGCCGGCGGCGGGGGTGGCGGGGAGCGTGGCGTGGCCCGACCCCGCTTCGCTGCGCAGGGGCAGTGGCGGGGCGGAGGGGGATTGGGTAGCAATGAATGGGCGCTCCGCCATGAGGGCAAGATGGAGGGCCCGGCGGGCGACTCGTGGTGGGGAAAGCGATTAAGGCGAGCGGGGGAGGGGAAGGGGCGTTCGGCACTGCGCCCTGCTGGCGGCGGGGAGCTGGGGGGAAGTGTAGGTGGGGGGGGGGGGGGTCCGTGCTGGGGACCAGGAGTAGAGGGAGGAGGCGGGGGGAGGGGGGGGGCGGTCGGGGAAGGCTCTGGCAGTTTCTAGAACCTTTCCCGCTGCCGGCCTGAGCCTCCAGGGGGCGCTGCGCGGCGGCGCGAGGGGAGGGGCGGGGCGGGGGCTCGCGGCCGGGGGAAGGAGCCCGCGGGGGGACGGCTCTCCCGCGCTGGGCGCGGCGAGGGGCGGTTTCGGCGCGGGGCTCGGTCGCTGCTCCATCGGTAGCGTGTTGGAGCGGGACGGCAGTAGGAGAGGTTTCCGTTCTCTAGTCGGGGGTAGTGTGTGCGTCTGAAGAGAATAAAGTTGGGTGGGCAAAGCGAGGTGGACGTGAGTAGCGGAAAGCGCTCCAGGTGGAGGCTTTGCTGTGAGGCTCCACTAGGGCGTGTTGCAGCTGAGCCACCGTGCCGGGCTGAGTCCTCAGTACCGTTTTCTTTTTTGTAACTTGCATTTGGTCCGTGATGAGGGAAAGCACGGGTCGTACGGTAATTTGTAAACTAATGGAATCTCGTCTCCCTCTCTCCTTACAGATGCCGGAAGCAGTGCAGACTCAAGACCAGCCAATGGAGGAGGAAGTGGAGACCTTTGCCTTCCAGGCTGAGATTGCTCAGTTGATGTCTCTGATCATCAACACTTTTTACTCCAATAAAGAAATCTTCCTGAGGGAGCTGATTTCTAATTCATCAGATGTAAGTACCTTAAGTCCTAGCCTGGTTCCTGTTGAGGAATTTTTTAGGAGCAGTCAGGGAATGTTAAAGCCTACCCCTTCTCTTACAGGCTCTGGACAAGATAAGATACGAGAGCTTGACTGACCCAAGCAAGCTGGATTCTGGGAAAGACCTGAAAATTAACCTGATTCCAAACAAGCATGATCGCACTCTGACAATTGTGGATACAGGCATAGGGATGACCAAAGCTGATCTGGTCAATAACCTTGGTACTATTGCCAAGTCTGGTACCAAGGCTTTCATGGAAGCCCTGCAGGCAGGGGCCGATATATCCATGATCGGTCAGTTTGGTGTTGGCTTCTACTCTGCCTACCTGGTTGCAGAAAAAGTGACAGTGATCACCAAGCACAATGATGATGAGCAGTATGCTTGGGAGTCATCAGCTGGAGGATCTTTCACTGTCAGGCTTGATAATGGTGAGTATTTAAGGCTTGTCATCAAGTATGCCTTCTAAATATATCTGGCATTCATGTACCTACTCTGTGCATTTAAAAAAATATAGATAAAACAGGCAGTACTAGTTAGATGTTAGATCAAGCACAGGCACAGTTATTCTCTTGCCATTCCAGTTTGACTGTTAGCCTGTGTTAAGTGTGTGTATAAGTGAGTGATTCATTGTAATGAAGACTAAGCTTTCAAAGCATATGCACAGAAAGGTTTCTGTAGATTACTACTTCGTATACAGAAACCGAAAGCTGACACGCAAACAGACTAATTAGTGAAAATATGGTTAAGCTTTTTCCTTAAGGTTACTTGAAATAGGTGCTGGGTACAGAATGCTTGAGGAAGTGTCTGTAAGGCTGTTTCTGTGTACAGAAGCTTTTATGACCCCTGTGGTGAAGAAATCAGTGGTACAGCAGTGCCCTTTTAAAGAAAGTATGTTTTGGAATTAGTCAGTGTAGTCTGCTGCTGTGCAAATAAACCCTGTAAATTCCATTCTAGGTGAACCTTTGGGACGTGGAACAAAAGTCATCCTGCATCTTAAAGAAGATCAAACTGAGTACCTGGAAGAACGACGCATCAAGGAGATTGTGAAAAAGCATTCTCAGTTCATCGGCTATCCCATTACGCTCTTTGTATGTACCTTGCTTGAGATACCAAATTATTAAGTATTGCCACCTTAACTGGATTTTTAAAATTTGAGAAGTCTAACAATTTTAATTAATACAAAGATACTCTATGGGTGCAGCTATTGTGAAATGTGGTTCTGTTAATTGCAGCTTTGTTTCACAAGACTAAGTAAAAAAAGAGTGTTTTGCCAAGCTAGTGGTATCACAGTCTCAAAATCATGGTGAAAGTTAAATAAATCTTAATGTGGTGTTACGGTAATTCAGTGGAGTGAAACTACATAGCATGAATTGCCACATAAGCACATACGAGAAAAATACCACTTGTGTCTCAGCATCCAGAATGCGAGTCCTTAGTAGTTGAGTCTAGGAGGAAAACCAGGCGAGCATGTTGAAGTCTCTAGCTTTGTGAAGCTACAAGGGATGCTGTAGGGTTGTTTATGAGAAAAGTTGTAGATTTCTCAATTCAACTAATGATCTCTTCTGTAGGTGGAGAAGGAACGCGATAAGGAGGTGAGTGATGATGAAGCTGAGGAAAAGGAAGAGGAAAAGGAAGAAAAGGAGGAAAAGACGGAAGATAAACCGGAGATTGAGGATGTTGGTTCTGATGAAGAAGAAGAAAAGAAGGATGGAGATAAGAAGAAGAAAAAGAAGATTAAGGAGAAGTACATTGATCAGGAAGAGCTCAACAAGACCAAGCCCATTTGGACCAGGAATCCAGATGACATAACCAATGAGGAATATGGGGAATTCTACAAGAGTCTGACCAATGACTGGGAAGACCACTTGGCTGTCAAAGTAAGTTTTTGTATTTCTCCAGGAACAGTTTCCACGTACTGCTAAACCTGGAAGCTTGCATGCGGCTGAACTCTGATACATCATCCCACGTGTTAACTGTGATAAGTGAGGCTACAGATAATCTGGTTACTCGTAATCAGATCCACAGTAAATGCAAATGCCTTGCCTTGCAGGTTGTTAGCTGAGATATTACCAAGGCTAATTGAAATATTTAAAAGTAGATTTTAATTGAACGTAAATTGAGTTACTTGGATTTGTAACTTAGTTTTGAAAAGGCTTACAGCTAGAGGGGGATGGATGAGATGTAATTGCTTTTTGTGTCTATTCTGGGAAGTGCTATAAGATCAGACATGCTTCCTGAGGTTCGGTGTACAATACAGGGAACTCAGTCAGTTCTGTGAAGTGGTTTGCTTGCCCTGGTAGCAAAGGAACAGAACTATGATATGGCTGGAGACAGTGCTTGCTCTTGTCCAGTGTCTTACCTACTGTGTGTTTTCTGAAATCTCAGATGATTACTGTTTGCCCTTTGCATTTGAAGAGCTGTTAAGTGGTTATTGAAATGAGAGCTGTGCAAATTGACTAAAATTATCATCATGTTTTCTCACAGCACTTCTCTGTGGAAGGGCAGTTGGAATTCAGAGCTCTGCTGTTTGTCCCACGGCGTGCACCCTTTGATCTGTTTGAGAACAGGAAGAAGAAGAACAACATCAAGCTGTATGTGCGCAGAGTGTTCATCATGGACAACTGTGAGGAGCTGATCCCTGAGTATCTGAGTGAGTATAATTTTGAGGAAAAAGTTTCCCAGAATGTTAAAGAAACTGTTAGCACTTTTGTAGTTTCAGCTTCATATTTAAAGACGTTTGGAAACGGAAAGATTTGAGTCCTCAACAGACCTGAACAGTCGAAAATACGTAGTTTTTGTTGTCTAGAATTCTGTAGAAGCTAATTAAAAGAACAGAAAGCCAGTCAGGTGGTGTCTGATAGCTAATCTTGTTCTCTTTGGGACCTGCAAATCTAATTCTCACTGTCATTTTCCAGATTTCATGAGAGGTGTGGTAGACTCCGAGGACTTACCCCTGAACATCTCTCGTGAAATGCTGCAGCAAAGCAAGATCCTGAAAGTGATCCGGAAGAACTTGGTGAAGAAGTGCTTGGAACTTTTCACTGAGTTGGCTGAAGACAAGGAGAATTACAAAAAGTTCTATGAACAGTTCTCCAAGAACATCAAGGTTTGTAGTTTTTCTGCTTGATGATACTAATAATAGAAGCTAGAAACCTTTGTTACGCCTGAAATACTTAATTACCACAGTTTAGTATTTATCTAAAGGAATTACATATTAGTTCTTATTTAATTCTTCTGTAGCTTGGTATCCATGAAGACTCCCAGAACCGCAAGAAGCTCTCAGAGTTACTGCGGTATTACACATCTGCATCTGGTGATGAGATGGTTTCCCTGAAGGACTACTGCACTCGGATGAAGGAGAACCAGAAGCATGTCTACTACATTACTGGTGAGTTGGTAACGAGTTGTCTGTAAATGCAGGTGCACATACAGGATTATCTTTCAGATGTCGGAGAATGGAAAATAACTGTGGCAGTGTCTTTGGTGAATTTACAATGATAGAGAACCATGTCATGCAGGTTGTGCCTGTCATAGTTTTGGTAGTTACAGTTCTTGGTACACTGCTGTGTCCTTGAGGACACCATAACTAGCTATGGATAATAAAGTGCCTCTTGAGGCAGCTGGCTTACCCACCATTTTTTCCCCTTCTAAACTCAGAAGTGTCTTTAAGATAGGCTTTAGCTAATAGATTTGGGCAGGAGTATCATAATTAAGACTTAACGCTCAAACCAGTTTAACTATTTAGGCATCATATACTAAGTGTTGGGGCTTTTTTCCAAAGGGTAAATATGTTGTACGGGGATTCTTAGTGTTTTTCCTGGGCAGGAATGGGAAATGTTACTTACCTGGCATTCCAGAAATCTAACTTTACTTCCAAACCAGTGAAGTACTACAAGCCGTAGCGTCAGTTAGAAATGACCAAGTCTCTTCAGGCCAGCCTGATCTCTGCAGTAGCTGTTTTGTGCCCCTTTCTTTTTCCTGTTACTGACTTGAAACTTCACTGGAAATATTGTGCACAGGATCTTCAGCAAATAAACAAGCTGCCATGTTACAGTGCTGAGACTCAGACCATAATTGCGGCATTTCTTCTTGCAGGTGAAACAAAAGATCAGGTGGCCAACTCCGCTTTCGTGGAGCGTCTTCGCAAACATGGCCTGGAAGTGATCTACATGATTGAGCCTATTGATGAATACTGTGTGCAACAGCTGAAGGAATTTGAAGGCAAGACCCTGGTTTCTGTAACAAAGGAGGGTTTGGAGCTTCCAGAAGATGAGGAAGAGAAAAAGAAACAGGAGGAAAAGAAAGCCAAGTTTGAAAACCTTTGCAAAATAATGAAAGATATCCTTGAGAAGAAAGTAGAAAAGGTAATTAGTAGTACTCAGTTTGTAAAAAGTGTAATGATCTGAAACAAAGTTGCTGCAAAGAAGTCTCAGATAAGCATACCTTGAAATTTCCTTTTCTGTGAGAGAGAGCAATCTCTGCAAGGTATAGCTTTATAGATAAACTCTTTGCTTTTTAGTAAAGTGATTCTCTTGATATTGCAAATATTTCATGAGTTTCTTGTCTTTGTGACATGCAGCAGCACTTCAAAGTTGAAGATTGGTTAAATCAGTAGGGATAGCAAATCAAGTGTGTCTTGAAATGTGAAGTTACAAACTTGTGCCTTGTATTCACTTTTCTAGGTGGTTGTGTCCAATCGTTTAGTTACTTCTCCATGCTGTATTGTAACAAGCACATACGGCTGGACTGCCAATATGGAGAGGATTATGAAAGCTCAGGCATTGAGAGACAACTCCACAATGGGATACATGGCAGCAAAGAAACATCTGGAGATTAATCCTGATCATTCCATCATTGAAACACTGAGGCAGAAGGCAGAGGCTGATAAGAATGACAAGTCTGTCAAAGATCTCGTCATCTTGCTGTATGAGACAGCCCTCCTGTCCTCTGGCTTCAGCTTAGAAGATCCTCAGACACATGCCAACCGCATTTACAGAATGATCAAACTTGGGCTGGGTAAGTTAGAAGTATGTCCTGTCTCCTGTAAACTCTGGGTGTGGTGACATGCACTTGCAGGGTACTGAGAACACTTCCATGCTTCTTGGTACTGAAGTGCTGAGGAGAAAAAGCTTTGAGTTTGATACCAGCAGTAATGGTGTGTTTCCTGAACAGGCATTGATGAAGATGATACTGCTGCAGAAGAAGCCAGTCCGGCAGTTACTGAGGAGATGCCACCTCTTGAAGGAGATGATGACACATCACGCATGGAGGAGGTGGATTAAAGCATTTTGGAGGAACTCCTGAATGTTTCCTTGGCTAATATGAATAAGTTATATTTTGTATATTATGAATGTTACCTGCCAAAAAAAAAATCTTTGACACTTTGTCTGCATTCCCTCTTTATATTTATTTTCAAAGATGTTATACCTTTATTTTTGTTACATTGCTTTTGCAGCTGATGTGAGATACAAATGCCAGTGAGGGAATATTTTCTTTAACACTGTACAACCCTAAACAGGCAAGTAAGGCGTAGTTATTTTTGTCTGTATTAGATGGTTGCAGGTGGCAGGGTTTTTGACTTATTCTTAATTGCCAGAAATGTGGAAAAGAAGTAATGAGGATGGTATGGCATCGGGATGTTTAAGTTTGTTTAGTGTTATACAGCTCTTCAACTCTACAGGTGTCTAACATACAGTACCTAGTAACTAGGTATCTAGGAGAGCTGAAATATTTGGGGAAGCTTTAACCCTTTTGCTCCTAACAAGGTCTTGATGTTTAAAAGTTGTTTTTTATACTGTTAAAGGATTCTGGATTGCACTCTACCATAGAATAGAATCCACTGTAAATCTCTATTGTGACTTATGCAACTCTGCATGTGCAGTTCAAACCTAGAACTGTAAGAATAAAAGTGTTAAGAATGAGCTGTGTCACTGACTTGTCTGTTAACACGGGGAACAAAGCCTGCTGTTCTTGCCATCAGTTACTGCTTTGGATCATGAGTAGTAGCTGCTTTAGTGTTACATCTGTAGTTAACTGCTGCGTGCATTGCAATGACACTACAGACTAGTACCACAGAAAAGCAGAAACATCAAGCAGTTCTCCAGACTATTGACAATAGTGATTTGACTCAAGCTAGGTTTAACTTGCATTGATACTCGCAATTTTTTTGAGACTTCCCATCTGTTCTGCCAATGTAAAATAATGTATGACAGAGGTGTGTGCTGGGTTTGGTTGCTTCCTGCAAGCTAGTTTCATAGTAGTAGTTTGTGCCGAGGTTTGGATTTTGAAGGATAACGATACGTTTATGCCAAAGCAATGTTCCCGCTCCAGTCCCATTCATGCTTTATGCATAGGATAGTGGAGTGGATACTTCAAGGCAGTTGTTACTCAGTGGCCATTTGGCAGTAACTTGAAACTGATATTTTTATGTATCAGTTTACTCATGTCCTAACATTTTTGCAAATCATGAATTCTTTCTCCAGAGCAAAAGTAAGGGATTGGATACAAAGGTAACTATTTGCAGTACTGTTTGCATAATTGCTGAAGGCCTAACATGGTAGAAGGCTTGTCTGTGTTCTGTAGACCACGCTTGTATTAAGCCATGCTACTCTAATAAGGAGATAAAGTAGTAAGAGAGGAAATAGCTGCCACTTTCCTGCTGTTCAGAATTGAAGTCTGTGGAAGAAAAAATGCCTTTTGAAAACACTTTCTTCCCGCAGTTCCCAGAACTTTACATGCCCTGTTTAATGTGCCCAAAGTCCATCACAAAGCTTGTTCTAGCTCTTGGTGAATAGAAGAATTATGCCACCTGTAAAATAACCTGGGATTGTAAGTCACTACCTGTGGGGCTTTTTTCTTCCACACCTGTCACTGTGTCATGGCATAAAATGGCCAAAATAGCTTCAAATTACAGGTACATCAAAAAGACTACAGAAGAGATGGCTGCTTGTGTTAGTGAAAGTTACAAGCAATGTCAGAACGGTTTCTTGGGCAGTGAGGCAAGAGGTGGTTTCCCCCATGCTCTAGCCTGGGGGCTGGGTGGGACCTACCTAAACCTCACTGTGTCTGCTCTGGGCGCTGTGAAGTGGCAGGAATAGGATGAGATCTCGTTCCTTCCATTACCTCTTACCTAATGACTGCTGTTGCTATAGTAACGAGTATGACATCAAAAACACATGCAGTCTGCTGGCTTGTAAGAGGAGTTGCCTGGTTAGAAACGTGTACATCAGTGCTGGCAGTTTGGTGCGTGGATGATGGAAGCAATGATCAGAAAGTAATCGCTTCCATCTTGGCGATGCCCAGATGCTGAACGCTATCAGCATGGCAGATTTCAGTCTGCTTTAGGTAATTTCTCCAAGGCCTTGCTGGCAAAAATTCCTGTTGAGTAGTATTGTACTGAAACTAAGGACTTAAAAGCAGGTGGATTTTAATATATATATATGTGTCTAGTGACTGAAATTTATTTTACAAGACCTTATAATATGTAAAACAGTGTGAAAACATCTCCCAGTTAGCATGTTGAAATATAAAATTCACAGCAATGAAAGATACTAAAGACACCTCTCCAGCTGATCAGTGAAGTGATGGCTCAAGTCTTTACCTCCTTGAAAACTAGTTGTCTATTAGAGAAGAATTCAGGTGAAACTTTCAGCTTATCTCCAGTATTTCTTGCTGTGAGGACATCTTGGTGTTCTGCAGTGTTCCCTGTGCTACACTGAATAGTGAGACAAGGTCTTGCACAAGAGTACAGAGCTCCCCCTCATTCACCAGCCTTTTGCTGAAATAAGTTTAAGAAGTGAGGACACTCAACGGAACTTCTCTTGCTCAGCTGCCTGTTGCAGCAGTTCACGGTCTTTGTTTCTCATGTTTTATACTGTTCTAACGGTGGAAGTGTTGCAGAGCACCACTGGAGTTTAGGAAAGGCTGGGTGCCCGTTTTTCAGAGCTCTTTGACCCTGATGTAAGACTCACGGTGCAGTACTGTTTGGGGCTTGCAAGATTTTTCTTGTAAGCGGAAAGGCACAACAAATATCTGGTTCTCCCCATTTGAGCTGCAGGACAGTGGAACCAACCACTTGAGTGATTACCATAAAATTTGGCACAGCTTGGTGTTACAGTCTCTCCTTGCCTCCTGGTGTGTAGAGCTTACACTGCTGACAGAGCTTTTGTTGAAGTTCTTCAGAAAGTTTTCTTACTGACAAATAGTATTTAAAAAATCATACCAGGATTAAGGCATTGGGACACTGAATTCAGAAGTACTTGATAGCCACTCTCTAGAAGGAAATGACTCTGTTTTGGATTTTTGAATGTTGGAAACTGAAGTGCTGCTGCCCCGGCTGCTCTAGCAAGAGGCTCTTGCCGTTGCGCACCATACAGACTTAATTTTGAATGGTGGTAGAGAAAAATGGCTTTCGTTGTCCTAGGAATTGAAGCAATCGATTGAACTTGATGGATTTTCAAATGTAACAAGGAAAGGGGCAGAAAGATAACATGGATAAATGGGGTGCTGTGAGGAATGAGGGGGAACTGGATTCGCTTTTGAAATTAAAATGCATCTTGAATGTGCTATTGATAGCTCACACGCATAAACACTGTTACTACATTTGTGACCAATGATGTGTCTTGCTGATGAAGAGGGTTTTTTTAGGTATATTGCATTCATTTACAGCTAACTATGAAATATGCATTTATTCAGCAGAAGCTTTGGCAAATAGGTCGTTCAGATATCCTTCTGCCTGTGTATAAATTAAGCTTTTTTCCTATCAGGATTTGCTCAATATTGAGGGCACCCTAAAAAAAGAGTGACCTGAATTTTGCATTTGTTTGTATGTTTCTGATATATCACTGTGCAGTGATCTTGTTTAAATGTTCTTTAGCAAAGGAAACCTTACCTAGAAAAAAATCTGAGTAAGTCATGGTGGGCAATGAAAAGTGATTTCAGACAAAGATTTGGTTTTGTGCCAGCAAATTTTATAGACCATTGTATTTTTTAAAAAATCAAGGCTGCAAAAACAGAAGTGAGGAATGAAACTCCGTCCAAGTGTGGCTGGTCCAAGGAGGAGAAGATGTATCAGAGGAGCGTTCAGTATCCTTAGCAGCCATGGTGTGAAGAAGAGACAGCGACACGCGTTCTCTCGTACCAAGGTGCTGTTTCGATGGGATGATGAGGAACAGGAGGGTACGGGGCAGAGGGGGTTTATCCTTACCACCAGATTTGTCTTTACAGGGTTCTGATTTGACCCATTAGCCAAATTATTTATTATTAATGCTTTAAAATACCTAAGTCTGATTTTCAAGTAAACTTCAGTGTGTCATTTTTTTATTTATTTGTGACTGGTTGTAATTAATATTGTTTAGTTGCCTTTCTGCATTAGAAAAATATAGTCCATAATAATTTTTTAACCCTGATTTTTTCATGAGGAGAGGACTTCTCATGTACTGCTCCACTAGTTTTTGCTGAAGCAGTACTTAAATAGCTGGTAGCAGGCTTTTGTTGCAAAGTAGAAGCTACATGAAAAGACATGTAGCATAATTTATGAAATGACAGTGATGACAGTCTCTCCTGCAAAGTGCCACCATGGTTGTCTCCTCTCGCTAAAATGCTCTCCAGCGTTGTCGCTTTGCTTTTGCTGGCCCCAGTGGCAGACAGCTTTGTGCGCTGGAGGTCTGTGGGAAACCTCCAACTCGGATAGCTTAGTGATTCCTTTGGTGGGAAATGGATCTGGCAGCAGACAAGCCCCCTCGCTCATTTGGAGTTATTTCATTTTAGTTTATAGGTTCTTATCGCGGCTGCTCAGAAGATGGACCCCGTCATGCATCCCACAGTATGAATTTCGCTAGTGGTAAACATCAGAAAGGAATTAAACGTCTACAGATGCACAGTGTGTCAGTAGCAGTAGATAAGGGAAATGTTTCCCATTTAGAAGATCTGCAACTTGCTCTTACACCTGGAAACTCAGTCCTGCCAGCTACAGAGTCCCACAGTGATACATATATGGAACCAGAAAATGATTTTCAAACACCAGTGAAGAGAACTAGTAAGGGGACAGCTACTTTTCCATCAAAATTAGTGGAATTATATGAACTGTCTCAAAACTCTAGAACTACTGCAGAGTCTAAACGGCCCTGGCTGTCTGAGTGCCCTTCCCCCATGGAGACTGAGCCTTCAAGTTCTGTGGAATTTCTGGAGAACTCTACTACGGCTGCTTTGCTACTAGAGTGGGATGGTGATGTGTGTGAGCAATGAGCAAACCTTTCCAATTCTAGAATGCACTGGTGAAAATATAAGAAAAAAGACCTTCAAGTGCCCTAAAGTAGGTACAGCAGCAATAATAATAAACAGCCATAATAATTAACAGTAATAATACCCACAGTATTTGTTCCTGTCATTAAGGTACTGTGAAATATCTAAAGTTATCCTAAGGTTCCTTTGTGCAGTGGTTGAAGTTGTGTAGCAGAACTAAACCTTCAAAATCATCAGTTACAGACAGGGATGGATCCTGCTTGCGTCATGAAATGCCATGGTGCATCCATGCTGAATCTATGCACCCAGGCAACTACAGCTATGGGCCTTGAAAAGTTTAAATGATTAAGACAAAGTCTGTCTCAGCATCCCAAATACTGCTGTCCCTCTTAGGATCTTAAAGGAACAGTTGGTTGGTTGGGTTGGGAACGCTCTTGGGAGGTGCCACACCCTCCTTCAGGCTTCCTGTTTTTTTTCTAGGGGAATAGGAGCAGAGGCTCAGCTAGATATGGAAATACTGCTTGCTTTTTTTTTTTTTTTTTTTTTTTTTATTAAGAATGATGCAGGGGAAGATGTGGTGATATATGCATGATCGGGATATTCTCTCCAAGGTTGTTACTGAGGCATTTGAGAGTGAGACTATAAATGTAATGTGCAGACCGTTGCTCATTTTCTTCAGGTACTTTAGTGGATGAGCTAGAGAGAGAGAGTTTGCCATGCTAATCTCTTCTGGATTTGTTATGGTTTATCAGTTTGGAACAATACACTTGATTTTAGTAATTTTCTGAAAGTGTAGATATTAGCTTTGGTCAGAGCTTACGTATGTTGAGGCAGATCTGAAAATGGAGCATTAAGGGATTAGAAAATATGTGGTCCCATGGTGTTTGGTCTGTGCAGTCATGATAGCTGTCTGGCATTTGTCAGTGCCCTGAGAGAAGGAGAGGCAATTTTTATTTTTCTACTGTAATTTGTGCAAATATGTGTGTATACAGCATCTTCAGGCTTGCTTTTTCTGAAAAACAAATTAATAGATCTGTTCAGTATGCTCACGCCACTTTTGGCTGGATGAAGAGGTGAATTTTGGTATCTATGGAATACTGATATCTCCAGTTAGAAACAGGGCACAGTCCCTGAACACTGCTGTCACCCTGAAGTCCTGTTCCACCTGTAGGATCCCCCAGGCTCCAGCCAAAGTGAGAGAGCTCTGTAATTTTAAACTGAGAAGCTCTAAAATTTGGGCAGTTCCAGTATAAGTCTAGGCTGAGCCGAAATGCTTCACCTGAAGCTTTTTGACCTCTGCTGAGCCTATCTATCAATCTTACTGCATGCACACTGGTGAAAGGACTGTGTATGTTCCTGAGGTTAAAGGGACTTAGAAAGGCTGGATAAAACTTGCTAAGTGGTCAGAGAGGCAGCTTACTGCAAGAACTCGGCTTAGTCCTAACCCAGTCTACAAAGAGCCGGTTCAGGTTTTGTGCTGTCCGTTCCGCCTGTCTCAACAGCAGCATAACCATAATATTTAACGGAAAAGGCTGAGACTGCAAACAAATGGCTGATGTGTTGTGTTCCTCAAGTGATGCTAACGATGCTAACTTCAGGTGGCATGAAATCCATTGGAAGTAGCAACTAAAATAAGCAATATTCATCCCCAGAAGCCATGCACATATCCAGGCAGGTAAGAACTCCACACATCAGCAGGCACCTTTCATTAAATAAGCCCCCAAAGTTCAGCAAAACATTGGAATTAAAGTGGGGCAGAACATATATCTGAGAAGTCTCCGTGTAACCTTTGTCCTTCACCTGATGGACTGAGATCAGATCACACGTTGGAAATGGCACTGCCTTTGGTGTGAATATGCGCGGGGGGATGCCAGAGCTGCATTACCCAAATACTTTGCTGTGTTACAGCCTCCAGAGCCAGAGAAGTGGGTCCAGCAGCCAGACAGCATCTCACGGGGGGCTGGGGGCGGTGTGTGTCAGCCCACAGTTTGGCTTCACAGCCTGTTTTCTTCAGATGATGCAATTACTGATGAAATGGAGCTATGAGGAGGAATGTAGAGAGGCCATATAGAGGTCACATATAACTGAGGTTTTAGGAAAGGGAGCCTGTGTATTCACACTCTGATCACCTTCTTTGCCTCGTCATTATTTTAATTACAAGACCTCTGTCTTGTACCTAAGGAGATGGCTGCGGGAATGGAGGCAGCCAAAATGCCTTACTTTTACAGCCTCGAAAGAAGGGGATGTGAATGCTCCAGGGATATCATTGTAAAATACTTCATCCTCAGAACAGTATCAACCTACCAAAGAAATCTATGGGTGACTGAAGAGCTGTAAGGAAAAGTAAGGAAAATATTTCCAGTATTCATGAGCAGACTTGGAAGTAAAACAGCAGTAGTCCGGCCACTCTTTAAAAATTAAATTCTCTCTCCAAATGCCAGCATGGCTTCCTGGGATATTGTTACTCTGCTACAGCAAAATGTTTGGATGTGACTTTTTGTCAAGAAAATCCAGTACCTTTCATATTCCCTGGCCAACTGTAACCTTTCATAGGCAGATTAAAGAAAACCAGCATTACACTTAACATTTTGCAAATGTGGAAACAAAGTTTAAAAAGCGCTGAAGCGATTTTTCTGAAGTCAATGATTCCATGCATCCAAACAAAAAAACAAAAGTCAAGAACTGAAGCTGTGTTTTCTAACCTCCAGATGCTGCCGCTCCTTACGTGCAAGGGAAAAATAAGAATCTTGGCAACTCCTGTAGTTCCTGTACCATGTAATATCCAGTATTTTCGATATGGTTCCTTATGAGTATTCAGAAAAACTGCCCCTGAATATAGCACTTCTTTGCTCACAGACTGGAGACACCAAGGACATTTCTTCGCCTCCCACTCCCTTCTGTCGTGCATCACAGGGAGAAGACTTTGTGAAGATAAGAATGGGTTGTTGTTATGTGGGAACAGCTGTGAGTACAGGAATTTAAAAGCTGCCTTCGTTCTCTCTTTGTATTTTTTATGAAGAATTAATAACCGTATCTTAACAGCAGTAGGTGCAGTAGCACTTTTCGAGGTTAAGCTGTGGGATAGAGGAGACGGCAGCAGCAGTTGCGTTTTGGCCATACTTCCAGTCACACACTGCACTCTGTATCCAAGTACATGTGAAGTAAAGGATAAAGCCCATTTCTGTTCACACAACAGCTGTAAACGATACTTTAAATGTCTTTGCTCACAGCTTGGTTTTAATAGGAATTGGAGTCTAAAAGATTTTCTGCACTGCTCATAGGCAGAAACACGCCCTGCGAGACAGGACCTTGCAGGTTCTGCACCGTCTTGTTTCTAGCCGCCTACAGCGCTTGACTGAAATGTTGGTGATTAGTGTTCAGCCGTGGGTTCACCCAAATGGCCACCTAGCTGCAGATCTTCATTCTCTGATCTGCGCTGGCTTCATCTGATGAACTTTATTTGGATTAAGTAGCTTGTTTTGATTGTTCCATATTGCAAACAGAGTAAACCCCCTTTCACCACAATACAATCCCATCTTGCATTTTTAAAGCAGTGCTTCAGGCATGAAACTCCTAATGTCTAAATACAAAATCAGTACTGATGTTGGGTTTCATTTCCATACAGCAATTCCGACAGTGCTTGGGGATTAAAATTGCTCTCCAAGGATGACTCATTGTAAGACAGGCGGGTGCTTCTGTCAAGCCCTCTGCCAAAACTAATAGAAAATTCTCTGCTTGTTCTGATCCTGCCTGGAGGTATCCTGTGAATAATTTGTCTTGTCTTTGACTGACAGCTGGGGAGGCATCAGCTGCAGGAGCAGAAGACCACCTACAGCCACAGAGCCACTGAGGACCAGTGGTGGCTGTCGGGAGGCAAGGTGACACTGGTCTGAAAGTAAAGGGAGAAAAAGACACTAGAAAGTGCTGCCTGCGCTCTGGGCAGGGTGGAAACCTGCTCTTCCCAGAATCACTGAATGTTAAGGGTTAGAAGCCTTCAGAGATCAGGAGCTGTTGTCCTGGTTTCAGCTGGGATAGTTTTCTTCCTAGCAGCTGGTACAGTGCTGTGGTTTGGGTTTAGTGTGAGAATAATTTTGATAACACACCGATGGTTTTAGTTGCTAAATACTGTTTATATGAAGTCAAGGACTTTTTAGTTTTTCATGCTGCCCTGCCAGCAAGCAGGCTGGATGGGCACAAGAAGTTGAGAGGGGACACAGCCAGGACAGCTGACTCTAACTACACAGAGGGATATTCCATACCATAGGATATCATGCCCAGTATATAAACAGGAGCTGTTTGTTCGTTCGTTTGCTTTCTAACTAAATGTTCACCTTCTCCTGTCCCCATGCAGAAAAAGTGTTATTTGCTTGATTGCTTTGGTTTCAGCCCCCAAACCACAGCTGGAGCACCCAGATGGCTGCAGAGCTGCCTGTGGAGACCCAGCAGCCCCAGAGTACATCCCGTACCCGCTGCATTTCTTATGGTGGGAGGTTTGGCTGGAACAAGATATCCGTGCGTCAAACACGGCTCTCTGTGAATCAGTTCCCTGTTCATGGATTGCAGATGCAATCTGCAGCTAAGTGATAATCATTTTCATTGATTAATAGGAGGTATCCAAGATTATTAATGAATAATTCAAGATCAACATAAACTGACACCTAAATCTCCTCCCAAAGACAGCAGTCCCGTCTGTTCTGCAGGTGAGAATTGAGATGTGGCCCTTCAGCCTCGAGCAGCTCCACCCTTAGTGTCTGCATTGCTGAGCTCTGCTGGACTCAGCCCCAGAGCTTTAATGTTTTGTTTTTCACCTTGGACAAATGAGTTTTCTAGAATTTTTCTTCCAGTGCATTTCACAGCATACAACTGAGTATATTTTGTCTCTGTGTGTAGAAGTCAACAGTATTTCAAATGGGGAGGGTGGGAAGTAATTTTTAGAATTATGACAGACACGTGATTTATTAGACGGGAAGTTATAACACAGAGGCTGAACTGATCTGCTGGGAGAGGATTTCACAGCACTGGCCTCTTGGGAGCACTCGGTGAAGCAGTGAGACAACAAGCACCCATGGGTAAAAGGTGAAGGAGCGATGACACCTTTGCAAACAATAGAACTGTTTTACCTACATTCTCTGCTGGCCAGAAAGCCTGGACTATGGGGAGAATAGAGCTACCTGGGGCTGGCACAAGGTCTGTGCAGGGTCAAGAGTGACAAGGAGAGCCAAAGCACTGAGCAGCAGTACAGTAAACGGCTGAAATAAACAGCTCAAGCGAGCATTCCTGGGCCTGTGTAACCCTCTGGCCACTCCTGTGTTCACAGTGCACCAACCGGGTGTGGCTGAAAGCTGCCCGGGCTTGGCGATGGCATTGCCGCTGCGCTTTGAGAAGTGGAAACCCACAATCTTCCTTGGATATCTGTTTTCTGGCTGTACCTCTGCTGCCTGACCCCTGCCTGGATGGGTGCTGGCAGTGGGTTCATTGCACCAGCCTTGGCCTGGTCTCAACCTTACAGTCCCCAGTGCGTGTGTAATCCCCTCGCAAACCAACAATTCTCCTGGGCCTCAGGCACTGGGGCATTGTTGCTAACAGCTGCTACCTGTAAAGCATCAGCAGCTGATTTTAGGCAGGCTCCTGTGGGAGAAATGACTCCAAGCCATGTGTTTGGATTAAGGATGATGATCAGATGTGCTCATTCATCTCAGCTGGCTCTGTAGGCGCTAGCCCAGCACTGCTTTGCTCCCACTTCAGTGGTGGGAGGTGCTGGGGGATGTTGTATGAGACTTTTAGCTGCTGTTTTATTTTGAAGTGGTTGGAGAATCCAAAGAGTGGAAATAACTGCCCAGGTAGAGAAGGTAAGGAGATGGAAAAGGAGGTGTCTGGGGAAAAAAGAGGTTTACGTGGTAGAGCCTAGCTCAGTGGGAGGCAGAAGTGGGTTGGAAGGTGAGCTGCTCCCAGTGCAGCTGCTCTCACTTTCACCTCTCCAGGGACTTGCTCCCAGTGCCTTTTCTGAGTGACCACACCCTGCAGGCTTCACAGAGAGATGCTTGTTTTACTGAGGCTTTTATACTCATGTTAAAACTAATTTAAAACAATAGTACCTTCTGCATTGTGCAAGAAAGCCAGATAGGAAAGAAATAATGGTAAGAAGAGGAATTTGGCTAAAAAGAGCGAAAGGAATTAGTTCTTCTTTTCTCTATAAAAAGGAGGCAAAGAAGGGGAATGGAGGTGGCCTTCAAAGGGTCAAATCACATCTTCTTTGTGAAAATGAACCTGATTCAGTTCTCTGGTAAATCTGAAAAAAATACTATTCCTGGTATTTAAAAATAGCAAAATTGTTGTTCCTTTCCTCAGTGAGTGATGGCAAGTAAAGGTGATGATATCCAAGTCTTCGAAATCACACGTGATGGATTGTGATTAAGAGAGATGCTCGGACATTGTGTGTCTAACCACAACTGTCCATCCAACAGATTGGGAACCATCTGCTGCAGCAAGTGGCAGGAGGAGATGGCTCTGGATATCCTGGCTGCTTCTCAGGGGGCCAGCTGGTTTTCCCTTTGGCTAGTGACTATCGTCAGCCTGAAAGCCACGTGAGTTAAATGGAGCTACAGAAGCTAAACTGGCAAGAGTAGAGTGGGAGCATCACATCTCTGGCTACCAGGCCTTGCAAATTCAGCTGTAGATGTGCGTGCATGTCTATGTATACATGTGGTTTTCATACATACACACACACACACTTAGAGAAACGTAATGACTAGAGGACTCAAACCGCCGTGATATTTTGTGCACATTTTTGCTGTGGACCTTCACACAGTCAGCTCTGATGAACCCACTGTGCAGTCTGGAGCCTCCAGCAGTGGCACAGAGTGCTTTCACAGGAGGACTTTTTTTTTTTTTTTTTTTAACCTTGCTTCACTCCCATCTTTTTCAAAAGAGCGAAGTCTCCAGGCGGAGGGAGCTGAGGGGAATGCGTGAGAGGTGAGGGTGGAGGTGGGGCAGCTGGGGGCCTATAAAGCTGGAGGAGGGGGAAGGTGCCGGGAGCAGGATGGCCTCAGCTGAGAAGAGGCGGCTGTGGAGGAAGAGGCGTGGGGCTGGGCAGCCCATGGCAGGTACAGGAGGAAGGGAGGGCCCCGTAACAGAGCCCCGTTGGGCTGGGGGTACAGGGACTGAATGCCAGGGTGGCAAGGCTGGCTCTCAGCATGGCTTTGCATTTGTCCCTCCCTAGTCTGGTTTGATGTTTTGAGTACAAGCTCCTCTTTGAGGGTTCAGAAAACTTATAGTACCTTTATAAAGTGGATTTATTTATTTTTTCCAGAGTGGATTTTTTTTAAATTACTTTTTTCTTGTGGTGTGTGGACTAGTGAATGAAATCATTGTTTTAAGACAGTGGCTGCTTCTTGTTTGTTTTTAAACAGAATGTCCCATTATTTGAGAACACAGACTTTGTGAAGGAATGATGAACCTTTCTAGCATAAAGGGAGTTACTGTGTCTGAGCAATTATCTGTGAGAAGATTCTCTCTAACGTGCTGTCCTACCCCTCTGCCTGTTTCAGTAGATGCTCAGAAAATGAAGGATTCTTTTAAAAGCCCAGACTCCATAGAAAGGCTGACGCGTAAATACATGGTAACTTTTTCCAATTGTTGCTTCTGTCTCCCTTTTAAAATATGATTTAGAAAGTGTCGGTTGCTTTGTCATTCGCCTGATAATGCAGCTAGCTGTGCTGGAAAAGGTTGCATGAGGAACAGGTGTGAATGAACTAATTTAAATGGTGTCACCTGCAAAGAAAGAAAAAGAGAGGGAGGAAGCTCTTTTGCTGCTGTGCTACCAGCTGGGGAATATTATTAGGGGTTGGTTTGTTTGTAAGGTCTCTGTAGCAAGAGCTTTGGAAAAAATGAGGATGTAGTTTTAGTCATTTATCTGCCATTACATTTCTGAGCTATAGGTCCACCAAAAGCAAAGAAACAAAAAAATCCTCCGTACAAATAAAAAAATCTTTGTAAAATTATTTGCAGACTTGGAGTAACCACTCCTAGCATATGTAAGGCGTGATCTGTTTCCACAGTTTTGTTTTTTTTTTGGGGGGTGGGGGGGGGAGTTGAGGGAAGGGAGGGAAGACAAGACTTGTATTTTTCCATATGTCTCACTTGCACAACCCAACCAGCACCATGAATATGGGATATTTGAAAAGACAAGCTGGCTTTAGATGGGAAAGCTTTGGAGAAACACAGCATCTAGTTTGTACTAGAATTTCAGCTTCAAACCAAAGCTGCAGTAACTCTGCTTTGAGTAGCGTTTTCCTCCTCCTCCGCAGAAGTGCGTAGTAGAGTCAAGTTCGGAGTCCGAGTCTGAATCCTGTGCAGAGGTAAGAACTGATTCTCTGAAGCATTTTGATGGTGATGGGATTCCCTGGTGAGTGTCCAACTTTTCCATCAGTCTCAGCAGGGAGAGTCCAAGGCATGGTTGCTGGGGTGGTTGGGTTTTTGACCATAAAAGGAGAGGAGAAAAAACCTAACTGTCCCAAAGCCTAGACTGCTGTATCCATCTCTTTCTTACAAGTGTTAATGACTTTAGCAAAATTGATTCTGGCAGGATGAGGCAGGAAAGTGCCAGTGTTTTAGGCATACAAATGTAGCATAAAGTACTTCTTCGAAGTGCTTAAAGCTGCCCTGGGTTGTTTCTGGCGGTTACCTTTCAGTAGCTCTGGTCCAGCAGAGTTTCCACAGCTCTGGGTGAACCTCAAGCCTTCTGATTATCTATACTGGATGAGATTAAGAGAGCAGCTCTGTTGCTGTGGTGATTAGTTATGAACACTGGTAACTTCCTGAACATTGTTCTGTCAAATGTGTGTGCTAAATTTTGATGAAACACAAGACCTGATTCTGGAGTGGAGAGCTAAACAATTTCTGGGTAAAATTCTTCAGCACTGATTCTTGCTATTAGTCCATGTGAATTGCTGTGCTCTGTAGCTTATAGAGTATGTTGGGAGTCTCCCTATATGGTGCTTTTTTCTTTTTTTTTTTTTTGTTTAAATAGACTCAGACTATAAGCACTACTTCAGAATGATGTGGCTCTCAAGCGTACATTTATACAGGAAATTCTTTGTCCAGGTCTGGACATGTTTAACTATGTCAGGGAAAGAAGCCTGAAACCTCCTCAGTGTTAGAGCAGCAATACTGAGGCTGATTGAAAGGACTCGGTTTGCTGTATTAGTTACAGAACTCTCCGAAGGACAACAAATTTGTGATCCAACTAACAAGAATTTCAGATCATCCCTATGTGAAAGAACAAAAAGGGACCTGAGTGGGAGGGAAGAAGCTTTCTAAACCCTAAAGTATATCTTGTCTAATCTTAGTTAAATGCTAATTTAGTTTATTTTTCTGGTGGTGAGATAGCCCATAACTCATTGTTCTCTTCATAGCAATGTTCTTAGTGCAGCGAGACTTGCCATAGCTCTCCTCAGTCCTATTTTAGGCTAACCTCAGCATGCCTTTATAAAGCTAGACTGAGACAGACTTTCTACTGTCTTTCAGCAAGGCGACAATCTGGCTTCCCCTTCTCTAGAATTTTTACATACTCTGGTTTCACTTTGATCAGTGTTAGGATACTTTGATCACTTCATAGGAAGGTGCTTTACAAACCTATGTTAACATCTCTTACATAGGCTGTGCCTGGCCCGCTCGCTGGAGGAACCAAGAAAGTGAGGGACTCCAGGGGATTGCAAGTAGGTTTGGTTATTATGCAGCAGCTTTGTTCTCATTGTAGCATCCAACCATTTGCATATAGCTGGGAATGTGTGGATAAAAACTTCTGTAAGTAGGTCTGCAACTTGCATTCAAAGTGGCTTTAGCCTACTGTATGTTGCCTCTTCTATTTTTTTCTTAATGGACACATAAGCATCCACCATATATAGAGATCTTTATTTCAGTTTTTAGATCCTTATGATGGTGACTCAGAAGACGCATCCACCTATTCTGATTGTAGCTTAAATTCTTTAAGTAGTATAAAAGTTGCACCACGGGTAAACAGTGTCCCAAAAGCAACGGCTTGGGAGGATGCTGATACTTCGGAAGATGGAGAGTCCTTCCTTAAATCTCCAGCCTGGCTCTGCCCAGAAACAAAAGTCAGCGAAATTCAGGCAGTAAGTGACTGTAAAGCACCCTTGGAACTTCCTAGCCAAGAGAAGGATTTCCCGAGACGCCTGTGGCAATCATCTGAAATGGCCAGAGCCACAGAAGCACCTACTTCCACGAGACTGACACCTGATCCTTCCTTACTGGCGAGTACTAACCCTCCAGCCTCTGCTGATCTCCCTGCAAGCCCACGTAAGAGCGCTCCACACCCAGTGCTGGCAGCTGACGGTGACGGCACAATGGCCGAAGAGCCCTTAATTAAGAGAAAACAAGGGATTCTCATTCCAGAAAGTGCTAGTGAAAAATTAAGAAGGAAGAAATTCCGTGCCACTTAATCTGAGGTATGAATAAATCATTGGATAAACTGTTTGTTCCTAAGAATGAACCTGGTAGATAATCTTTTGCAGATGGTACCTGAACAAGCTTTAACCAAAGTAGCTCAAGCCTGCTATAAATGCAGCTGTGCTGTGTACTGCAAGCCTTGAGATGCACCTGAAAAGATGGAATCAAGTAAACAAGCTGGTGTGGCCGTTTAAGTGAAACTACCTAAGGTTTGTCCACAGGATTGCAGCTGAGCTTTGTGCCTGGGGCCTAACTCCTGTATCTAGTACCTGGAGGCACAGTTTCAGCATGTCAAAAAAGACTATTGCCAAGGGTTTGCTGAGGAGGGAAGGCAGAAGGACCGTATGGTGGTAATTTGTTTTCAAGAGCTACAGCTCACCTCACACCGCCTTCACAGCAGTGTTGGCTCTTCATGTGTCTGACTGATGTGATGACTGTATGAGGAGGGAAGTACCTGTGCAGTGAATGATCTTACGGGTTTGACTAGAAACAACTGAATTGTATTAAGTTGAACTGATGGGAATCCAGCTTTTTTTTTTTTGTCTCCTTTTCAAACAGGGAGACCTGTGTTAATAAATGTATCTGTTCCGAACTGTTTTGAACAATGTTTTGGGCACACAGTGTCAGTATACCTGCCAGTTTAGAATTTGCAGTGTGAAGTGGAACACATTAGCCGAAGGCAGCCTTGTTCCTTAGAGCAATTACGAGCTGCAGAAATAGTGCACATGGATGGGAGGCCAGTTAGTCAGCAAAATCTGTATTTCTGATCTCCTTCTGTATGGTAATCTCTATCACCTTCAGAGTTTGGGTAGTCTGTGTGGAAGGGGAATTACAATCTATGAAGGTATAATGATGGCTTCAAAGAATTTGGTAGCAGCTACTTGTGAAAGTGCTCATTCTGTGCGACTGGCACAGGTTTTCAATCTGCAGTTTCTTCATAAGGCGTAAAGCCCGTTGAAATACTATGTAACTTCTTGCCTTGCACCCCTTTTGCTAACAGCTATATATTTATTAAAGCAACTTTGCTTTCATACTTATTCTCAACCTGGAGATAAGGGTCTTTTCTAATCAGCTTGGAAACAAACTGGTTAGAACAGTAAGATTCAGAGGCCTTTACCCTAAGACACCGGCTACTGTGCTCGCTCTCCCACTTGTCCCAGCAACAGGGAACGGTGCAGTGACCACAGTTACTGTAACTGTGAACAAAACCTTGCAGCCGCAGATTTCTCTAGAAATAAGACTCATGAAGAGCTTCCCCCCTTCAGGGAGGTCATACCTGTTCAAGCCTTCGCTGTGTGCTGAACAGTCCTCAACCACCAGAGCTGAGGCTAAATAAAACTGAACTACTGACCTTCCAACTACAGCCAAGAATCCTGAACTTGTCTAGTGAGGACTTCACTTGCACCCATGGTTTAGCATACTGTGCTGAAATAATCCACTACAGACAAAAATAATACAGGAGCAAGCAGGAGACAAAAGTTGAAGGGTAAGACACATGGGACAGTAAATAACCAGATGTTCAAAGTCTGCTTATTCAGTGTGAGAATCCAGCTGTGGATTAACTGCTAAACTGAAAATGCAACTTTTGTTAACTTAGGCTGAATGGAGAGATTAACATGAAACATTGAGTAGTTTGGGAAGCTCTAGCTACTTCAAGCATGTTTGAGACTCTCTTGATCTTATCATTAGTACTTGGTAATAGAGGGAACTGGTTAAACTGAAGGTTTTTATAGTCGCTATAAGCTGGTACCACAGCCCAGGTGCTGAGCTATGTACAAAAAGTACATGCAAAGGTATGCTGAGAGAAAGGTGCATGCTCAGCTGAGCTGCTGACAGCTAGAACTGGTACCCAGAGCACACTGCTGGCAGGAGGACAGTGTATTTGAAATGATCCAGGAGGGAGTGACTGTATGATTTCTGGAAATTAATATTCTGGTGACGGAAAGGAAAGCAACTCACAAAAGCTGGAGCAGAACAAGCACATTAGTTCTTCAGACACTTAAAGCACACACCTGAAGAAAACAGAAGCCCCACGGTCAACAGGACAATAGAGTCTTGTTTAGGATACTCTAGCTTCTGAATGCATCTCGGCAGCTGTGTAAACACAGGTTACTCCAAGCAAGAGCCAGTTCATTGAGAATAATTCATGCAATGGCATCAGATGTCACAGCAGATAATGTGAGGTTTTGTGTCTCACTGCACTGAATACTTATTTTTTCAAAGTTCTTGGTAATGGTGGTGAGCTGAACCAGCTGCTGAGTAAGCTGTGTGAAGGTTGACAATCTGCTTGAATACTGACTTATTTAGTACTTGTTATTCTGTGAAAAGACCATAAGTACAGTTTTTCAAAAAAAAAAAATCACTGCAAGAATTGCATTTCCAGAAATAGAGAGTCAAAAGTCTTGCTACACGTTTTATTTCATATAACATGATCCACTGAATACCACATCTACCAACAAACCGTGTAAAAAAAATCTCATCCAACTTTCCTTCGAAGACATCTAGCCTACCAGCTCTCCAACGCACTGCCTCCTTTCTTTCTAGTCAACTTAGCACAAATCCATCTGACAACCTAACCAGGTTACAAAAGTACAGGTGACTACTACATAGAAGACTGACAATTACTACAGAATTAACCAGTCAAAACAAATCTTTTCACTCTGTGCAGAGAACTGCAACGCCACGTTCATAGAAGCTACGGGGGTCCTCCTTGGTAGCTATTTCAAAGTCAACCGTGAAAATCAGATCAGCACGAGTGAAGTTCAGATAAACTGGTAAAGTAACCTGGGGAAAAATGGGAATATAGAAGAAGAGTTATGCAAGGTAGCTGAAGAGTTTAAGAAGTTTCCATAATACTACATGTTATTTATGAGATAGGAATTTAGTCTTGGGTAACGCAATACTCCAAATATGAGAGGAAAAAAACCAGGCCTAACATTCACCTGAAGCACAGACTTCTTTATATGTGTAAGTTCATGTTTTGGCCTGAACATACTAGCATTTTTGGATACACGTCCTTCTTTGTAGCTACATTAAAGAAAGACCTAGTCAACACTAAGTCTATTGCTGCCAGTCTGAAATTTAGGCAGCAACTGACACGAAGAATATTAGAAATGAAATGATTGTGGTGCTCAATAAAAGTATCCATTAAAGCCTCAGGAAAACAAAATGCTGGGGGTTTATGAGAATTCTTTTAAAAATTTTTTTTATCGATACTTACAACGTTTGCTTTTTTATCAGCATTTGTCTGCTTGATCCAGCGAAGCTGTGTAATGGGCAGTACAGTTGAAATAGCATTTGAAAGCGACAGCTTGTTGTTACTGCACGTAGCTCCCTGAAGCTTCAGGCCTGTAAGTTGAAATACACTTTAGAGTTCTAGGAGCTTTCACATGTTCAGACAAAAACTGTCTCCCTACGCATTGTTTAAGTCTCCTAAATGAGAGGCAAGTGTTTAATACTGCAAAATAGAGCTTGTAGAAGATAAACTATCTGTGGGGAAAATAAGGGAAGATTGGTGAGGAGGATTGTAAACACATGCATGTGACTTGCAGCTGGGGCGCTGAAAGACACATCTATTAACTTTTGTCTGTCCTTGTGGGTTTGACCAGAACATCTGCACTCAGATAACACAGGTCTGTGATAGACTCAGAGGCACCTTATCAAATATGCTCGAGATTCCTGCTCTGCTGTGGGAAAGATCAAAGCACAGTGGAAAACTACGCCTGCAAAGATCCCTGCTGCACAGGTGAAAGAAAGCAACAGGTCTGAAAGGTTTTTTGCTTTCTAGCAAGGACCGAGCTCTGTGGTACCTTTGTTTTCACTTCTGTGCCTCCACTTGGGTCCTGTGGAGACCCCCCCAGGCTTTGCGAGGTGGTAATGAGAATAAATTTAACTCTTTACATTTCACCCATGGTTTTGTGGTTGCTCCTGCACCCTGCGGCTCACAAACTACTTGACACCACTTAAATATACACTGACCTGAGTCCTGAGGCTTATTAGTACTTGCCTACTAACTAATAACAAATTAATCTTTAATCAGCTTCAGAAGGTGTGTATTGACATGTTTTCCATTTGATATAGTTCATTTAATACCAGAAGCTTCTGAAATATTTTAGACCGAGGACCCCTTCTTTCTGCTAAGTTTACCTGTGACTCCAAAACTGCATGCGTCCAGGACTGCGTTCTGCGTGGTTGTCACATTGACCTCAAGACAGAGTTCCTCAAGGGACCAACTGTTTGCTTGGGCAACATATTGTCTTGTAGCAGTAATGTACGCCTCCGGTACGAACAGGCCACCAAGGCACACGTGGATGTTCTGTTTGGGGGGTGAGAAATAATAACAATAATAACAATAATATCAGCTTCAATATTAATTAATGATTATAATGACTATCACTTCAGCAATCTGTTTACATTAAAAATTTTGTGCTGCTACTGGAACTCTGTGTAACTGCTAAATGGCTTTTTGCTCTACAGCTACGTCTTCTGTCATTCTAAAATACCAAGTTCCCTCTAATCTGTACGACCAGTTAACCTGTTGGGCCTCACTGTTCTGAGATCAGGAGATACTCAACAGTATTTACAAGCACATTTCAGAGTACGTTGCTGCCTGAGCAGCTATTCAGAAGCCTTGATATGAAGATTCTAGAAGAAGTCAGCACACGATACCTTTAGTTCTTTTGCTCCACCAGAAGCGGCTGCCTGGGAAATATTCTGCAGCTGTTTAATGCGCTCACTGAAGTCGGACACCCACTGAATAACAGTCATGCCAGCTGGCACGGTGTAATGAGACCAGCTACGAGGCAAAATACCTGTGAAAAATGTCATTAGAATTACGTTTTGTTTGCATACAGGTTGAAACTACACACTGATTTGACACTTTTTCTCCCAATAGCCATTTAAGACTTAGATGAACGTATCAGTCTCTGTCTTAAAATGCTCAGTAAATAAAAGCACTTTCAAAGATTATGAAGCAAGTGGCCTCTGGGTCTACTATTTATTTAAAATGCCACTCAGTTACAGAAATCCCTCAATAGCAATTTCAGTTACACACAGCTGTGTTCTGTAGTAACTGATCTTCAAGTTTTCAGGAAGATTTCAGTTTTTTAGAAAAAAACTGAAGAGGTTATGTGTCTTTCAAGAAGCACTTCTGTTCAAAGCAGACAGCAGAGCTTCATGAAGCAGCATGTCTGTGAAAACTCCACATTTACGTACAATCTTGAAACAGAAGTTCAGAAAACTTGAATATTTTCTAGGAGATGTTATAGGAATAACATTACTCACTCTGTGGTATAAAAACTTCGTTCTATCACAGTTCAGAGACTAAAGGATTTAGTAAGATTTCAGGTTAGAAACTGAGCTACTGATAGAAACTGTACAAACAAAAAAGTCTAGTATTAGCTACCTCAACTTGAAATACCAAACTGAACCAACTGAAATTTTGTACTTGACTCAAAACTATTGCTTGTTTCAAATGATAAAGTCAATCCCAATTTTCCTACAATTTTTTTAAGCTGTTGAGTATAACTTAAGAGAGTGCAAGGGACAAAGAGAGCACTAGGAGATGCTAATTTGAATTACCATACCTTTCACCAGTTCATTTATAAGCGTACGCAAGTAGTTGGTTTGTTTCTTTTTTCCTTCACACACTTGAACCACATCTGCAAGGTCCTGACGAACATCCTGAAGCAGCTTAGCTCCCATTTTCACCTCTCTTTCAAAGAATCGGAACAAAGGATCCTAGTTGCCAAAACATTGAAAGTAAGTTGCAGATCAAAGTTCTTGCTGGAAAACTGATACAAAAGCAACCCCAAAATCCTGGATGGGCTGACCCATGACACCATAACTACAAATATTAAACCTGAAGATGCAGTCTAAGGTGCAGAAAGCGATTGCAGAGACTGTTCACAACAATCCATCTCCTCTCCCTTGGAGAAGCAGGAAAAGTAGAAGTCTTAGTTGAACAACTAATGCAGACTGCCTGCTGCAGGTTGTTCCAATCAACCCAGGACTTCTTTTAACCAGCAATAAATTGCTTTTGCCTACTATCTCTCAGTAAGACTTTAGAAGCAGCAAGGCAGGCAATCATGGGCACATTCAACTGGGGAGATTATTCCTGAGTTAGATCTTAGGGTAGAGCTGTCTCAAAAGTTTCCTCCAGCCCTTGCAATTTCTGTTCCCAGTTAGCAGAAGCTGCTGCCCTATCTCCTCTCACTGGCCACCACTAAACTTTAACAGTGATTAATGTCCGCTGGCTCTAAAGGCAAAATCACAAGTAGCATTCTGGGTACTAAAAAAACAAACAGGAAGCCCTTGTTTCTTGCTACCTTCAAGGGGTAGGTAGGGAAGGGAAGCTTCAGAAGTGGTGCCCCTGACAGACAGCTTACCACTGCACTTTTTCAAATAATCCCCAGAAGACATAAACCAACTTTTAAGAGCATTTCAAGAACACCAGCGGGGCATTACAATAGCTATGGCAGTCAGAATCAGCATTGAAACTGGCTCCATTGTGCCCTCTTAACAAGTTTAATCAGTACTTAAAAAATCACAATGCATTTATTCAAATGCATTAGAACTTGTGCACTTCCTACAAAACTTAGTTCTTACCTTAATGTTTTCCACAGTCCGCTTCAGATGGTTTAGCGTTTGTGGGATAAGGTGAAGCCAGTTAGAGGCTGTGGTATGCAGTGTTCTCATCCAGGCCGGGCGACCATCCGATGTAGAATCAGTTCTTGTCTTCTTCTCAGTTTCTGCATAAGCTAGATCATCCTCATCCTCTAGCATCTGCATTTTCAGCATTTTACTGATCATATCTATGCCTGAAACAGAAGATATGCTGTTATGTCAAGAGATTACTGACAACCTACTATATGCAAGATCTATGACTTTTCCTTTTCCCTAGTTTAGACCCATGATTCGGGACTACCCAGCTGCAGGCGGCTCCAGACCCGACAATAAAGCTTCCCAGGATCAAGATGGGAGCCTGAGATCTGGAAGGCTGAATGTAATGGGTTTTAGTTCAGAAGCTTCTGGTCAGTTTTTTACCTACTCGGGTGTCTTACCTTGTGGAAGTTAAATCACCTACGTTCAGGGAGAAAGGGAAAGCAGGATTTATACTTCCCTTCTGGTTTTTAATTAAAATTGCAGCCTGGTAATCTAGGAAAGACATTGTTGAAGTTCTGGTTTTACCTTGTGTGGTGAGAAGAACTTTCTCTGCGTTATTTGGCAGGCCCAGCCACGATGGCGTTTGCGTATCTGGCAGCATCTCAACCCACTGGACAAATTCTTCGCGCCTGCAAGTAAGAGTTTTAATATTCCTTAGACGGCTTCCTCTACTAGAATGGCAAGGTAGTTCTTTGCTTGAGACAAAAGTTTACACAGCCAAATTCCACCAGAAATACAGGTGAGGTTTTTTGTTTGTGTTTTGTCGAGTTTTTTAATTTAAAAGAAGAAAAGTTGTACATAGAGAGCAGGATAAGCGAAAAATGATACCTGATTCCATCCGGCATCTGAATATCTTTGTGTCCATCAACTTTGCAAGCCAGTTTGAATTCACTATCAAAACTTAAAGTAGTGAAGAGACGTTCCAAGAAAGTGTTTAACAAGCGTTGATCAAATTCATTGTCAATACGACCTCCATAGATAGACTGTGCCATCAGTGTCTTTAACGCAGACCAGGGGATTTTATCAGGCGAAATGTTTTGACGACCCTATAAGTAAAATGCAATGTAATTAGCAGGAAACACTCCTTTTCGTGTCCTCTGGTCGAGTAATCAAACCCAAGAACTAAGTTAAATTGCCATCAGGTTATCTGTGCTTATTCATTTAAACTTACTATATGTTTCCAGAGCAGACTGTTCTACTGAAGATGTTAAGTAATCTAAGTATTACCTACACCAAAAGACACTACTTGCCTTTGCTGTATCATCCAACCATGTATCTACTGTGTCACAGGCAGATCTCAGATCAGATTCTCCAAATTCATACTTCTTGGACCAACCCAATGGAGCATAGCGCAAGCGCTCTTGGATAATGGCATGGAACCAGGCAAGCAGGAAGTACAAACGAGCACGCTCATTTGGAGACTAGGAAGTGGAGACACACAAATAAAAATAAATACAACTGCTACTCAGGTGAACTGATAAAAAAATCAAAGCCTCCTAGAATGCTAGAATATGTCAGATTAATGCTCCATTGTTACCAAAACAGAATACATGCTAACAACAGAAGCAGCAACTACTACTTTACTTCCATGAGAGAAAACCAAAATTCCATGTACATCTTAGAAGCTGAGGTTTTATGACCTAAGTTAAGAATTTAATGAACACATTATTACGTTTTTTTTCATCTACACAAACTGCAGCCTTACCTTGCACATTCTGGAAACTGGAATGCTACTGAAAGTCCTCAGCATGTTTGCCTTTACACCAGGAGGAGGTTCAAACACAAAGATTCGTCCAGCACGTAACAGATTCACTGGCACCTAAGAAAAGATCAGTAACCTCAAATCCAGCTCCTTCAGCCTTCACTAAACTAAATTCCTCTAACATCACAGTCTCCATTAGCTTCAAAATCTCACTGTAAGCACACACTGTGAAGTCCTGCCTTTCTTCCGGAGGGTAGGGGAAGCAGCAAAAGTAATGGTATGAAGTTTTGGCTACAATTAATTTATCAGAAACCTTGGCTAGTAATTACCCTGACAGGCATGTATTCTCCTTTTTCTTCACTGCAGAAAGACAGTCATGAGAAAACCTTCCCTGGGCAGCACTCTCAGCTCTGCAAACTGACTACTAGAGAATCCAATTTCAAATCAACATTACCTTTGGATTAATTTCCATGGTAAGGAAGAGTCTGAAGCAAGCATGGGGTTGTAGGGAATGCAGCTTCTTTTCTAGCTGCATGAGCCAGCCAGGAGCCAGGTGAACATTCTTCAGCATCACCCATCTGTGAAGTTGTGAAACAGAACAAGTGCTTTTAGTGTACAGCTTATGGATCCTGGCGATAGCTACCACAAGGAGTAACAGAATACCCTACCAATGCTACAGATTTTCCTCCCTCTTTTAAATCTGTCTTCTACACAGAATCATCTACTGTGTACTGTAACCGGGCTAACTTTCCTGTTTTGCAGGTACAACCTACTTCTCTTCAAACTATTTAAATCAAACAGAACTCGTGAACAGCTGTGCTTGAGTTACTACAAATTTCAGTTCAGAAGACAGTCCTGATTTTTTTTTTTTACTCACTGTTTTACCTATTTAGCTAATATATTATTTCCCTCTTCCCTGCCTGTTTACCTTTCCGCTAGGCAGTACGCTAGCTAAAGAAGAAATACAACTCACCTTCCAGATTTCACTGCTGTGTTTATTGCTTTATCTGCTTGGTTAAACCCTTCAGCAGAACCTAAAAGACAGAAGGGTTGCTAAAGCTCTTACTGCTAACAATTTTGTTCATGCTTAGATGATGAAATAAAGCATGTTCTCACCAATAGCAATAGAAGTGATCTGTGTATTCTGCTCAGCTGCAAGGTCTTCAACGTGACCACTGGCATCGTAACCAGGTACTGAACACATCAGCACAGGGGTATTGGGTTTCACCTGTTGTCCAAGAAGTTTAGAAGGATACGTACAAATCAGTCACTACATGAACACGAGAATGCATTAAGCTCAGTCCTTCTTCCCTCTGGCCAGCTAAAGACATTATGCTACTCTTAGCTTTACATTAACAAATAGGAAAACAATCCTCATACCATGGGGAGAAGAAGGATAAGTGGAAGAAATGTTCTGGTGGATAGCTTCCCTCACTATGGAACTCAGGCAAGGCGGCACTAAGCACTACCCCAGGATTTCAGCCTTTCACAAACAAGCAACTTACCTCTGTATCTACGATGTGTGTCAGATCTAAAGGCTGCTCCATAATGGACATGAAAGACTCTCCTAGATTTGTTGAGACAAAGGTATGTGCCATTGCTAACAAACGATCTGGACGGAAGGCCTGGATCAGAAGCAAGCGATGAATGGCCTGTCCAATAGGAGCTGAGAAGAGGAGACAGGATTAGACAGACAGGTAAGAAAACCATCCTCTACACCCTCCTCTCTTCAATTCTCCAATTTTCCCATCTTGTTCTAAAGACTAGATATTTCAAAAGTTAGTTATCCCTTTGAAAGATCTCTTGCAACATTTTAATGGAATGCTTCTCTTCTGTCTTCATTTTGACAGTCAAAAGAAACATTACCGTCTTCATTTTAATTGCCTGCTCAATTGCTCATGTTGTGAGTCCTTTAAAAGTCTATCTTGACAAGATGCTTTTAGATCAAGACACTTTTAGATTCTACTGAATCTTTTGGTTTACAAAATCTACTGTCTAGATGCACCACCATGAAGTGACAACAGATCTTTTGACATTTTCTTACGCATTTAATAATCTGCCTCCCTGATAGACTTAAGTATTATATACTTGTATAGCATGGATAGGATAGACAACCTAGAGTTGCTTCAGTTCATGGTCAAGCAGCTTTACAATACTAGTAAATACAAGCTTAGAGTCCTTAATTTAGAAAGCCACCTACAGGAATGAGCCCTGGATGACCACACAGTAAACACTTCATAATGTTACCTTTCAGACACCTGAGGAACTGAAAGGCAACAGTTACCCTTACATTATAACTCTTAACAAATCAGCACTAAAAACCAACGCAGCAAGAATTAAGACTTCACGCTTAGATACAACTGCAGGAGGAAACATTCCAGTAGGACAGCCCTGTCCTCAGAAAATCCGTGTCTTACAGCTTTTTAGAGCATAGAGCTACCTCCAGATTTGCAATGACTGAGGTTAATCCAAACTACTATGTAATCTAATGAGACTGCAGAAGTATGTTTCATCCTTCACAGAAGACCAAATCACAGGTTAAGGTGCAGAAATCAAGTGCAGTAACTATCGCTTACAGAAGTTGTGCGTTTTGTGCTTTGTTGTTTTTGTTGTTGAAATAAACAAAGCGCAAAACAACAAAACCATCAGACTTGAGGTTCTTCAAACAACCCCAACTTTGTGATTTTCCCAGACATTAAGGTCCAAATTAAAGCTCTGCTTTAGAATTGCTTTAAAATTATAGTAATTCTACTTAGATTAGTACAGTGCGATTGGTGTGGACAATAGCGCAACACAACTTACTTGCGGGTTTCTCTTCAGTCCAAAGGTACGGTACAGTCTGCTCTGGTGAACTGCTATCCAGCCAGATACAGAATTGCTATATGGAAAGAAAATGCAAAACACTTGGGATGGAGTTTCCTGTTCATAGTGCAACAGAGATGTTTAATCCCAGCCTTAAAAATCTAGAATTTAACGTACTGCAGAAGTGTTCAGCCACGTACCAACTTCCAGCAGAAAACAAAGATTGCTAGGGTAGCGCTGAACTTGATACAGTCCAAGCTCCACTAGCTTTGGATTTGCAAACAAATCTTTTAAAATTCCAATAAGTAGCTAAATGCTTAAACCATGAAACGGACAAGCCCGTAAGTTTTTTCCCATTTAATGCTCGTAACTATCTTTAGAATAACAATTTAAATTTGAGTACCAGATGAAGCATTTGACTTTCTACGTATGAGTAAGTCTTCAGGAATAAGACAGGGCTAACACTGTTAAACAGAAGCACTATTAAATTAATTAAATTAAGTCAAGCATTAAACTTAGCCCCAAATGTTGTCCAACACTCAACAAAGCTTAGTCCTTTCCAAGGTCTCTAGATATGTATGGTTTCAGTGTCTCATATATAAATTGTTTGAATTTTTCCCTGAACAAGACTGTAATTTGACCAGCACATTTAGTAAGTTCTTGACTTGTTTTTATCCAATCAATTGCTTCAAGTTCTGTTGTTTTTGTTTGGGTTTTTCACATAAAAATCCACACATAAAACCTAAATTATTATTTGTTTGCTACACTTTGTGTAGCCCAATAATCTCACTGATATTCCCCAATTCTGCATTGCCTCCAGCACCCCTGATTCTACAGATCTCTACCAAGTCCCACCTCAAGCCATACATTATTTTATCCCAGGCTAAAGAGTTTGAGGAAAATTAGACGTAGCAAATAGAATTCAACTGTTAATATAAAAACTAGGCAGGGCAACCAAACAGGTACTATTTAAGATACATCCGTATTTTGGAACATACAGTTTCAGAGTCACACCACAAATGACTTCTCAGAGCACTTAAGCCACGAGAAGGAGGAAAGAGCTCAGCAGCTGAGCACTCTCCAAATTTATTCTAAACAGCAATGTCCAAGAGCCCACCAGTGATGTTACGTATGGCCAGGGCTGCTGCCCTCTATTGCATGATTATCACACAATAGTGGTACAATAGAAGACACATGGTATCACACCTTTCTGCTACCACAGGAACCAAAGCTGACCACAGAAGCAGATGAATAATGAAACTGCTTCCAAGGCTAAGTCATGAACAATGCTGGTATTTACAAGTAAAGTTTCAGAGCTGGATTACAAATGAAGTCAGAGCACTCATTTCCACAACAACTACAACTAGCTAATCTTTAAGGCTTTCCCTCATTTACTAAGAGAGCTTACTTGTAAACGTGAAGCTCTTAAAACAGACACCTAATTGGCTTAACCAGATAATTTAGTGCAGAAACAAACCCTGACCAACACTTACCTCATCAGCTTGAACTTTCGAAACAAGGTCCTTAAATGCAGGAAGGCAGCTCAACCTCATCATTGCTTCTGTTTGCTCTACAGTCAAACCATTGATTTTTGGGAGAGATGCAGTGTTTAGTACAATCTCCTTCCCTCTCAAGAAGTGCTGGAATTCTGCATCATATGTAGGTTCCCTAATGTTAAGGGAAAAGAAGACGTTACGCAGGTGCCTTCAAGACACTCCTCCCATTTTCAGCTAAACTGAAGCGAGAAAATGAATGTTTACCCAATAGTGCCTTTCAGTTTAATCCGGGCCAACAACATAGCAAATGTTATATGATCTTGATGCAGCATGCCACGTGCCACCCTGTTGAAAGCCACCTACCAACAAAACAGAAGTCAGTAGCGTAAGAGGCCTTGAACCCAAACCCTTCAAAAACAATAAAAGAATTATATTTACTAATTCAAAGACTGTACCTGAAAGAGATCCTTTGTGATGATTGAGAGGCGATGCGTATGGTCTGTAATTCCCTTCAGATTTGGGTTCTCATACAAGACATTGTGATAGATGTCCAAGAAAAACTGGAGAGAGTATTGGTACAGGAAGTGTATCTGAAAGACAAGAGTTATTTTGTCTCTAGAGTCCTGCTGTTCCATAGCCAACGGCTTACACCTACCCAAACTGCAATATAGCAGCTAGGGCTGAAATCAGGAGTGTCTGTTCAGTTTTAAACAGTAAATACAACGAAGCTCCTGGTAGGAAGAAGAACTCATCCTACCTGTTTCAGGGACTCCATCGTAAAGTAGATACTGCTGCACGCTGTAGAAAGAGGCAAGTACTGCTGAGAAACAGTCTCCACTTCTTGCATGACAATATCAGTCTCTTCTACTTTTCTGGTGACCTCTGCTGCTTCCTTCTTTAAGTTCTCAAGAGTAGTAATGATGGTGTCATCATCCAGGATACGTCCCTTCACTTCATTAAGCGCTTGTAGTAGGGATTTTTCTAACTGACGCAAACGCAGCTGAAATTCACCTTAATTAGAAGGAAAAATTACATTACGTATTGTATAGATATGTTAGTTTTTAAGCATTACATGAATTGTGTATACTTTGCCACTGGACATCTTGAAAAAGCAAGAGTATTCACTATAAAGATGTTTCACTAGCTATTTCCACAGCTACAGTCAAATCACTGTATTCTTGTACAACAGGAGGAAGTTACTTCAATTTTTTTAACCATACCCTGAAGCTTGAGGAGGTCAGAGCGTTTTTCATCAACATCTGGTCTTTCAGCTTTCAGGACTTCATTCAGACACTGGCTCTGTAAGCTGCTGCGAGTTACCGTGAAGTTCACAAACGTAACACGAGAGCAGAGGTCTGGTGGGAATTCAACCTATCACAGGAAACACGAAAAACCTTCTCAGTTCCCCGACATACCATTTCTACCAACAAGACAGCCTTAGCCTTTTGTTTTACTTACTGTTGGATCTCTGGTGGAGAGGAAGATAACGAAGGATGGTGATAAATCAATATCTTGGTCTCCCAGAGTAATTAAAACTCTGCCTCCAGTTCTCCGGACTTCACGATTCAGAACGGGATTCAGAACTGGGTCATAGCTCTCCACATCCTAGAAGCAGAGACATGTTAAAAGATTCTGCTGCTTGCAGTTGTCTTCAAGCGAAAAATCCTGCTCCAACTGGGGCTTAAAGCTCCAGTAAGTAATCAATTTGCAGTTGGTTTGGAATATGAATCACATTCAAAAAGTAGTTCAACTTCAGATTTGTGCTTGTATAGTTCAACCACAGAGTTTAGGCTATTACCACAAAAAAATATTTCAGGTTAAGTATTATTAATGGCTGCCACTGTGTCAGTTCTAACACATAATAAGCCCTATTCTAAGCCGCACAAGCAACAGTTCCTGATTTCATCTGTGGGCTAATCCTTTGTTATCCCACTTCCACACTAAGAAACAAAAAATATCTGTCTCAAGTGAAAAATCAACTATTCCTACAGTTACCTATTTCTTTGTATTACTGAAACTTTTTCTGGTTACTCAGAGTAGACTTAATTCTAGATAACTAGCCATAGTGCTATCATCTCTTACCAGAGATAGCACACGGAAACAAAACAACAGACAAACAGGTATCACTTTACAGAGTGGAAGTAAGAAAAGATCATTTGAAAATCACAGCATTTTATCTTGAAATGGTGGAAAAAGAAGATACGTTCTTTGATTGTGTATTTCACTAATTATATTTTTTTCAGGACTAACACCTCACATATCACTCAGTACTAGTTTACTTGTTAAATTATGTTTTGAAAATAGAGTTATTTGCATCTTACTAATGGAACAATTGAAAACTTTTCTAGCACACACGGCAGAATTCAAGAATTTTAAATAGTTTCTACAGGATCATGAAACTAACCTGGACTAGAAGTGGGTTACCAAATCTCAAGGCACTTTCCAAGTTCTTCCTGAAAGCATCATCCAAGAAACTGGTACGAGTTATTTTACGGTCTTTATATTCATTCATGATAAACTCTGTAGCTTGTCCGGAGGGATCAATGATCAGTGGATACCTAAGTTAGTAATAAAATACTTTCGTTATTTGGGTTTTGACTGCAGACAGCTTCTAAGTAGTTTTATGAATTTAGGTTGCATTACTAGTCTCAACTCTAAAAGCTCAAATACTGAAGGAGTAAGCTGACCAGGTTCAACTACTTATTTCAGTTCAGAGTTTTAAAAGGTAAGTCTGTATCTGGGCAACAAAATAGCTTCGGTTCAAGCCAACTTATTTGAACAGCTAAGCTTAACAAAAATGACAAGCAAAGATGAATCAGAGTTGTTATGTTCACAAATGGCTGAAAAGCTTCTACAAAGATCAGAAGCTCTCACAACAGTGAAACAGTGCTCTGAAAGAGTTACCATGATTCTTTGATAGCTACAAAGCCCTGCCTGCTGTAAGACTGGTGCTTTGGAATTCTACACCTTAGGATGAAATACCTATTGAAACGCTTGAGCATGATGGCATTCTCAGTGCACAGATCATCTGCAGGGAGAGAACTTGCTTGCCAGCGAAGCCGCTCATCTGCGTTGGAAAGGTACTCTGTCCTCGCAATGTCTGTGCGGAACTGCAAGAAGCACATACAGGTGGTACTTGACTAGAGGTTCTCCAACCAACTGGTGAGGACATTTTGGGTAAATACAGCTCTACAATGTATTCTTTTTCAACAGCTCCATTCTTTACTTAGCAATCTTAAAGCTTTATTGTTGCAATAAATTCATTTACAGTTAACTTATGATTACTGTGTATTTACCTGGATATTTGCTTGCTGCAGATGGTGAGACCATGTAGTAAACAGATTCTGACGCATCTGCTGATCAAAGTAGCCAGCATAGGCAATAAAAGCTCCTGAAAGTAAGCAGTCTCCTGCAATAGTGGACATTTGGTTCTTGAAAGTTTCACTTGTCTTCTCCCATCTCTCACGTTCAGCAGAAAGACTCTTCAGAAGAGCTGTGCTACGGTTTACCTAGAAATAAGTGGTGAAGTAGACTCTGTGGATGATGATCTTTTATAGTATTACAAATCTCTCAGGACACTTAAATATCAACTGAAGGCCCAAGCTAAATTTAAAATCTCAGAGTGAAATTACATTTGTGTGGTGGGTTTTTTTTTTCTTGAGTGTTAATTTATTACGTCATTTTAACTGTTACCTTGAGGAACTTGGAAGTGCCAAATACTAGCACGCTCATGACACACTAATGATAAGATCAAGTACATAGAAAAATTCTCCCCTGGCCCCAAAAAGAAGTCCAGTTAAGACACTGTAATGACACCACATCGATGTCTGTTTTCAAAGGCTTTCTACTTGTAAGCCTTATGTGAATTGTCCTGTTAAGCAACGAGCAACATGAGTTGGTATTTCTAACTCCAATCAGGTTTCAACAGCCTAAGAAGCTTTGTGACATTCAGACGTGAAACAGACACCTCAAATGCACTGCACAGGGAAAGCAATGAGTCCACTGACAAGTTTGAACAATAGTTCAATTTCTGACTGTCAAAGATTAAAGAATGGAAAATTACTGATCTATAAATTCTTACTTTTGCTTCCACAGCAGCCAAGTCTGCCTTGATAGCTTGAGCCTCCGAAATCAGCACCGCATATTCTTCTTTGTAACGGGCAATACTGGCCTCAAGATCACGAATCATCTGCTCCACTTCATTTGCTTTCTGTTGGTTGTCTTTGGCATCATCCTCCAGTTTCTGCAGTTCGTTGCGCAGAGGTTCCACTCTTTTCAACATATCAGCATAGTTCAACTGTGAACAGTAAACAGGTCCTTTATACTTTCTAAAATGACATGTGCTAACAAGAACCACAGCGTTCAGGTATATAGCATCAACGGCACCTTTCCTAGTTCAGGTACTTGTGACCTGTGTAAGAATTAATAGCTACTTAACAGAAATGCATGATTGTTTATCAATCCCAAGACTCCAGCTTAAACAAAGCACAGACATGTAAGTAACTGCTTTTTGCAGGACTCTTTTGCTGCTCTGCAGATTTACAGAAAGTCATCTAAAAAGTTTTGAGACCACACTGAGAACTGTACAGCACTGTTTCATGTAAATACTCCACTGCGTGTCCATGCCAGTAGAATGCTAATCTGCTTTTCCTAGCAAAGAACAGAGCACAGCTAAGCCACAGATTGGCAAGATTCAAGCTAAAAAGTGTCTCTCCACATCATAGGCAGTTTTAACAAGCCAAACATTCTGCTATATTAAACACCAGCAGTAAAGCCATTCTTGGATATCTCAGCCTGGGAGCATCTTCCCAAAAGCCTATTCCTTTAGGAAACTAGTCAAGTATTTACAAGTCTGCCTAAAAGACCTTAACAGAGTTGCCTGCGAGTGCGCCTCAGGCAAGACAAAACTCATGCACTCTCTGTATTAAGAGGACTGCATTGCATTGGCCAGCTGAGAATTGTGCTGTCCTGCAGAACGACACTACACACAGAAAGCAGTCGTTACTGTTCACTGTAAACCTGAAGTTTATTTGTGCAAAAGCTGCATCACAACTGGCCGTTAGTTCCCTGGCACAGTACTACACAGTTCTTAACCACCTACTAACTTCTTTGAAGCAAAACAGCTGACAATGTTCAGTTGAATAGAGGCAAATTCAGAGACTTTAGACATTGTTATACACCTTCAGACTTGTTCTTTTCAGCCTGTGTTTGCTGCCCCACAGCACTGGATTTTACCTGTGCAATTGCCCATTTCACCATCGGTCCACAGGCCAGTGATGCTCTGTTTACAATTTCATAGTTGTAACTTGGATTTGACAGGTAGTTTTTCTTCATTTTCTCACGGATGGCATCACTGCAAAGGAGAAGTTTTTAGAGATAGCATGAGTACCCTGTATGCCATCACATGGGTGTTCAGTATCCCTTTACCTGGCCTGCCTCCCACAGATGACATGAACATTTACTAGCAGTTTTGCTGACTGGTAGCTGGGATGTTTTGATTGGCTCAAGATGCTGTTGCAGGACTTACAGCTTGCACTTTACCTGATTTCCTCAGCAGAGAAGTTAACAATGGTTGGAATGAAGTTCTCTCTCATGATGATGGAACGTATTTGTTTCCAGTCTGTTGTACTTTCACCTAGCAGGAGGCAGATGGACTCCAGCGCTAGCTTAACTGCTGCAGGTGGATTAGCCATAGAACGGACCTCAACCAGGTGCTGCTTCTTTATCGACTTCACAGCTAATCAGTGCCAGAAAGATGATGAATTTTGATTGGGAAGAAAGTGAACAGTTAGCAAAGGCCATTAAAGTACCCTGGATTTGTAAAAATGCTTCATGATTCTCAAAAAGGAATTTAAAGGTATTCCAGAAGCAAATACTAGTGGATAACGTTCAAAGTACTATATCACAAGGTAAACTTCTGTGAATGTCAGCTTGCCAACTGGCCACAGGCAACTAACTTACTGTGCTGCCTAGAAATGATCAATTTAAAGCAGTGATCCCTCTATCTGGTTTAACGAATGCACAGCACAATGGTATGCCATCTATGCAGCAAAAAGGCACCAGCGCTCTTTCTGATTATGAGCTTTCCGTATGAATTCACTGACTGAATAAATAACTAGAGCTGCTCTGCCAGAAATGAAGCCACAAGCAATGAGAGGAGTATCAAATATCAGATTGGTACTACGAACAGCACACAATCACAGCTCAAAGACTAGGAATTTCTTTAACACTGTTCACCACGCTTAGAGCCTGCACTTGTGTTAAGAGGATCAACTCAGGAACCACACTAAACCACATTCCCACAGACTTCAGTTTTAGATCCAAGCCCACAGTATCATCTCTTCAGGTGAGAACGTACCATTCTGAGCTTCAATGACAGCAGGCTCCACCTTGTCAAGATCTTCCTTCACACTCATCTGCTTGTCTGCAATGACCTCCTGCTGCTTGTGCAGCTGTTCCTGAATCTCCTGGCTCATGACCTAGGACGAAATATCACAGATGAAATACAGCTTTTTAGAAGTTGAATTTCTTCCAGTACTGGTGCTGCAGACTTTGTTTTGTAAATAAAACTATTTACTATGCTCAGAAATTTAACAAAGATTTTTACCTTTTTCTTCTCAGCTTCCTGCTGATCTTTCACCATCTTTTTCAACTTGTCGTTGGCTGCTGCATTCTTGACTTCCAGCTCCTGACTCTTTATTCTTAGGTCACGCCGCAGTTCTTCCACCTGAGAGAGATTGCAAGATAGGGAAAGATAATTCATACTAGGCATGGAGATCTGTTTAATCACTTCAGATTTACAGAGGGCAAATTTTTGAAGATATGTACCTGATCAACTGTTTCCTTGATTTTTCTAAGACCAACATTCAAATGCATTTGTTGTTCCTCCAATTCACTTCGTTTCTCATTGAACAAGTTGGCATAATGGTTGATGAAGTCTAAGTAGTGGCGTGGTGTTATTGCCATGGTTCTGCCTCCTCGTTTTGCCAGACGAGCGTTAGCCTTTAGGGAAGAGAAGGTTGTAGATTATTCATTGGTTTCATACTTTTTAGGAAACTGGTGCATGATGCTGTGACCTGGAGATCCACACAAGTTAAGTGGCATCATAAAAACATACCTGATGAAGAGTCTGATGAACGAACACACAGCTATTAACAATAGCTTCCCTGTGCGATGGTGGCTGTGGTAGCTTATCATACACGACTGGCATGTAATCGGGCACGATATAATTTGGTTTCTCAAGATCCATTTTGCTTGTGAACTCTTTGCCAACTTGGTACAATGCCTCAGTTGACCAGTCTCCAAACCAGTTCAAGACACATCTGGAACACAAAGTATTTGTGAAGACTTCCCAAAAAGTACTGTTTTAACAGTACTTCTAATAATTGTTGGAATATACAGCAATTACCTGTTGAAGAGCGCAGGAGAGGTTGCTGCCCTGTCCTTCAGGCCCTCAGAAGATGGATTCATAGTGAACACAACATGGAGATTGCGAATAACTTGGCTGGTGAACCATTTGTAGAGTTCCTCATGTGAATCTAACATTAAACCTTCTTTCTGTGCCCCTTCTTTACACTGAGTCATGAGGGTGGCATATTCATCTCCTTCAAAGAGACCAGGAACCTAATTCAAAAGATAGTTTTGTTGTACCTTATAATTACAAAAAGGTGCTCAAAGTATTTACTTAAAATCTTCTTACCTCTCCATTAGCTAGGAGAGTGTTCATTCTCTCCAGGAATCCAGAATCCAATACATTTGACTCATCCATTATGAAAGCTATTTTTTCATTCTTACAGCCAGAACGTCTCAATACTGTCCTAAGGTCTTCATCAAAATCTTCACCTGTATATTTTCTGTGAACCTAGTACGATTTAACATTGGATATTAACATTCTGGTTTAGCTTTTAATGGCATTTTTAGGGGTTGATATTTGAGTTAAAACTAGCATGCCAACCTTAATCTGGTAGACACTCAAACCGTTCATCCAGGCAACGAATCTTGAGAGAGTTGTCTTCCCTGCTCCACTGACTCCAATAAGCAGCAAGTGGCCTTGTGGCTGACGGAAGATACTGGAAAAGAACATAACCAAGTATGTTTGCTAACTGAATCTTTTTCCTGAACACCTAAACTTCGAGTTAGTACCAAAACTGACACCACCTTTCCAGACAGGAGCCTGCTATCTGGAGGCCAACAGTATATTGTCTATGGACAACGATGGGATCATGTTCCGTTCTTACTTACTCTGTACTCGGGCTACTCCACTTTAGAAAAAGCCTTTAAATCCTGTTTATATGAACAGCAACTCAAGTCTGAACTTACCGGTCAATTCTTAACACATGATCCAAGACTTCATTGAACAGAACAAGTGGTACATCAAGCTCTTCTTCATAAAAGACTTTAAGCCTAGCTTTCACATAGTCTCTTAATTCTTCTTGATCCACTGGGATATAATCCTAAAAGAACCAGTGAATACGGTACAGAATTGAAGATTTAGGAAACTTCACTTAGAGATAATTTATTAGTAGATGAAAGCAGAACTATCAGAATACTTGAAGTAGCAATCTTCCACAAAAGCTTAAGAACGCTGTACTCATTAAAACTGGTACAGGAACATGTCCACAGCTTCGAACGCCACCAACAGCAGCAAGAGGTTTAAACACTGTATCTACCGAAGCTACCATAGCTTGAGTGTGTGCTGCCAATCACCAAAGACGGTGGGATTCAGCATGACTGACTTACTCCCCTCTCCCTCACACCCCTAACTGATTTTAAACAGCCTTTCCTAGCCACCTGCTATTCATCACAGAGATGAGTAGGAGGCTGTATGGACTTTTGCCTTGACCCAGCAGAATTTCTACAGATGGCCCAGCTGGATCACCTCAGATTGCCAGAAGCAACCCACCATAAAAATACAGTATCAGTCTTGTTCAAGGGTCACAAGTCTTATTCAAGAGATTCCACAAGCAATAACTGTCAGCAACTTTCTGGGAGGGTTATACTGTTCTTGAGAAATATTACTTATATACTATATAATATACTGTCTTTATGTACTGTGGTAGATGTCACAGTACCACCCCTGGTGTAACAGCTATTAACTTTGTGGCAGAGCTCATTTCAGGCAATCATAGTAAGAACTTTTTGGAGATCAGTTTAATAAAATGATAGACACCGATTATCATCTCAATCTAGTCATACAAGCTACATCACTCAGTTGCTCCAAACTCTTTTTTTTTAATTAATTTTTTTATTTACCTTTGACAGCCAGTTGCTGTATAAGATAGGTCTGCTCATAGCTTTTTCTTTGTCAATATTAGGGAAGTGTTTCAGAGCAACCATATCAATGTTCTCATCAGTCCAGCGTCTCTCCTCATCTTCTACAAGTCTGGACAAAGAAAAAACTCAGTGACTATGAATCCTCTGTAATGTGAGGATATAATCCCATCACATGGCAGTGTTATGACTGAAGTGTATTTCTGCCTTCCACAGATACTACTCCCAAGAGCATCAAATTACAGGGAAGGCAAATATTTCCAATTTGTATTCTAGTTATTTAACATGAAGCATGCTTCAGTTTGGTCTTCTAGTGACAGCTGGCAAGGAGTGGAGAAAATTAATTTTGAATTTTAATATTCTTTTTTTTCCCCTCCTCATGTTGATTTTGATTTTACCTGTCTTGGAAGAGACGTAAGGCTTCGTGGGCCCAAATCCTGATAAGGCCTTCAACTGGTAAGGTTTCCAATGGTCTTAATGCTTCGAATATGCCTCTCACCCATCGAGTCATCTCACGAGGTGAATAGATGTAGTGCGGCTGAGTGTCTTGAGTGAATCTCTCCTAAAAATTTAAACACAATTAGTTATTTCATCCCAAAGCTGCACAATATTTTTGAGAGGCCTTGGCACTGCAAGATACTACTTTGCCAGCATCATTCAGTGGCTTTTACCAGAACCAAAGTAATTAGTTGAGGTCTTGTATATACACTATCCATATGAAAGGTAAAGTATGTGTGTTAAACGATTCAGCATGAAAGATTTCTGATTAGTTTCAGGTTTTACTTAACAAGTTACCTGAGACATTGTGTAGAACTCTACCATAGCAGCTGTGAGAGGCTCTGCATATGTGCGAAGTGATGGGATCAGCCTTAGCATTGCACGATTGAATGTTCCATATATTTGAGTCAGTGAAGCTGGTCCTGGATAGTCCACATAAACCACAGGAACATGTCGTAAAAATCTGAAAGATTAGCATATGACATAGTCCAGAAAGTCAAATTACAGTCTGTACTATTTTCATTATTTTTTTGCCAAAATTAACTAACTGCTTGATTCTAGATTATTTGCAGTAACTAGAGCAGGCTTGATTGCTCCAAAAAGCATTCTGAAGTATTCACAGCATTTCAGATATATTATTCAAAAAGTGTAACAGTGAATCCACTGGCTGGCTGTCAGGACAAGATCCAATCAGCAGTTAGTTCAAAAGCAATGAGTACAATTTCACAGCTGGTGTCAAATAAGTGTATTAAGAACAGATTATAAAGTCAATGCTTCAGCTTTGACCCCTATTCTGTTGCTATATAGAGTTTACTAGATATATTACCTATGTGAGAGGGGTTTTCTTCCAGGATCAGTAGGTGGATTACATGCACCAACAAACTGAATCCTCTCCAGTTTCACCCATGTCTGGTCTGATGTACGATAGAACCCTCCATGTTCCACCATCTGGAAAAAAAAAAAACCCAGATAAAATCAGTAGAACATTGTATTTCCCTGAAAATAACTGTTACAGCAAAGCTGATTACAAAGAAAACCAAACCTGTCGAATGAAGGAGATGACTCTCTGTGTGCCATACTTATCCATGTCCGGCAAGTTGATTTCATCACAGAACAGCACCAGCCACTTTCCTAACTGTACAGGAGCCAGCACCACCCCATTAGGTGTGCGCCTGTACTCGCAGTAGTGATCAAAAGTTTTCAAGAGCAGTTCTGGAGTGGTAGCACTAGAAAAGTTGAGTCCGACCACCTTAAAAAGAGCAGAGTTGAAATAAATAGGTAAAATATATTAGGGCTTTAAAAAGAGGTTACCAAGAGTCCTGAAAACAGGTACACTTGGCTTTCCACAGTGGAAGTACATATACCATCCATATTTCAGGTTACTACTTGTATTCTGACTAAATACTGTGTGTTTCGCACTGCAGGTTCTCCATTTGCCGTGCTGCAAATGCCTCCTGCCCAATCTTGTACTTAAAACATGTTGGGTTACTCCACCCGAGAGCTATTCTTAAAATTAGCACAGGTTTTAAAATACTAAATGGAGGCATGCTCCTGTATTAGCGGAGCAGCAAAGGAAAGAAGTAGCTTCTAGGTTAAGGATCTCAAGACATCAACTTTGATTCTGCGCAACATAGTTCATATTTTTTGCTACAAATACAGGACTGAGGTGAAGGTATCACTGAATTCTGGCTAGCGAGTCCTTTTCCACACTCAGTCAAGACTGCTTTAATCTTTAAGGAGATCAGAGACTTGGTACTACTTAAATACATGCGCGCGCACACACACACACACACACTCTTGTGTACCTCCATGTCAGGCAGAGCTCTGAGCGCACTGAAGAGGGTCATGGTCTTTCCAGAGCCTGGTGGGCCACACAGTACCAGAGGTTTGTGCTCTGCCAGCCACGTATACAGCAGTGCCTCATGGCGAACTGTATCTAGGGTTGGTACTACAACATCAGGAGCTGCAACTTTGTGTGTTTCAACCTCAATTTGAGGAACCTTGGATTGCCATGGCACCCATTCACCTGTAATGGACACCTAGGAGCAAAAAAGCACAATCAGACACTTTAGAACAGGAATAAACCTCAACCTCAGTTGAATTTTTTTTTTTGAAGCACAGAATAGTTTGTGGCATCAAATTTGATGCATTTCTTTAAACAGGTAGCTTATTTCTGAATTAGGATAGTCTAACATTTCATTTTCCAGTTTCATCTCCAAAATCTAAAGCTAGCTTCTAGGACACAACAGAACAACACTTCTAGCATAAGAAATGTTTACCTCATAGTCAATTATAGGTATGTTGGGTGCAGTTGGTAGCGGCACAGTGGTGATTCTCCTGATGTATTCTCCCAGCTCTGCTCTCATTTTCAAACGACTGTCTCCAGAAAGAGACCACAGTATTGCATAGACCAGGTACCTCTGTAAGAAGCAGCAAAAGCAGCTACTGGCTTTAGAGCAATGGAACAAAACCCGAATGAACAATAAATCAAATCTAGCTGCTAAGCTGACACGTCAAACACAGCCCTCACCTAGCAGCACACTGTATTTACCTGGATGTAACGCTCCAGTTGATCTATCTGCATCGGGAAGTCTGGATGATTCGCATTGTACTGGGCCACGTTGCGGCAAGCCTGATGCAACATCGAGAACAGAGAACCAAGACAGCGCAAGCGGGTGAGATCCATAATATGCTCCAACTTGAAAGCATGTTCAAGTGCTTTAGTAACCAGGCCATTAGATGTGAAATATGGTTGCATTATTGTTGCAGCATCTCTCTGAATCTGTTGGGGAGAGACAAAACACTGCTCAGAGCACTTCCTTCTCATTTGATTACCAGACAGCAAGAAATCATGCTTACTATTTTAATACTCTTTAAAAAATTGTCAAGAGTAAGCCAGTTCTTCTATGATAGGCTGTTATGAATTCTAAGTACACCATACTAGTTGTGATACAAGCGTAACCCAAGTTGTACCTGCAACATTGGGGATGCTGCCTCTTCTCCTTCATCTTCTTTACCCTTTCGCCTTCTCTGAGCTTCCTCCTCACCTTCATCCAGAGGAATACTTCTCAGTCTGGCCAGGAAGTTATTGAATATCATGTCTGTACTGAGAACATCCTCACTGAACCAGACCATGCCACACCTTGACACAGTAGCCAGAGTGGCGTATTTCAGATCCTGTACCTCAAACATGATACGCACCTAAGGGGTAGAAATTTAAAACTGGAGTTTGAAATAAAATCAAATGTGAACAAAAAAACCTTCCCCCCCCAAAACACAGACCTTTTAAAAGAAATTAATTTGTATTTAGCTTCTCAATAATCACCAACAGCATTACACTATCCTAGGTAAGTTCATCATTACTGACTGTTACCCTAGGCTTTTATACCACCCACAGAGTTTGTAAATAGGGTAAGTGTAACATGAAACGTTTCTTTCCACAAAAGTTACTAACTCCAGCAAACCACTACCCAAGATCAGTATTACTCCACTTGTGATGAGAAAGAGGGACAGTAATAGTATGGATTAAGGCAAAAGCAACAAGGACCGTAGATAAACATCACGTAAAAAAATGTAGCATTACATTTGGTGGAAGGCTGAGACGTTCTCCATTTGGCAGAGTCAGTAGTTTGTTGTCATCCAAAACAGAGTTCAAGTTCTCAACCCATTCAGGGTCTACATCACCATCAAAGATAATCCACTGACGTTTCTGTAGCTCACCTCTCACATTGTCTATGATTCTACATTAAAGGAAATATTTATTTTAGTAGAGAACAATGACTCAGTAAGGCCAGACTATCCAGAGCACAAATGTACCGGCCATTTCTCATCTGTGTTATAAAAGACTTACTTTCTCAGGACATGTGTAAACAAGCCATCTGTCCACTCTCTGGTGTTTGGATCCAAAGTACCATAGAGGTGATCTTTGCTGATTGCTTTTGGATCTATAATATGAGCAACACCTTCCACACCTTCCAGCCGTTCGAGGGCTTTCAGAAGTACTCTCCAAGCCATGCTCTTTCCACTTCCAGAGGGACCAACCATCATCAGTCCATGATTTATCTGTGTAATCTGATACAACTGAAGAACCTGCGACAGAAAAATGATGTACCAATAAAGTCTAAACTTCAGTAGTCAATCGAAGCTTCTACGTATTGCTCACTTAAGACAAGGAAAAAGCTTTCTCCCTATCATAATAAAAAAGGAAGTTTAGTCTTCTGCATAAACTTCAATTCCACATTTTCAGTTTTGTATTTTACCTTTTCAACCCACATGCCACCAACTTCTTCTCCATCACCATAGGTAAGGTACATTTCCTGACACACTTTCTTCAGCTCCTCTCGCAAGGCTGTCATCTCCCCACGATGATACTGTACTCCAGGGAATACATCAGAAAGGAGGCTGAACAGCAATGGGATGTCTTCTGCAACCAGTTTTGGTACCATAGTTTCACATACACTTTGGATTAGGATCTGCAGAGTTGCATACATTTTGGTTAAAATTTGTTGTTAGGTTCGCTTTACCAAATATGTTTGACAAGGAATACTTCACTAAATACTTCACTGAGAAAGCACCAGACCACAGTAGTCTTGGTAAAAACAACCAGTGATGAGGTTTCAACCTTGAAATTACACAATGAATTCATACTGACTTTCAGTCTGTACAACTGCAGTTTCTTAAGCCCCCTCCCTGTGCTTTTGGTATTTACTGTTGAGGAACTCATCAGCATTAAGTGTTATGAAGGACCCACCTCCCAACAAGATGACTTTTAAACTATGATTCAGGGACTCCTAAAACATGCTTAACTTGGTGCTCATAAACTGTCAAATTACCACTTTTTCTAACCAAAATTACTTTGCTTATATGGTTTAACACTAAATGGTAAACACTGCAGGGTTATAAGCTTTATTTAGTGTGCATCCTGTACTTTATCACAGAAGTAAAGACTTCACAGAAACATTACCTCTTGTTCTGGTAAGTTCTCAGCAATTTCTCCCTCATCGACAACTTCACCGCGCTCTTCTTTCTCCCGCTTTATCTTCTGAATCCTCTCCCTCTTCACATTACCTGCACTAACCAGCACACTCTTCAGTGCTCTCAAGCCAAAATCGTAATGACTTTGGGAAGACAGCTGTTCATCACAAAGCCTAAGAAGCAAGAGAGACAAAATACAATTTGGTTCTCAACAGGGACCAAACCAACAGCCAGTAAATGTAATTGTTTCCTTGAAATGATCGGTGCACGACACGCTTGGTGAGTTGCAAAGAACATCACAGCTTTAACAATAAATTCTATTTTTACTGATCGAAGCCAAATGTGTTACTTACTTGAAGAATGGTACTATCTTATTGGCAAGCACTTCAGCTGTACGGAAACCTTGGGAGTACAACATGACCTGGGCAATCAACTGACGGTCTGGTTTTGTCATTGCCAAGCTACGGAACAACTTCTTCAAATTGTCAGGCAGATTTGATCTGCCTGCATAACCAGGATTCATGGTGATGAATATTGCCATGTCAGGGCTCACTTTGACTTGTTTGTTCAGCAGCTCACAAGTAATAGGTGTTGCAGCTGAAAAGAGAGTGCATTTAGTTACACCTGAGTCAGTGATCTTAAGAACAGAAGCCATACTTTATTTATTTTCCAACAGTAATGAGCAGCAGGTTCTCTACTACTGCAATTTAGTATAAATTTCTACCAGCTGAACATTACTTCAAGTTTTTGAGTTTTGATAGAAAGTGGCTTCATTGTTAGATTTTTTGGGTGAAATGTGAGCAACAAAACAGCATGAAGCATGACAAGAGACAATGTACAACTCTATCAGGAATGAACAATTACATACTCTTGTCATAGTTGGGGTTGGAATGCTCTCGCAAGGCTTCCTGGATGCACTGAACTTGCTGTGAAACAGCAGAGAGCATCCGCTCCTCCAGTCTGTTGAACTCGTCAAAGCAGCCCCAAGCACCCACTTGGCAAAGTCCCACGAAGATGCGTCCCATTGCCTGCACGTAGAAGAAAAAATTCACTGAAGCTGCATGATCACTCTTGCAGAGAAGAGCACTCTAAAAATGCATCCAAGGCAGATAGGAGCTGTATTTACATGCAGGTTACTGTCTTTGTAGTACTCTAAGAACTACAGAAGGTTTCTAACCAACTTTCAGATCTTCACTGCTTCACAGATTAGGAACATGGCTTCCTGTTACTACATACTAAACTGTAGCATATTCACAAACATCAAAATCAGTCCACTGCATAATGTTTTGTTTGCTGATACCATTACTAGCAGGTGCAGTTCTAGTTTTTTTGCACAAGGATACTACAATTCTGAAACATTTCAGAAGAACAAATTGGATGGGCTGAGCATGACAAGCCTTCCAACTTTTAAGGCAGGATTCCACAAAAGGCAATATGAGGGAATACGATGGAGGTCTAAAAGCCACTGTTTTAGGATGAACAGAAACCAAGTTGTCCAGTCTTTTCCACTACAAGACTAAGGAATCATTAAAAAATACAAACCAAGGCACTCCTTCATAAAGTGTATAGATTAGATAGTGGCTCAGTAAAGAGTTATAGATAATCATCTTGAAAATAAACACTGCTGGCTATTTCAGAGTTCTGAAGAGATTCCTATTGCAAAGGAAAGACGACATTTCTTTAATCAAACAGCTTACCTGGAAGTCAAACGTTTCATCGCAGTTGAAAACCAACACAAAGCGGCCAAGTTGATGTCCAAGAGCCTTAACAGATTCTGTTTTACCAGTACCAGCAGGACCTATTTTCGAAGCGAGACAGACATGGTTTAGTGTTTGTCATCTGAGGTACCAGTGCCTACGCACATGATGTGCCAGCATCCCCATTCTGATGGTCCCTGATAAGAGGATTCTGCAAACCCTAAAACTGTTACATCATTCCCTAAAAGACTGTTTTGTTCTTTGATATCTTAGTTGCAGTGCTCTGTATTGTTAGAGCTATATATTAGGGAGGATTAGAGTTTATATACCTGTACTTCAGGGCAAACTTACCAAATGGTGATCCTCCAAGTCTCGCCTCCAGGGCTTGTGTCATTGTCAGGTAACAGCGGTCAGTGAGAGGAGTCTGTACAAGCTTATCCTGAACACCAAGGTACTCAAAACCGTAGTTGAATTTGGCATTTGCCATCTGAATGGACAGCTGTTGCAACACATCCGTCTGCTTTGGGTCGAAGTAGAACCGCATTTGGCTGAGCCACTCAAAGGATTTGGAGTTGTCGATCTTGCTTTTGATCAGCGATCTTGTAACATCTCGCTGGTGCACCAACTCAGTGATCTGGAGAATGAAGTAACTCCTTAGACCACAGCAACACAAGCCATTGCTAATAAAACCAGGAATCCTACAACTTCTCAAACTAGTGTAGTAAATTGCCATTACTGTGAAATCACGACCTACCAACAGCCTATGCCTTAAAATCTGTTGTTACAAAGACAACACTAACAATGTTGACTGCTCTTGTTAAGGACTTGAGCTTTCAGCAAAGCTGACAGACAGCCCGTTAATTCACTGCACTACTGAACTAGGTATTTCATTTGCCAGAAACAAAGATGACAAGTAATTCCTCAAACAGACCAGATATTTCCCTATAAAAATAACCCGTAAGATTTTAACTTTTCCTCCCCTCTCAAACTTATGTACAAACAAAAGCACATAATAATTACAAGAAGAAGCAGCGTAATGAGGCATTTTACGTTTTGAAGAAGAGATCGGCAACTTCCACATTCAGAAGAGTTAGTCTGAAGATCATTTCAGTGAGCTAGTCTATAATATGCCCTCTTGCATTAAGATGACTAGAGCCAAAAACTACCACCACCTACAGAATCAGGGACTGATGCAGTTGCTTGAATTGCACGAAACTTTCTCCTAGAGGGAAAACAAGTCTAAGACTTATCAATCCTTTCATTAACCTTTTAGAATCCTCACCTGCGAACCTGGAAGAGCAAAGGAGGTTTTTACCTACCAAGTGCTCCAGTTTCCTTCTGCGAAGAGGTGGCTGCTCCATCAGCACAGAGTCTGCCAGGACATTGAGTGTGACCTCAACGTTAGCCAGCACAGACTGGAGAGGACTGTTGTCTCCAACTCCACCCGTACCACCATTGAGGGCTGACTCAACATTCTCAGACCACGCAATCTGGGCTGACAGGACAACAAGCTGAGCCTGTGTAACAGAAAAACCTTGTCAGAGAGTCTTCCTCACTGAAGTAGCCAAGCTGGAGTATGCTTAAGAGTTCCACATGGATACCTGGTATTTGTCGATCCAAGAGATGTAGACTGCTGGATCAATTGAAGTCGCTTTTCCAAAGATTTCTACTTCAGTAACAGATTCTGCAAGTAATTTAGCAAGGGTCACTCTCATTTCTTTTTCAACAAGAGTGAGCCACTCATTGATCTTGGGATGTTCTGTGATGGAGACAGGTGTTTTGAACAGCACCTGCAAGAATTAGGTTTAAGTCAGCCCATATTCATATATTTTCAGAATTTTACTTAAAAAGAAACACTGCAGCTATACCTCCTCTCCTTCACGTGAGGATATCCCAAGAACCACAGAATTATCTTCATTGAGAATAATGCTGGAAACACCAGCAAACATCTTCTTGAAGTGTTTCTGAAGCTTAGCAACGTTTTTGCTGTTTCCAATGATTTCCAGCAAGTCTTCATCACCGACAAAATAAAACCTAGCAATTACATAAAATCAGATCTGTATCAGAATTCCAATTACCTCTTGTAATTTATTTATGTTTCACAGATGGCCACTATACGGGAGTAATTTCCCCAACACTGGAAGAGTACATGAATCATAAATTTGCTAGAAGCCATACTTCAGTTTTAAAGATTAAGTCTTAGTTCATGTGGTCTGTACCATAAAAAAAGTGTATACATGCTCCATATTGTGGATCATTTTCTCTACCCATCAATTCCTGAAATACAGTGGATTTTGGGATTGAATTAAGTCTATTAGGCAGGGAGAACTCCCACTCAGTACCTCCCTCACCCTTACGCTCTCATGCTATGTGACAAACTACTTGAGGACTACAGGTAAGTTAGAACCAATGATTTAAACACTGGATTGTGACTGTTTAGACACTGTCCTCCCATCAAATGTGAGAATGAAGCAATTCAAAACAGAACCTGCAACAGTTCCTTAAACAATATCTGAATCCTAGTTTTAGTTTCACTTCCCAAGAAGCACATATAACTGAATTCTGTACTTAGACAATACAGATTTAAATGGTCATAAAAGCTTATATATATATATACAGCATAAAAACTGGCAGAGGCTTTACAAGACAGTACACCAATTCCTGCACAGAAATAGGTTACTTTACATCAAGAGTCAAATTCTTACCGTGGGAAAGAGGACCTCTCCCTTTCCAAGTATTCTCCCAGTGCCTTCTGTATCTTCCCAAGCAAGTCTGCCAGTCTCTCTAATGACCTCTGCACACCCTGAATGTTAAGAACATCCATCACAAGTGGAGATTTGGACACCTTTTTCATGAGTGCCAAGAATTCAGTGCTGATGCTGCAATAAAACAACGCAGTACCTTAGTGCAAATTCAGTAACCACAGGCCTCCAGAACACCAAAGCTATTTATCTTTAAATGACCGTAACCTAATTGTTGCAGCTGCCCCAGGGAATACAAGGCTAAATTCCCAAAATAGCTCTTCATCTGCCTCAAGTCCAAAACAATAAAATCTAACTTATTTGCAATGTTCAATCAATTCCACTTGTGAAGGTCTATTTTCCTTCGCTTCCTGAAAAGATGCATAAATCTGGTTCTTTGACTTGACTGTGTGTGAAATGAGTAAGGATGACCACAGCAAGTTAAAACAGATGAAAAAAAAAAAGATGTTTGAAGAGAAAGACTAAAGGCTACAGCAACAGAAATCAGCCTGTCTGTTGCAGCCACAATGCCAGACAAATCCTTGAGGTAGCTGACTGGAGCTCACAAGAAAAAAACGCCTGGATTTCCACCATCTTCCTTATTATAAACCTTTTCTGTCACAGCTGCCTACACACACCCCTTGCTATACTCGTTTGCTTCATGAACTTACATTTACATCAGGGCTTTAATCCAGTTGGACCAGGTAAAAATACAACCAGTATTTCAACACAGAGAGGGCTATACTGAAGTCATGAAGTTGCAGGGCTGACCACATGGTGCCCCAAGAGAGGCAAAACCAAAGCATTTAAAAAAGTTACCTTTGGAACCGCTGGGTCTCCACAGGCAGCAAGTGCTTGATGTCTGCGCTACCAGTAAAGATACCCTCCAGATAGACCCATCGCCTTTGGACATCTATCCAGACATCAAAGAGTGCCATGATACGGTTCAGCTTATCTTCCCAGCTAAGGGCATCTTCCTCAAACACCTGAAGTTGAAACAACGCATTAATTTTAATAGCATCAGGAGTTTTGACTGTTAATAATTATTAGTGAAAACGGTTGCTTCAGAGTTGGATGCACATGCAATTGTCAAATTAAACAGTGAATACAGTCCCCGCTGACAAATACATAAACTAAACAAGAGAAGGAGGCAGAATTAATAAGATTTGTTCTCCATTTTACCTTGTAGTAGGGCGACAGCTTCATAGCGGACACGCTGTTAATGTGCTCTTTCACTTTGTTGAAAAGGTCATCCCATCCACGAATCAAACGGCATTTGTTCTGGTAGTTGACCAAGTCCAGCTCATAAGTGTTCCACACTTCTCTTATCTGAAGAAGAAAATAATTAGGATATGACATCAATAATTTCTGATCCAATGCAGTTCCAAAGTAGAAATACATTAATCAGATTTTACTTTTTTTACCCAAGTATTCTGGGTTTATGCTCAAGCTTTTGTTAAAAACACTAAGAATACGATGCGGTTAGTTAAACAAGGTGGGGTCTTTGCAGTCATTATCAAGGATTGTTTTTCCCAAATAATTCAAGTTTCACCAGAGGAAGCTTACAGAGCTGTAAAATGTTGCCCTAAACAGAGTGTTCCGCAAAGCCTCAGCACTTGTATTGACAACTTAGACTGACAAGTTCACTACACAAGCGAGAGTCACCTGACAGTAAGCCTTCAATTTGTTATTACATGCACACATAAGAAGCCGATACTAGCCTGTTTCAAGAACTCTTCCAAAGCCATCTCTCCCTGAGCCACAAGCAGAACATCTTTGACAATTGCTTCATTTCTCTGTAAATCCACATCCCAGATCTGACCCAGGGTCAATTCTGAGACAACCCAGTTAACATGAAGCCTCTTCATCAGCTGTTTCCAGTGACGATCTTTAAGCGCCTCGGATTTCAGTTCAATAACTAACATGTTTATCTACAGAAGACAAGAAAGCAAGTTACATCCTTGAACTCGAACTATAAAATACATGTGTTTTAGAAATGTGTACAGCTTACCTTCATGTAGCCCTTCAGAAGTCTCTGAACATACTCATAGGAGGCATACTGTCGCAAGCGGGCAGGGAAGTTCTTCAGTTGGTTTAGCAAACCATCTAGGTTTTGTCGAAGCTGTCAGTAACACAAAAGTAATTAAATCCTTCTCTGCAAGTGCTGTGCACATAGTTGCTCAAGTTTAAAGCTACCTATGTATTTTTACTGAAACCTCTCGCCAGTCTTATATTACCAACAGTACAGCTCTTCTAGTGCTATACATATTTGCATAAGATGCTGTCCGGGAATATAATTTATTGGTCTGATTAAGATTTGTGGCATAATATTGTCACAGGCAGTTTATGACTTAGTGGTCCTACCGCTCCCTGGGCAATGAACTGAAATTGATGCTGTTAATCCAACCATACAATGAAGTTTCCCTAATAAGGTCCATAAGCCTATTTAAAAACAGCACAGCTTCTTCCGTGTACATGTAGCCCAATCTCAATTTCAAAACTACTAGAATCCCAGGAAACTCTTACAAAATTACTTAACTTGTGACAAACCCTGTGATTTTACTTTTTTTTAGTTTCACATGAGAAGACACATGCTCACAAGATACTGAAACAGGTACCTAAACACTGAAAATGATCTGGAACTAGACAATTGAACATGTTTATCTCAAGAGGGCTAATTCTTAACTCGCATATACTTGCAGTAGTTACATTGTGTATACAGAAGTCAAGTACCTTGCGAGGCTGCACTGAAACCCAGGGCTGTTCTTTCATTTGATCAATCTGTTCCCAGACCTTAGAGAGCTCTGACCAGACACCTTTGAGATCCTGCAACTCTTCAAGGGCTACCTATAGTAAAGAATGCATCAAACAATAGCAGTTATTCTTAGTTTCTTCAACAGAATACTTTCAACATCTTGCCAATTCAATAGAACTGCAATAGCAAGTGACCCAGATGAGATTTCTGCATTTCAGGTCACGTTATAGCTTCATAAGAATAAGATGAACAAGAAAGACCACAGGCAGTCCCTCAAGGCTAGAACTGAACGCGTGTAGAGATTGTGTCTCGATGCTAGTACATCAGACGCTACAAGTCACTCTTTTAAGGGAGAGCGAGAGAACTGAAACATTTTTATTTGAAGCTGACAGGACATTGTGTGAGCAGGCTGTACCTGGACACGCTCTTCGCTGCCACTGAGTAGTCCCGTATCTGTTAGTTCCAGAGCTTCCTTGGCCTTTGCACATTTCTCACGATCATCCTTCAGCCTACCGAACTTCCCTTCATAGATGGTAAGAGCTTGAAGAGCCTCTTCTGGGCGCAGGTTTCCCTAAAGTTTGCATAGGATACATTAATGCAAAAATGCTACAACCAAGTTGAAAGCAAGGACTAAACACTAAATGTTCCATTTCCAGTTTGTTGACAATAAGGCTACATGCTAATCCAGAGTAAGTCTCATCCCACTTTTGTTTGGATTTGCTAAATACCACTTTAGGGAAGGGGGGAGGGGGAAGCTTGCTTCTGTTTCTCCTATATGATGCATACCTCTATAACATGTCCCTTGTTTCAGCCAAAGCTTTATTAGTAACTCAAGGCATCCTACTTCTTGCACCTAACAGAGGCCTACACTTTAAGGGCGAATTTCCCTCTGCCACTCCGCCTCCCCCTCCCAAATCAACACATTGCAAGTTATTATAGAATTCTCAAACACTTTTACCATCATTTAAAATGAAAAACTGCAAAAAGCATAAAAATAAACGGCATACTTCTTCTTCAATGCAGAGAATCTACCTCATTTGCTGAATGAGTATTAATCATCACTACTTACTGTTACAGGCTTTGTTTTCTCCCAGTCTGTCAGCAAGTCAGTTGTTCGGCTCTCCACCGCACGATCCTCTTGAACTATCTTCATCTGCAGATTTGCTACTTGTTGTTGAATGGCAGAATCCTTTCTACGCATGATGTCATTAAAGGCACCCCATTCTCCTTCAATGTTGTCAATGTACAACCAAGAGGATGGAAACTGGAACCTTTGTTTCTCAAGCAAGCGCTGACCATTGCGATAAAGCTGCAAGAGACAGTCGCCGTTAGGTTAAAAGACAAAACTAACTTAAGTCACAAGACCAACTAATGTATTTCAACAAGTGCTCATTATAGAATTCACAGGATTCACGCAGATACTAAGTTCGAGTCTATTCTCAAAAGAACTTGAATACCATGAAGCTGCATTTTAAGAGCTAAGCCTGACATTTCCCGAAGAATCATTAGGAAGACAACATACCTCAACTTGTTTTTCAAACTGCTTGATTTTACGTTTCAAGGACTGCACGTACGTGATGAACGTCACTGCATCTGATGTGCTGGCAGTGTCCACTGAATGCTGCTCCAGTTCTTGACGGGACTGTTTGGGGCACAAATCAGTGTTTTAGAAATCTAGAGCTGTTGATCTGAAAGTGAAAAACTGGAATTTGGATTTGTCTTACCTTAGAAATTTGTGAATGAAACTCTGTCATATTCTGACCAAGCATTTGGCCAAATTTGCTAAGCACTTCCTTGTGCCAGGAGTCATACTTCAAGTTCACCTTTGATTGTACCTACAATTGAATGAAGTTAAATAGTAAGTGATTTGTCGGTCTCGCTATTTTCTGTTGTAAATCAAATTGATATTTCATGTATTTATCACAAACAATAATTAGAATATCTTACCTTGCCATAATCTATGACAACAGGTCCAAACTCCTTTCTGGTTTCTGCATTGTCAAACGTTCCTCTTGCCTTTCTTATCTGAACTAAAAGGGCTTGCCACTTGTTCAGGTCTTCTCCAAGACGGTTGTATATGTTTTCAGCCTGCATATCCCACAGACACTGGTACTGCAGCCAAACCTAATCAAGGTAGTGCGCAAACAATGTTCAGTCCTTATCCATGGGATGTCCCCCAAGCCCCCAGGAAAACTGACAGAAAAGCCCATGCTCGTTTTAGCTGTAGCATTACGTGGAGTCTGTCTCCTACCTTGACATACTGTTCCACTTCAGTCACAATTCCCATGACAGCAGAGTATGACTCCTCCAGAGCCGCAGGACCGTCAGGCATCCTTGTCAATGCATTACGATAGAATTTCTCTTCCTCAGACAGCTCATAATGCACTCCAACCTAAAAACCACAAGTATATATGCGATATAAATGTATTTCCAGGGCACTCAGATTCAGTCCTAGGGCAACACAGTAAGATATTGAGCACAATTCACCACAAAGTGAAAATAATTGCTCGGGCTTAGATACAGCTTCATTATACTTACCTGATATCTCTGACTTTGAATTCTTGGTAGTGACAGGATTACCATCTTCCAAGAAAACATTTCTTGATAAAGTTTGTATCTACACTCTTCAATCGGTGGATTCAAGTATATCACCTGGTTGGTTATTCTTAGTTCATGTACAATGTTCTGCAGAAACAGTAAACACACTCAGTTTTACTGGCAGATGCTACTACATGTAGACTAGAATTTTGGACTTCAAGAAGTACCACACACTTTTGAAAAATCAACTTGTACTTAAGTAGGAGGAGGCAAGTATATCTCCAAAACGAGACAGAGAAGAAATATTTATTTCCCATATAAGCCTCAGATAAAATTCTCACATTAAGAAAAAATAAGGAAATTAAAAAAAAAACACCCAGTAACCAAATAACAATAATAAAAAAACCCCACACCTTACCTTGATCTTGGGTTCACCACCAGGCTTATGGCTAACTTGAGGAGCGTCTGTATCCATGTCAACTTCTGCTTTGTCATCTGCTTGTCCAAGAAGAACTTGGGTCCAGGCCCTCAGTCCAGCTTGCAAACGAACGCCCAGGATTCTTTCAATCTAAAGAAAATAAGCCACGTTGGAGGAAAGAATTGCATGTTCACTGCATAAAGATCCCCGCTGTCAATATATTCTGACAGCAGGCACACCATGGTGCATCAAAGAACCAAGTGCTCCTTTACTAAGTCATTGAAGAGGTTTAAGTGTTTGGGTAAATTTTTACTGGATATCAATTTAAAGCTTCTCCTGTCCTTGTGGACTTTAGTGGAATGAAACAATTTTAGCTGCTCTGAAGTCGGTCTAGTGTCCGATAACCTGAACCCTAACTCAACAGGCAAAACCAAACAATACGAAGGCAAAGAGTCTTTGACACCAGCACAGCAAGTTTTCACCATCCTTCAGCTACCCCACTCCCCAGCACCTTCCAGACAAGTCCAGCTCTATCAAACTTTTTTCTTCAAAAGACCGAACTCTGCTTTGGATTAACTGATCCCAAAAGCCAACAGCCAAAACAGGTCTTGTATCTTCTGCATACTGAAAAAGCACTGAAATTTTCAGAGACTGGGTAGACAGAATTTTCCCTGGGTGACTACAAAGAGCATAATAAAAAACATTTTGCATCTGATTAAAATATATACTACTCCTTGATCTCAAACCTACCTCCATATCCAACTTATTGACCCAGATTGGCAAATTTGAATATGAATGAAGATTTAAGTCATCCACAGCTTTCTGAACCCTGTTCAAGATTTCGGAGAAAGTCTTGTGATCATACATGCATGTTTCCAATGATCTCACTTCCAGGTCTATTTTCTCTTCGATAATGAGCAGATCATCCACCTAAAATGGTTTAGGAAAAAGGAATGCTTAGTTTGACAGGTTAAATAGAGGCAACAATAATTATGCAGTAATGGTTAGGCACTTCATTTGGATGCAGCAAGTCTATGAATTAGTAGTACCTAAAAAACATGTTCAGGTGGCCCATTTGTGCCAACTCAATCAGCTACTTAACCAAAGAGCTACAGAATGGGTCATCAGCTATCCAATTCCACTTCTGGTTAACCATGCATTACTTAAGTATAAAAGTAAAAATTTTGTAGAATTTGCAAGATGAACCAAACCTTTTCCTGGAAACTGAAGACAGTCTCAGCTAGGCGCTGTACGTATGGATCAAGTTTGTACGATTCCCACACGAGTGCGATTCCTTCTGCAATCAAAGCCTGAACCTCTTTCTTCAAGCCAGCAACTAGGAGCGAGATCGTATTACGCTCTTCTACTTTCTCACATGTTCGTTCATACGTACGGACGCTTTCGATGAGAGAAATGGCAAATGGATAGAGCTGGTTTGCTTGGTGAGCTTTGTTGACAATTGCTAGCGGAACACGGAAACCAAGCCACTTCAGGTTTCGGACTTCTTTTGAAAGTGTAATTATTTCTGGGAGGAAGTTGACTTTCAGTTTCAGGACGTTTCCTGTTCGCCCTCTAACACGAGTGCTTTCAATGGTGAAAATACGACCAGACACACCAAGATTGCGCTGCTGAACTTTTCTTGCCCAGTCATCAAAGATCTCTTGTGTGTTGAGCTTCATGCGAAAGCTATCTCCATCCTGCTTTAGCTTCTGACCTTCTACATGGTTCTCCCAACCTTTGCCAAGGACGTCCTCAACACGTTTCATGTAAGCAGTGAGCTGCCTGTCAATCTGTTTGGCCCAAATTATAGACCCAGACACAGGAGGCAAGTCACGAACATGACTCATTTTACAAGCTTGACTCTGGGGGTATTGTACTTTAAATTTGTCATGAAGAGACTCAATGTCATCTTTTACACGCTGGATCAATTGTGTTTGATATTCACGAATGGCACCGCGAATGTGAGGCCTGACAAACAAGGCATTAAACCGAGAGAAGATTCGGAACATCTCGTTGGCATTCTTTGCCGTTCCAAGCTGGTCTCTCAAACGAGCAGTTATTCTTGTTTCAACTCTATCAATTCTTTCATCGTATCGTTTCATTGCTGCCTCCCAGGCTTCTGTACCTTCTTTGGAAACATCTAACCCATCTACTTCTTTAACATTCTCATAAGCAAGATTGACTTCTTCAATCGCATTAGCATCCGCAGCATCAAAAAGGACTTCTGCTACTTTCATATCCTGTGGTTCAGGCACCTCTCCTTGATTTTGCTGGGCAACAGCAGTTACCTGCATCAGAATCATACCTTAGTGAGTGGAATGATTCAAATTTTAGCTACAAGTAACAGCTAAACACAGTCTGTTCCAACAAGCACTGCAAGAAACCTACAAATTAGTAACAAATCCGTAACAAACTTTGTCACATCTCAGACTTAAGTTCCACTAGGAATGGGGCAAAACAGTTCCTTTACAAGCTTCCACGATTCTGCAGCATAATCTCATTTTCACTGTGGTTTAGTCAAGCTCAAGTATTTACACACTTATTAAACTCCTCTGTTACGACTGAACTTGCTGTGTCTATTAACATGAGCGTGGTCACGTAGCATGTAGCTTAAGTCAGAATTACAGCTAAGCCTATTAGCTTATTAGCTCGAAACTAGACTGTTTCTGGAAGCAAACAGCGAAACTGAATGTTGCATTAGTTTTGTGTTGGTAACTTTTTAAAACAGTAGTGACCACTCTTGAAGTTGAACACTCTTGAGGAAACCACAAAGGTTTTCTGTCCGTTAACAATCAAGAATATTACCTGAGGTCGCAAGACTCTCACAATAACTGCCCTCAGCTGCTCGTGCTGACGCCTGAATTTCCTCATTTGATCAAGACGACCTTGGAGTTTCCTATGAGCAGGATTGATACGCCACACCATCTTCAGGTTCTCTTCCCTTTTTCTTTTCACAATATCTCTCAGCAGAACTTGTAGCTTCTCGTATTCATCATCCCAGGTTTGGAATACTTCAAAGCATGCAACCATCACCTGAAGACAGTTTTAGAACAGGAACTTTAGCTCTCAAATGAAACACTTCCCAAAAGTCACAATTCAATGAAAAACACAGCCATCAGCATCACAAAACCGTAAGTGTACCTTTTCAAATTCTTCATAGGCAACATGCATCAGTTTTCTGGTTCCCAACACTTTAAGGAGCTGAGAGCTCAGGTCTCTGGAAATAGCCTCCACCAAACGCAATGCCCTTTGGATTGGGTATTTTGTGTTTCTGATTTTCCTCAAATGGGTAAATATTGCAACAAGGGCCTGCCTTATTTTGTCCAGCTCAGTAGCAGACAGCAAGTCATTCAGTGGAAAGTCTTTCATCAGTGGGTTATAGTCATTCACTGTTTCCAGAGCCTGTTTTAGACCTAAATGTAACAGAAAATATTTTTAGTGTAACTATTCATTTCACTGATCAGATTTGTAGCTTTAACTAAATAAGGTTACTCTAAACAGCACTGTTCTTGATACCACAATGTTAAAGTTTCCTAACAAGTTAAGTTCCCTAGGACCTTCGTGAAAAATTTTATTCAACCACTATTTTACCTGTGTCTGTATCAAAGCTGACAGTTGCATGAAAACGTTTGCCATGTTTTAGAATATCCAAAGTCAGAAGAACTTCTGGACTTTCACGTTTTTCCTGAATGCGATACAGAGCCCGTTCCAAATTTAACCAGAAGCTGATCTCCTGTAATGCAGTGCCTGATGCAGGATCTCGATCTAATTTGGTCACCTTAAAAGTAATAGAGAGAAAGAGAAGGGAGGGAGAAAAACATTTAATATATAGGCTTCAAGTGCAAAAACCTGCTCTATTACTAAATATAACTGAAACACATAGTATCTACCAGGTTTTAATAATCCAACTTCACACAGTTTTGGCACTCACTTTCTGAGAAGGGCAAAACAAGTCAAAGGTTAATTCCAGTGGTCCTAAAGGTTGGCTTTGTGACCTTCATGTAGTATCTTTAGCACGGCTTAAAAAGGTCACCTGTCTACCTTCCTGGTCAGTGTCTGTATTCTGGTCTGTATTCGGATTCTGACAAATCAGGCAAGAAAATCAATGCTTTATACTCTGGAGTAAGAAAAGGAATCACTGTTCTATGAGCAGCAGATATTTACTGTGCCCATGGGGGGAAAAAAAAAAAAGCCATAGTAGTATCTGAGATGCTATTTTTGAGTAACAGCAAAAGAAGAGCAGACTTCTTTTGAGAAGTTACAGGTAGGAGTACAAGAAACTACAAAACAGGACTGGAGCAACAGTTCTGAAGTGGTTGCGGATGCACCTGCAGAATTACTAAACCAAACCAATGCTTGTTTCTCTCAATCTCCTGTAAAGATTTGAAGAGTTACAAAATCTACAAAGTTACTGCCAGTTGAGTCTATTACAACAGAGAGAAAGAAGTCATGGTTTCAGCTACTTGCAGAACAATTTAGACTAGACTCTAAATTTAGACTAGGCTTAGTCTAGTCTAGAATTAAGACTTAGTCTTATTTAGACTAGTGTCTCTGGTGACTCAGAATATGGGTCTCAGATCTCCAGAGTATCCCGCACAGAGCAGTATTTTTTACCAGTTGAACTGTGAAGATGATAAACAGTGCTACACAGAAGTTCTTATCACACAGTCTAGTATCTTTTTTTTTTTTTTTTTTTTAATTTACCTTTTGTATCTCTCTAATCCAGCGGTTGACTCCAGATTGTAGCTGATTGAGGAATAATGGATCCTCGGCCTTCTCACCAAAATCTGTAACCTTTGGTTTTTCTCCACGTTCGTAACACTGCTTGGCAACATTAGTAATGGTTGCATGAATTGGCAGGCTAATCTCTGGAATTTCAATATTCTGCTGCAGGTGCAAAAGGCCCATTTCAAGTTCTGCGATCTTTTTCTCAACTGAAGGGGCCATCTTATCTCCATCCCTGAAAAAGCAAAGGTTTTTCCATGTAAGAAGCCAAAGCAAAAACCATACACAACACATTGAAGACGCCTGAACTACTCTCCCACAGTCAGCAACAGCATCATACGCAACTCTGTGCTTAAACACTTCCACGTGATTTGCCTTGAACGATCACTGTTATTTTTTTTTTCATTAAACACCTTCTGTAATTCTTTAGGAGAGAAGTGCCGAATTTACACGGACTTACCTGTCTGCTTTGCCAGATTCTCTGATATAGGACTTGAAAAAGGGCGCAACAGCATTGCTAATGAAAGAGTGTAAGGTTTCATAGGGAGAATCTTCACTGAGAGTGAGCACCCTCAGCTGGGAAGACACTGGTTTGTCGGCATCGATCACTGGCGTACGCTTAATGAATGCCAGGCTGCAGAACAAAGAGGAGAGTTACCAACTACACATGTGAAACTTAAATGACAGAATAGCTTTAATCCAACTGCAAATTTAGGTCACAGAAGTCAAATGCTAATGTGCATCATCATGCTTTAGAATCTTTTTTCTAAGAGACCCGAACACTGGTTTTCCAACAAATACATCTTTATACTTCAGGAAGCAGCCAAACTTAGCTACCAATAAGGACCCTGGAGTATGGGCACACTAAAGAGGCACACATCTTATGAATGTTCAGAGTCAAAAATGCAAGTCAGACACAACCAAAACATTACCAAACCCAATTTCTTTATGTTATGTTTCTACATACGCCAATTTAATAAGACTTTGTTTCTTTAACCTCAGAGCTAGAAGTCCTAAGTCCATTCCTTTCAGCCTGATGACACACTCTTGTTTTACCAGAGCCTCCACCTTGAAAACCTATTGCCTCGACTGAATAAAAACACTGCATCAAGCAGTGGGCAAATTAGAGGTAAATTCCTAGGTAGAGCAGGGAAATTTGCACTCATAGGGTAGAAATGTCAAGATCTACTTTAATAACTCACCTGTTTGATTTTATTCCATAATGAATGTCAGTGCTGATACTGTAGGAAATGAACTCTTTTTCCTCTTCTCCTTCATCTCCAACATCCTCTGCAAAAAATATGCCGTGTAAGAAATATTTTATTTCTAAGGCATCTGCCACTCGCTCTCAACCATCTTCTGCTATTACCAGACTGTTTCCTAACCTTTAATTTCTACACCAACTTAATTAACTAAATTAAGTCAAATTTAGCTTTGCAATATTGCTCAGAGTGGGCTTGCTGTTTTTTAATGAAACTCCATGAACTTTTTTAGGTTGCTATAAAAAATGATAAAACATTACAACAAGAAAAGTATAACTCACATTCTGAAAGAGAAATATTCTGCAATACAGAACATGCATTTGTTTGTAGAGAGACACTGCTAGTGTAACTACAGGGAGAACATTAAACACCTGCTTTTTTCTTTCAAAGGTTGCTTTGTATTTTCTTTCAAAGTCATTTGGAAATTAAGTATCTGAACAAGAAAAACCAACTCCTGACAAAACAAAAACGCAAGCCATGGGAAGGAGTCAGGCAGTACCACAGCCAACGTATCACAGATGATGTAATTGCTGGGGATGCACGCAGTTATACTGCAATGCAGTGATTGCGGTGCAGAAGGTTACTCCCTGTTGGAGGACACACTCTGACTGGACACATTACGGCAGACTCTCACCCTCCTATGATTTCGTTTCGTCCTTCACAGGAGATATAGCCTTACGATGTTGCATTTTTGAACCCAAGCACCAAAAGCCTGGTCACAGACCAACACAGCACAAAGCTGCCGGCAGGCTGCATAGCTAGCTGATAGCACACAGAAGCTTTCATTACTCAGAAATATGGCTTCTGTTTAATTGCATTTGTAGTCAATAATTTACTTCGTACGATCTAGTTTGTGCAAAAGTTAGTATCGTTTTTCAGATTGTCAGAGAAAATAGTATCTCTATATGCTGCTGGAGGTTCCGAACCTGTTGAGGACTGGCTGTCAATCAGAAAATCCAGTCTCCCCAAGCAACTGCTACTAAACCAGAAGACACTGATGAAAATGCCTTCTGCCCACAGTAAATTAGCATTTAGCTTCTAACACACACAAGCATCTCAATTTGTTTGTAATCATACCTATAAAACAATACATATGTGACAAGCCTGCAGCTAACTGATCACCGCTCTCTTTCATTATTTTCAACCTGAACTGAGGAAAATCAACCTTATGAGCCAGCTATAAAAGAAATTTAGAAATAATCTGCATAGACTATTAACATCCAATGGATTTTCTCTAAACCTTGTGAAACACATGAATTCATAGACACTGTTGTTCTTTTTTTCCCCCCCTCTAGAAAATTCTACCATTATCCCTGCTGAAAAAGACGTCTCAAAGTTTGGAAGGGAAAGGAAGAGGATAATTAGCAGAAATAGGCATAAGATAAGGAAAGACGGGATATTTTAAGCAATATCCTAAGTTCACAGTTAACAGACAGTGAGTTAAAAGAACCTTCACATTTCCCTCAGTGTGCAGCAATTGCAGGGCATATATCCAGCATCCTACACTGCGGCTGCTGGCATGTTAAATAATGCAATATGAAGTATGACTGCATTAAGATCTGATATACATCTACAGGGACTGAATCAATGGCACACTAGGAAGAGAGATCCAGAAATTTAATACTAAGAATCTCACATGCTCAGGCTGAGTGTTCATATAGAGGCTGCAGGTCTCATTTAACAGGAAAAGTCTGTTACGGTGCCTAGTTATATTTTTTTATTGCCCTTCAGGCTGGATTCTGTGACAGTGTGTATTAAGCAACAGATTTGTTGACAACAAAACGTCATTTCTGAAAGAAACAGAGCCAATAACAGCAGCATGTAAATAACAAAGATGTTTCTCAAGTCAGGGTGTCGGTTTAGGTGTAATATTTAAGGCACTATTTGAGTAGGTTTCTGAGAACCGTTCACAAGGAGCACGGCCACCAGGCCCCGCTATCTGAACAAAGACACTGTAAGGTCTTCATCTTCATTCACGAGCTAATTAACCAGGGAATGGCGCTTTTGACAGGCTGATTCAGGCTTCACAGCGTTGGGGTTTGTTGTGAAGGACGTGGTTTCTCCCCGGCAGAGCGGAGGCCGCGGTAGGACGAGGCCCCACCCGCCCTTTCGCCGCCTTCCCAAGCGGGGCGGGCTGCGGCCGCGGCGCATGGAGCCCCCGCGCCCCGCCACGGCCCCGCGCAGCGGCCTCGGCTCAGCCCCGGGCCCGGAGAACCGAGCATCACCCCGGGCGGCGCCCGGCGCGGGATCCGCCCGCCCGTGCAGGCCCCGACCGCCGCCCTCGCATCACGCCGAGCCCCGCGGGGGGGCGCGGCGCCGCTCCTTCCCCCGGCTCTCCACCCCCGGTCGGGGCCGGCCGTGAGGCGGGGAGTCCCCGCAGCCCCCGCCGAGGAGGCGGCGGGCCCCTCCCACCCGGCGGCAGGGCGGCGGCCGGAGGCAGCGGCCGGCGCCGCCGCCATTTTGACAGCGCGGCGGCCCTGGCCTCACCTTTGAGGGTGGAGCGCTCCACCAGCACCGTGTGGACCTGCGGGTCGGAGAGGAATTTGCGCATATGCTCCACGGCGCCCTTCTCCTCCAGCGCCGCCTCCAGCACCGCCGGGGCTTCGCCGCCATCCTCCAGCAGCAGCGGCACCAGCTTGCGCAGGTGCTTCTGCAGCACCGACACGTCGGCCACGTTCTGCACCGCCGAGCCCGACACCTCCATGCCGCCTTCCTCGCTGCCGGGGCCGCCGCCCCCGCCGCCGCCGGAGTCGGACATGCCGAGGCAGGGACAGGGACAGCGGCAACCGCGCCGAGCTCCGCCCGCTCAGCCGCCGCCCCGGCACTGGCCCGCCCGCCCAGCCACCGCGGGGGAGCCTGGGAAGGGCAGTCCGGCCCGCCCCCCCGCCGCCGGGACCAGGGGGCGGCTCCCGGGCCAGGCGCCGGCCCGGCTCCGCCCGCCGAGCGGCCCCGGCCCCGCCCTCCAGCCGCGGCGCAGCGACCGTGGGAGCGCGGTCCCGCAGCGCTCAGGCGGCACCGCGGCCTCTTCCCCGCCCTGCCCCGCCTTTAACAAATGTTTTATTCGAGTAGTTTCTCCCGGAAGGAGGGGGCGGTCGCTGCGCGGCGGAGGAAAGCGAGAGCGAGAGGGACGGCCCCCCGAGCTGCGCGCAGCTCCGCGGCCGCTGCCTCGTGACCCGCCCCATAAGGCAGCCCCGGGCCGCCTTGGTCCGGAGAAGAGTTTATTTCATGGGGGAAAAAAAAAATCCCAACACGTAAGAATAGGCGCTACAAAAGACGTTTTTTCCACGACGCAGGCAGCAGGCCTGCCGGGCACCGCCCAGGGTAGACGAGAGGCAGCTCCTCCGCAGTGACGAGCAACCCCAACCCCCTGAGCGGAGCTGCTTTCTCCAGCCGGCTCATCCAGCCGGCCCTGCTGCTTAGAGCCTGATGAATCCAGCTCCCGAACCGCTAATCCCAGGTTTTGTTAGGCTATTTCCCAAAAGCACAGGACAAACGGGACTGAAAGCACAGCAGTAAAAAGGGGATTTGTCCTTTAAAATCTCATTTAAAAAAAAATCCTTAAAGCTTTTTTACAGCTGTCACACACATGCCTGCCGTATCCCAGAGTATATACTAGGCTGATGTCAGAGGAGTTAAAGCTTACTGCCAGGGTCATGGGACAATCCTGTTCCTCCTTGCCCAGACTAGTCCCCTCCCTTCCCTGGTTGGTTCTGGGATGCTCCTGGGAGGGCGGAGGTGGCCGTGAAGTTCCAGGGCAGCTCTGCTGGATCCCAAATGTACTCTGGGGCCGTTGGGTGACTCATGGACTAAAAACTCCAGTTTCTGTTCATATGGAGGTGCAGAAGGACATGTTGAAGCAAACCATACAAAACTGCCCCTAAGCTCCACACGCACCTTCTCGGGTGGATAGACAGGGAAATGCACAGAGACCCACAGGCCTGGGATCTGTCCAGATGCACTGCACAAGAAATAAGGAAGCTGGGGTGGGGTATCCTGGCTGACAAAGGAATTCCTGGCCTGTAAGCCACAACAAAGCATAACTCAATGTTAAAACATTTATGTCCAGCAAGGATATCAGAAAGACCGCTCACATATCCAGCTCCTCCGTTTCTACCAGAGAAAAAAGCACACCTATGCTCAAGGGGTTAGGAGTCCAGTTCAACTTAGAAAAGCACTGATTTCTTAAGTAACAGAAATCTCAAACCTTCTTGTCTGGAAGGAGAATAATCTGTTCAGCAGCCAAGTATCAACCGCAGGCACCAGAACTGATAGCAGCAATTCACTGAAAACCACTCCCCAAAACCTTATTAGAAAAGTAATTTTATTTTTGATGAAAAAAAATAGTGGAAGATACTAATCTGAATATTTTATTTACAGAACATAGTCACTGTGAGAGTGTTTAGTACAACACTCACCTATTTCCATTTTCCGAAGTCTAGTGTGCTCACACCCTATCATTCTTCTACTTGCAGGTTATGTTTAGGATTACATTTCATGTGAAAACAAGAGCTCACTTCACTAGGCTTGTCTGAATTCCACCAAGGGTACCCCATATCTGGTCCTGCCTGCGTTCTTTCTGGGGGCAAAATTGTTTACTACTTAGATCCAAGTGTCAGTACAGGCCAAGCATCCAAAACCCATAGGTTAAACTAATATCCTGGCCTTCAGGATGATCAGTAACAAGGTGTTGATAATACTCTTAAGCAACCCAGATGGATGCCAAGTGTAACTTGGGATCTCTTAGGAGGTTAGCTCAAGCTACGGTTCCAAGTGCCAGCATGCTCATTCTTCTCGAACAGCTGTCATCTGCCATACCAAAATGTCACAATTTTTTTGGTAACTTACAAGATACTGTATTTCGTTACTGTAAAATTGCTGCCAGGAAAAAAAAACACAAATAAGGAAAAGTAAAGTAAGGAAGTAAGGAGAAGAAAGGAGGACAGAGGAAATAAGAATTGAAGTAATTACTTATATACAATGCTGCTGAGTTACAGAGGAAGTAGGGTCAAAAAGCCTCAACAAGTCTCACTGTAGGTTTTAGAATCAGAAATACACCATGTGTGACAAAGCTTTACAGTATAAAGAACAAGTTTAGAATTCTGGTATTTAAACCTAGGCTACTTGCAACTAAAACCCAGTGTAGGCAAAACACATTGTATGCCTTTAATCACTGTGCCAAAGGGAGCAGGAGGGAGATGTAAATTAAGTTAAAGGAAATCGAAGCAAAGACAAGATAAACCAGCTTTTTGCACAAGTTCTCATGTTTCATTAAAGCCTATGGGGAGAAAAGTCTTTAGCATGCTCCATAAGGGTGAAAACCAGTTTGCCTTCATCTACCTCTAGTTAATTACGAATGTCCTTTTCTTGAATATACAAAGGACCTGGCCCTTCTCACAGGTGTGTGAGAAGCCATTGAAACCAGCCATCCAAAAGGCAAGATTGCCAATATGACACATCCTCCCTATAACTGAACTAAAAAAAAGGAATTTTGGAGAATCAGAACTAGGACTTGTCAAGACAGATAAGATTTGCTCCTCACAAATGCCATGCAACATATGTATAAAGAAAACCTTTTCCATAAGTTATAAAAAAAAAAAAAAAGTCTTCTTCATATTTTTAACAGTAATTTGTGAGTATTTGAGACCAAAACCAAAGCAAATATCCAAACAAGTAACAACCAGAGCAAACTGTTTGCTTTCTCATCTCTAATCCTCTTGCCTCCGCAATTCTACAGCCAGAGTACCAGAAAAATGACTACAGCAAGGCCTTCATTCTATCATGAACCCTCTTGGTGTGGTCTTCTGGATCACACAAATGCCTAAAATAGCTTGAGGCAATTATGTGAAAGCCCTTCCATGTTGTGTGTGTGCAGTCCACTGCTTGTGTGGGAGTGAACGCAGTCCCACTCGGACTGGGTTCAGAGAAAGGCAGCTGTAGGCGTGCTGCTCTCCAGTTATGTGCAAAAGGAATAATCTATTATCTTCTTTAGGTCCACGGTAAATTCACCCTTGTGAAATTGTTCATACAACGTATTCAACTACATGAAAGTTTTGTTTCACAAAGTAAAGACAGGTCAAGCCAAGTCTCACTATATAAAACTCCCCATAACCCAGGGAGGCAGTGATACGGTCATTAGAATAGCACTTCTTAATTAGCTACATGCACTCAGAGTCTCCACAATCATTACACACAGTAAGGACAAGATCCAAGGAGCAGAAATGCTCCACTTTTAGGCGAGTGGGTCCATAATGGGATGTAGAACACCACTAGGGATAACCTGCAACTGTAGCTATCTCCTGGAAAGGCATTCGTAAGGTACTAAAATAGTTTCTGTAAAGCAAACCAACAGGCCTCCAAACAACCACACTTGGGCTACACTAGCACCTTCCTTTCCACTTCTGAAAAATCAAACCAAGCAAGCTGTGCCAAACAAGGTTGCTGGTCAAAGCCTCCAAGCTTAGTTCCCTTAGAGAGAAAGGACTGAAGTTCACTTCCTGAACACGCTTGTAACTCAAGAACATATTTATATAGAAAAAACATCACTACTGCCAGTATTTTAAAACATTCTATTTTGAGAGGTATTTGACCCTCATGTTGTAAACTGAATCCTCAGTTGTTTCAACATCTAGTTTTGGATTCGTGATCAAGCTTGGGAGTGCACGTGATGACTTCTGAGCTTATGCAGAAATCTACTTCTTTCAGCATGCAGAGGCTTCATTTGTAACTCAAATCTTGGACGTGTAACTCATGTCAGCAGCCAGGTTTGAATCCCAGGCTTAGAACTGCCCCCACTCCCCTGCTGAAAGCCAACTTTGTGAGTAATTCCTTAGTTCTTCTGAAGACTTTTACAGAATCCAGAGGGAAGACAATTCCTTCTGCAGACTTGTTTTTTCCTGCATCCTTGCCACCCGACCCCATGTCACCTACCACACTATAATCCCCGATTTTACGGCTACTTTGCTCAAAGTTTGTCAATATGGAAGTGTTACAGGGGAAAATGCTCTGGTATGACAGGTGCATCTTCCATACTTGTAGACTGCAGATGTACCAAATTCCTTTCAGTACTGATAGTTCTAAAAGTTAAGTTTCTTTTTTTTCTACTGAATATCCATTATTCCCATTTTGCTTATTAAGGTCTTTTCCATATTTTTCTTTTCACTTTTGTGAAATTTATGAAATTATTCTGATTTGTACAGCTGATTCAGCAAGCAACGATAATTTGAACATTCCCCCAAATACCCTGTGCTAAATTTAGTTTCATGATGAGCAAGTAAAATTCACATGTTCTTTATTTGTCCATATAATACACCATTTTTTTAAGTTTTAAAATTAGATAAAAGCATATTAAATGGCAGGTGTATGAAGTTCTTCAGAAACAATGTCAGAACAAAAAACTGAATTACAAAATGTTAAAAAATATGTACGTACATTTGAACTTAACATTCCACTAACATGTTACAGATATTGTCTAATGAAAAATAATTGTGCCACTTACCTATTTTTGCTGTTTCTAGGAACTTTTTATTCTGTACATAGGACGATTCTGTACAAAATATGAAGTCTACATTTTTATTACTTATTACCATAAAACAAGGTACAATGTATGTACAATATTAAAATGAAGCCATACTAAAGCCACACTAAAAAGACACTTGTAATATTACTTTTGACATTCCTGATGTACAGCTGTAATTTTGGAAAACGGGGGAAGGTGTCAGACACAGAACTTTATGAAGAACAACAGTCACCAAAATTTTACTTTAACTTTTCTTTTTATTTTGGATGTATTAGTTTTAGAACAGCTTAGTACAGGACTGTAAGAAGTATATAAATATTGGTAATAAACATGCCAAACCATTAGTGGTGATAGATTTTGGAATATTGCCTAAGCAAACGTTCAGTGGTCCAAAACTTCAAATACGAATTTATGGTGAACCTCAAACCTTTAAAAATACCAAAGTATTTCCCTTTTTGGTGAGTGTTCATCTTCAATAAAGAACAGAAATAAAATCTAGACAGTGAAAGATGTTCTTATACATTGAGCATCACACAATCAATCAGACATTGATATACAGATTTATTTTTTTTTTCCTTGGGTAACATAATTCCTTTCGGCAACCTCTTGCACAAACATACTGAACACCCAAAATCAAAGGTAACTGATAATCTATCAGCTAAAGATGGAAGTTCAAACAATGGTATATCAAAATACATAGACTTTGCTTTACACAATTAAAAAAGCACCCTTTTTCCCTCAAAAAGAGAAGGCATCTTTAAACTGTTCTAATATAGTTTATCCTAATGGTAAAGCATATTCTTTTTCAAGTTTTACAGGAAATGCTTTCAGACACAGTGGACATTCCACTTAAAGGTTGGGCTGGTCTTTAAATTTAGTTGTTGTAAGCCAATATTTACCACCCACAATTTTCTTCCAATAGACAACATAACAAATCTTGGAAATTGAATGTTAAATGCAACCAACAAACAGCAGGCACTACAGCTGCACAAGGTTACTATGAATGGCTGCTTCGCGCAAATTTTTTTTTTTAAATGGATGCAGGAGATCTTATACTTCCTTAAAAAGTAAACTAAAACTATTTTTAAAGAAGCCACATTTTTATCTCTTTATGCATCAAGACATTAAACATTAAGTTATATCATGTTACTGCCAGAGACAAAAGAAACTAATCACCCATTTAGAAGAGCAGAACACATTTCAAACAGCTTGTAAGCAGGATAAGTAAGTCAAAATACTGGCCACCCTGAGAGAAATCAAATATTGAAGACAAAGCACTATATTTTTTAAAGAGATTTTCCTCCCGTGCTTTTCCATCTACAACAAAAAGCTCATTACATGCAAGTAATCTTGTGGAATATATAGCAGCATTTGAAGATCATCAGCAACTCAGATGCATTTTCAGTTCACTTGTGAGGTGTATTTGCAGCACATGTGCTCTTTACCACAACAACAAAAAATATTTTCACGATAAAATTATGGTCACTATCTCCTCAGTTCTTTGCCTCATTTAAAAATAAGCAGAACAGAACTCAAGGGTCTTCCTTGTTCTACTAAGCTTGGAGTATTGTGTTTCCTGGTTATGTTCATCTTTCAGATAAAAACTGATGCAACTGAAATCACGCATAATATCTGCCACAGAATATTGAACTCCTAGAGCCCAAGAAAAATGCTGAGTATTAAAAGCTCAGATAAGGGAGAAAACAGTGAAAGAATATTATATTGACTTTAAAAAAATAAACAACTTAAAATGAAATTTTATATTCAGTCTATTCCCAGTCATAGTAAACAAATTCTCATTTTAGGAAAAATTCTTCTACCAGTTCATGTCTGGAACACTGGTGCCATATTATACATTAAAGACTGGAAAATATGGCTTTAAATATACATAAAGTATTAGGACATGGTATATATAGATATATATCTTTATCCTAAGTAAAGGAGAAATAAATTTACATAATTCTTAGAAAGGAACAATGATTGAGGATTGTCATGAGAGCTACCAGTTTGTAAGCCATGTTTTATAATATGAAAGAATAACTGTATTTTCAAAACAGCTGGTATATTACAAGACAGCAATAATGTGGAAACAACTGTAAAATTCAGAAATCCTAGAAAAAGTTTAATACTTCAATTTGAAATAATTTTTATTTTGAAAACACTCACTTATCATTAAGTACCAACTATTGGTCATTCACTTATTTAGACAGAGGGAGTTTATAGAATGCTTTTCTCAAATATGACTATAAAACCTGCTTGTTATCAGCTTGCTGGTACTATGATAACACCTCCAGGAAATTGTGTCCACCTGATTATAGTCAACCCAATATTCTGCATATGGAATTGGGTAATTTACCATTGTTTGAACTACTAATCTTGAGCTGCATACTCTATTAATTTATTGCCTACAGAACTGGGTTGAAGAAAGCTTTGACTTTGTGTGTAACTGATTGGTATGGCACAAAAAAAGTAAGTTCTACTGTAGAACTGAGTCCAGAAAAAACACTTTTCCTCCAAAATAATATTTCACTGTAATAGTTTAATGCCCGTCATGTGATATTAATTCATCGGCTCTGCAATGTGATTCCAAGGCTTTCATGGTATAGATATCCTGAGGCAGTTCTGACTTGCGTCGCACAAGAGGACGATCTTTTTTCTGATCTTTCTGTGCCTGAAATAAAAATAGAACAAAGTTGATCAAAAATATTAATTACTAAACAATTACTTAAAACTATTTCTTTCACATCAGTATGTTCAGTATGGGAAAAGAAATAAAAAAACCCTATGGGAACACTTTCTCCTCTTTACCCTACCAGTTACCCGGTTTCACACCTTGAAACTATTTTTTTGCTAAGAAGAAAAATTAGAAACAAATGACGAATTCCAAGCTATTAGCAAACTTGACATTACTACCACAATTATCACTTGGTAACATTTTTAAAACAAAATCATCTATCTTCTCACTTATTTTTCATTTTGTATAGCTCTACATGTAGGTTAAATGATTTTAAGTTTTTCCATGCTTCTAATTACTTGCACTATTCACATACCTGAAAATTTAAGGTTCTGCAGTATTATTTTACTGATGCTCTCTCAACATTCGACAGCATTCCTATCAAAGTATCTCTAAACTATATAATGGTGTCTTTATATAGTTCCCATGTCTGTCTCACCTACCCTAATTTGCCTGTTAGATCAATGATGTTTTTTCATGCTCTTCTGTAAAAAGTTCTTGTAAGAACTGACTGGCTTTTACTGAGCCATTGATTTACTAGCATGTTCAAAAAGTAAATCACGGTGGTCAAATTTAATTACAGCAAAGAGTATTCACTAAAAATACTCACATAGTCTGTTACAGAAACAAATTCTTGGTTCTACTTTCCTCCATCATTCCACCTCCTTTTCAGTATGGACATTCTGCTACATTGCTAACCTCTGGCATAAACCTTATTTTCACTGAAACTCTATAGACCTTTACACAGTTTCTCACTTCTGAAGTTTTATGTAGAAAATGCACTTAGCTGTCCTTTTGACTTGCTTTTGTTGTTGTTTTGTTTTAGAACTCATAACTGTAGTACCTCTTTTTTTTAGCATCAGTTTCTGATGGTACTTACAACAAGGGATACGTAACTGTCTTTCCACTGTCCTTTCCAAGACTGATTTACGAATGCTCCCTAGCTTGCTTACTGCAACACCGTAATCCTTAATCAATCCTTTCCTGCCTGGTGACCCATACTTGTCAATCATCCTGCAACTTTATAGTTGTCACACATTTCTGTATGTTTTTCTAGTAATAAGAATTCCTTTTCCCAACTGTTCTATTAGCTCTGCTAGGAGAGGATCATTATCTTTGAAAAACAGGCTTACTACCTTATCTCATTTACTTCTTGCACACTTTCTGAGCACAGAAAAGCTAGAAAGCATGTGCTTGGAGAGATGGCTAAAGAATGCTTGAACAGTTCCAACCCAAGTTTCAGCAGTGTACTTAGTTGACAGTTTGTTTCTTTTCCATTAGTACCACTTTTTCAACCCCCACCACTTCCAATAATTGCCAAAGGAAAGGGGAAATCAAGCTCACAGGAATGCAACGCGCTCATTTTCCAGCCGGAACCCTATCAGCGAAGCTTTATATAGCCCCAGCACTACGGCTCTTGACGCTGAATTCTTTGTGGAAAATAAGGTAAGACTTAGGCAGAGTCTTAGGTTTTAGTTCGGGCTGCCATTAGCCATTACTGCTTGCGCATTTTATGTTGTGTAATACCAGCCCAAATCCGCAAACACCTGCGACACTTGGGACTGGGAACTTTCTTCTTACCTGCTTGTCCCAACTACTACTATATAGTCATACTTCTGCTGCTTTTCTTCTAGAGCCCTCAGAGTTAGGAAGTGTAAGTTTTAATTCCATCTGGCCAGGATGGAGAGTGAGTCAAAGACTTACAAATCTTGAGAAGATGGTTATGCACTAGGAAATAGCACAGTTAAAATGGATACTACCACTGCATGTACCTTTCTGCACTAGAACTAGTTCTAAGCTCCGGAGCTAGTAAAAGGAAGCCCCTCTCCCCATCACGTGGGCCTGGCTAAGATGTCACAAGGTCTGAAGAAAGGCAGAGTTTAGAAACTTGAATCAGGCCAGTGCTCCTCATTGACTAGCTCTAACCAGCACTGCCATTCAGAGGAACGCTACCCTCATTCACTGCCCTGGACTGCCGCGTAATTCAGCCACCAAGGCCGACATGGAATGCACAGGGTTCCACTCCAGAGGGAAGTGTTTCAAGACAGCAACCACTGAGCATAAAAGGGAGGTTGGATTAAAATGATCTCTGAGATCCCTTCCAGCCCAGGCCATTCTATGATTCTATGTCTTGGAGGCATTCCAGCATTTCTTTGTATTTCGATCTTCATGCAGAATGCCACAGTACAAATAATAAACAAAAGATCATCTTGCAGGATAATGCCACTGGAATTTTAGGAAAGTAATGCAGAAGGCTAGGTTGACCACATGCTTCATTTTTACTACATTTCTTGTTTGATATAGCGGTTCAAATTAACAGCATTTATCTCCAATCTCAGCCATTTTTTTCCAGCTCCAGATCGTTCCTCCGGTCTCAAACTTCGCTGGATCTAGAGATATTCGTATTACTGATATTCCTACCAGACATCTTGGTGATACTGCAATGCTCCCTGGCACCTCTCCATTTTCCATTGGCTCCAAGTTTAAGTCTCTAGTTTGAATGGCAGAATTCTAGTTCCCCTTAATTGACGTTAAATTTTAAAAACCTGAAGATTACCAAGCATTAGCTAAAGAAGAAAAGACTGGAATGACCTTGAGAGTCCTTGCCCTGTAGTAGGTAATGGAACACGGCAGATGGTGGACTCAGGAAGATGACCCACGAACAGGCAAGGCAAATGCATAGTTCACATGTGTTTTTTTCAAACCACACTAGCTTCAGCCACTCAGGTGGCTGTGAAAAACACACACACAAAAATCTCATCACTAGAATCTATTTTTTATACAAGTTTCCGTCGTTAAGAAACAAAACTGTTATATAGACAAGAGAATAGAACATGATGTGATAGATTTTAGCCCTATTTTTAACTATCCTTTAAGCGTAATCGTTGTTCCCATCATGACACAAAAAGCTATTTCTAAGTGAAAACGAAATGAAACTTTCTGTGGAAGAAATGTCAAGAGACCATACAGCACACTAGGAGGCATTACTAATACAACACTGTATTCCTGCTACTAGAGTATCACTTAAAGTAGCAGCTCTTATAAAGTTTGTCACTCTAGGATAAATAGTTATAAGGTTGAAAATATAACCCAATGTTATGTCTATGACTAAGAGTTGCTTAAAAACCCCAAGTAATTAATAATTTAAAGTAACTAGTTATCTTCAAATGGCATTACCTGACAAGCCTCTTCTTTCACTGTCTTTTTCAGCATCTGCAAATCTTCAATTAAAGGCCCATCTGTTTCCATTGCAACAGGACTGTTCAGCAAACTCGTGTCACTATATGTTGGGTACTAATAGAATGCAAAGTGTTAAAATAATCATTCTTAGTAGTAATATCTAAATTCTAAGAGTGTATTTGAGCATTTGAATGATATGGTTAGTTATTTGAGATAAGCTTCAGTATCTTATGCTTCCAGGCACCAAGTAATTAATTTTAAAATGGAATTCCACTACTTTCACTTGGCAGAAACTTCCTGTTGAAAAACAGTCAGAATATATAAAAAACCCGCTTTGATCATCTGAGATTGAATTTTAAAATATTCAGATTTTGCCAGTATTGAATGTCTAGGCTGGCAATCATTTATCTGACACCTTATTAATACATTGCCTAGTAATTTATGAATAATGTAGCAACCCAAACACAATGAATTTACTTTCGGTGCAATTTTGTGCTAGTAGAAAAAATACACTGTTAAAAGCCCAAGTATTGTTAATACACATTTAAAAGAATTTCAAGCCAAATCATTAAACTTTTCTGTCATAAGAAAGTAAACCAGCCATAAAAGTCTTTGGAGAATTAAAAAAAAATAAAAATCTTGTAAACAGAGCTTACTATACAGCAATCTCGGTATTTTACATTTTATTTCAATTCAGATGAGGTGAATGTGGTCTTGAAACCAAAACTCATTTACAAACACACCCACACTCTTTCATTCAATCTTCTTCATAAATATTTTAGTATCTGAGTGTACCAATAACAATGCAGGTGAGACAAAAATAGAAAAAATCCTGACAGTGAGGATTTAACAAATCTAATCATAACAATCTAAAATCTTAAAATGTATTCTTATGTCATGCAGAGTCAGGAATAGCTCTGAACAACAAGAATTGTCAGCATTAGACAAATTAAAAAGTTAGTAGAAATACTAGGAAAAACAACACCTTAAAAATCCAGTCAAGAGAGTGCTAAAAGCATTTATATCATTACATCAATTCAGTGGAGCACTCCACGTTCAAGTTAATTTTTATGTTCAGTTGCTCCTAATTATTAGTTCTCTTCAAGCAGACTATGCAGAACATACTGTATACATTTCGGTTTTACCAGTTTCAGAAAACGTACACAGCTACAAAAAATTACTTGGGAAGAAAAGGAAATTTACACTGTAGAACTCCAAATTTTAGGCCTACAAGTCAATCTCCTCATTTAGCCAGACAGGCAATAGTTCATCGTTTGTGATAGCAAATCACCACCTATATATCAAGTACTCTTCAAGTTTTATTTGAGCGGTTTAGAAATTGTTCCCTGAGAAATGCCACAAGAGGAAAAAATCTTATGAAATTCCCCATTCTTAGGAAAAGAGATGACCCCATCCTTTCTCTTTTAAACAGCACTGAGATCATAACGTCTCCCATTTCTGCTTACAGAGTATTGCTGCTCCATCTTCCGCCACTTCAAATCCAGCTACGTGATGTTGGAAAGATACAGTACAGTACGTTTCTTGCTGCAGTATAGTAAAACTCTGGCTGCAAAGTAACTGAAATCTTTGGGAATTTTGCCCATAGCAGCAATCAGTATGACTGAGGTAAAGGAAAACTGGGAGCATTCTGCAAGCAAATTACTAGGGGCGGAAAAAAACAAACCAAAAAACCAAGCCAAACCATCCCCTTCTCCCATAATTTCCAAATATAATGAACAGTCTAAAGGACCTTTATGAAAATTTCAATTACATGAAGTAATGCTTGACAGGATGTTTTCCTTCTAGTGAGAACCTGAGGTGCAGGTTCACCAGGAGACCGGCCCAATGCAAGTAGGAGAAAAAATGCAGCAGACAAGAACGTAAAATATTACTTTAATCCACTTGACACAGAGGAAAACTGACCAGTCAGAACTCACAGTTTGCAGAAAGATCTCTTTTGTAATATATTGTTTGAAAAACAGCTTTTCAAGAGAGACCAACTATGGCATCTCTATATTTTCCGTAATTTTGCACAATAACTTTTCAAACCGCAATACAGTATATCTCCTATTATAAGAAAAGGAGAAAAAGTACTTCATATCATGCTTTTCAGAAATCTTTTTTTAAAAAAAAAATTACTTGCACAAGAGAAAGGTTACAAATTTTAAAAGTACTTTTATTGTATATCTTTCATAATACAGTTAGTGAAATTATTTCCATGATCAGACCTGTTTCCCCCACTGATATTTAACAAAACTAAAGTATTTAAACATCAACATGTTAATCTTTTCTAAATACCTGGGGATTTGATTTGGCTAGATTTTCTATTTTAACCCATGCTTCTTCCCGTTCCTTCAATTTTAGCTTCTCTCTGAAAAAAAAAAAAAAAATTTGAAGTAAAAATGGCAGAAGCAGCTTGGTGAATCTTGCATCACAACTTGTACACTTTTTAAAACATGAAATTAACTAGAATAATTCAACAAAATAAATTACTTAACTATCCCTTCTTCAGCCTCCAGCCCAAAATGTCACTTGCTGTTGAAAGGATAACTTGCATCCCAGCAATACCCCATGATTGCAAAGCAGTATTAAAAGGGAAAAAAAACCACTTCTCTTTTCTCATGAAAGCAACGAACTGGCTGACACCAGTTTATATTTAATAACTGTACATTGTTTGAGGAGTTAGAATTAAAACAGAAAGAAGTCTTGATCTATGTTTAAATTGTGTTTGTGTTTTAACTTTAGAATTTTTGAATTCTATATTGAAACGTAAGAAACTAGTATCTGACCACAAAAAAGAGCAGATTCTTCCCTTCATTCCAATGGCTGCAGGTAATACTTGAAAGGAAAATGCTGAATTGAGCACTAAGAGAAGCACCCGAGAAAGCCACGCTCATTTAAGGGGGTCACAAGCCAAGAGAGATGACGTGGGATGCTTTTAGTTTGTGTGGGTTTGTTCTTCTTAAAATGAAAATAGGAAAGGTAATTCAAAACAGTAAAATCTAGGTTTCCCCCCGCCCCCTTCCTTTCTCACAGATGAACAACTTATTGCAGAGACTAGAGTGAACACCTGTCTTTGAAAGGTGGTAGAGTTTAAAAGGGCTGAGCTTAAGAATGCTAAAAATGCTCTTTGGCTTCAATGCATAGAGGCACATTAAAAAAACCCCACACAACAAAACAATCCTTCCCTCCATTAAGTTAAGTTTAGGCTGGGGAAGAAAAACTCTTTAGCCATCCCCTTTTAAGTTCTTGTGTAACGATTAATGTTTATTGTTTGGAGTTTTTTTTGGTTCTGTTATTACATCAGTCTGCTAGTACTCTGCCTGCCTTAATTCACCCTCAGAACACCACCTAAAAAAGTCCCGAAAACCAGAGAAGAAAAGATTGCTTTACCATTTACAGGGGTTTCTACTTATTTGCTGTGAGGGAAGAGAGACTTACATAGTCTCTTTTTTAAAAAAAGCAAATGTTCACATTTTGTTATCTATAAACACACACATCTTAAAAATCTGTTGTACTACAAGTTCATTTCTACTTAACATGAAGGAATCCCTGTTCACTTTGAAATTAAAAATAAACCCCAGCTATTTCCAGTATCTACTTTCTAACTATACTCCTCAGTCCCTAAAATGAGAGCCAAACCAGTAATACTTTTCACTTCTCAATCTCACTTCAGCAGGCTTTCTAATATATTGAATATTCAAAAAATTATGTGTATTTAACAAGATTAGAAATAGAGGAACAGAAGATAAGTGACTTCATGATTATAAAAGCTGCATTTCTGGGCATAACACAGGAAAATTCTGGCTTCCAGACTCCTACTCTGTTCACTGGCCTTTGCAAGAGCAGGATTATTTTGGCAAACAATGTACGAATGCCCTGTATTACAATAGAGCAACAACTTTATTTCAGGCGATTTTTAGAAAAACGGGCACCTGTGCTCACACATGATGCAATGCTGAAAAACACTGGGAAACTATTTTAGGAGGAACTGAGTGACAACACGAAAGAAAATAAGACTGGGTAAATAGAGTGTGTTAAAATAAACACAGAATGTAAACTAAACTGTTTTACAAACCTTTTAGATGGGCTCCACAATTAGCAGTGTCCCTCTCAAAAAAGTTATTGTTAGGAGGATGGTGACACCGAGCAGTATTAGGTCAAAAGACTACGTGAAGCACCCTGCTCTTAAGAAGATTTTATGGCTCATATAAAACAAGAAATGTCCCCGAGTCCATCCTGAGACTGCTGTGCTGTAACCAAAGGGCACCTTCCTACTAAAGACACAGTAGTTCTTCAGAGCTAAGGCACTCTGAACAAATCATTCAAGAACAGACAGACACACTGACATGAAAACTTACTTCAGTTTTTCTGCTTTAAATTGCTGTGTGCAGTCATCGAACAGTTTTTGGTTCATCTCCATGAAGAGTTTCAGAGCATTGTATATCAAGCCATGTATTGTCCTATAAGTAAAACTTCTGGTTGAAACTCAGAGTACTTTAAACTTTGAAATCTATTTTTTCTGGTCAACAGTAGCCAATAGCCTACATAACTGGAAAATTACATCATTTCAGAATAAGTGGAAACAAAACTAGTTAGTGGAAGTTTCAGTTTACCCTTAAAAGGGATAATACAAGTGCTAAAATTACCAACTTTAAATGTAGTTTTCTTAGTCTACTGTACTACTATCATACTTTTGATGTTTCAACTTCATTTTTAATACTATGTTTATCAACACAGGACTAGTTTTGCAATTTCGTAGCTGGCTAATCAAACTAGGGTTACTAGGGAAAATGCAAGATGACATTAAAGATCTTGGTATAAGTAACTTACTGGCAACTGACAAATTCAAGAAAAATAAAGTTAGAGATTAAGAGCAGCCCAGAAAAGACATCATTCATTTTGAAAACTGTCACACAGCAACAGCACTCTCTTCAACACAATTATGCCAGGACCCTTCAGAAGAGTGTTAGAAAAGGGGAAAACATCAGAAAAATTAAAGAAAAAATAATCAGCTTTATGAAGCACTTCTACAGAATAATTTACAGTTCCAGTCTGGAATCTATAGATAATCATTAAATTCAAAAAAAGCAATCAGTTAAACGATTGCTTTGTATCACACACTGAGTCAGAAGCAAGAGTGCAGCTGTACTGGGTAGCACGACTTCTGCTCCCAACAAAATGAATGCCCGGCCCTGAAAGCCAGCAAAAGCCACTGCCAGCAATCCGCAGTTACCACGCACAATTACGTCACTGAATCAGAATTTTATTTACGAGGACATTATTTGTTACTGCTTACAAGCAGTGACAGTAACCAATCACTTGAACATTGCTTTATCTTCCGTTTCTCTTCCTGTGTTTAGCAGCATATTGATTACTCATCCTTGGCCAACCCACCGGCAGTCCTCAAAATTCCCAGCCAGCTCTAGGCTGGGATACTTTCACCATCCCAGCAGTTGCACAATAGCTCAAACAAAGAGGCACTTTGGAATGGAACAGCTGCAGAAAGGAGCTGACCAGAACTGTTTGCATGCGTAAGTACTATGTTATTGAGAAGGAAAAAAATGAAAATAGTCAACGGAGAAAGAAGATAAAACAAGAAACAAAAAAGGGGGGAGGGGAGGAGGAAAAAAAAATGACAACATCTACAAAATATTCCACTAGAATGCAGCAGAAATGCAAATCAGCAAGGAGGTTAGTGACAAGAAATCAAATTTAGTCTTTAGAAGTATCTGAACTACAGATTGATGCTGAATTTCCTTCATATTAATAAAAAAAAGTCATGGATTAGATGCATTAAAACACGGTTTCTTGTTTAATGAAGAATAGAAAAACTATCTTCCTCAATTCTTATTATTTCCTACAAATCTTGACAACAACAGTCTCCTCCTTATCCAGCAACTATAATGTCAAAGAATAAAAGCTCACCACACTTAAAACTAGCCTATCAAAGACCTGAACCATTTTAAGCCTAAAACTAGACATAAAAGAGTTTTATTTGTACAAGTGTTCCTTACTTGTTCCAATGTGTCTTTGAATTCCGGTACAAGGATGGAAACATGATGGGTAAAATCTTTGCTGCGTTATCACTAATTAAACTCATAATATATTCATTATTCCAGTAGTATAATGCTCGCTCTGCAACCTAAGAAGACATGAAAAAAAGAAACGCTTCTTCAGACAATCTCTTAAAGATCAAATAATTGAAACATTTGGCAAATATACAGGAAAGGTTAGAAAAGTTGCAATTTAGATTTGGATTCCTCTAGTGCAAGTGGGAGTCATGGAGTTGATCGAGAGAGAGAGAGATGGAAAATTTGCTTTTTTCTTGACAGGGACATGATTCAAACAATAACTTACAAACTCTGAAATTCAAGCAAAGAAATGTTTCCCCAAAGGAGTCTTTGTAGAACTCTGTTGTGAGTAGTGAAAAGCAAACACTGTGTACTGAAAAAGTTCAGGTAGTTCTGAAAGCAGCGAGCTTTGCAGCTTTTCTGTTAAGCATAACACTGAAGTGAATCACCCAGAATGAATGCACATGCTCTAAGTCTTGAAAAGAAACAATAAAGTTAACATTTAGATCCCTAAAATCTGACACAGAACTGAAGACTTTTTTTGTAACAAATAAATTTCATTATGGGGAATAATAGCAGGTAACACCATTAACTAGTCTGCTCTATATAGATCCTCAAATTGCACATTTAGTAAGTACAGACCTGAAAGTGTGGACTGGACACACACTTGGCTAGCTGTCTGAAAAGGGGTTCCATAACTTTTACAAATTCAGATGGTTCAATAACATCTAAAATTTCTTCTAGTTCATTTAAAAACATGACTTCTTTTGGGCTGTGCGTCTTTGGCCAGTATTTCAGCAGCGCCATTACAACCTGTAGAGACAAAGGGAACATAATCTTCATGACAATTTGACTTTATCTTACACTAAATTATATTTCATTAAGGAGTCTGATATTTTAAACAGAGCACAATACTCAGATTTCTTGTCCCATGTGACAGCAGTGATCAGATATGGTTCAGCGTCACAGAAATAACTCCTAACAGGTCTAAACCCACTTCCTCAGAAAAAGTTATACGCCTAAAAGATATGTTCAAAAATAATAATCAAGACTAGAGAAAGTAATCTGACATCCAACTTAACATGATCATCAAACTGCAAAATTGCTACAGTACTATGGGGAAAATTATCTGCCACTTATGGGATAGCAGCTTTCAATCTCTAATTTTTGCATGCATACTTCAAAGCTCAAGAAATTAAGTTCCATCATTACATTTTAAGAAAAGATTTACTATAAATATACAAAGTGACAGGTGACTGACTACTCAAGGCATGCTGCTCTTAAGCATTGAGTTTTATTTGACTATATTACTATAAGCACAGTCTTAACTTTCTTCATGATTATTAAACGATTTACCCAGCTTGCTGAAGTAGTTTTTGCTTAGCAAACTACGACCACTCAAAAGATGATGGAAGAAGGGGCAAGACAACTAAAGGATGCATAAAAAGATGACACAAAAGGAATTCAGCTGCCAGCTGGCTCACGATTCTTCAGAAAGAGTCTACACATACAGGATATGTTTCTGAAGTGTAATTGAAAAACAACTTCTCTCCTCTGTTGAATATCCAAGTAGAAGAATTCTAGTTTGAAAAGTGGTACCAGTTTAGTAGTCAAAAATATTTAGACATTGTATTTATTGGTGGATTTATCAGTTACATCATAATTTATTCAAGAATCCTGAAACATAAAAAATTATATTGAAGGAGTAACAACTCATGCTGTCAACAATTTCTGATTTAAGAAAAAATGCGAGTAGATTCAAATGTTTTTTTATGGAAGGATGATGATTTTTTTTTTTCCCCTCGCACATGTCAGTTTTCAAACCAAAGTGCAGGATTTTAATTTAAAAAAAACAAACAAACAAACTACAAAAAACTGTTTTCCACCTGTGACAATTAGGTGCCAAACAGAAAAATTTCATTCAAAGGTTATTTAAACCATGTTAAATACTTAAAATTGATTGTCATAGCACTCGATCTAATTGTTGGTATTTTTGATGAGAAATTATTACAACCTTGAAGGTATAAACTTAGAAATGTTTTTGTTTTGTGATTAAAGATTAAAAAGCCTCAAAGAACAGAAATATGACAGCGTCTATCTAGTCCTAGATGTAGAATTGGAAGAAAAAAAGAAAACAGTACAGAGATCTTGAGAAAACTCTTAAAATCAAGTTTGTCTTTATATAATATGAAAGTTAGAGCTATCTATTAACCTTTGTTTCAGACAATGTTTTTCCTCTCATTTAGAAAAAAGAAGCAGTCTCTTTTGTTTTCTGAAACAGAGGGCATTTTTACAGAAGTCTGTCTTTTTATCCTTAAAAACTATAAGCAATATTTAATATCATCCCTGACAAGACAATTCAGTGATAGAAACCAGCGTACCTTTCATATATATATATATATTATTTAATCATGAAAGCAGACACTACATCCTCAATGAAGCCTTGGGAAATTTAAGTAGAGTTTTATAATAAGATGTCAAGAAGTTGCATATGTCAATTTTAAGGGGAAACAAAGTGCTTTATTTTGTAACGACCAGACTTTCTGTAGAGGAACTTGGCACTTGGACGATGTACATTCAAGTTTTTAAAGAATGCTGTAATCACGTACTAATTTGGGATCAAAAAAGGGAAACAGACTTGGTGTATTAGTTCAGATTTGTACTAGGAAATATGTAACATCCTAGCTGATGTCTGGAAGAAAATTAAGGTTTCAAGATAAGATAAGGTTTCAAGGAGGCTGAGGGGGGACCTCATCATGCTCTACAATTACTTGAAAGGACATTGTAGAGAGGTTGGTGCTGGTCTCTTCTCACAGGTCATTAGGGACAGAACCAGGGGGAATGGGTTCAAGTTGCAACAGGGTAGGTTTAGGCTGGACATTAGGAAGAAATTCTTCACGGACAGAGTGGTCAGACACTGGAACAGACTGCCTAGGGAGATGGTTCAGTTGCCATCCCTGGATGTGTTTAAGTGTCGCTTAGATGTGGTGTTGGGTGATATGGTTTAGGGGTGAACTTGTAGTGTAGGGTTAATGGTCAGACTCGATGATCCCAAGAGTCTTTTCCAACCTGAACTGTTCTATGATTCTGTAAGATCTTACACAGCACAAATGACAGAATGCCTGAGATTTGGTATCTTAACAAATATTAAAAACTCCAAGTAGAAGAGAGTTCTTGCTCAGCAGCATACTTTGCCTCAAGAATCCCAGTTTCCACTGTAAAAGTGCAAAGGTTATCATAAAGATGTACACTGTTGTTAGCAGTAATTACTTGGTGATTAATCGTACTACTTGGTGATTAATCGTATTACTTCTTACCTGCTAAATATTGAGTGTAATGAGAGAAAACACTGCTTACAATTAAATGTATTTATCTATGCAATTATGTGCAGCCAGACTGAAGCCTGGTTTTGTCTATGGTCCAAACTTGGTAGACATGAACAGGATCTGACTCAAAAGCCTTGCATCAGGAGGTAGCTCTGCGTGCCAGAAATCTGTGTTCCGTGATAATATCAGTCTCCCGGCATAGCACAGTTCAGGCAAGCTAATTTCTGACTAAACTGCTTCTGGATCAACCACCTCCTATCCAGTCAGCCAGAACTAAATAAGGAGAATAAGCTCTGGTCTGATTGTAAGAGATATGCTCTTAATGTTGCTTTAATTGGTTCCCCGCATTCCAAACAACTGTCGGGAAAACTGAATTTGGTAGATAGAAGTGGTTAAATATTTGACTCTTCCTAATAAAAATAATTACATATCAATACCTTGTTCTCAAAACAGCCTTAAACCGTCTACAGATGAAAGGGATATTAATATTCCAGAATATATAATAGTGAGATGAACTTACTGGTTCTGTAAGCGTGCTGTCCTTTTCTAAAAACTGAACTACACAATACGCCAGCTACAATAAAAGAAAAAAGATTTTCATTAGTGGTCACTGTGAAACTGAACATACTTTGAAATCACTAGTGTAAGTGGAAAACGCTACTGAATTCAAATAAAAACACAACAGGTTTTCTGTGATCTTACCAAAATGATTTGGCAGACAATTTAAACAATGTAAGGCTAAATGCACTTTATCAATTTTTCCCAACCTTCCCAAGTCTGTCCTCACCTTTTCCTGAGTTATAATATAGACAAACAGATAATTTATGTTTTCTTTTTAGATCTAGTACTTTGCATTTTAGCACGCTGCATCTTTGCAAACATAGGATTTAAAAATCATAATCTTGTCCTCTAAAGTGCTTTCTACTTGCTCAAATTTTGGAGTCCCATGCTGATTTAACATGTAATTTCTCTTTCATAAGTTAGTTAAAACTGCACTGAACAGCTATAAATTTTAGCATTTTCTATATATGAGAACTAATGATAACTACGCATATCAATGAAAAGATCTAAGCTGAGGCTGAATTACAGTATTTACCAACTTCAAATTCTCAGAATGAGACTGTCTGTCTGTGTCTAAACACTGAACAACAGTTGCAGCCCTTTCACTCGACAGGGCAAAATTCCCATGGAAACTGGGAGGATCACCACACACCTCAGAAACTGTATGACCATTCTTCTGAGGTCTCTCCATTTACCAAAGTTGAGCTGATGAGCCCAATTCCTTTCCTGTATTTGATGACTGCTACCAAGAATGTCCCTAGGTAGACTGAGGAATGTACAAAGATCATTATATCTAGTGTTCCCCACTGTTTTAAAGTAAATTTGAATTGAATATAGAAATCAGCTTTCTTCATATATACTGGTTTGGCAGCAAATCCTTCTGAGTATCTGCCACTGTTTCAGTGTGAATTTTTGTAGTTTTACTCTGGCATTTCAGACGCTAAGCTCACTTAAAGTGATTTCCCATTTCGTTCACTAGGACATTCAAGAGATGCATGCCTCTATCACTGTCTTCTTGTTACTGATAGTAGTGAGGAATGCAAATCACCCAAAGGTGTTGGAGAATTAGCTTGCGAATTAAGGGGAATATATAAAGACCAATCTGTCTCAGTAAGGTAAAAGAAAAGGTGGCACAGACGTTTGCACTAGTTGAGATTATAAGAAAGATCGGACTGGCCACACCTCAACAGGTTTATGTTAACAGTACTACAAAACCAGAAAAAAAGCTTTTTCAATGGGAGCCACTCCAGCCTACTATTTCAACAGAAACTGACGTGAGCCCCAGTAGGCAAGATGCAAAGCAAAAGCTTATAAGCATCCCTAATTCCTAGAGAACTCTAATTATACAAATGGTGCTCTTAAAAGTGCAAGTTGTTAGTAATTTTATTTGAAGAAATGCTATTTAAAACTTCGAGTATTTAAGCTTACATAGAAAATGTTGAACTTTTGAATTAAAAAAACAAAGCTGTGTAATAACCTCTCTCAAAGAAAATTTCAGCATAACACAATAATAACTGTGTTTCCTGTAACACTGTGATTGCCCACTCCCCCAGGAATTCTGAATGGAATTAAACTCAGCACAGAAAAGATACAGCTGGTTCAAAAACGCATTACAACTCAGATGCTCTCTTTTTTCCTGCATACTTCTAAAAAGATCTACTGAATTAAATAAAGAACAAGATAAATTCTCTGTGTGGATAAATATCAAGAACTCTCACATTACCTAACTACTTAATGGGTTTTATCTATAAACACTACAGTGCTTTTAAAAAAAGGTGTTTATTTATAACCACACACATATTTTAAATATTTTTTCCCCCTCAACAAGTGAAGCATTAAAGGTACATGCCTTAAATAATTTGCCCAAAGTCAGACAGTAGGGAAGTGTTGGAGCTCAAAACAGAATCCACATCAGAATAACGAGAGTTCTCCCGATCTCTCCACGCAAACTTAGTTTAACACTAGTACAGAAATCACCACACAAAACTTACCTGTGGATGGTAGACACTGAGTGATTTCACTTTGTGCAATGGTAACAAAACCTTCAATAGGAATATTTTGTGCTCTTCTTTTAATGGTAAGGCAAATCCATTAATTATACTGCCAGAGAAGTGGATTTAAAAGCAAAAATCAGTAACTATACAAGATCTGCACTACCACATAGGATGTAACAAACTTCTTGTTTTCAGCACAATTTTTGCCATTTCCTGGAGAATATGATGCAACAAGAATTTACAAATTAAGCATGCACCAGAGACTATTTAATTTTTGACCCACTTCTCTAGAAATTACAAATTAATAGAATAGTCAAATCAACCTCTGCCCATCCCTGACCCAAGTCTTGTACAGCTCCCAAATTGTTCTTCCAATCCACGTATGTGTCTATACCTACACTTTAGATTCCAACTATTCACTATGAACTATTCACTACCATCAAAATCTTAAATACATATTTTGCCCAGCTTCTTCACCTATTTAAAGAATGAACCAGAGACTGAATGTAGAAGAGATCAATCAAGGACAGCAGACAAGTCAAAATAGGAGTTCTAATAAAATATTACTGTTTCTGCAAGGCCTTAGCATACAATCAAGCAGCACCTCAACACCATTCCAGTTACAGGTGAGTGCAGATGTGGCTCAATGGCAGCTTTATCTAAAAACACAGAACTAAAACAGTGTTTTGTGTTCACTCACTTGCCAGCATTAACATTAATTAAAAGATCCAGAATTCTATTGCCCATTTACTATTTTAAATCCTATTTTATTCATTCTAATGCTTTTCTCTTCACTATAATACACAGAAGATACCCAGGCAAAAGAAACCTGCCAAACTCATCTTAAAAAACAAAAACATGTTAAAAAATTCAGTTATATATTATTTCAGATCTCAGATGATGTCCCAGGAGTAAAGTTTACTAAAAAGCACCTGCTCATCCCTGCTGGACATGCTTAAATTGATTTTCACTGTGCACAACTATTTTGAGAATACAAGTTATTCCTCCTGAAGTCTCTCAGTGCATAGTATCAAAACCCCATTTCTACATCAACATTTCTATAATGTTCTTGCTACAACTAAACAAATATGCATTAACTGAAAAAACAAACAATTTCTCCAAGATGTTTTAAGGGTTGTTAACCATAAAAAGGAGCAGAACGCACTCGATTGAGCGTGAAGAAATTCTGCAATCCTGTCAAGAGATGATTGTCAGAAAAAACATTAGTAGTTCCTACTGCAAGTGTTCATTTGTCCAGTATTATAACAGCATTTAGCAAAGGAAAAGAATGAAATCCAGTACTTCAGTGTGAAATGCAACTTGTCTTTACCTCTGATAAGTCAGATCCCAGGAACCCAAATAAAAACTGTTCCTTATAAGAAGCTCTGTTTCGACAACACAATGTGAGAAACTCCTTAACGGCTTGGAAGGACAACTAATACAGAACAGTTACAGCTCAGAAGCCTCATTTAGTTACTAGAAATTTTGATTTGGAAGTCTGAGAGAAAAAACACTCCAAACACAACTTTTAAATTTGTAACACCTGAAGCTAACCTAACAAAGCCAAGACTGAAAGAATGAAAAAGCTGGTGACTTAAGTAACAGTTTTGAAGGTTTAACTTGATATTCCAATATTTAAGTTTTACTGAGTCTTCAGTGCATTGTCATGAATATTACTTGATTATAGGATGTTGAGTGTAACTCCTTTAATCGTTGAACATTACACTGAAAATTAAAGAACTATTCTGGCAGTCAGGTAAACCTAGAAAATTAAAACCTTTCCAATTGCAACAGCATTCTGGGCTGCATTAGGAACAGCACTGCCAGCAGGTTCAGGCAGTTGACCCTTCAAATCTGCTCAGGCCTAGCAAGACACGTCTGGAGTGCTGGGCCCAGGCCAAGAAGGATGTGGACATACTGGAGGGAGTCCAGTAAAGTGCCACAAAGATAATGAAGGGACTGAAGCATCGAACATACAAAGAGAAAACTGTTCAGCCTGGAGAAGAGAAGGCTCAGGGGGATCTTACCCACGTGCACAAATCCCTGAAGGGACAGTGTGAAGAAGACAGAGTCAGACTCTTCTCAGTGATGCCCAGTGAAAGGGCAAGAAGCAGTGGGCACAAATTGAAGCAAATGAAACGTCATTCAAATATACATAAAACAACCTTCTTAGTATAAGCGTGGTGAAACATGGGAACCCATTGCCCAGACAGGTCTCAGGGTCTCCATCCTTGGAGATATTCAAAGCCCAATCAGACACAATCCTGAGCAACCTGCTCTCACTGACCTGTTATTTTTACGTGCAAAGAAACAGAAACACCATAACTTTAACGCAACTAAGCTTTTAAAGTGTATTAATGTGTTAAAAAAACCCAAGGACTACAGAAATCAGCTGATAAAAACACAGTAGCTTCGATGAGGCTATCAACTTGAAGGCGTAAAATTTTGTTTTAAAAGGCTTAAAGCCGCATCACTGAAGTTTGCAAAATAATGCAAGCTGTTCGGGATTAACAAAAGGTTTCATAACCTGTGCTTCCTTCACCTGCTATGCATTTAGTGATGTTAGAAAAATTTTTGAATCAATTTCATCTCATTGCAGGTTACTTGTAGTTGTTTTACAACTAATATTAATTAGGAAACTAAGCTAGAAAACAAGACTTAAAAGATTTAAAAAATTGTCACAAAATGTTGCCACAAGGTTCAAGATTTCGCTGTGTTTCTGTAAGCTTACACAAAACTTAAGTCTCTTTGTTACAGCTTTGACACATGATGTAAAGCTATTTTAATGTTGTCTCAAAGCAATCTGCAATCCCCAACTTGGTTTTTAAAGTCTACTCTGAGGACCAAGTGAGTTTCATTAAATGAAAGCTAAAACTTACCTTCCCAGTATTTCCAGTAATTCTGCTATGCCATTGTGATGTTCTGTTTCATAAATAAACCTAAATAAAAATTTTACTCAGTTACTGTTGAAGAGAGATATAAATCTAACACCAAAATCCCCATCTACAAGGCTACAGGTAGCCTTGGCCTCTCAGGTTTTAGTCACTCAGTAAAAACAAAACAGAAATACATAGTGGTAAAGAAACTTTGTGGAAACATACACTAATAGTATATCAAGCCGCTTTCAACTTTCATGGTTGCTCTTTTCTGAACCATTTAACAAAGCAGCATGCATTTGAGCTGGGTTTCCAATACTCATATTCTATGCTGGTTTAATAATTCAAAATTGAACACAGCAAACAATGCTTTAAATATTAAAACACCACAAAAGCACCTGCCACAATCAAACGCCATGACTCAATCTTCTATGGTGCATACAAGCACAAGGTGCTCAAATAGTTACTACGTGTGGATCTAAAACGCTCTTTGGCATTACAGACCTCCGTGCACACAAAAAGCTCTGTAATAAACAGAGGAAGTCAAATTCTCCTGCATTTTCTTTTGACAGAGCACTGTAATTTACTATGCAATCACCCTTCCAGCCTTCTTCCAATTTGCCTGAGTGCAGATCTATTCAGCAAGTTCTATGCACATCCATAGGTACTTCGGAGACAATTACAAAAACTTACAAAAAAATAAATACGCTCATTAGAATTTTTTTTTAATTTGAAAATCTGTCTTATATTGACATATTTAGAGCTACTTTTAATTCCAAATATCTGATGTGACTGCTTTTTCCTCTTTAAAGACCCTCTCCATATAATTCAGGACAACAATTCCAAGCAAAACTAAGACAACAATGCAAAAAGTTTTGGACTAAATTAACAGGAATAATTTTAATAATTTTCAAAAAACGTAAGAACGCACTATTAGGACAGAATTCATGCAAATCTGGTCAGTGAGTAAAAAATAAAGACTATACATTTCTTAGGTAAGCACAGTAACAAACTGATAACTTGCAGGGAAAAAGCTGTTAGAAAAGGAAGTATTTTGAAAAATTCTACACATACTTTAAGAGCTTATCATGCACAATCCATTAATTCAGGACAGAAGTTGAAACAACTTTCCTCCTTGGTGCTCATACCCAGAAACACTAGCTTATACTTGGATTCAAGAAGTTCCAACTTTCAGCTCCTAAATACTATAAAACTAAGTGCCATTTTCTGCTTTAATATTTTCCCCCTATTATTAGAGAAAGGCAGCCTCTATAGTGTAAATTAAATAATCTCCCACATACATTTCAGACTGCAAATATATTTTTTACAAAGTATTACAAAGTTGATCTAATGACCAGACTATCTTGGCCTTTGAAAAGCCTTGCACCAGCTGTTTCAAGAGTTTACTTTCATTATACCTGAAAGTACAAAAACCCCCACTGTTCAGAAGTGCATTGTAACACTCTGTGATGGTGTTGTACCACCTGGTTCAGAGAATTTACAAAATCATGCAGTCTGGAATTATTTTAATAAAAACCTATGTGTGGGGAAAAAATGTACATCTTTGAAAGATACACCTGAACGTTTTCTTCAGGATACAGTGGCTCCTGACACCTCCAGTCAAGATCAGTTGTCTGCAAGGCAAGGAAGGCTTACGAACTATTTCAGAGGGATCCCTCTGTATCTCTTGTAAGGGCTCACTTGTTCCCACACACTGGGAAGAGAAGCTCCCTCTACAGCTGGTACTGCTGGGGGCCCTTCATGAGATGCCACCCATGAGCATGTGGCAAGTTTTTGTAATTTTCTTAAAGGGGCAGCACCACACATTCACTCGAAGATGAAAGCAACAGCAGTAAGAAAAAAAAAGAAGCATGACGGAAGGAGTGTAGAACTGATACACAACACAATTATCTGTAGAAAACAGAGGCACACCAAAAAACTAAACGACTTGGGAAAAAAAAAAATAAAATGCCATAACCTTGAATTCACACCACATAATGGCAGTAAAAACACACTTCTAAAGATCTCTGGTAATACAGTGGATTAATTTTTATCATCTTTTTTTCCTTTTTTTTTTTGTATTGAGGTTAGATAATACTACAATTCATTCTACACCAATTTAAAAAGTATTTCACAAGCAGTAAATGGTACATCTCAGTTCTGAGGAAAGAAGAGGCAGTAAATACGTTCCTTCAAGCAAACTGCAGATCTCTGTTATTTGATTTGAGGCCAGCTTCCGCGTTTTGAAGAAATGCATTTTACTGAGGCACTATTGTAATAGAAATACTACTAGCCAATAAGAAAAAAAAGCCTCACAGATAAAGATTCTAAACCACCTACTGAATTACAGACTGACTCAAATTTCAAGCCATTAGTTTTACGCTGTGTGCAAGATCATGTTAATTTAAATCTCCCAGAGCAGCATTAATTACTGTTAGATCTAACAATATTGGGTATAAACATACTGAGAATTAAAAAATATGCTAGCAGTGTCTTGGAATAATTTTAATTGTATACCTGGTCACATGTACCACAAAATAAAGACATGACATACCTATAAAATATATTATTAATTTGTTTCCGGATGTAAGCTCTTAGGCCTAAGAATTTCCCATATATTCTGTGAAGAGTTGTTTTAAGAAAATCTCTTTCACGAGGATCTTCACTGTCAAAGAGCTCTAAAAGCTGCAAAGAGGAGAAAAAAAAAAAGAGAAAAATGTACTTTACTTAAATGTAATGAATCATAGAAATCTTTTACAGTTGTAAATTAAAATTTTTTTTTTACCTCACCTGTAATACAAACTTCTGATCAATATATTTCTTAGCTATATTAGGTTGAAAATCTGGAGATTCTAAAAACCTTAAGAAAAATTCATAAACAAGCTGAAAAAAAAAGCAGAAAACAGAAAAGAGTATTAGGGTTTTTTTTAAGGAAGCATTTTATAAGCCAAAAATTACCAAAATTACTAATTAGTTGCTCAGAACTGCACCAAGTTTTTATACTCCTTTATATACCACACAGTAAAACCTTTGCTCTTGCCTTCCTGAACTTAAGGTTCTCCAAACTGCATTAAAATTCTGCTGAGTTCCATCACTAGATTTTACTCAAATGACACACAGTAATCTAATATTCATCGTGCCCAGAAGTACGTGTTTTGAAAATTGTCTGTTCTCTGTCTGTCACAGTACCTCTGAAAGCTATGCCAGAGTCAGATCAAAGCATTCACAGTGACAAACAGAAGCTCATTTAAAAAATCCAAGAAACAAAAAGCCTTCAACCTATAACAACGGAAAAGATTTTAAAAAACGTTATCAGTTTAAATTCAAGAAATACATTTTCAATATTACAGAGAAACCTACTTGAGTTGAGGTCAACATAACCTAAACGATCTTGAGTCAATAAACAATGATTTTAATGTCAAATTTCTGTTAAGACTATGAGGTCCCAGTCTTCATTAAATACCTGTAGATGAGGCCATGCAGCTTCTAAGGTTGGTTCATCTTCCTCTGGATCAAATTCTGCTCCCGTTGGATTGGAAGATGGTGGTAATGTTCGAAACATATTTACTGCAAACTAAAACCACAAGTTCCTTTAAGAACTTTTGGAACAAGTGAATGATTAAAAAAGACTTTAAAGATGGTTTAGACTGAGAATTCCTTACATGAACTATTTTAATTAATATTTGCAAAAACACAAGCTATATAACCCAGTAGTTTAAGCAATGAGGTACATTCATTCTTCAAAGATGTGTAACTTGGAGAATGTTTCTCCATGCAGAACTCTTCAAAGCATAAGCCTACTATTAGGATGTATTTTATGAGGATATTACAATGATCTCTTAACACAAGCACATTTTGAAAGCCTAAACAAACGTATACACAAAGGTTTTCTTAATATGCATATACATTACAAGGAGTTGCAACAGCTTGCAAAAATGGAAGTCAGAAACAGAGATACAAACCAAAGATTACTTGCAACTATTGTTCTCTGTAAAATATTATCAGTTTCATTTCACACCCTGAGTATCATAGAATCATAGAACAGTTTTGATTGGAAGAGACCTTCAAGATCATCGAGTCCAACCTTGGCCCTAGCCCTATAACCCCACTAAACCATGTCCCTCAGCACAGCCTCTACCTGTCTCTTAAACACCTCCAGGAATGGTGACTCAAGCACCTCCCTGGGCAGCCTGTTCCAATCCCTGACAACCCTTTCAGTAAAGAAATTCTTCCTAATATCCAACCTGCGCCTCCCCTGGAGCAGCTTATGGCCATTTGCCCTTGTCCTGCCACTTGCTGCTAGGGAGAACAGACCATACATAGAAACAGAAAGCTTCTCTACCAGGTTCTAGGCAAAACAACGTCATCAATAAATGCACATAGCTTGAACCTTTTTTAAAAAAAAAAAAATCAAAAATAATCACATTTACATCAATTTATACAATGCATATAATCACAAATACAAATAAAACATATTTGTTGGCTGAAAAAAATGTTCTTACATTATTTTTGTGTGCTAAATTTAGCACACATTCTCAAGAGTAACCTTACCTAGAATGGTGCGAAGATTTAAAGGGTCTGTAGTCTCTTAAATTCTCCACCTGTCATGACAGCTAGCAAAATCATCCGGCTTCTTTGTGGATAAGAAAGGAACAACTAGCTAGTGATCCAAATAGTTTTTCTCACACCCTGAGGAGTTAGCAATTAAAACTTGATCGAGCAAGTTGGAGGGAACATGTTTCTGTACGCGCCGGTGTATATGGAAGGCAGCTATATCTGTCAGTACCAAAAAGAGACTAATTCCTCAATTCCACGTGTAATCCAGAGCATTAGGTAGGGCAGATGTTGGTAGGAGATGAGCAAATCGATGAGCAAGTAGAAAAACATTCTATTCACCAATGTAAGCACAACAGATTTTCACAGAATCACAGAATGTTAGAGGTTGGAAGGGACCTCAAAGATCACCTAGTCCAACCCCCCCACCAGAGCAGGACCACCTACATTGCTACTTATTCATTATTAAACCAGTACCAAGCAGTCTGATATCAATTCAGTCTAGTATATGGTCCCAAACTATCTCTGCTACTTCAAAATGATCCTTTTAGACAAATGCCTCAGTCTCTCAGCAGCTTGAATACACCGCAGAAACAAAGGATGCCGAAACAAAACCACAGTGGTGTATTGTCCTAACCCGTTATAATGATGGAGTATAGTAGGTCCCGTAAAGAAATCCTGTTCAAGTCTATTCCTTCTTACAACATTACAGTAAATCCTGTTTTCAAATAAATAGGTCATTTTGTGCTTTATAAAAAAAAACTATGATATTTGCAAATAAATTTCGCTAAACATTCGTTCACAACCAGAATGGTGGCCACGCTGAAAGGCAAGTTACATCCTGAACAAAACTGATTTATCCAATCAGTTGCAGCTGGCTGCATGAAGCTTCAGCATACCACATACATATACTCCATCCTAAATATGTATTATAAGTACTGGTGAGAGTTAACCTACACATTGCTATTGATATTTCATTGCCATAACAGATTGGAAGTGTCTTTTTGTGAGTATTTAGGGGAAAATCTAAGAATACATTTCTTAAGTCTAGCAAAGTAAGAGACAACAGGGCAAAGAAGTTGATTTGCAGGAAAAAGAAAATGTTTTGCCAAAAGCTACATCACTAGGGGCAGCACAAACACTTACAGAGCCTTTTCAAGAAAGCCAATATTTGGCTCAGCAAACAGGCCAGTATAGGGCATCTCTATGACCAGCCAGGAAAAAATATGATTACCCCATTGGAACCTGCACTGAACTGACTAGGTTATTTGAGAATACAAAAGAATATTTTATTTATTTCATCAGCTGAAAGGTTTCTACACTTTCAACAAGTGTCTAATACAGCTCAATTTATGGGTAAAAAAACCCCATAAACGCTACAAGTTTGAGTTTACTTATCGTGTAGCTATTCAGAATGCATAGTCTACTCCAATATCACATTTGAAAATCTATTCTTTATGCCACAATTTCAGTCTTAATTACACTCAAATTCTATCATTAACAATAATCACATGTGCCATACACCCATTTTTCTTCTTTCAGGTTTTACTGAAGGATTTTTTTAGTTGGTTTTTTTACATAGCACCAAAGCTTTCTTGCTGATCTCCTGAAGATTACTCGAAAGCCCTGAAAGATTAAGTTGTCTCTCTGTAAACATGTTGCTTTGCAGAAGAATGCATTCCACCCATCTTTGGTGAGATCCTAGGAAAAATAAGACAATGCCATGTTTCCCTCCTCACGTTCTTACTTCTTATCATTGATAACACCTCCATACACAGTTGGAAAAAAAATCCTGTGATTTACCTATTAGCTGGCAGGGCTAACGAGCACAAGTATTTGCTGTCCTGCAATCTCACAGCTGACAGATGGCAGAGCAGACAGTGGGAGGCAGTATCAAACTGCATCAGCTAAATCTGCAAGACTTACATCATACTCTCATGAAGGAAAAGTCACCCTGATGCTCTATTTTTCTTCAGAATATTCCTTTATTTCAGCAACTGAGACATAGCTCCGATACATACAGAGACTGGCATAGCACAGTAATTACTATTTCAGAGAACTGAAAGTAAAGCTAAAATACCCTTATGTTCCCCTTTTTAAAGGCGCAGACCTCACGCAACTAACAACCTCCAACCTTGGTTTAAAAAAATACAGTGAAGAATTACTATAATCAATGGTCTTCCAGGAAAACAAATCCAAGAAAACTAGACTTGAAATTTAAAATATCCTAAGGCTGTGCAGCAAATGGAAGAATCAACAGCTTTTTCTAGATGAAAAAGTCTTGGGCTCTCACTATAAATAAGAAAAGCCAGGTCAGGTAAGGTGTTAGGTACATGGTTTATATCATTTATTTTTTAAAATATCAGATAGAAAGAATTAACACTCCCAAACAGAACAATGGCTTCAGCCTGTTTTCTGTTTCATAACCTTGACCAACAGAACCCAGAACTGCTCAAACCAAAGTGCAGCATCTCTCAGTGAAGACACAAACCTGAAACTCTCCTGTCCATTAAGCCACTGCAATTTAGGAAAATTTATAACGAATTAATACCAATGAGACTTGTGCTGGTTTTGGCTGGAGCAGAGCTGGTGTGGGGCTATGGTTTTGATTTGTGCTGAAGGCAGCGTTGCTCACACAGGGATGTTCTAGTCAGTGCTGAGCAGGGCTGACCCACAGCCAAGGTCTCCTCTGCTCCTCACCCCACCCCACCAGTGAGTGGGCTGAGGGTGCACAAGAAACTGGGAGGGGACACAGCTGGGAGAGCTGACCCCAGCTGACTGGAAGATGTTCCCCACCACACGACGTCATGCTCAGTATATAAAGCTGGGGGGAGAGGCAGGAGGGCACGTTTGAAGTTAGTGTTTGGCTTCCCAAGTAACTGTTAGGTGCTCAGCCATCTCCAGGAAAGCCGAGCTCAGTCACACCTGCCTGCCCATGGGAAGTGGTGAATGAATTCCTTGGTTTGCTTTGCTTGCACGCACAGCTTTTACTTTACCTTTTACACTGCCTTTTTCTCAATCCATGATTTATCTGACTTTTACTCTTGTGATTCTCTCCCCCATCCCACTAGGGTGGAGTGAGCAAGCCGCTGTGTGGGGCTTAGTTGCCAGCTGGGATTAAACCACAACAGCCCTTTTGGGTGCCCAACATGGAGCTCGAAGGCTTCAGGATAACAACAGGTTTGACTGGAACATGCTAGCTGGAATTTATAGCTGTTACTGCTGTTTAGCTATTAACTGACAGGCTCCTGTGCTTGCCATGGGGCTTGCTTGCCTCACTGCAAATTGGAGCCCAGTGCTCGTTAGCGGCTGCTTTTTGCTTTCACCACTTGCTGTGCTGCTTATCATGCTACTCTGCTGTGCCTGGGAACATTTTGATAACAGTGATGGCCATGTGCCTGGGCTGGCCGATGGCCAGGGCATTGCCGCTCTTTCTCTGCTGCTGTAATGGACAGGCTGGAATATCAGCGTGAACTTGAGTCCAAGAGACTGTCACCTGCAGATGAGTCCAGGCAGGAGCAGAACACTCTGAAGAATCTGTGGATGTGGATAAGACCATGCCAGAGCAGGTATATCTCAAAGTACCTGTGGTCATGGATATGTCTGTGCCACAGGAGGTAGGCCTCTGAAGGGATTGTGGCCCAAGGATAAGTCCATGCTGCAGAAGGTACACCTTGAAGCATCAGTGGCTGTGCATGAGGTCATGTGGCCATGGACAAACCCACAACAGAGCAGGTACACCCCTGGAGTGACAGTGGCCATGGGTAAGGCCACGCTGGAGCAGATATATCTCTTGAAGGCATTGTGCCCTTGGAAAAAGTCATGCTGGAAGAGGTGCACCTCAAAGCAGCTGTGGCTGTGGATAAGTCTACGTCACAGCAGGTATACCTCTGAAGAGACTGTGGCTCATAGGTAAGTCTCCACATCCCCTAAAGAACTGCAGTCTATGGATAAGCCCAAGTCTGAGCAGCAACTGGGGTGGAGACTGAAATGGACATACCTTTAAATTGTTGTAACCCATCATTTCAGTTAAATACTATAGAAATTACTATAGCAGAAACCACCTGAACCAGGGGAGGGCAAGCCTTACAAGAAGCAGTCTAACTGCAGCAGTGACCCGTCCTGAGCTGGCTTTCGTGCCCACAACTCCCCACAACACACCACCTCTCCTGTCCTAGGTAACATCCTGGCACAGGCTGCTCAGGGAGGTTCTGGAATCTCCTACTCTGGAGACATTCAAAACCCACCTGGACATGTTCCTCTGTGATTTACACTAGGGGATTCTGCTCTGGCAGGGGGGTTGGACTAGATGATCTTTAGAGATCCCTTTCAGCCCCTAACAGTCTGTGATTCTGATTAGTAACAGAGGGAGCCTGAAGTCATTTTGTGGACATTTATAGACATTTTAGACATTTCAGACATTTCACAGGGGTGATCCGTAGACTACGGGAATTATATCTATGTATATAAACCCATGAGTTTTCTCACTCTTACTCCTCCATGTTGACCACACTACACAGCTTGGTGTTGTAAGAAATCTTGCTGAGGGTGCACTCAATCCCACTGACCACGTCACCAACAAAGATATTTAATAACAGCGGTCCCAACACCGACCCCTGAGAAACATCACTCATCATCCATCTCCACTTGGACACTGAACTGTTGACTGCAACTCTCTGAGTGCAACCATCTAGCCAAGTACTTATCCATCAACAGGTGATCCATCCATTAGATCCAGGTCTCTCCATTTAGAGACAAGAACATCATGCAGGACAGCATCAGATGTTTTGCACAAGTCCAGGTAAATGACATCAGCTGCTTTTCCTTTATCCACCAACACTGTAACCACCCCCTTCATAAAAGGCCACCAGATTTGTCAGGCACAATCCGCCCTCAGTGAAGCCACGTTGGCTGTCACTAACCCCCATCCCACTGAGCAAGCGGCTGTGTGATGCTTAGATGCCGGCTGGGCTTAAACCATGACACAGACCTTTATCCTTCTGTCAAACAGGTGATGTTCCTAACTTCTCAGTCTTTTGACCAAATAGGCAAGACAAGTTGCAAAGTCTAATTTCGTCTAAGGCCTATTTGCCATAGAAGTCCTACAGAAACACAGCATAACTTAAACACATTCCCTTCCAAGCAACTCCCCACCCCAAAGCCCCCCAAATTTATGACATTGAGTCTATGAAAACTGGGCTAGTGTGCCAAAATTCTCTCTGTGCTCTTAGCACTGACAATACTTGACTCCAAAGGACGTAACATAGGAGGATGGGAGAACAAAAAAAAGGAACAGCAAACAACATGCATTTTTATCATTTCACAGATGTTTGCTGTAATGGTAGTTATGCACCCTGTTTTTCTGGTGACCCCTTTTGTATAACACTGAAGAATATTTTCAAGCAAGTAAGCATCACAGATATCATTACATATTTTCTCCTCTCTTCGGCTGAGCAGCCCAAGTGAAGCCTGACAGGAACAGCTCCGAATGACAAGCTATGTAATCTGAAAGTCTGTGCCTTCTATATTCATGCATATAAAGCTATCATCATACCTAAACAGAGCCACAAATAGTACACATCTACTCACGGTAACATCTCTTATTCCAGACAAAAAAATTATTCTAGAGCAAAAATATTCTAGAGCAAAACAACCTCAAAAACACAACCCAAAGCACTCACCTGCATAACCCCCCAAACAAAAAATATCAACCTCCCATGGGGGCAACTGAGTATGCAATTTAACGCTTACGGTTGATTTTGATAACAGGCAATCTTTGGAATAAGCAACATCTTTTATACTATAAATTCTTAGAATCTTAGAAGAAGCTTCGAAGTCTCTGATTTGTAGGAGGATCTCAAAATTGGACTAAGTTCATATTTATGTTACAGACGCAACATTTTCTCAGCCCCCTGAAAATTCACCCCAAGCTATAAAGTCTCAGGAAAAAACATCACATCACACACAGCCAAGAGTTTCTTGTGGGCTTAGCAGTCAGGAACTTCAAAAGATACTTTTTGTTCTCTGTGTACTGCAGACAACAGCTACAGACCTCAGCCCAAGGGCCACCCCAGGCAACTGGTGTGGAGTTGCCACAATGAGAGCTCAAAGACTCCCCTGTAGCTCAACAGCCTCCTCTCAAGTGGACTTAAGCACAATAGAAAAAAAAAAACAGGTCTAACAGACTAGGATTTGGAAGGGAGAGATAACATAGGTCTGAACCATTCACATAGCTTGTTCCAGAAGAAGCCTCATTTGTCATCCTGTGTACCAAGTAAAGTCTGACCCCCACATTCTTATCCCTATATACAGAATAAAATTAATCCTGGTACTGAATGGGATTAATAAGACAAAGTGTTAAGCTTTGATCTTAATTCTAGTCTTGTGACTTTTTTCCACACATTTTCAGTTTTGCAATCTTTAGGTTTTTTAAGAGCCAGATGTATATAAAACTTTCCTCCCTATTTTTATACAGTCTGGGGAAAACAAGCAACCCTTTTTTGTTTTGCTTTGTTTTTTAAAGACACAGTTAATTTTTACCAATTTAAACTAGAATTTACTTATGTTTCGTATATGTGTCTGGTTTCTATCTTAGAAAGAAGAGGAATCAACCCTGGCAATGGGATTTAAAGGCACTATCACATCACAATTTTGCAGATGTACAAACATCACTGATCTTTTCTGAAGATTTCAGTATGATTTGTAAGATAAATTGATACAGCTTAAGAAGCAACTGTGAATGAAAAAAAAAAAATCAAAATAGTTCTAATTGTTAAATCACTTACCATATGTACTACCTCAGGGTAAATAGGTTCTGTAATCACATTGCGATTGTGTGTGATATATTCTACCATTTCACTTAAAGCTGCTCGTTTTACTTCCTTCCACTTTAGGTCACTTAGTGGATCAGAAACAAAGTCAAAAAGTACACAACACTGTCGTAACTTCTGGATAAAAAGCTTTTCTTGATCAGCAGGAGGAACATCTGAAAAGTAAAAATAATTCATTATAAATTACACTGTAGCAGACTTTACTCTTCTCCCTATTTTTAATTCCTGAGATACAGGCATAGCAGTGTTTAAGACTACAAGCAAACTTTTTGAACCTTCAACCAAAGTTCCAGGAATATAATGATCCAGAGTATGAACCTCAGTAAAACACACCATATGGGGCAGGGTAACACAATTGCAGCAGTGCTGCATACTTGGCTTTGACATAAATTAATACTGCATGGAAAAAAGACATACTTGAAAAAACGCCTCAAAGAATTCCCCAAATAGTTGTTTGTGTAAAAGATATTATGACACATTTTCAGAAATACTCTAGGTTTAAAATTGAGAGAAATGGGTGGATCTTCAGCATCAGATTTAAGTCAGAGCCACTTTTCAAACACGGGAGCAGCCACCTCATGAAGTTCACTTTTACATCAGGTGCCTCCTAAGACACAAGGGGCTGCAGTACCCACAACGAGGCACAGAACAACTACTCAACATTTTTTAAAACTTCATTAACACAAGAAATACTTACAAAAACTCTATCAATGCACTCAGGATGTTCAATTATTTGGTTAATTTGTAACACTATTCTGAATGTTTGTTCCACATGCACTAGAGTTACACTTGCATTATTAATCTACTCAAGCACTTGGAGGAGTCTTTCTGGTTAACTGTGGCCAGCACCGCAAAATTAAACTGCACTGGCCTTCTAGAAAAGGCTACACTTAATCACCAGGATGAATACAAGATATGAAAAAAAGAAGTAATTTTTTTTAAAAAATACTAAATACCTCATTTGATATTTACACATTGTTTAGTCATCACTCAGATGAAGCTGATAAGAAACTATTTTGATTTCTCTCTTCTGTGATACCTATAAAAGTATCTCACAGACTTCAGATATCCTGATACCAGACTCCTTCCTCTTCAACAACAAACAAAAGAAAATATTTGTACTCCTGGTAACATTCTAGAACTCATTATCTGTATCACTGTTATGCAGACACTTAACCTTTTGAGACAAAAGTTGTCTTGCCATACACAGTTTTTGTGCAGAGGTATTTTTATTGTTTGACAAAGATACCTAGGTTATAAATAAATAAAATTTTTAGCTCCCAGTTTCCACTTCCTCTGATTTATACCTTAATCCTCCCTGCTGATCTGCTGTAATTAATTACTTAGTACTTGCATGTAAAGCGAAATTAGATTGCATGGCTCAAACTCCACACACAGAATTGACAAGCAAGTAAGCCAGCACTACTTTTGCAATCATTATTTTCCAAAACAACGAGCCTTAAAAAAATTTAAAATGTACTCACATCGATATAAACTCACCAATTACCATTTGATAACTAAAGTAACCCTAAATCACCACATCCAAATATAGATGTAGAAGCTTAGATTGCTGTTAAGAACTAACTCTATATTGTTGTTCATAAGCATTCACATGTTGACAAAAATTGAAACACTTGTTCTGCCTAACATTTCACCAGCTACAGAAGCGATACCTTTTAAATTCTACAGAACTCCAGCCTCCCTATGTCACAAAACTCTGCATGTGCCTCATTTTTTCGTTTAAATATTCCCATGAGCAGTTAGGATAACTAGCACATGTGAAATTACAGATCATTATAAAGAGCAAGACGTTCAGCATCAGGATTTCAACTTTCAATACTTAGGAAATACTGAAGTAATGGGCCAGAGGTAAGGACAGTAGTGCCACATTTTGATAGCACCAAAAATACATGTCCAATCAAAACAGCCACAACTACAGCACCAGGCTCAAGACGAGAAATACTAGCAGACCAGAGAAAGTCTGTGTAAATTAACACCATTACAGATTTTATACTTCTGTGTAGTAACCTTTTTATTGTGAGATATGAACTACTAAGGCATAAATAGCATGTTAAAACCAGTAAACTTTGTAAATAGTTCTGCAGTTTACTTTCACTCCTTTCAGTTGATAACTTTTTTCCTTAGAGTATCATAAAATGTTAAAATTTTCTTAAACACGAGAAGCAAGAGCTACCATTAAACAAATATTTCAAGTGGTAGCACAACAAAGACACAAAACCTAACACATTGCACATACAATCATAAGTAATGGACATACAATTACAGTGATTTATAGTACACTAACCTGAAAGAAGAAGCATTAAAGCTGTAATTACTACTAGTCTCAGAAGTTAGAGACTGACAACTCGGAGAGGGTCAAGAAATACCCTCAACATGGCAAGCCACCTCCCTCACCATTTATTCTGAAGTGGATAAAATATTTTAAAAGTACCTCAGTCATCCTTGTTATTCTAGCAGAGAGAGATGGTCTTTACAGTGACTGAGAATCTCATGTATTTCTAAGGAACTGCGTTTTGTTTGTTTGGGGTTTTTTTTACCCCCTTGATAAGCATTCATCAATAGCTTTCAAGTGTCCAGACCTCAAATCTCTTGTGGTACTTGTCTGGAGTACCTGCCAGTAAACCAAGATCATCCCTACTTTTAAAGTGTGTAAGGATGATTTCAATATGACAGAAAATAGAAGGTGGCTCAGAAGCCAACCTGAGTAGACTGTAATTTTTGTACAGAGAACATATGCACACCTGCAGAACGGCTCTGAGACACTCCAAGAAGTCATTTATCTTCCATCAAATGTCAGGGACTATCTGGTTACATTCTTTCAGTTAAACTGCACGGCAACTTCTACATCTCTTCCTGCTTCAATTCAGTGATCACCCTCAACTTTCAACTGCTGAAGTCAACCGACACATTTGAAGAGTGTCATTAGGTAAAAGTATCCATAACTGAGCAAAATATCCAGAATTGAGCAACTCCGTTGCTCCATTCCCCAATGACCATGGGAAGACCATGGCTATTCGGAGGCTACTCCTTACAATTATTCCAACTGACATTGGTACAAAACCACTCAAACAGCCTCACCACCCCAAATCAAGTCAAATAGAAAAACCCAAACACCACAACCCCCCACACACATACCACACCTCCATTTGCTAGCCACTATTTACATAATTTTTACAGAATTTGCTTCTGAAGAGTAGCACTACTATAATCTTAAGACTCTTAATACAAACATTTATCCTTGTCAGTAGTCATACGTTGAGTACTATTTCCGGTCTTCTAATGGAAGAGGAACATAGTTTTTCAGAATCACAAAGAATTTCAATCTTACGTTTGGATCAGGTGCCCAGCAATTCCTGACAAATTTACACAAATACTGCAATGGCATACTTTATGACTAAATCTGCATTATCTGTCCCAGAATCCTTTTTGTAACATAGAAAAATAGACCAGAAAAAGTACCAAAACAAGGTAAGTACTATGACAGCCAAGTAAGTCTCCAGGTCTGAGGGACAGTCGTCTTGTTTGGGTTTTTCAGAGTTTAGTTCATTCCAATCCCAGGATAACTGTCAGATCAACTTACACGACCATCCTACAGGGATGTAAGCTCTACCCCTTCTATTTGGGCAGTATCGATACAGAAGTAGCTGTTCGGTTTAAAATCTTCATCTTAGACCGTGGCTTTGCTACACGAACTTGCTGATGAATATCAGACATGGCTCTTCCCACCGTATAACTGATTGCCAGCTGTGTTTTGATTACCAGACTAACTCCACCAGTATCTCAGTCTGTGAAAGGCAGCACTTTCAGTCCACAGCCAGGGAAAGATCAGGTATGGGGTGCCTTGGCAGAGCACAGATGATTGATCATAAAAGCTAAAGTTTGAACAGGCGACTTGGTATGAAAAACAATTCCTTGGAAGATTCAGGTGTACCTTCAGCTGTTCTTACTGCAATTTAAGGTAAATGAGCTCACTGCAAACGAACTGTTCATGCTGGCGCTGTCCTCCCGCCATCCTCACCTGCTTCTCAGCTAGGACGTGGCACCATTCTGCACCCAGGAGCTACCAATGGGCTACAGCACCCTGAGAAATCACTTTTTTTTATAATGTACAGCACAGCTAAAGAACTAAAAGAGAGTTCTATTCTAACAAATCAAGATTCTCCTTATCTTCATGCTAAAACAAACTGTACCTAGCTGAATAAAATTAGAAATAAAAATAAACCAGAAGATACCGAAGTTCAGTTTTTAAGTGTCTGAACATATGTTCAATATTGTATGAAACATGAATATTTTTGCATTAGAGGACTGCAGAGAACTTGGTGTTCTCTGGATAACATTTTTATAATGCTCCTCCAAATCTAAAAATTAGATTTGTAGTTTCGTATTGCAATTGTGTCATCACTGCACACTGGTGATTGATCTATCCCCTATCTTCTTCATAGAAACCCATTTTTCTATGGCAACGGTGTAATTTAATAGTTGCTGAATGGAAGACAAGAGGCAATGCAGGGTAAGTAGGTGACCCAGAGATGTCACACAAAACAGCTGCTTTCTAGTACAGGTAGGAACTGAAATAAAGCCAGCAGTTGAAAGTTTTTAGGTCGTGTCCTGACAGGAAGAACAGTTGATACCACAAAACACAATCTGTGTTCAGTAAAAACTCACTACCTTCTGTAATTTTGAAAGGAAAACAAGAGACATGCTTGATAATTTGCAGAAAATACATACAGAAGATAAAATTCATCTCCAGTGTTCAAGCCCTTTCTTGCTCATATTTAAAGGCTCAGCAGAGTTAACAGTTTTGCTCAGCTGATAGCTCCCCATTTCATTAAAAGGAAAATAGCTCTTTTTTCTTTGAAACTATCAGGTACCCATAGCTATCAATCACACTATGTACACAGAAACACACACAGATGATTGAGTCAAAGAATACACAGATCCCACATGACGAATGAGGATGTGCAAAACCAAGGTCATAGAAAATAAGACTAACTAAAAATCAGATGCTAAAAGTGACTGCTTCCTTGACACACTGGTGTAGAATAGAAGTCTGAGCAATTAAGGTGACTCCAGCTTGCAAGCAGATGATACATATTATAAAATAGGACTGCAAACTTGCTGAATGGTAAAGGTTTTTAATGATATAGAAGAACAACATTTAACTGTCAACTAGGGTAATACCCAGAACAAATCAAGTATACTGATATCATGGCCCATTCTGCCAGTCAAAAGCAAGTGTCTGCGTATTTCAAATTTGATGTCTAACAGAAAAGCAAGCAGCATTAAAGTTTTAGTGAAGCTTTGTAATTTGCCCTATGTCGTCGTACAATATTTTACAACATTTTCTTAAGACATTTCAGTTGGCAGTACCATGGCAGCATTTCTTTTCAAAGAATAAACAGAATTCAGTATCTTCAGTAAGAGAAATGGAAATTGTGAGACATGAAGCATGGGAGAAAGAACATAATCTGTCAAAACACGGATTTACCAGCATAAGCACTTTTTCCAGAGCTAGTGACCAAGTCCTTAAAAAGAGAACATAAGACAATCACAGAAAACTAGAAAGATTACAAAAGCCTGTCTAACATTCAGTAAAATTCCATTTTAAATATTTACCTTATTTTGAAATGGATGGATTACTAACCTAATTAAAAGCAAGGGATACTTGCAGAAGTTAACTTTTATACATTTCTATTATGTGACAAATTCATTACATTTTCATTGATTTTACTGAAATCATGATGACAATAATTAACACTACTTAGAGATGACACTCTCCCAAGTTAACAGAATTCTATCTGAATACATTATTGGAGATAAGGGGGTGGCATGGGGGAGACGTCTTCCAATTCATGCATGAGAAAATTAGATTTAATTAAAGCTATTACTTCTAGCAGCACTTAAAAATAAACTGGAGGAATATAAGAAAGTACTATAATTACGCACAATATGCAATACATTTTATAACTAGCAACGCTGGGAGTAGGAGTTTGGCTGCAGATAGAGCAGGCAAGATATTGTTGTACACATACACTGGACTAGAAAATTCATAAGACATACTGCTGTTTATATTGTTTTATTTGGAACAGGAACTGATCCTGTAGAAGCCTTTCTTTGCCAAAAACAAATGCATAAAACAAGAAAAATAACCACAGTGACCAAAGCCACAGGAACACTCACGGAAAAACAGGGAGTTTGTACTAGACTCAAGAGAGCGTGATATATAAACATTTTAAGAGGAACAAACACATTAAGAGGATCAAATTTGCGCTCTTTATCTTACTACTGAAGATAAAGGGATCCACATGTAAGCAATGCAAAAAAAAGAATGCAGGCTTAATCCAAAAGAACAGAGCTGTAAATTTAAGGTCCTCCTTTAATTACCATGTTTGGGCTTTTCTGTTTGTTTGGGTTTTGTTTGGGTTTTTTTTTGGGACACCCGACACATTTCCTACCAGACAGGACACTGAAGATTAGATGGATATTCAGTCTGACCTGCAACAAAGCTGATGACTCCCAAACAACTCCCGATCAATAATTAAAAGTATTTCACAGGTACTTAGAGCTTCCATAAGGATTACAGGAAAACACTCGTTATTTCAACCACCTATTACCACATTCAAGTTGTTTTGCTCAAGGCCAGTTAAACGGGTGAGCTGAGAATGGCAGATGGATGCAGGAGGGAAGTCCCCAACCTGGAGGTGTACTTGCACAGGGGATCCAAACTTCCAACGCATGACCCCTCTGCATCCACCTGCCTTTGTGCAGCATCATGACACTCACGGGCAGTCCAGGCGCTCAGGAGAGGGGGCAAATGAGGATCGGTTGCAATTACAGGCTCTGTCCACTCCTTTGCTTTCAAGGAACTGAGCTGCTGCCAGCAAAACCTTTGGCTGTTCTTCAGGTAACGGAAATTTGTAATTGGAAATAAAAGTTGCTTTTAATTTCCCTGTATTTGGAGAAACTGCACTGCTCGCAACTCCTGCTGTTTCACATTTGGTAATGCACCTGGAAGACTGGCACCCAAAATAGAGAACTACTTCTCTCTACACTGATAGAAAAGAACATTTAAAATCAATGCTTAAAACTGTATGTATGTCGTACACTTTCCACTAAAGTTCAAAAACAATCTGCATATTACTTTATTTTCAAGTAGTTCAAGTTTTTGGACATTCAGGTACTTCAGTGGCTTTATTTAAAGTTTCATTTCCAGCAACAAGCCCTGGTTAGCGGTGAACGTTCAAGCATCATTTTTTCAACAAAGCAATAGCACTGATACTGCTTCTACGCTGATTAGTAGTCTGGGTCTAGGCATAACTTCATTTAAGATACAGAGTTATTTCATCTATGACAGCTTATCTATGAAACTAGTCTTAATTATGATACAGAAATGAGGAAGAGGGAGGCACGAGGCAAGATGTTGGAATTCATTATGTAGAAAGCTACATAACACTTGTTTCTACATAAAGAAATCTCTTGGCTTACATTTTCATTCAAAAGACTGGCTTTTCACAAATTAGGAGACTTTAAAATAAATACATTCTTCCATTAAAAAGAAAAAAGAGGAGGGGTGTTAGAATCAAATGAGCCATTATCAGTCTAATTAAACAGCAATCCCAACAGAAAAACCACCCAAAAAAAACCCCCATACCTCAAGAGAGCCTGAGAGGAAGGAGCAGCACGTTTTGTCAGTCCTGGGCTGGAGCTCCAAGCAGGAGCTCCCCAACACTAACCCCCTCTGAGAGCTGCAGCCCCCGGGGAATGCAGAGCTGAAGGCTACTGCTGGTGGCAGCCATCTCCTGACTGAGACTACATTGTGGTTTTCAGGACAGAGAAACTAAATAATGACATTTAACTGCCAAGGATTTATGAGGGGAATTTTTAAGGACTGACTGGTAATGAAGTAGAAAAAAAACCACCCTGCTGTCGCTTTATACTGTTTGGCATGATTTTTACATACTGAACGACCTCAGGAACTGAAATTACCTCCAATAACATCTTTTCCAGGTGTACATTGTAATTCTAATGATGATAAAAGTAGATCAACAGTGAACAATCAGTGCACCTAATTATTTAACGATTTTTCAAAAATGGACCAACACCACTGTGCACCTAAGCTGGTTTTACAGAGAGTTTTATCAGAAGTCAACTATTTTCACAAAAACCACGTGCTTTTTTTTTAAAAAAAAGTTTGAGAATGATTTGTAATAATTAAGAGAAATGAGGAGTTTGACTATATTAAAATGTTTCAAAATAGAAGGCGAAGAGTAAAAGCAATAACTGTAGAAATACTTTAAAGGCAATGTACCATAAAGTGTAAAACAGGAATGCTTATACAGGAAATGACAAGTGAAACAAACTGAAATGGGCTTGAGCAAAATTCCACCTGAAAATTAGGGAGAAAAGTGACAGGGAGGATAATCAAATAGACAATGAAATAAAAAACTGTCTTAACAAGGGAATATAGAAACCAAACAATTAAAGGAGTCTCAGTAGAGCTTTTTGGAATACATACAGTTAATATGATAGCAAAGCTAATTTTTAAACACACAGCACATATTAGAAGCCTAAGAGACAAATCCTCAATTTCACAGCCATTACAGTGTACTTTAATTAATTCTCATAGTAAAAAAAAAAAAACCCCAAAATTTATTATGTAACATCTCCAGTTGCACTTGAAAACTTTTAACATTGTTTTAAAATATACACATGTGAATCTCTGAGAAAATGAAGCGCTACTGTGATGAGACCAGACTTCAGTTACATGACGAAACATAATTCATGTGCGTGGTGTAACTCAGAAGATTCATACTAAGCAAACTGAAGAAACCTGTGAACCACTGATTAAACTGCCACGTTGGGCAGTTGGTCAAAATAAGTATCAGCTAGTGAGGCCTCGCCATCTGTTGTAAGCAGAAGCCTTGATTCCTGAAATACACCCCAACCCCACACACCAACCCCGTAATTCCAGTCAGATACTATTTGTGAGTCCCAGTAACTTGACAATGTTACCTGTTACACATCTACAATAGATGAATGTAAAGGAAAATCGACTGCCAAAATGTAAAATAACTGAGTTACTTGCCCTGAGCTTATCAGCCTGCTTCCTCCCCTCCTCACTCACCGTATACATGCTAAATTCTGGGGGTTGCTCCTTGTTTTCTTGAGATGCTTCTGAATGACAAAACAGGAGACTTTAATGATGACTTTAAAAATAATTCTTCAATGAATTCTTATCTCTGTTAATAATGCCAGGTCATGTGTTGACTTAGAAAGAGATGGCACAATAGATCAGAAAGCATTAAGAAAAAATCCCCCCATGGTTTTCTAGTCAAACTTAAGGTTTCACGTCCTAATGCAACCTAAACCAAACGCCCAGCCCCCATGCAAGAACTCTTGCACTTTCCAGCTTGTCTGGAGCTAACATTTATTTTTAAATTAACAAAAACTTCCATAACCTTTCCTTGAATGACACCACTGCAGCAGCTTTCTAAATCCTCCACTCTTTCCAAAATTAGAAACAGGATGGGGAATAGGGTAAGTCTCTTGAAAAGTCTATTCATAGGAAGAGCTTTAACAATGCAAGTAACTGAGCTGAAATGGAAACTAAGGTTCTGAATTGCTGTTCAACAATTAAAATCAACCCAACTCACCACACATTGGTACAAGTGCCAGCAGTCACTACAAAACATGCAAATGTATCATCAAACACTACCAAGCCTTTTTCATTGTTTTCTTGAGAACAATTTAAAGATAAACTTTAATAGACACTAAGTCCTATCTACCCTCTGTGTGCAGGGTTTTTTAGTTGATTTTTTGGGGGTTTTTTGTTTGTTTTGGGGGTGTTTTGTTTGTTTTGGTGGGGGAAGGGGTTTGGTTGTTGGGTTTTTTGTACTCCCTTTCCAATTCAGTGCAGAGTTCTCCTCATTTTTGGCATAAGCAACATTTCCTTAGTCCCACATACGCCTGTGAAATCTAGGCACCTTGTGTGACATGACACAGGTAAAAGAAATGCTCAACCACAATGGCAACAATATTTTGTGAAGAAAAAAAGTAATTTTGGAGCTAGGTCAGTAATTTGCTTAGCAGCCAGTGCTGGCCACATAAAATGTTAACAAAAATTACTTCGATTGTTAACAGCAATTACCAGCAGTTCCCTGATAGGAAATCGAAGTTACCTTTCAGCAAGGAAAGCCTACTTCGAAATTTGCTAAAATATGCGCTTTCAACATAACTGTATTTTAAGACTAAATATATATGTGCACGTTCTGCCAAGAATGAAGTGCTCAAAATTTTTCCATTTATCTCAAAAATCATTCCTGCACAATCCAGAATTATTTTCCTCATACCACAGTTGTCTGAAAACATGCACATTTCCTTCAGACAGATGTCTTCCGTCTCTGGCCAAACTCATCTTCAGTCTCACAAAGGAATTCTAGTAAGAACAGAAACTGTACCTATCAGCAACAGTGTCCCTAAGAGAGTGTGTTGCCAGCTGCCAGAATGCTGCTAATTTGCACCAAATATCCATCTCTCTCACACAGCAAAAAGGGTGGAGAATTTCCTTACGTAATGAACTTAAACTGGGGCCTCCAACAAACTGTAAATTCACAGGGTACACATTGCTTGGTTTTATTAGTGATCAATCCAAGACTGACCAACTACTACATAACCAGAAACCCTGGATCTGTTTAGACATGTCACTCTCAGCACATTTCACAAAACAATTATTTTATTTACAATTTCCTTTTTAAACAGAAGATTTGAATGTGCAATGATAGCAATTTATTTTAATTTCTTCCATTTAAAAATAAGCTTTAGGATTCTCTATCCCTTAAGCTACATTAATGAATACTCAGTTTGCAGTAAGAGGGAGTGGGAAAAGTTAACACTGTGAACTATCCGCTCAAAATTTCACTTTACAGAGGATGTGTTCACTCTGATTTAAGTAAGATCTTTATTTCCTAGTGCGATAAGAACAACACAGAAGTTATTATAGCATGCAACTTTAACAGACAGACCTCAAAAAAATCCTATGCATCAATATATGAAAGATTAGACGTAACAGGAGCAAAAGATATAAAAATATTCTGGCAACAGGTTAGAAGAAAGAATCTAGTGCTGATACTAGTTACAATTTGTTTGGAAAATATTTCTGAAGAAAAACTTAGCACACTCCAAGGACAGAAAACAGACTTTGTCCTTAAACTATTTCAGGGATTTCAAACTCTGATCAATTTTGTTCAAGTTTTCTTTCCAACATGGCTTGAACGAACATAGCACTCCTTTCAAACACCACTGACACTGTTATGTTTTCACTTTAAATACTAAAGCAATACAAGAATTTCGTTCTAGAGACTGTGAAGTCACACAGCTGGTAGCTTTAATCAAAAAATGCAAATTAAAAACCTCCATAAAACTCCTCAAAATAAGAAAGTGTTTCAGTTTAATAGACTGCTACAAACACCTAGGAAAGTCCCAAATGAGTAATTTTTTACTTTGTTTTTACATCTTGTACATTTTGGATATCATTCTTGCTTTGTGTAACTTACAAAGCAAATATTTACTTCATACAATCCAGACCGTTCTCAGTAACAAGAGTTATTATGAAAAATAGCATAAAACCGTCACCTCCACTACCAATAACACCAGAGAGTCAGGCCCCCTCCACTAATTTTAACTGCATTAGAAAAAGAAAAGCTAATTGGCAAGTTATAGCAGAAACAGCACTGCATGATTTGGCATGTGCATGAAGTGGAATTAAGAGGTGCAGATGTAGCTTTAAAATATCATGCACTGAGAGCATCATTTAACTCGGTTTTATCATCTGAACATGGGCGTGTAGGCAGAAGCCCAGCAATCGGCTCCGTCAGGCCGACCAGACCGTCCTTCCTCTGGCACAGGGTGTTTACCTCTGCCATAAAGGTTAGAATATAAAAGCCATCTCCACCAGGGGAACATCTTGTTTGCATACGATGTAAATATTCCTATATCTGTTAAATATTGCTCCTTTAAGCTGTGTGGTTTATGATGCAGTTTTATTAGCTAACAGCATATGATGGCACCCAGAGAGAATGAGCTGACTATACAGAAGTGTGATTATTAAAAGCTTTGAATGGTAATGGAAATAAAAATTTTCTTCAGAAACAGATGGTATTAAATTCTAATCTTAAAATGTATTTCACAGCAAGAATCACAAAACAGAAGAATTTCGATGTACAAATAAAAATTGTGGAAAATATGCATTTAGGTCGACACGATTTTGCTTCCTTGAAAGGGTGTGCAAATTACACCGTGAGTCAGTATATGTCACTTAAAAATTCCATCTGACTACCTTCCTATAATTTCACGGGATTTTTCAGCTCAACAAAAAATCCCCTCCAGAGACATTTTACAGTCATACCCTTAGAGATTTTAAGTGCAGTAGGAACACTTAACATCCTCATTGTTTCCAAGAGCAGAAGTTATACTCCTCATACGGGCAAAGGATCTATACGAAGGCAAAAAACAACCCAAAGTGAATTAAGAGGAATGACAGAGCACAAGCACTAATGAGGTAAAATATATCCTCTGACACAAAGCGATTCACAGTTAAGCGAAGAGTTCATAAGCACATCATCAGGTTAAAATGCAGCAGGAGCGCTAACTAAGCAACCTCTCTTCAATCTGCTCTTGGTCAAGTATTAAAACAATCCGCACAAGTTCCTTCACTTTACAGGAGCAAAACCCCATCAGCCCATGTCCAGCTAAGGGCTGTGGGTTTGACTTGATGCCCTTTGAAAAAAATCCATTGAAACTGTACAAGAGGCACCACAGTAACACAGTCACTTGTATGACTACTACCAGTCCTCTGACAATTTCGATGATAGTATCTAGTGCCAACTGATGAAACTCATACGTAAACGTTTCACAGTCCTACAGACAGGAGAGGTCTAGCTTCATTAAGAATAGAACTGCTACTTGTTCTCAAGGAAGATGGTCTTGTCCCTCCTTTCTGAAGCAACACTTCAAGCAGTGTGTTCTCAGCAGCAGTGGCCGAGAACTTGCTGTGAGGATACTGGAAACGCCCGGCAAGAGGGGTGACCACTACGAACTCCAGGAGTGAGGCTGAGTAACTGCTAACAGAGTCTGGGTGGCTTGCTAGGGAGGCACAGGTAAGAGCCCAGACACGCGGCTCGTTCTCACCCCTTTGGTTTATCAAATTCTAATTGGTTCATATGGAAGAAAAGGGAAGAACAAGTATTTTTATCTCCTTTAAATCTCAGCTGAGCTTTATCCATTTGTTCCAAAACCAACAACAACTATGACCCACAAGCAGGCGAGATGATGTGTGCCAGCCATGGGAAACCCCATTTATTGGATTAGCAGGGGTGAAAGTTTTAAAGGTCTTTCGCACGAGAGTGTTTCCATGAAAATAAAAACAAACCTGCAATTTTACAAGTAGCTGTAATTTTTTAATTTAAATTCACTGAAAGAGAATTAGCATGATTCATCCCTGTGATGAAAGCATCTCTGAAGAAAATGATTAGGGTGCACCTTAATGTACTTTTCTTTCCAGTAAGATTTTACTCACTTCTCACAAAGAGTCATTGTACCTTAAATGTTTACTGAATTTAAATGTGTTGAAGGATTAAAGGAAATTAATATTTAAATAAGCTCAGACCAATTAAATTCATCATCCTTAAAAATACCTTATGCACAAAATGCAAGACACACGTGAAGGTCAATATTATCATTACACAGAAAGTGCATAAGTAATAAAACAAATTAATTTTCCACTGCTGTATACACTAACAGCAAAAAAAACCAGTAGCATGAAAGGTGACTTTGAGACTTTTAGGTATGCTTTCACAATTGGCATAGGCCAGTTTCAGACTATTAATGCCTCCAAAAAAAGGCAAAGTGAGCACAGGCAAAAAAAATATGCTTGAAATTTATCAAGTTCTTGGAAAGTATTAGAAAGTTCATAAATGACAAGGATCCCTGGATTTTTAGAGTTTTTAACACAATAGTTTTAAAAGACTGGATGTTTACCAGAAACACGTTGTAAGGACCTGTGGTAGAAATTAAACTGTTTCAACATTTTCATAAACACCACAGAAGACTAATAGCAAGGTCACAGTTTGTTAACGCTGTATTCATTGTCAGTTTAAAGCTTGTTAAAAGGAGCTGCAGAAAAATCTCAGGATACTGATACCTGCCACAATTTCTTTCACTACTGCTGAGCTCCTAATAGAATATTAAGAGGCGAACAAAACACCTTTTTAGTGTGTCAGTATTTTTATAGTGCATGTGGTTCCAGTCACATTAGAATCTAACACTTTGGAAAAACATGGTAAGGGTCATTTAAAACACTGTAACACCAAAAACTGAGAGTTATCACAGAGGCAGAAGTACTACTAACATGCATGCTGGCACCAAACGTATTAAGTCGTCTGCCTTAGTAACCAAAGGGAAAAAAAACAGTTTACAGTAAGAATATTGCTCTTCTGATTTAAAAAGTACATTAAAATTAATACTATAATGTTTTTAGGTGACAGTACAGTCAGTCATATTTTGGTCCCATATGCAACAAAGAAGAATCATAGAAGAACATTCACCAGAAGGGACTGTTTCATTTCAGCTCATCTGATCCCCCACTCAAAGCAGGGCGAGCTAGATAAACCTGGCTGCGCAGGGCATTGACTGCTCATGTTTTAAGTACCTTCAAGCATGGAGATTTCACAGCCCCTTTTGGAATCTTATTCCAATATTCGACGACTTTTACAGTGAAATTTTTTTCTCCTCATATACAATTGCATTCTCGTGTTGCAACTCGCACGGGTTACCTCTCACTCAGCCACAGAGGAGGACCTCTGAGAAGACCCTGTCTGTCCTCTATACCCTCCCAGCAGTGGAAGACAAGATCTCCCTGCAGCCTCCCCTTCTTCAGGCCAATCAAACCCCATTCTTTCGGCCTCCTTTCTTACATCATGAAATTAATGGCTACTGCTCTTCACGCTGAATTTGGTCTGTATTACTTCTTAAGTGTGAGCTTTGGCCTCTGCTTCCCATTTAATCACAAAATGGAAAACACATTTATTTTTTTCTTTGCTCAGAAACAATTCCTGCAAAGCAAAGCCTTCATAATTTTTAGCCAGTACGATTAGATAAAAATATCCTCAGGTTAACCATTTAAAAAAAAATAACCCAACAAATCACATAACACTTATAGGGTTCTTTCTAAAATGAAAGGAACAAGCTTTACCCCTTTAAGAAATAAATTGCATACTTCAAGTTTAAATGCACTATGCAGCTCCCTTATGAGTAGTTTCCTATGTTTACACATTGTCAAAAGGAACTTGACATTTCATCGCCAAGGATGAAAATACAAAATAAGTGGAAATGCACCTTGCAATAGTTAGCACTTGGTTGCTTTAAGAACCCGAGTAGCCCGTGGTGATCAGGTAACCCTTTCAGCCTCAAATCAAAGGTGGTCCAAGCTCAGGGAAAAAACCACCAACAGGCGCTCGATGCAATGTTAGTACCTAACCCAACAGAACAATCACCTTTCACTGTGCTTTGACAGGCATGCAAATTTCTATCTAAATACTCAGATATCTGTATCACAAGAACATTGCCACTAACATTTTTAGCATTATAGAAAAGTATGAACGCCCTTCTACAATTCAAGGATTAACACATACAAGAAGCACTCAGAAAGAATGGACGAGTTAACATCATTTACACCTTTTCTGAAATAAGTGAAAGCATCTTTCACAAAATGTAAAATAACTTAAGTAACAACAAAGTTGAATCTGTTAAAAAAAAAAGCTACTCTGGAAGGTAGACAAGAAGAATGGACAAAGAGATACTACAAACAGGTTATAGCCTACAGGGAGCATCACTTTGAGTTAGTATCAGGGTGTTCTCACTTTCCTTCCCACACAACTTCCAGTATGTCTTGCAAAACACCTCAAAAACTTTTGAAAAGCATGAACAGACATCACCTGTCCCAGGCAATCCGCAACTAAGCCACTAAAGTAACTTCTGTATTCTGCTAATTCTGCCATTGCACATCAGAGCAGATTTTTACCTATACTTTGCTCAAATACCTGTCTCGAGTTCATAAAAACACTGGCATTTGGGCTACTTGTACATACTGATAAAACAGCATTATGATATTTTTCTTAACAGCATTGAACTGTATTGCTAACAAAAAATCCCCCCTCCCCGCAATGAATAAACATTATATATATTTTTATATATATTTAACATATATATATTTTAAACAGAATGAATTACAACTATTTTCTACCTGCCATCACACTCTGTACTACAGCTACAGTTTTCAGCAAGACAAATCACAACAGTAAATATGTACTGGTGATTCTGAAGTCCAGTGACAAATATTTACTGTTTGTCCTAATTCATTATGTTTTCACAGCTGCTTTCTTTGCTTGAAGTGCTGATATAGAAATCAAAATGTCCTGGTTCCTTCCCTCAGGCCTCATCTCATGTATGTTGATCCTCCTGTCAGGGCCTTGAGTGCACTTCCATTGCCCTAGGGGTTCAGCTGCCAGAAGGGCTTCATAAGGAGAAAAATACATCTTGAAAACACCATCCAGCTCTGCTTCCCTCCTTGTTGTAAGAAATATTAAATTTCCAGTACTTAAAATAATGCTCTTCTCTGTGCCGTCCTAACATCATCTTCACAGCTAGTGACCCGTCTGCGCACAAAGATCCTAGAGGAGCTCTCCAAGCAGACACCCCATGATCAGTTGCTTCAATTACACCATTTTTTTCATGGCCAGCTACAAATTCCAAGTTTCTATCCAGGATCACAAACTACAGTGGCTATTCCATGGTCGTAACGGCTGCACAAACTGAAACTGTCATTTTCTTGGAATTTTACAAGGGAAGTTTTCAGTTCACCAAGATAACCAGTGACAAGCAGCTCAGCTGAGCATTATACACCATCTTTGTACTCTAGAAAGATCTTGGATCTCCTGGAAAGCCTGTTGTGGGTGGAATGACCAAGGGCTCACTATCCCAGCAGGCCAAACACTAAGCCAGCGCTTTCAGCAAAAGCAAACAGCATACAGGAATGGCTCCAAACCACTTGCGTTCACTGTGGATTAGGCTCTTTTGGTGCTTGGTATTTTCCAACAACGGGTCCAAAGTCATCTTCTGGATTCTACACACTATTCTTGAACAACTGCCAACGGTCTATGGTTGTGCCAAAGGGCACAGTCTCACAGTACTTGAATGAAGAAAGGAGAGCAGGTGTACTGACAGTGCTCAGGGTCAGCCAACACTCCAGTGGTTGCTGAACAAGCCCACAATGACGAGGCACACCTAGTCAGGTAGTCCACACATCGGGATCCGGATCAGTGAGGTACGTGGCTGGACAACCACACCGCTGCAACCTAGCACAGGCAACGGCAAAGGCCAAGGGCCTGGGCTTCAAGACAACCCCTGAGTAAAAGGAGAACCCCAAGAAGACTTCTTAGAGCTCTTTCCACAGCAACCTGACTCAGGATTACATGGCTGCACCACATCCAAGATGACCTCGCACAACAGCGGCCAAAGGAACTGCTGGCAGACAGGGCATCTGGGGCCTGACTCCTCCTAAGCTACAAATACCTACTGCCCCATTGGTGACGGTGCAGATACCAGTGACAGCAAAAGCAGTCCATAAAATTCTGACACCCTTATTTCCTATTTGCAAGACTCATAATTAAAAAAAAAAAAACCCACAACCCAACAACCAACCCTGCATCTCTTTTTTCCAACTATGTTGTTTTGGCAAAGCTGTAAGTAGCCCAGACAATAAATCTGTTGGCAGTTCAGCAGGGGCAGGAGGAAGGGGGCAAAGTCCCATTTCATGCCAGATCAGAAAATTTCCTTTTTATTCTGCAAACATTACATAGAATGATCGAATTGTTTAGGTTGAAAATGACCCGTAAAATCAGTCTAATCCATACTCCATATGATCTAGGTACAGAAAGTGCTTTAGAATTAAGAGACTGAAAATTTTATTTTCATACAAGTTCTGAGAGTGTAGTCCATAAAGGTTTACTTTTTTAAAAAAAAAATACATATATATATACACACACATAGTCCAAATATGGTAGCTACTGTATGAGGGTAAAACACAATACACCATGTCAAAATTTTAAAGACTATACAAAGTTCATGAAGAAGCAGGACCTTCTCTATTACAACAAATTAGATTTACCAGAAACAACTGAGGGGCTTGTGCCTTCACCTTGTCATTGAAGTTTTAGTTCCTGTAGCTGTGAAAAGGAGCACTTCTACTAGAAATGTAATTCTACACTGCAACAGATGATGTAAAAGGACAACTGTAAAAGCAGCATGAATTGGGACAAACAGTAAATGAGTCATTAGGCTTTAGAGTTACCAGTTTATTTTTACTGCTATGCATTTTGTATGTATTGTTCTGACAGGCTTCATTTTGGAGCCAGATCAGTACTAGCAACATCAGAGCAGCTAGTGAGATGACGTAAACATAAAAAACCCAAAGCATCTTCTATATACACATATGTGTAGAAGAGGTGCTTTTCATCTCCTAGTGTCCAGAAACTCCCCTGGGCTATAACACCAGAGGCTCATCTTACTTCCTACCACCTGAAAAATACCAAAGAATTGCTTTCAAGAAAGTCCACTCTCATTGCACATTTAAAAAAAAAAAAAAAAAAAGAAACAGTAGCAGCAAAAACACACCAAACCACAAAATCCTTTAACCTTTACTGTTGTGGATTATCTGCAGTAGATAATACTACACTGCACTGCCCAGCGCACCAAAAATTCAGATCTTGGGGAAAGTAAATGTCAGAACAGTTTCTTAAAATCCATTGTCTTCAATATTACGTAGTTGATTGGAGCAGCAACAGGGATAAATTCATGAATCATACTGAGACAAAGGGTTATTAACATTCATCCTTATAACACATCGTCATTCCAATTCCAACCTTGGTCTCTTTTCCCAACTTGTACCTTTAAAATGTGGTGTTTCTTCCCTTTCAAAAGGCGGTATCTATCAGAAAATTAAGGTGATTTGTGCAGAGTGAAAAGCAAAAGCCTGTCTACGGGTCAGGCAGTTGTATTTATACTTCCTTGACAACATGCATGGTCCCTATTCTAACTCAAAGGAATTTTATCGTATTTCCCCCCCTACTCACAGACCAAAATTAGAGTCTTCTAGAACACATCCACAGTGTCACCTCGGACAGAGAATGTAAAGAGGAATTTGTGATTTCTTAATACATGAAGGGCAGTGCTACTGCTTAAAGAAGCAGGTTTCTGAACAGTTGCGGTTGGTGTTTTTTTAAAACTTCAAAATGTTTTCAGTGTAGGGAATATTAATTAAGAAACACACTTTTCAGTACTAACATCTAGCCTGCGTCAGTGAAAGCTGAGAAGGAAAGGTAATTAAGAATTGTATCAGCTGTGTTTCTTGCATATAAATGCCATTGTTCAAGGCACTGATCACAGCTAATCCTGCTTTTATAAAAAGTTCTAAACCAAAACCACCTTAAGGAAGACATTTAACACCAAAAAAAAGCTTTAGTTGGTTAACAGCCAACTAAAAAAAAAAATAAATCACAAAACCCTGCACACAGCAATGCAAAATTTTACTAAATGCAAAAAACAGAATACACACTGAGTTACGCTGCAAGTGTCATACCACCATGTATTCTCCCAATGAATTGCATAAAACACAGATTTGCAAAGCACTAATTCTATGAACCCAAAAGAACAAATTCCGTCAAGAAATTTAACATTCAGAGCTGCACAAAGCAGCAGGCACATAAGAGCTTGCTTGTTAGCGCCGAACCGCATCTCTTCTAGGAAATGCTGTCTGACTACATAAAGGATATTTTCATAATAAATGTCACATCTCTTCCCTCCCCCCCTCTCCCTCCCCAACAACACTCCCGATTCTTTCAGAAGCTGCAGAGGATTTTAAAAGAGCTCCATCTGAACTGTCCACACAAAAACGGTTTTGAAGCACACGAATGTTTGCCCTTATCCTATAGAAACTGTACAGCGAGAACTTGGCTCTTCCCTCCCCCCACTCGGTACCTTTCTGGGGTAGTGACTTCACATCCTTTGACATCAGCACAGCTCGGAAGGGGGATGGGAGAGTCACGGCAGAAAGCAGCAAAACCTGCTTTTAACTATGCAGGCAATGCCTCTGCGAATTCATAAATGATCCCAAAACGCCTTTAACAGCAAACCGGTTTCGAGCTCCCCCGGTTTTGGTTGGGGCCATGACAAACTGAAGGGGACCGGGCCACAAAGGCCTTCCTGCTCCCCTGCACCACAAAAGCCATTTATTATTAGCTCGCCAGAGGGTCGCGATTCACTCGCGCACGCACAATAACTCACCTCTAATATGCAAAAGGGCCACGGGCTGGAAGGGCCCATTGGAATTGGCCGCGTCAACCACCATCCTGCTGCCGGTTCTGTTACATGTCAACATCTAGGCTCCGGCAGGCAAGGCAACGTATTCCTTAAGGCGAGAAACCAGCCTCCATTTTAGTTTAAAAAAAGACAGAAACTGAAGCGCTCTGCAGCTGGAGGGAACTGGCTGCTTCGTGATGTCAGCGGGCGGGAGGAGCCCCATTGGCTCACGGCACCAACTTAAACCGAGGTGGCGCAGGCCGCAGAGCCGCGGGGGCGGTGCAGGGCTGCCCGTGGCCCCGGCTCCCCTGCCCCCATGTCCCTGCCCCTGCCCCTGGTGACCCTTCCCCTGGCCCGGCCACGGGCCTTTGCCCTCGCGTTGTGGAAACCAGGCTCATCCCATCGCCACCCCGGTATCTCCCCCCTCCCCGGATAATATTCAGCACGCACCTGCTGGAGAGAGCACGGGCATCTTTTAAATTTTCCTTTTTTCTTTCCCCCAAAAAGCCAAACCCTTAATCTTTGCTTCAGTAAAGGTTGCCAAGAATTACTAAGCAGGAGCTCAACCGTGGGAAAACACAGCATTAAGGGAAACATCTCTGACTTCGGCTTCCAAGAGCCATGTTAAAAGGTAGCGCACAGGAAAACACAGATTCCTGAACTATCATTATTATTATTAATTTATAAATATAAAATCTCATAAGCGTTCCCACAAAGTGTTTTATGACCAGTTGTTAATATGTGCATTTTAAATAAATATACACACGTATTGCATTCAGGAGATGAAAACCTCACGTTTCATGCTCATCTAAATGTTTCTTTCCATCTAGAAATGGAACTATCTTCAGTTTAGCTTAATGTTGTCAAATTCAGGTATTACAAAACTTGGGTTTTCCTTTCTAGAAAGTTCAGTAACTAAGTAACTTTCAAATTAGTAAAACCAAAATATTGCACCACTAAGAAACAATACATGTGCATATGGAAATGGGTTCGCTGCATAATCCCAGAAACACACAAAAAAAGCACAGCATAAAAATTTCAAAACTTCTACTTAGAATTCCTTCAGGTATTTGGAACAAAACTGTATGCAACATTTTCTTTGTCATATGAGACTGGCACATTTGTTTTTACAATCCGCTATTTGAAGGACCCGTTTTGTCTCCCACATACTGCACCTCTGGGAGTGATGTTCAGAGAAACACACAATTGTATCCTTGTACCATCTCCAAACCTCTGCTTCTCCCCAAATACTATTTGCACCAGTATGTCACCTTCACTTAGATCACTTAATCTATGACACTGTCCTAATGCGTATCTGCTCAAAAAAGGAGTACATCAAAAAAAAGACACTTCTCGATTAGGTAATTTGCTGCTGAAAACCTGGAACACAAGCAAATGATAGGGCATATGTATATCTGGTCAGAAAAATTACACATATCACACTACAATTAATACACTGCCAAAGGTGAGTTAGAGCTGTACTGAGTATTACTGAATTGAATGAAGGGAAAAGACTAAGTGGGATAAAAAAAAAAAAAGAGGAATTTTACCCATAAAACACACGAAGACATCAATTGGATTTACTGATTGCTGACATGAAATAGTATCTCCTGGATGTCACAGCTGAAAAAGGATGTAAACCTAATAAGAAAGCCCAAAGACGACCAATCTAGAAAATATTACTTCCTTAAAAAAAAAAAAGTGTGGGTTGTTGGGCTTGTTTTTTTGGTTAGCTGGGTTTTAGGGTTTCTTGTTTATTTTTGATACAAAGCACTAGACTGAGAATATCGAAGTATTTTAAAGAGTAATGAAAGAGATGTAGGGAATTTGTTTTTCTGCATTCACAATGGACAATAAATTCCTCCTACATCAAGGAAGATTAGGTTAGACATTAAATTAAATCTTCTCACCTCCTACACAGAGGAAGATTAGGTTAGATATTAAATGAAATCTTCTTGCTATAAGCATAGTGAAACAAAATAAGAGACTGCAAACTTTCTAATAGTTTTAAAAATGGCCAAACAGTGAGTGACATAAATGTAGCTGATCCTCTTTTGAGAATGTCAAAATGGACTACAGGAACTTCTGATGCCCTTTTAAACCTTTTTCCCAAGTCTATAAAGATTGAAATAATTTGTCCTTTCAGCCTAGACAGAAAACAAGGGAGACGTATTCTCAAAAATCTCAGGTTTTATATCCATGTATCCCTTGGGTATACTTTAGATGTGTCTTATAAAACAAAAAGCTACCACAGAGATATGCTTTTAACAAAGCTAGATTTAAGAACAACAACAAAAAAAGTCTGACTTCAAACAAAGCTTTCTACAAGTTCTTGATGGATGAAGGAGAAAACTGGAAAATAACTTAATTTTTGCGATATTTTCACATGCAGAATTTTGTAAGCAAACTGTTTCTTTTCACCATCTCAAGTACAATTAGATTGCTCCATAGAGATAAGCTACAGTATGAAGCAGCAAAAATTAGGTTTAAAATTCCAGTTTATCTTGTAACAACATCTCTAAGAGGCAGATGTCTCCTCCCATATATTCCTATCTTTGCTTTAATGGTCAGCTGCTGCTTCTATCTCTTTGAATCTCCCTGCAAAGGTTGAGAAGGATATGAAGACTACTGGTCCACTGGCACACAACTACTGTACTAGAACACAACAGAGAAAAAAGGGAACATTAGTTACAGTGCCAATTCCTATTTTATACATAAACATGGTCTGAGTAGTTGGAGGTTTATTAGCAAATTTCAGGTTAACCCATCTACACTGTTCTTCACTAAAGAGAGCAAATGTGACATTTGGAGCACCAGCAGCAGTAGTGGTAGAACACTAAGTCACTTTCAAGCAAGTTTTCTCATGCAAGACACCCATGCCCGGTGCACATTTCTTTCTCTTTAAAGGACTGTGCCATATCCGAAGGCAGCACTTTGTAAGCTACCATGAAATGGTTCAAACAGCTGTATTTCAGTATATTTCTGGTGTGCTTCTGATAGGACACCAGTGGAGTTGAATAACTTGAATCTTGATAAAACTTTTTGCTCACTAAAATCTGTTATCTTCTCAGCAGTCTTACAGATTGAGAGGTACCTTCTGCTCAGGAGGTCTGTATACCCTCCCTTTGTTTCAGCCTTAAAATATTTAATTTGCAACCAAAGGAAAATATTTACTTAGGTTGAATTATTTTGAACAACTTCATTTGGGAAAAAAATTGCAACAAAAATTAAGTTAAGAATTGACTTACTAGTGGAAAGGGAAAGAATATCTGGGCAAGCAGAATGAAGCTAATGAATATCAATGGGAGGAGGAAGAGGTTACTTGAAAAAATTTGTGAAGACACTTCTGTTGCAAGAGAATAAAAAAATCATATTAACTTCAGCTACCCATTTTTAGAAGCAAATGATGAAAAAACCATGTTGACAGTGTAGCAAAACTGTAGCTATTATAGGTTTCCTCTGAACTCTGCTTATCACTTCTAACTTCCTGATGATGGCAATAAGAAAAATCCTATAAAGTTCTCAGGATATAATTAAATGTGTTACATTGAGGATTCAGCACTGTAGCTGATGTATTCTCTATACGCTGGGAGGCTATGTAGTATTTCTTTCAAAACAAACAATCCAGTAAAGCTGTGATTTAAAAAACAGCCAGCCCCACTCGACCCCAACAAATTCACCTGCCCAAATGTTGCCTTTTTTACTTCCATTTTGAACTAGTTACTATTCTAATTGCTACTGACAAAACAAACAACAGTTACTTAAAATTGCATGAACTTCTATTTACATGAATACACCTTGGACAAAGCTGATAACCTCTCGGACTACACTAAGAGTTTTCATTTTTTGGATTGGAGGAGGAAGAGGCTACTTAGTCTGAACTCTAAGACATCTAAAGGCATAATTCCACAACTGCTGAAGTTGCTATTCCTCAGCAACCTGCTTCAGTCCCACCCCTGCATTTCCCTCTGCCTTATTTTGCTCTCATCTGCTTCAGTGGTAAGACTCACAGCTGAGTTGATTTAGTCCACTAATTCAACAGAAAGCCACTTACCACAGGTTGGTTTTCTGTTAACTTAGACTGTGCCCCACGATAGCCTCAGCTGAGCTAAGTTTCTGTGAGCTACTGCTGCGATCCTGCCTCCTCTGAGACACGCACGCAACCGGCCGGAATCGCTGTACGAGGGCTTGTGCAGCTGCACGGTTGGACCAGATTAGGAAACTGAGCAGAGTTAAAACGAGAAGGAAAGGTGTGAGTTTGAGCCCTGTTGATTTCATTATCTGGTTCAGACAGCCGCCTAAAAAAGGGACAGGAACATGTATGACTCACTTTCACTGGTAGGACCAATGTAATTTACTTTTTTTTCCCCCTCCAATTACAGCCTAAGCCAAACTTACTCTCACAAATGATGTCAGGCTATAGAAAATAAAGGTCTCTTCATAACCCCGAACGATGAGTTTCTTAAAAACAATATATTTGTTTTAGGGGAGAAAAGGCAGTGGACGCTACACGTTCTGGAGGAGAAACTGCAGCAACAGAACACTGGGATTTTCCTACAGGTTTCTGACTCAATTCCAAAGGACAGTCAAGAGGAAGTTCGATGAAACTGGGGCAATAAACATCACGTTAATACCTAGCTACCAAAAGAAATGCACAAATAAGTAAGAAGTCCTTATCTGAATAAATGAAACAAGTACGGACCACCATGTGGCTTCCTTAAGAATTCCTTAAACTGAAACATGGCAAAAGATAGTATCCTACCTTTCATGTTGAGAAATTGGTAATATTTACTTCCTCTAGTACAGGGAAAACTGACTAAAAGTGGAACTGGCAAACATCTGCCTCTGACTGGATTTGTCTCTATCTGAATTTCCTAATATTTGCATGGTCACTGTAGCACACAGACCCAGCAGTGTCCAGTTTTCCTTCAGCCAATACTCAAAACGTTTCGTAAGTGGGGAGCAGGGGGAGAAATTGGTAGGTATCTGCTGAATTCAGAATGCTGTACAACAACAAATAATTAGCTTAAAAGAAACATTTTAAGAATAGCATCTTGTACAAAAACATATTTCCCAGAACAGACTGCGGAAGCTCATTTCAAGTATTGTCACACTATTTTAACCAAGCCCAGTACAGAAGCTAACACGTACACTACCAACTCACTCCTGTCTGTGGCCGTACTACAGAGGTTGCACACATAGTTTTCAAGAAACAAAGTGGAAAAAACACCATTCAAGAGTAGCAACTTGAATGTGCTAGTTATCCATCAAACACTGACTTATATTTACATGTATAAATATTGCACCCCATGTTTGATCAGTAGAGGTCTTATGAAGGGAGAAGTTCAGTGCAGCAGCAAAAATGTTTAGGTCTGATTATAATGTGCAGTGGAACAACATGTTATTTTTGTACATAAGGGCAGACTAAGAGACATTTTAAGAGAGATTTAAACTCTGACTTCAGATGCAGGCTACAATCTAGAAAATAAGACAATACCACATTTTAAATCCTATTTTTATGGATTCTATCCAAGCTTCAGTGGAAACAAGTTTGGTAGGAAATGCTGCCAATGACAGATGTAGAGCATTCTTCTAACACTTTCAGCTGCTGACTAATGAGTAGGTGTCTGATAGGGCAGCTGAAATGAAAAACGGTTCATTAATCCAAGCCTATGATTTCATGTAAAGCTAGTTAAAGAAAAATTCAGGCCAAGTATTTTCCTCTGTAACGTTTATTCGGTGCTTATTCACTCACTAACTATGATGGTTGCTAATCTTTAAAATGTTATGTAGTAACTCAGGCTGGATAATTGCTAAATATTTTAATATTAATGATTTAATAATCATTAATATTAAAATAGTTACTGATTGGATAGATAATATTTTCCTGTATGAAGAACAAATTGCCAGTTTTTGCTTTAAGAAATGTATATGCTTACCACACACAATAACTCCTCTAAACATTTAAAAGAAAAATACAAGAAAGTCTGTTTATTCAACACTATGACAATGCTTTTAAAAATCAAAGTTCAAAGACAAAAATCACTAAATTAACATGGCAAACAAACTCTCCACAGTTCTTCCACGTGATACTATACATATACTACCCTCACTGATACTTAAGCATACTGATGTAGGGAAGAGATTCTGCAGTATTTTCCATGATGGACATTTTGTTTCAATAAATTCCATACAATCTTGGGCTGCAAAAATACTGCAAAAACGTGAACACAGCCAGGACCAGAAGAACAGCGCTTTGCATACTGAGTTAGTCCAATGTAGCTGGTGTACAAGGCAGAAGAGCATCATCTGTTTCACAGAACTGCATTCATTGATGTTTTGCATGGGAATTCATTTGTTTTGCCTTTTAAATGCATTACATATTAGGGCAAATGATCTTTTATAGCAGCGTTATCTTGTTTTACCTACCATCTTACTTGGCATAAAATATTTTAGCCGAACAGTGATGCTACCACCTTGAAGCTGGACAGCATTTCCTTAATTGCCATGCATACACACAAGAAGCATGATTAAACTGGAACGGCCAAAGTACTGCACCTTTGCTCTCTACCTAATATACAACTGGCAGGAGTACGTTTCTGTGATGAAGTGACACTAAACATTGAGATCTCCAGTCTCAAGAGCTTATAAGAAAAGTGTTCCTCAAAAGCCCAAAGTAGTCCATTACCACTACGATTTCCATAAATGCAATTATATTCCATGCATCCAGTTGGTCACTTCCGTATAATGAAAAAAAAACCCACAAGGTTTTAAAACAACAGGTAACACACTCTGCTTGAGGTTGAACTTAGCCTGATAGGAGTTTGTGGAAATGACCAACACCAATGGTTGAATTTCTCTGTAGCACAGAGAACAATACTTGAGTTACTTTAATTGACCTTGGTATCAGTTTTGCTTACTTATCTGTACTCTACAGTTCAGAGAAACACACAACTTTACATTTCTGACCTCTTGAGAAACTATCACTTCCTCCTCATTTCTCATGGTTACAATTTTATCAATGAAAATTTGCTCTGATTGTTTTTTTAAGTGTTAGAATCTTAAACTGGAATCACCTCTCCCGCAATCTTTATTCATCAGACTTTAATATCGTACAGACGACAAAAACAGAGCTATCTCCTAGACAGCCACTTATGACTTAAAAAAAAAAACACATTAGGAAAGATTTAACAACACTTGCCTCCCTATCAGAGTCCTATATCGCAGGCAGGCAAGTTGAGACACCACCCTGATGTTCTCCTCTTGCACAGAAGAGACTCAGAAGCTGGCATAGCTTTGAAGTCTCTACTTGGGAAAAAAAAAAAAAACACGCACTCCACATGAAATATGCTCTGAAGAAATGGCACCCATATGATCTGTCATGTTTATTATTCCTTTTTTCCTTTTTTTTTCTTTTCAATAGATTTGACTGATATTTCCATGCTGAAAGTACTACCGAGTCAGAAACAGACATCTCCATTAGAAGGTCAAAACCAGGGCTACTCAACACACACTGCAAGATCATCAACAATGAAATACAAAAACCTGCTTAATCATACCACATGCAGTTATTCTACACTAAGAAAACAGCACAGTACTCCATATTCCGTACATCTCAGCACTAAAGTTAGGGTATACATATCCATAACTGTCAGTGTGGCTCATTTTTTCCTACCTTGATACATATCCTTTATGAATATTGTACCCACATTTTCAAGATCAAAAAAACTCAAAGAGGTAAATAGTGATTTTGTATATAAACTAGTAACGGTATTTGAAAACTGAACTGCAATTACCATCTTTAAGGTTACTTAAAACAATGTTCACTTTTATTTAAAGAAGACAAAAACCCCCAAGCCTAAGCACATGAACAAAACGATGACACTGGCATCATAGGAGTCCTCTATAAAGCTATAAAAAGATTCTATCCAGCTTTAAAAAGCATATACAGTAATGCTCAGAAAAAGCCTATTTTTGAATCATGCCCAAATTTACATATTCATGACTAACACACGTTCATTGGGAAATTTTGCAATACTTCAGAATATTACAGAGCACTGACTTTTTTTTTTTTAATTTGTTATTCTAGGACTGACAGGGAACCTTTGAATGATCATTACTTGCCTGTTAAAGTTAGTTTTGTGACACAATCATATTTGATATTGTATAAAACCTTTTATCCCAATCAGGGTACCTTAATATTGTATTTAAGAATTCCTACTGCAGCATTCTCTTACGTATTGTAGGGATTCAGACCACATCATTAAAAATCTCGGCACTTTGTACAATAGTTATCTAAATGCTGCACATTCAGAGTTTACTAAAATCAGCACATAACACACACGAATACAAGTATGCTCACCTGTTTGTACTGTTACAAATCCCTTGTAGCATATAAACTAAGTGGACATAATAGGCAGGGGAGTATCTTAGAAATACATAACTAGCAAGACTGCACCATGGGGGAAAAAAAAAAGAAAAAGAAAAATCAAACTGTCGATGTGGAATGGAAGTACTGCTAAAATGATAAATTCGTATAAATTCTCTTTTTTAATAACACGTGTATTTTTGAATTGTTAAATTTTACTTTTCTGTATTAACAGTCTTGAATAGAAGTGAAACACGGTAACATTGAGATTGCCACTTAACCACTTATGAAACGGCACACTGCTGACTGTTCTATTTTTTTGTTCTTTTTTGATCTTGGTCAATTACTCAAGAAGTCCATCACAGCAGCAACTTCAGTCCTGCAGATGCCAACACTCGCCCACCACTCTTATGTGGTAAGGGACAACTATAATTCCAGTAAAATCAAAGAGGAAAAACAAAAGTTTATTTTTTTAATCAATGAAGTTACACAAAACCATTCTAGGGAAATTCAGAAAATATTAAATTTGATCTCCTAATGGTTTAGATAGTAAACTAAGCATACAGAACCTACAAATGAGTGCTAGAGTTTTCTTAATATGCATGCGAGAGAAGGGTGGGAAAAAAGGCAGCTAGATCTGGAACTAAATGTAATTATCTCACAAAAGGGGAAAAAAAAAAAAAGATGCCCTTCCTTTCCCTCTGCATTAAAGACAGTTTCTCTAAAATATTAATAAAAAACAACCTATCTGTGGGATGGTCTTTGGATACTAATTCCACAAGAGATGAAGATGTATTACTGCAGCTGTCAAGCACACAAGTAACAAGCATGCAGTTCATAACGTATCATGCCACTGAGAAGTTTCCTCTCCAAACTGACCAAGCACAGCCAGATGAGTAGCACATACACGACACACTGAAGCTCTAGAGCTTTTCCCAGTATTTAATGTATTCGGGTGTTAGAAATTCACAGAGTTAACCGAGAAATAAGAACTGAAATGAAGATGATCCATCAACAATCGCCGGAAAGCAACGCCAGCACACAAGAAACTAAAATCACAGACACTGTGGAATTATTTGCTAATAAACCTTGAAAAAATTCTTGATGATGTCACAGTGAATTCAAACTGCTTGCATAAAGCTGAAGCAGGCAGTTGCAAAGAACACAAACTACTTTAGTGTGTGAGTGGTCAGGTATATACGCGCTTGGATATGATACTTCTAAAGTATTCATGTTTAACACTTTGCTATCTCACACAGAACACACTCTTAAATTTGTAAAAAATTTCAATATATTCTAAGTTACAAACTGTTTTCTTAATAAAGTAAAAATTAAGAAACTGGCGAGTTTCTTACTGGCTGAAACACCCTTTGCCATCTATATTTGATATAATCAAAGCATTAACCTGTAAGTTTTCAAATCATACTAAAACAAAACACAGGTTTAAGGCTAATAAGTAGCTTTTTCCCAACAAATCAGTGAAAACAGAAATCAGCTTTCTGTAACTGAAGTATTTGGTACTACAAACATTAGCTAACAACGAGAACTAGACAAGCAGAAATTAAAAAAGAAGTTTGTTGGCACAGAATTTTTCTCTTTTGTGAAAACAGGCAAGACACCTTTTCGAGGTGTTTTTCAGTTCTGAAGGCACTTCAGAGATACTTCTGAGTTATCTGTGGGCACACAAGCTGCCTATTCTACCCAAACTAAATGGTGTTGCACTGCACTGTGCTGCAGGGAGCTCCACTTCCAGTTTTGCTAATATATAGATCTTGATGTTCACAAACCAATTGCATCAGAGACTTCTCTTTCCTGTGTTCATCTCTATTCTTAGAGCTTCTTAACTCACAGTTTATTTCCTTTTCTTTTTGGATTATCTGAGCTGCCTTGCTCCTCCATTTCCTGAAAAAAGTCAGGGTGTACAACACTAAACGTAAGCTGCTTCAACGAATATAAATCGTACCACACTAACACCAGTCACTAGGGCAAATAGACTGGTATTTCCGGAAGCCTAGCATCAGCACTTTTGTGCAACGCCCAGGAGAAAGTTCAAGGCATGCCTGAAGATCAAAAAGTATTTCCTAAATCAGATACCTTGACGAAAACCCACACTGGCAGCTCCTCCATTCTCTTCCCACTATTTCGGGTGATCCACCAACCTCAACTCCGGCCTGATGGCACAGAAGCCAGGTGGTTATCTCAGCAATTAGAGCTTACCAGCATTTAGAGCTTACCAGATATGCGCTTTCACAGATCTATTAGCTTACCAGTTACAAGCTTTCAGCAGACCTTAAAAGTATGCGAAGACAACCCCATTCTGTAAGTTGTGCTTAAAATACAGTCTCATATAAAGCACATCATAGAGCAGTCAACCCAAAAACATATGAAAGAAATACACACCTCTTGGCCTACTAGCTAGAAGAAAGATTTCCCAGGTACTGTAACCATAGAAACAACAGCCACTCGTTAAAAGCAACTGGAGTTTGAATGCTGGTTAAACACAGCTAACCTGAAGGAACACTATGTTCTTTCCAGCACTTCATATAAGTCAAACCTGCCTTAGCCATCTCAGTCCTTTAAATTACAGCCTGCCAGTCCACTTTCACTCCTGTCTAGACACCAACATTAAACAACACACTTAAAAATGTCCAAAAAGAAAATTTCTCAGCTTCACTTGACCCACTGAACACATACCAAGTCATGCATCTATGTATGTGCAGTGACTGGCCAACAGCATTTGCAGCAACCCCAATACAATGACAGAACATCAGGGGTTGGAAGGGACCTCTAAAGATCATCTAGTCCAGCCCCCTCCTCTCCCTGCCAAAGCAGGATCACCTCAAGTAGGTCACACAGGAATGTGTCCAGGAGGGTTTTGAATGTCTCCAGAGAAGGAGACTCCACAACCTCTCTGGGCAGCCTGTGCCAGGGCTCTGACACCTTCACAGTGAAAAAGCTTTTCCTAACGTGTTCGTGGAACCTCGTATGCTCCAGTTTGCATCCATTGCTCCTTGTCCTATCACCCTGATAGGTGGGAATTAAGTCATAAGTGAGCACAGCAAATATACAGATATCTGCTGCATAACATGAGACTGGACATGGTAATTAGTACCCATCGCTAAATCAGCAATTGCACCAGTGTTTCATAGCAAAGTTTGACCCTTGACAGCCTGGGGACACATGTACAGCATCAGACATCCACCAGAGTTAAGCTCAACATCTTTTTGTTTCACTTGACAGTGGGGGGAGTGACTGCAGACTGAAAGGTAAATATAACGTGGATGAGTAACAATACTTCTACCATTTCTTCACATCTAAGTACATTGCATGAAAAGCACTTCAGGCATTCCTCCGCCCTTCGCTAGCCTACGAGTTTAAACTGCAACAGAGCCAAAGTGGGAAGAGATCTAAATTTTCACCTCACCCTTTTCAAGATGGATTTCTTTCCCCTCTCCCATATGCAGTCATTTTTCTCACTCCCAGCTCACTGTCCACTCTGCCTCTGATTGTTGCTCAGTTCTGGTCTCCCTGAGCTGACAATCCCAGCCCTACCAGAAACATACTATTTAAAAGAGGACAAAATGGAGATTCTAGACCATCATCTTTCTTTGCAGATGAGTCTTTGAACAAAAAGTTATGCCAGTCGAGGAGGCTGTAAGCATACCTCTTTGCAAAAATCACTACTTTAACTCAGTGCCATTTGCTTCTGTCACACCCTGAACATGACAGCTTGTGCATGAATCTACTACATCAATTTAAATAGATATATCGTTCATAATTTGTGGTGCTTAACATTCTTACTTACAAATTCAATAAAAACAGATTGAAATTAAATACAGAGGAGTTAAGTGTTGAAAAATTTTAAGCAGTATCTTGTATATTGACTATTATATTAACATGACAGACAATATTTCATACTTTTTGTAAAAACTGTCTCTGTGAGGAGAAGAATGTTGCAGTCTAATTGGATCTGTATGAAAAGCAGTATAACTCACATGGGCTGAGAAAACAAGTTTCTTATTTTCAAGAAACACTAACATATTATTTCAAGAAAACAATGACTAGAGGAAAAAAATCTTATCCCTTGACATTTTCACATTGCTTACAATAGTACTACTCAACATTTCAGTGTTCTATTTAAGCTTTTACTGCCAACTTTGAACACTGGAAAGCAGTATGCACCACGCTTCAAAACAACCTTTTTCAAATAAGCCTTCGGGGCAAATCAGTTGCTCACAAGCAATAGATCAATACACTGAACACACCTGAAAAATCGTACCCTAACACTACTACACACTACCATAAACACACCATGCAAAAGTTTATCTACAGAACAGACAGCAGTTAAAGACAAAAGCTGTGTTAGTAAGAGAAGACACATCAACTAGCAGCTTTTCATCAGAGATGGCAGTAAATACAATTCTAAAGGATCACAAAGCCTTAAAATTGACAAAGGAAAAATCCATAATCACTATCAAGACACCACTCCACTTGATCCATGTTCAGGAAAATCAGACCAATAAATAGTGATTGACCAGGTCTTCTCACAGTGCCAAGAGATATTTCAGTACAAAGTCAGGTTTGAGCACGCTGCACTGAGGACAGATGACTGATATTTTACACAGAGAGACTAAAGACTCCTCTTTAAAGCGCTATGAGTGAATATACTTTCACATACATACTTCTGGTTGAAGAAAGTTACAGATATCTCCTATACTGATTTCCAAGAAGACAACACACTCGAGTCCTCATATAAGGAATGAAAGAAGAAACAAAGAAGTCCAGTATGTTCGAGCATGCGAGTATGTGCAAGTTCGCACATGTGTATGCTTGATACATAATGTATGTTTTCCAGATATAGTAAGTATGTTAGTTCCGATGCTTCTCTGTCTCATGCCAAAATTCCCCACAAAAATTCTAATTTAAAAAGACATACCTTTCAAAGCTGGCAGTTTTTGAAGCTCCCTGTTATTGCTAACATTAAACCTTGAAGAACTCTGCCGCTTTTCCTTCTTCAGTACTGTCTGTGGTGCTGGTACTTTGATTTTAGATAGTTGTGCTGGGGGAGGAGTGCTGTTTGATTTTTTGTTTGACACCTGTTTAAAAAGAAGTGAAAGCAGTTAATTGTAGCTAAACTCAGAAAACCTTCTAAACCCCAACTTTTTGGTACAGAAATAAGTGAAGTAAATTAAGCTTTTAATCAAATTGCTCTATTTGTCATCCTCTGAATGTATAACTTTCTATTCTTCCATTCCATCTTTTCAACATTCATTTCTGTACCACAGCACTCAAATAGATGGGAATAGATCACCTTGTTACATGCACTAGCCCATTTATTTCAAGTTACCAGCCAACTGAAAAGAAATTTTGAAATAATGTACTCCCTCAGCTACTCTCACCTTTTCCCTGAGACATCTAGGTCTCTCAAGCATTCGGTTGTCTAACTTCAGCTTCAAAAGGATCCCAGGCCCTCCTCTATTTGCAGCAGGTGAACCTTTCACTGCTGTTTGTACTGTGCCTCGCTGCTAGAGTCCTGGGCTCAGCTAGGGCATTCAGGCTTTCATACGAAGTTAAAGGAGCAAGTCGTCTTACTGTAGTAGCTTCAGCAGCTTCCAAAACATACACAAGGACTTGTAGCAGTTTGCTGCCTACTCAAAGTAATTTGCTTTTACTGTAATAATCCCTATCAGGCTGTCAGTGTACCTCTATGTGACGTTTATAACATAAAACCAGAAAAATGGTTCCTGCCTACAGGTTTCCAGTTTGTTATTTCCCAGACTGCACTTGACAATGCTCCCTCTCAAGCTGAATAAAGCGCATCATTAAGAAAAGCCTGTCAGAACTTGTGATGCTGCCTCTCTCATTCTTTTTTTGAAGTAGGAAAAGCAGGTTTAAAGTAGGCAATAGTTAACTTTTTAACTATGAATAACTTCACGACACTCTTTACAAGAATGATAAAACATCGAGGAGTGACTTACACTAAAAAAATATAGAAACAGCTGAGCAGGAAATCTTGCTCCAAGTATTTTAATTCATTTTACAGGACCCTTAAAGGCTGTAGAAGGCTTTCAAATTTGCAAACTATTTTACACTTTATTTTGCACTTTTCTCTTACAGGAAAGACTATATTCTGCTTTCCAGAAAGTGCCTACATGATAAGAAATAGGAAAAAAAATCCACATCAGATGGGAAAGGGATTTGGGATGGAAATCAAGCTGTAATGCTGCTACTTTGGCAGTTTGAATGGATCTAATTAGACTTCTGTTAAGTATAGTAGATATGAAAGCAGTGTCTCACTCCTGCATGAAGTAACACCAACGGCATTTTCATAGGGACATGGCTAAAATAACAGCAAACAATTTTTATATTCATGAACAATTTCCATATGGTCTGGGTCTGCACATATTCAGTGCACATGAAAACATTAGCACACAAATTTATCTACCTTTAGAGTCTTTAAGACAGTAAGTTGACTCAAATTTTGTTTTAGTAGTACAACAGGGAAAGAAATGTATATGCTACAAGAATAGATTAACAACTGTGCTGTATTATATACACAGTACTTCAATATATTGAAGGTATGACAGAAAGCAACATCTAGTTTTCATTAAACACATTCAAGATGACCATTGCAAATTCAGTATTACAATAGCAAACCCCCCTGACAGCCTTACAGAACAAATAAGGGGAGACAATACACTGAACACTGGAAGCCTTAAGTTACCAAAAATATTCTAGAACTTGTTTCAGCAAAAATGCACACATTAGCAAGTTAAAAGCATTTATGTACAAGTAATACCTGTTACATTACATTTTCCAGACTATTTCACTTTTTAACGCCAAACACTAAATGCTTAAAAGCCTTTTTGCTGAAATATAACTGATCCACAAGGTAAATTCTATCCATTAATTCAAGTTAAAAAAAAAACATTCCAAATAAAATACATGTAGACTAAACAGAAAGAAAAACAGGACTAAAATTCGGAAGCAATGACTTACCATGTATTAAACAATAACAGTTAATTCAGATGCATTACAAGCACTACTACTGCACAGGATTTTGTACTTTCAATATCGTGCTGAAGTCTAATGGTGTTTTTCTGAACTGGCTATCTCCCACTGCCACCTGATTCTGTTCACTACTTGGAACAGGAAAAGCCACTTTCCTGTTTCCTCTATTCCCAAACAAATTCTCAATTTTGAATTAACAAGTGCTTGCATGCATGTGCACACTACAGTATCCTAAGCTAGCACACACCTCAGGGAGGCAAGTATTCTAAATTGCAGATAAATTCTAAAATTAGCCAAAAGTGGTTATTTAAGAGGATGGGTAACATTTCCAACTAGAAATGTTGAAAGAAAGCATTTTTTTGTTGCTATGGCAACTTCCCATCTAGCAGGGATGACTTCAGAGTAATTCTAGCCCTGGATCACAGGCCAATTTATCCAACAGACTTTCTCCTCCTTGATCATCCCCGCTCTTCAGTCACGCTCCACAGTCATTCTGCCAGCACACACCAGAAAGCTGCCAAAACTGCTTCCAGTTCATTAGTATTTGAATACTACACAGCTGTACCCAGCGACCTCTGCAAGTGGCACTACGGTGCCATCACAAAAGAACTGGCCTCCAGAGCTTTCAGATGACCAGCCTTTAGACAAAAGGGCACCTGAAGTCAGTTAATTCAACTTAAGTCACACAGCTCAGCGATTTTAACTACCCATCTAAAAAGAAAAAAAAAATAATTAAAAAAAAAAAATCAGACTAACATTTCTGTGTATTCATTTGCTAAAGATTTCAATGTAGCATACTTAACTTTTTATCAAGGTACAGTGCTTATTAGTTGAGATAGAAGATCTAAGCTCAGCTTCTTCCTCCCAGTAACAAAACTTCAGAAACCACAACCACTGAGAATAATTGGTGGACATTCTACATCAATAAACTTATTCCACTTAACACCACAACAGTCAAGCTACCGATACATTTGTAAAGATTCTCTTCCTGTGAATCGGAAACCAGGTACCTGTTCTTCCCCTTATTCTGGCAAACAGCTCTCTCCTACCTAAATGTCTACGCACTCTGATGCATTCAATTCCAAAAGTGCTGATAAACCCCTAAAAACATGTAAAAAAAAAAAATCACTCTGAAAACACGTCAGATTGAGAATGTGTTTCTTCAGATCATAATTAAAGCACAAGCCTCACGTTTCCTGACAAACTTAATTTTTAAAAACTAGAGCTTTACATACTTTTATGAACATTAAGACACTTGGCAATAGTTGCGACTTTTAACTTTTTCTTTTAACAATTAAGAATCATAGAGTTTGTGTTCCTCAGTGCCCTTCAAAAAGCTTAAAATGAATTCAAGAGAGCGAAAGGCAGGGAAGAGAGAAGGAGGTTTCTTGTGAGTGACAACAATTCAGGATAGACAGTCCTTGCATCCCCTCTTCCCTTAAGTTGTCCTGCATAGGGCAGGATGTTGTACATTCCTAAACATCACTGTTTTCAGCAAAGCTGATACTTCATTCCCCTGAATGTTCACACAGGCAAGTATAGATCGGCGCACAATACAAAGTTTGTGATAAGAGAAAGAAAGCTATGCGTAAAGCAAGCACATCTACAGTTACACCCAGTTTCTCTATGCAAATTAAACTGATGGTCATCAAACAGGTCACAGCTATTCAAAAGTAAAAGTTGCCATCTAAGACATAAGAGACACAACACCGGGATTTGCAAGGGTGCTCCACTCTGCATCCCATGCATGTCAACAAGTGTTTCAGAAGACTCTAGTCTTCCCTTTCTGACAGTCCTCCAGAAAATCAGTATTCAAGGTACCTTGACCAGGCATGGGCAACCAAAAGAACTCTGTCTGACTCTATCTTTCAAAGCACACCACTAATAACTAAATTAGACTAAAGCACACAAAGCCTTCTGCTCCACAAGATCAAGAGCCTGGCCAAGCTAAGTCTAGAGTGAGGCCAACTCTAGAAGGACATAGCAAGTCTTCATACTAAATTACCTGGACGCATCTGTCATTCAAGATAAAAAAAAAAAAATAGTGGATAGCTGTAGGGGAATTCTTTGCAGAACAAGGGCACAATGTGCCTTCGAAAGCGTTGGACAACCCGGCCTGGGATTAGGCTAGTTCTCATCCTTGCAGCTGCTGGGGATGATAAGTAAAGACACATTAGCTACATCGAGAGGTAGTTCTCATCCTTGGAGGAATGATAAAGATACATTAGTTACAATGAGAGGTGTGTTTTTCCCATACGAAGCGGGGGCCCGGTAACCAATCATTAGTATTTCGTAGTGCAGGCTTGGCGCGTGGCGATACAGCATGTAACCAACCAGCTTTGCTACAAGGGCGCGTGGACAGTTGTAATACACCAATCAATATGCTTGGAGCAACGCGTGACACTCTAATAAAAACTACATAAACAGTAGTTGTGCAAAATAAAGTCTGAGAACGGCATGCAATCGTATCGATGTGAGTGTCGTTACTCGGCCAGCTTCCCGTGGGACTCTCTTCGGGTAGCTTACCACTGACAAAATCCAGATCACCTCCTAAGCACAGGGCAAGAGAGATTCTCTCCCTCTGCCTGATGAGCACATGGTGCTAGGCAGCACCCTATACAGTGTCTCTAGACACAGATCAGTCTTAATGCTAATCTGCAAATTTCTTCCCTTGAATACCACCACTAAATCCAAGTTTGTATCGGTGTGTACACTATCCCAGGATGGCAGCAGCAAACCACAGACCAGCGAGAACCTTGATAAAAACTCCGGACTACAAAATCTGGATAGCTGAACCTTGTACCACCTAACATGATTAAGACTCCTTATGAAATGCAAGTACACAGAGCAAAATAGACAGAACACTTCCCATGGGGATCATTTGTCTGAATCTGACAACAGAGGGAGAATGCTTCTATTAATGCAGAATTTATCCTTTCTTTTCTTTTTGGTACTCTTAAGTAGCTTCCATGGACTTATTAAGATAGAGAGAGGTCTGATCTATAGCACCCAGAAGAGTTCATTTCTTGCCAAAGCAGCCTCAGAAGGGGTTATGAAAGCATTCTGGATTATATCTAAAATGTACTTGTAATTAAATTGATATTCAATTTACTGAAACTAAACAAAGAACACTAGAAAATATGAAAGGGACATTTACAACTTCATTTTCAAAACTGTACGAGAGCCCAGTATGTAATCAAAATAATTTGGCTAAGAGGTTAAGGCCCAATACATGATCAATGTAATTAGGCTGAGAAGTTAAACTTTTAATTCGCCTCTTGAGAGGTGAACTTTTAATTCACCTCAAATATGAAGGAGTCAAAATGGGTAGGGAGCAACTAAGAGCCTGCCATACAGTTTTCTTCCCTCTGTAGTTAACTTCAAAGTAGTGTGAAAATCTCCTAACATTCAAGGAATCTTGAACTCTGCTGCAGAGCTCTCTCCTTTGGAGATCTTCATTTACTGTTTTGGAAGGGGGAACAGAAACAGATCGTATCTGGCATATGGCCCAGTAGCCATCAACCTGCTAAATACATCCGCAGCATACCTGCAGGAGGTGGGCTGCTGGTGTCAGACTAGCAGTTGGGACTGAAGCAAGTTGTGCAAGACAGCACACTGCCAGCAGGGCAATATCTGTCAGCTGATTTCAATGCTGTGTTATTAACACCACCAGTTCAACACGCCTTCCAACAGGACGACATCAGAACAAACTCTTGTTCTTATGGTATTAAAGATACGGCCTGACAGAGCCATCCGCACAGTCTGCAGGACTTCTAGTTCACGCAGGTAGTGCTCAGTCCCTGGTAAGGAGTTTGTTATGCAGCAACTAGCTACCATACTTAACGTCAGTATTTTCAGTCTGCAGGGACAAACAAAGCCTGCTATGGATTCTTCATCATCTGGACAGATAAAAAAGGGGCATTGATCCATACACAACCCAGTTAAAAACAGCAGGGAAACAACATCCTTGTTGGTGATCATTTTGGATCACAAACAGTTCTGAGGTTCTCATTACATTTAAAATTCTTGCTACTATGCCATTACTGCTCACTAGTTTCATCACCACAAGACTGTCTGGGCAGACAACTTCTGGAGGAGCCTCTGGAGATGCAGCTTATGGCGCTGAAGGCTTTGGCTGGTTTCACACAGACCACAATTTAGATTTCCAGTGTTTTTCCTCAATAAAATCATTTGCCAGAACGATACCTGGACTGGTCTTCTAGAATGATCTTTGAAGCTGCCTTTCTAGCAACTATGTTTGTTATCACTAAAGATTGTCTCAGTGGTTGATATCTACTGTATAGTCCAGTGGTAGTCTCAGCATAACTTACTATGTTTTTACTTGGTAAGATGGCAAGAGCTGCATCCTAAAGCTTTGAGGATCATTGTTGTTACAATGATAAACAAAAAGATTAACTTTTCAACAGGGTGGTGATGACAAAGTTTAGATATTTTAGCACACTGTAATCAGCACTCACTGATTTACCTTGTAGTACTTGTTTAGCAGCTGTGATTTGCATTTACACATAGCAATGTTACTGCTGGCTATTCTAGATGTCTAACTATGGAATTCCATTAGTATTTTGTCAAAGAAAACACGGCATTTGTTGAATTGCATCAGTTTCCCACAAGCAGTGAAGGTCATCTCACCCTCTTCACTGAGGAGGGGTGCACACGGCAAGTTTTAGTCACAGACTGTTTTAGAAGACCGATCTACAACTTGCTGAAGCTCTTCCGCCTTTCTCACTGGCGTTTGTTTTTCACCACACAAAACATTGCTTGTATTTCCTGTTAGTTAGTTACACAGGGCTCAAATTTTACCTTCTAAAGAATTGTATCATCACAACTTTGTGCAACACACTTGACTTGCAACATATCAAACCAATCCTGACAACTGCCAAAGACGTCTCAGCTCAGTGTACTGCATCCTGAATATTCTTGCAATGTAATTTTACATTCAGTTAAGTATCAGTAGCATAAGGCTTGGTTTCCATTTGCTCACTCTAAATCTAATTTTGTTTTAACTAGTTTACTCCAGGAATAAAATAACATTTGATTCCTTTCAGTGAGAGATCAGATCTGCAGCCTGAGGTTGCACAGTACTAGCAGATACGACAGGGTGCTCAGGCTCAGACTACAAGCACATTCACACTGGCTTGTGTTTGCTGAAACACCACCATCAGTGAGCACCTGGCACTTCACAAACAGGCAGCAAAGTGACATTTGTTTCTTAATGCATGTTCTATAATGAAACTTCAAAGAAACAAATGCCCCTAGAAAAGAAAAATTTGTTACCTGCAACCATCAGTTAGCTAATTAGACATTATTAAATCCAGATAATGTCCTAAGTATTACTTCAAAACATTTATAGAATTAGAAATTAATTTGAATAAATTACTGAATTTCAATGGCTTAAATTAATTTAGTTCTTGATTTTCATTCATAACTTCTCTCTGATCAACCTTCTACTTTCAAAAAAAATCCAACAAAAACTACCTTTGTGCTTCTTTTTATATATACACACACAGATGCATACATATATGTCCAAGGTTTCCACACTTGAAAGAAAACACACACAATCTCATCTCATTTGCTTTAAACCCCAACCCTTACACCATAAATTTCAGTTACGTAAAGCTACCAGTGAGCTAAGGCTACTGTATACATGGCTTTACCAATGATTTTGAAGGCCGCTTCACTCCTTTTCATTAGAGCTATCCTTCACTGCTCTGTTTCCATTTAGGAAGGATTCAGAGGTTTTAAAAAGCATTATAAAGTAGAGGATAGCAACTACTGAAACCACAAATCAAGGACCTCACACACCACATGTTACACAAGCAGTTGTCAGCCTTTTGTAAGAACTAGAAGGGCACAGGATTCTGTTTTCAGAAGTATTTCCTTTTAGGTAACAAAATACTTGTACACAGCAGGGTTTGGTATGCTACTTTAACCAATTCCATTAGTTTTAAGAGCATAAGATTAGTTACATAACAAGCACTGTTGAGGTAACCTCTTTCACTACTCAGTGTTAAGGTATATTTGCTTTGGATACAGAAGGGAAGGGAATTCTAATTTCCCAAAAACAAAAAAGGCAAGATGTTAATAAAAAAAACTGCAAACGGCAGTTCATTTAGCACTAAGGGTGTATTCTTGCTACGTTTCAGGATTTTTCAATGGTTATATCATTCCATTAAAAAAGTCTCTCTAGGAAAGAAAAATCAGATCTGCAAGTCATGAACAAAAAAGTCTGCAAATTATTTTTTTCAAAAGAAGCTGGCGCACCAGTTTAAAGATGACAACAAAAACAAACCAACACAAAGTTGACAGACTTTATTCACATAGTTGATACAAGAGAAAATCCATCCTGATTTGATATGGTTTAAAGTCCTGTTTTACTAGTTAGAAGTAAAATCCCAAACCAATAGCCCTAGCATGCTTTGGAAAGCAAAGGGTCTAGCACTATCAATTTATATAGCCCTTTTGCGATTCAAACTTCAAAGTACTATAGTTGAAAATCTCAAATTTATTGCATATTATGAGTATTTCCTCTTCCAAATGAAAGATCACCGATTTCCAAATTAATTTTATCTACTGCATGGGACTGACTCATGAAAACACTGGCTACATCACCTGTCAGTCCAGCTGAGACGTATCAGTCAACACATCCTGAAGAAATAGCTAGGGTCCAGCTAGGGTTCTTATGCACTGTACACACCAGACAAACAGCTTATTGATTTGGTCCCCTGAAAACTAGGATGTTCAGGGATACTTTATTACAGGCTATCAGCCATTCCTAATCTAGATGGCTAGATAACTGGCATCAAACAGACAGTACGGTAGGGAGTACTACCAAGACCCTTAAAACACTGTTTTATGTTATAAATACTTAACTTCAGACATTGAGATAAATCTGATCTATGCTAAATATATCTTTGTAAAAGACATCTGCTTCTATGAAGAACAACAAATACACAAGAATCTCATACCTCAAAGATGCTGAACTCGAGGCACTCAAAAATCCTGTGAGTGACAGAGATTGCCCATCAAACAACAATAACAGAAAAGAGCTTTAATGACAGCTGCTTTATACGAGTGACAGTAAATATATATACACTGAATCAGATGTAGGCATAAATTAGCATACTAAACAATTACAAGAGGACTATCTCAGCTGACTGAAAAAACACTCTGTGGCAAGAATATATCTACAGGAGCTATTTATGAGCAGTTCTAGTCCTAACACATGTAAACACGGGGGTGTTACAACCCCAGAACTTTTGGAAAGGTATTCTCTCCTTCCCAACCCACAAACCTGAAGCTTGTCTCCTGTAGTGTCTAATGAATTGCCTAATAAATATATGTGCTAAGACTTTTAAGTATAGTTTTAAAAATTCTGAAGTAGGAAAATCTAGTAACAAGCTAGACACTCCATAACAGTCTCCATACACCACCTTCAAGATCAGATACAGTTGTTTCTTAGGGTTACTAATACTTGGTACAGCACCTTACATAGCACTGCAATGAAAATCACAAACAGGAAATAAGAGAAAAAATAAGCAACAACATATAGAAAACAGGGAGTCAAGTTTCTGAATAACTTGCTGCTACTTAACACAGGGATCTGTAAACACAAACAATGCTGGATTTATTACTTTTTGTGTATGTCTAGTTCTCCTTTTAACATTAGCAGGGATCATACGTAGAAGTATCCTAAGAAATCCCCACTAAACCATCAACATCACTTCTATTTCCCATCCTTTTAAAAATTTATTGTTTTTAAGGACAGTGACAATCATATGTACACATGTAATCAGTAAAAGTAACAAAAATCCTTACAGTCTTTTCCCCACTGTGTGCTGACTAATACAAGAAAGCTGATGACAGAAAACTGGGTAGTCACCTCTAAAGGTTCTTCCAGATAGATGAAAATCCTTACTTTTGTTGAACTATTTAATACGGCCCATAAGGACACATTTCTGTAATTTCTTGACTGTTGCCCAAAAATTTCACCACTATGTTGCAAAGCTTAAGAAATTAACTTTTAAATAAAAAAAAGGCTTCATAAAGCAGGGACAAAAAACCTCTGAAAACAAAGCATGACAAAATTGCTGCACTGGAAGCTGTTATCCGTGTTTAACAATCCTCCTGAAAAGTGATGGCTCCAAGACAGTGGCAGGACAGAAGCATGCATCAGTGCTTAAAATTTTTGCTGTTTCTTTTTTTTCAAAAAAAATGCTTTCAAGAGTGATTATAGTCTAACATTAGCAACACGTGCTGTCAATAAATCAAGCAAGTTCTTGCACAGCAAGAAAACTAGCCCGTGCGGTTTTGTGTTTTATTACATTTTGATTTCTGTACATTCAAAGAAACCACCTTTAAAACAGAGAGAACCAACCAGGGCAGTACATGGAAACAATGAGATAACACACAAACACACAGACTCCTCAAACCACATTAGCCTTCCATTTGCTGTTCTGCATAGCAGAACTTGAACAGTTACGACTTCTGTTCTCGTTTGTTGAACATCACACCAATATTTTCTTCTAAACACCCTTCTACAGACTATCAAGCATCTAGGCTCAAAATTAACACAATTTTAAATTCAGAAGTTTCAGGTCAAGCTAGACCTAGAAGATCCTTCCAGTGACTGGTAAAAAGCAGAAGTTTTAGCACATACCTTCCCACAAGCGAAACACACAGAAATAAGAGCATATAGAGTTACAATTTTAACTTCCTTCCCCTGTGGTTGTATTTGAAAACCACTGTTACAGTATTGTACATTAATTTTTAGAAGTGGTAGGTTTTTGCGAGAGATAGAAAAAGGTAATGTTTCTATTACCAAGCCGCCTCTTTCTAAAGAAGTTAGATTGACCGTAAGTTACTTCTGCCTGAACTCAAAAGCAGACCCCCACATTCGCAACAAAACAGAACTCTACTACAAAGCTTATCTGTGAGGCAAATGACTTCTGCAAAGGCCAGTTAGGCCACAGGGAATACATACACAGGTTACCAAGTGGCATAGCCAATCCCTACACCCAGGCATTTTTTTAAAATTTGTTTTTGTTCCAAGTACAAGTTTTTTCACAACTCCCTCAAGTATTTTAGCAGAGTAGACACTACGCCCACATAGAGGAAAAAACAATACACAACACATTAAGTCTTTGTTCACAACCTGAAAACACTAATATCCCGGACTAATAATTACTGAAGCAAGAGGTTATACTTAGATTCAACTGTTCTGACAACTATTCAGCCCGATTCATTTATGTTTACTATCAGGTTGCAAACTAAAGTTGGATGAGAGCTTAATCATTTTAGCTACTTTAGTGTTGAAAAGGTGACCAACGTGTGCAAGTGGCAGCTGCAATAATTTCATTAGGGTACAGAACAACAAGGTGCCCTCACCTCATACACACTGCGCGCTTATGGCACCTCCATCACAAAAAGGGGAACAGAACATGGAAACAAAGGACAATCAAAGTAACAGAAGTTTTCCCACCTAGGGGAAATTAAAGCAAGGCTTGGGGTAAAAAACAGAATCTAAAGACAGCAATACAAAAAAAGTCAATTAAATCACTTATAGTATGAAAACAATTTTACACAATACCTCAGCTAAGCAATCTTCTAAGCCACATACAGGCTTAAAGAAAAGCATACCGGGATAGAAAGGCATATACCTACTCCATTTCTGAATCTCTCTTCTACAGTATCAGCTACTGACCACACAGCAAGTAAGAGGCCCATGTTTCCTCCTATGTAGCGGGGCTCTTGGTGTTACCTCAAGTAACCCAGACACAGGTAATGCAGGAAGAATAATCTTGTATTCTTTCCCCCAAACATCTGCTTGGTGAGAATGCTGGAGACAGGAAAATAGGCAAGATGGACCCTGCTTTCAAACACAACTACAAAGGGATTCTTTGAGATTTAAATGAAGATGCCATTTACTTCAGTAGGTGACCTCTGTGCTGCAGCTACTACTTAATACTTCTGCACATGCTTATCTCTAATTTTCAAATCAAGACAAACATCAGTTTAAGTTATTTTCACCCATTTTCAGCATGGGAATCCTGACCAGGCATTCCAGGAATCATTTCAATCCCTTTTCAAACTTGCTGCACAGCTTCACTCAAAAGAAATCTCTTTCCCTTGACTGCAAGACAGGAAAAAACACTTGCTCATTTTTGTCAATATTAAGATCTGTCATACATTATCTATAGAAGTCCAAGGCATCATGAATTTAGTCAAGTGCTATAAAATTGTCTATAAATAAAGTATTTGTGGGATGCTGCTGCTTGTGTTGTCCCTGTTCTTGAAACAGCAGACAGTCCCTAGTCTTTACAATCTGCCATTTGCATTGCATTCATTTGCATTAAATGCATCTGTATTAAATGCATTTTGGAAAAAAAAATATGAAATGAACCAGCAGATTACCAAATCTACTCATAGTCTAGAAGAGGGTTTTAAAAAAAGCCATGTTATCATATACATACAAGGAAATATGAAAACAGCCTCCCTTCCTTAAAAGAAACCAACTAAAAATGTATTAGCAGTCTTCCAGAATATTTCTATATTTACTAATCTTCACAATGTTAACAAATAGCCTACATCCTGCTCATATAAGCACTACCTAACAGACATCATGATTACAGCCAGCCACACTAGAGTACAAAGTCTACATTACTATTTCTGTGCAATTACTCTATTAATTAAGTTAATGAGTTGAGCACTGAGGTGTTCAAAATTGCACAGAGACTAAATAATGCCCACTGGGAATAGCTGTCATACTATATGTGTCAGTCACATTCCCAGTCCCTTTCCCATTCTGCCCTCATTCACATGAGATTAAGTATCACAGATAAGTAAACTGTACTTTTCATTGGGAATTCTACCTGGAAGGACAACTGAAAAAGAAAAATGCATGAACACTACAACATAGTGTCCTATTGAGATTCATCTCGGGTTGTTTTTTTTTTTTAAAAAAAAAAAAAAAACCAACTTAAAATGTGAGAAAGAGATCTGCAAATACAGAAAGAAATAACCAAAAAAACTGCATATACATTTTCAATTAACATTTAAAGCTCTCCACTAATTAACTACAGGAGTTTTACACTCTATCCTCTAGTACCAAGTAGGAATAAGAAAATTACTTTTGGTCTCAGCAGTCTGTCGTTCAGTAGCTTGAGGAAAAAAAAGCAGTCAACAAACGTACAGCAAAGATGCTAACGATGAGCCTTACAACCGCACCCAAATTACGATTATTGCCAAGAAGTAACACTCTACTGAATGTGACAGCAATATACTGTAAAGACAGAACGTATCACAATAAAATACATCTATTTACATAATTTTAAACATCTACACTGACAGATTTCTTAGCTAAATCTATGAGCTTTCCTAGTAGCTAGGTCCCCTCCACCAAAACTCAATCACTTCTGTCTGAATTGGCCAAAATACATTTACAGGTAGCTTACAAGTTGTAATGATCTTATTAATTGGTGACAGTAGCACAACAAACAAAAGAGAACTCAATAAAATGCATCAGACAGAGTATACTAAATATTCCCACCCTCCCACCCCTAACAGTTATTTCAGGGAGAGAAAAACGGTAAGCCTAAGATCAGAATTTTGTTCTCAAATATCTTTTAGTATCAACACACAGTTTAGAGGCTGAAATAGACAAGCTTTTGAGTGTAGCATTTTACATTCAGGCTGCCACGAACATTCTAAAGGAAATTTCAGAATCTACCTAAAAAGCGGATTTCCAAACAAAGCAAATCTAGCAATTCTGAGTTTCTCAATTACTGTGGGAAAGGGAGTGAATAGTGATTTAAGGGTTGACCCTTTTCAAGTCACTGCACCTTGCTGGTGGGCAAAACAGAGCAACGCAGAAGGAAAAAAACCAAACATTACCATCAACAACAGCCAAAAATTAACACTCCACTGTATACCTATAAAAAGAAATCACACAACAAAACTGGTAGCCTTTGATTAAGCACAGGGCCTCCTGACAATATTACAGAATACTGACACTTAGCTGACATGTCAATATCAACAGTTTGAGAGAAGAAAGCTCTCAGAATTACAGAAAAGGATAAAAACTGCAATAAGCAACTAGAAGGCAAACTCAAAACCTGACAATAAGACTAGAAAACAACATGTACATATGTCTCATAACTGAAAAGACAATCTACTGAGTATTTAAGAATGTAGCAAGCATGCATTTGTTTAAATAAAGACAACTTCAAAAGAATCTTTTCTCAAGTCTTAAAAACACTTATTTTGACAAGCTCCACAACTACCTTCCCTCAAAGCCACCTGTCACGTCTAAATTATAACAACCTAGAAAAACTTAAAAACACTCTTCAGAAGTCATGAAAAATTTTCTTGGAAGAAAACCTACATATTCTAGTAATATTTACCTCATGTTCTTGGTTATCTTGTCCATCTTTGCCACTTTTTCCACTCTTGACTGATTTTGCAGGTTCCTTTAAAAAAAAAAAAAGTTTGAAGTCTTAGTTACTTTGGAGATCTAGACAGAATTTCAAGTCAAAAAATGAGGGGGGTTTTTGGACACTAAGAAAATTAAAGTTCATAGGACAAAAGTGATGTTGTTTTATTGCAAGATCTTAATACTAAACTATCAGTCTCTACAAAGCTGTTTTAAACATTCTCCATCTGCAGAAAGGTTTTGGAATTTTATTTATGCCTCAAAATTCACCCATAAAGAAATGTGTTCATATAGGTAAGCAGGCAGGGACAATCTGCACAAGTGATAAGAAACATGCCTAAGAACTTACCCTTCTTGTCTTTAGTTTTTAGCTTCATAAATATTTATATATAGTTTTAGAGTAGCATTAGTACAGTACACATTTTACACATTTTGGGGTTTTTTTTGACTGTTCTAGAGGTTAGAAAGTATAGTATAAGAAGTAGGCCCACAACTCAAATTCCTCCCTCCCAGCATTGTATCTAACTTGCATCCTTTACCCACAGCGTATTTTTGAGATTTGTTATTTTCTGTAAAGTCTGAATGGTTTTAATATCAAAAGTGGCAAGGATATTGGGAAAAAGTTAAAACAAACAAATGCCCACAAACCACAACACCCAACCTCCTTACATCCAATTCTAAAACGACGCTGAAAAACTAAAAGATGATCAGAATCCAGCCAAACAGAACACGTCTAGAGGGCCAGCAGCTGGATAAGGCAGACCGCGTACTTCACTGCTTCTAGCTTACACGGCTAATTGCCCATCACACAAAGCAAAGCGCAATCCAGTTAACTTTTCCGCTGCATTTAGAAGTTTTCTGCAACCGTTACTTGAGGAAGCCCCTCTTGTGGCTGCCAGACAGAAATCACTCGCGGGAGCGTCGTGGAAAACTGAGGCAAAGCGGGACCAAAGCTAGATCCACCCCCATCGTCAGGAAAAGGGGGTGAAAAGATTTCAAGCGGCGATTAGCGCTCCTCGAGTGCTTATGGCGACATCGCCCCCCCCCCCCCCCCCCCAAACCACAACTTCAAGCGCAGCCAGAGCCACGCACCAGCAAAACTTCCCGGGACGGGGACCGGGCAAGCATCTGCGGGGCAGACCAGCCCCCCAGCCAGCCCGGCCGCGCTGCCAGGGAACACCCCGCTTCCTCCTCCACCCCACCCCCCAACACACCCGGGTCGGCCCCGAAGTAAGAGCCACCCTCCCCCCCCGCTCACCCTTCCGCCAGGCACGGCTGAGGACACGTTTCCCATCCCCTCCCTTCCCGCACACCCCCGCACGCCGAAACCACGGCCTCCCTCCCACCGACTCCCTCTCTCCCTCCGGCTGCCCCCAGCCCCGCGCCCGCCCACCGCCGGGCTCCGCGTCCCCGCTTCGACGGGGCGGACCCCCGCGGCCTGGCGAGACGATGCTGCCGAGACCATCACCCCCCTCCCCGGCACAGCCACCGCACCCCCCCGGCACTAGGCCCCACCGGGAGCTGCCCCCTCCTCAGCACCCGGAGGGAAGGAAAGGGGCCAGCATCCAGCGCTGAGGGGAAGGGGCTCTCCCCAGCGGCGGGGAGCGCCCCGCCAGCCCCCCCCCCCCCTCATCCCCGGCGGCGGGCTCCGCTCGTCACCGCCTCCCCCGCCGCGCTCTAGCCCCAGGCCCCTCCTCCCCGCGGGGCCTGCGCCCCACAGCCTCCCCGCGGGGCCCGGGCACCCCCCCCCCCCCCTCCCCGCTTCTCGCTCCGACTCACTTTCTCCTTCTTGTTTTTATTCGGCATGGCCGCCCCACGCGCCGCGGCCGGAGAGGCGCAACCCCCGGCGGCCCCGCTCCGCGCTGCGCCCGCCCCGCGCTGCCGCTCCCCCAGTCCTCGGCGGCGGCCTCGACCCTCCCCCCCCCGCCCCCTTCCTCCTCCGCCCCCCGCCCGCGGCGAACGGACCGCCGGCCTCCCCATTGGCTGCCCGCGTCACGTGAGCCGCGGCTCTCCCGTACGTCACCTCGTAGGCGGGACTGGCGGGGCCTTTCCCGCCCCCCGCCCCTCCTGTCACGCTCCCCGGCGGCGGGGCCGGGCGCGCGGCTCTCCCAGCTCGGCGCGCGCGGAGGGGCGGGGCCTGTCTCCAGCCACGCCTTGAGGCGGGGCCCGCGGGCCGAGTTGCTCCGCCCCCCCCCCACCCCGACCCCCCCGAACCCCCGCCGGCATCTGCCCCGGCCGGTGCAGCCCGGGGCAAGGGAGAGATCCCTGCAGCTCCGCCCGGAGCCGAGCTGCCCACCGGAGCCCGCTGTCGAGGAGGGGGGGTGGGGGTATGGGCTCCACCGTGCGGGGTCCGGGAGCCTGTCGCTGGAGAGAGCGGCGAGTGTGGGAGGATGGAGAAAAAGAAAACCAAGTGCTTAAGGAAGGAGAAAAAGAAAACCTAGCATTTAAGGATGGAGGAGAATAAACCCAAGTGTTTAATGATGGAGGAAAATAAAACCACACTTGATTGGGGCGAGAGGGCCGACCTGCTTCGCATACGCCCCTATAGGGGCGTATGCGAAGCAGGTCGGCCCTCTCGCCCCAATCAAGTGTGGTTATCTTCAGTGTGAGGGCTTCAGGATATGGATAAGGAAAAAGTGAGCTTTGCATAGTTGCAGCCTGATTTTACAGTCGTCTCTTTATCCCTCGTTTGTTCTTAACACCATGGGTGCAGATGTGTTAGTTCCCGTGATGCCCACCCGTAGCAGAAATAACTTTCTTTTTTTTTCTTCCCAAACAGATCTTTAATCTCGCAAAGCCGGAATGCAAAAATCAGGGCGATCTTAGAGAAAAGGAGAAAGGTGCATGTACTTCACCTGGAAAATTTACAGACTGTGTTTCTCACATGGCCAAATTAAGCCTCAAATTACTGATAACTGAGGAAGAAGCCCAGAGAATGTTATGACTCACAATAACGCCAAGAGAAACTGTTTAAAATTTAGGTTGGATATATTTATTAAATTCTAATCGTGCTCTGCTACTGAAGGATAGAAAAATTACAGCTTAATAAATACCAGCATAAAAATGAAATTCCTTATCTAATCTCTGAGTATCAAAGCCAGCATGAGCAAGCAACTGTGCTCTCAGTTTTAGGAAGTGGGATTTCTAATAACCACTTGTGTCTGATGTGATGATACATGACATCAGCTTGCATCCATTGTATTTGAAGAATTTGCTTTTTGCTGTGGTGGAAGGACAAAGAAACTTTCCCTTTTCCAGGCGCTGCAAAGAGTTCTACTGATTCTGAAGAGCTGCTTCCTCTTGCATTAGTCTACCCTTCTTTTCCTGCTTTTTAAGTGCTAGAAAACAAATTACGTCTGTCTCTCATCCTTTCCGTAATCTCTGCTTTGAGGATTTAGAAATGAGGTGCAGTTATCACTGTTGTGCTTCTGTTAAGAGCCCATGAACGAGTTACTAGTAATAAATGAAGTTTCTGGCCAGCAGAACAACGTGGATTTTGAACATACTAAGAGACAGTAAACGAAAGAAATCTACCTCCATTTGGTGCCTGATCAGTATATGAAATGGTTTGTACAGCTGAGGATAAACTCCAGAGCTTCCAGCTCTTTGCTAGGTTTCAGTTTCATAGAAGCTTACGCTCCTCTTAATGCCCAGCTGCTGTGTTCATCTCACCCTCCTCTACATTGATGCTGGTACTGTGCAGCCCCTTAAACCAGTTCATAGAATTGATCAGGTTGAAAACTGGCCCCAAAGCGATGTGTTGTTTGTTTGTTTTTTGTTTTTTTTTTTTTACCTTGAACTAGCACACCACCACCTGCTTATGTAAACACTACCATTGGCTGAAGGAAGAGAGTGGAAATATGTGGCGGGGGCGGGATGTGACCTCAGCAGCCTAGATTTAGATCAGTTTAAGCAGCTTAATGAGTTTCTCATTGGCTCTTGGCCTCCTTTGTGCTTGCTAGTGCTCATAGTTTTTCCAAATAACGGAAAAACTCTGTCAGTATCGTTGTTACCCATGTACTTCTGAATAGCAGCAGCAGCGAAAATTGTCTGTCCTTATTTTGTCGTTGGTTGGGAAACCTTGAACCAATATGTCAGACTGAATACGAGTACAAAAGACGACACTGACTCAGTTAACGTTTAGGAGGTTTTCTTTGTGACCACAGATGTAGAAACTCTTGTGAAAACTTGACTCCCCCTCACTTGCTGGGGAAAGAGTTTTATTCACCAGTAACAGAAAACAATTGTGTTTTTCAAGGCCTGCTGTATTACATGAAACAATCAGTGGGTGGAGGTGGTTTACAGGAAAATTAGTTCCATCTACATATTCTAGTGTCTTCGTAAAATATGAGACTAAGACAAGTTACTTACATTTTCATGTGGCCCTAAGATGGAATTTTGTTTTTACTACAGTAGTATGCCACTGTGGGCCTAATTATTCTACTACAGAATCGGATTAGCTATGTAAATAAGGTGATGTAATATGAATGTGAATATAACTATAGTAATATTTGCATTAAATTCTGAACATGTTTTGTGCAAACGATATTTTCAAAACACAGAACAGATTGAGACTGAAGCTATCTCTGCAATTAAACCAGCAAAACCTGATGCATGCAGCATTGGTACCAGTTTGCATTTTTTACAGTATTAATTAAATTGCCTAAACTTGCAAAAGTTAAATCACCAAATAATTTTGAGTCTTGCGTAAAACACCTGGATAATATTTAATAGCTTGAAACTTGTCCAAGTGTCCAGCATGCCAGTGAAAGGGGAATATTTACACAGTTAGTCCTTTCCAACTGTATTGCATATTCCTGGATTTTTGTTTGTTTGTTTTTGTTTTATTTTAATCCCTTTACAGCGATTGAGCAGTCAGGCTCTGACCTGAGTTTATTGAAGAGATCACTGTCACTGTGATAGGGAAAACATCTCCCGTCCCTGGTTGTATGACTTACTGCTTTCCATGCCCTCTGGTTTAACGGGGTGGTATGCCAGTTCAGCTTGCAAAACTGGCAGCCAACTAACTGAGCAGGGAAGACATGAGATGGGGAAAGACCTTTTGCTAGCAGGCTGTTAATTTGGCTCAACTGAAACTTGTGGACAAGGTTTGAGAAGCCAACAAACCGTCATCATTATACATAATTGTCAAACGTGAGCAGGCTCTTTCTCAAAACACTATTGACTGAAGCAGATTTCTCCTGTTTTCTGGCACTCTGTGTCAGATGTAAAGAGAGAGCTGAAAACTGAAGCATCACTGATATTGAAGAGGCTAGAGTAGGTGGCTTGAAATTGAAACAATTTTTCTGTGCTTCCGTAGTCCAAAATACTAGTTAAGGTAACTCTCCTGTCAAGAGTAGTGAAATTGCCAGGTTACATCTGAAGGAGATAACTGAGGGAATAAACTACTTTATCAGTACCTGCAACAGACTCTGCTTCTATGTAGCCTAGCATCACGAGCTGTAAAGCCAGCATATTCAGCCTCACAGAGAAGCTTAAACATCTTTTGGAAACCTTCTCCACTAGCATGGATTTATTCTGTCTACCCTGAGTTACATTAAATAATTCTTGGGCTGTTCTCAGCCCTTCTAAATTGTGAGGCTTTAATTCTCCTCAATTCTTTTAATATCCATTAGTGTTGGATGCCCTGCTGTCACAATCTTCTGTTGTAAAGATTGCAAAGTAATTTATTCAAAGCTGTATAAAAATCATACTCTTTTGAGGTAATGAGTAAAGGCTCAAATTTTAAAACTTCATGCCTGTAAACAACATGATATTTCAGCCCTGTGTGTGACCACATAGTTATAAAAGCCAATTATTGGCACCACTTCACAGAGAATCTGATGTGCACATTCAAAACCATAACTGATCATATGTACATGTAGCAGTGTCAGTATTGGATACTTCCTAGCTGTAATATTACTCCGTATTATTTGTAAAATTTGGGCTAGTAAAAAAAAGCAAAAATGCTCATGTATGGTTAATTGTGCTGTCTAAATCTCAGCTGTGACTGTGAAAGTATTGCACTGAAATACAGATTTCTTTGAGTTTTGCCTGTTCTTAAACTGTTACACTCTCTTGCCTCTCAAATTTTGAAAAAAATCACGAGATTTCATTTTGAGTATAGTGAATAACATCAGTTATTTAGGTAATTATAACATTATAGAAAAGGTTTGCTAGGAGATCTTTCACTTTTGTTAAAAATGCAGGACTCTCTTTCCTTCAGGTATGGAGTGAAAACTCATGTTGAGCCCCCTTTTCACTTATTGACATAAATAGAAGCCAGCTTGCTGATGACTCTTCTCTTAGGGAGCAGCCAGAGTAGGACTGCTCCATGGGAGAGAAAGAGCTGGGAGCAGAGCGTGGCTACAGGGAAGGCAGGGCCTGTCTCACCAGGTACCATCCCGGTGGGGTCAGGCTGGTGATAGTCACCGGTGTGAGACAAGGCAGAGCAACAGGTCGAGGTCTATCCAGGAAGTTCATTCAGGAACGAGAGGAGACAGGGCCAAAGACCAGAACGGAGACAAGAGTACCTATAATGCAAGTCCAAGCTTACAGGAGACAAGCCCAGAGAGAGGACTATTTATTACACAGGTTTAAGGTTCATGCAGGCTGACCAAGGCACACCTGCAACGTGTGGCTGAGGTCAATAAGCTGTGCTGAAAGGAGACAGGGCTGGGCATGGGTAGAACTCTGACAAAGCAGGCCAGGTTTTGGTGGCCAGGTCAGAGCTTAACTGGAGCTCCTGGATCAGTGGGAAATGTTTTCATGTGTGGCTGGTAACTGGCCGGGTATTAGACGTAGCTATTGTCCATATTCATTAACACATTGGTTCTGGATTCCTGTTTGGGCCAACTTAATTTTAAAAAGGAATACGAGAAGCATAAACAATGAGCACAAAGAATTCACACAGAATGTTACTGAGGCATTGTACTGGTTTTGGCTGGGATAGTTACATTTCATCATAGTAGCTTGTGTGGGGCTAGCTATGTTTTGGATTTGTGATTAAAACAGTGTTATACCATAAGGATGTTTTAGTTTGCGCTGAGCAGTGCTTACACAACCTCACGGCCTTTTCTGCCCCTCACCTAACCAGCGAGTGGGCTGTGAGTGCACAAGAAGTTGGGAGAGGACACCAGGACAACTGATCCCAATTGACTGAAGGGATGTCCCAGAACCCGTGATATTCTCAGCAGTAAAACTGGATGGAGTAGTGGGAAGGCTGGCAGGTGCTGCCATTGCTTGGGGACTGGCTGGGCATTGCTTAGCCTGTGGTTTGGGGGTTTTTTTTGCATCACTTGTTTATATTTTTCCCTCCCTTGCTGGTTTTTTTTCTAATTATTATTAACTGTCTTTATCTCAACCTATGAAATTTCACACTTTTACCCTTTCAATTCTCTCCCCCACCCCACTGGGGTAAGCGGCTGTGCAGTGCCTAGCTGCCTCGGGGCTAAACCATTACAGGCATCATTACTGAGATTCAATAATATTCTGGACAAATAACATATAACTGTGATATCTAATGATAGATAGAACATTTTATCTGTTTGTGGCCACAGTTTGCTCAGTGGTTATTAAGTATTAAAATGACCTACATGTGGGAATAGGATGATGGTCAAGCTAAAAGACGGGCTATTAAGCCGGATGAACCGTTTGTCTTATCCAGAGTGTCAATTCCTATGAAAACCGCCTGCACTTGTGTACTAGTACCCAAATTCCGTAGAGATGGGAATTACGAAAATAGTAACATTAAAACACTTTGTACAAATCACTTGATGTTCTTCTGCCTCAGCGAAGTAAATAAAAAGATCATAAAAACAAGGCTTTGCTGAATGTCACGTAGTTGAATTCTTCCGGGAAAATAAACTCAAAGGTGAGACTATGCTGGTAACATATATGAAATTAGGATGTCTGCTTTCCTGTTTCCACTATTTCTTGTGGGTTTATTTTTTTTTGTATTTATAATGAGTGGAGAGATACTTTAAAATATGATATAATGATCTCTTTAGAGTTTATTGAATGTGCCTGGCAATCAGAGGATATAGGAGACAAGTTTATTTTTGAGAGTTCATCTTTTTTTCATATCAAATTGAGTATTATTATGGCATGTTTAGCTGCAATTTTTAGCAGTCTTTCTCAATTCTAGGTTTTTGCTGCATTAAGTGAGGTGTTCCTATTCTCATACTACCATTCTCTCTTCCCACATGATATGAAAGGGAAGATTAATTTTGTATCAGATGAGTGAGACTAGTAACATAAAGGTGACTGCAGCTAAGACTCCTACATTTTCTTTTTTATCATATTTAAGGGGGTATTTATAGAATGAACAAAGAGATCAAATTAATTGTACCTCCTGTTGATGCCATACAAGATTTCTCTTTCAGTACTTTGTCATTTTTTCTGCCTTTTTTAGGATTTGCCATAGCTAATATAGCTATATATTTTTATCTCAGTGTGGGAAGAGTTGAAAGACATACTCAGAAGGCGTACTCAGGACTTAACCCTACATCTGCCACAACTTTGTAGGTGCATGAGGGTCTGCCTCTGAGTACGCTCAGAAGTGTCCACCTTCTCAGATGTTGCATACACTGAATTTCTGATCCACTTCAGGAGCAATCCATGCGTCCTGATCAGAATATAAGGAGTAGCTTCCACCAACACAAGCTTTGGCTCACTCCCCCGATGCCTACAGCCTGCCTGCATGCACACTGTGCAGTGTTTGGAGGGATGATGCAGTGTTCTGCAGGCCTTTCTTGCTGTCTGCCTTAAGATGGATGAAGTTTGTTTCTAAGTAGCGTTGCCTGAGGCTACGCTGGAATCCCTGAGCATGGAGCTGCCTTACCAACATGTCTCTTTTGGTAGTGAGCGTGATTCCAGGGGTCAAGGTTCCCTTTTTCCTCAAGAGCCGTGATAGTCTAGAGTACTCTGTCACACTGACTTCTTCTTCGCACCTTGAAGCCCATCTTTGCTTACGAGACATCTGAGCAATTTTGAAAAGGTCAGTTATAATGAATACCCTTTTTTGTTTGCCCAAGATGAAAAGAAAAATACTTGCAGCATACCACTTCTCTGCTGCTATAGCATGTTGCCAGAGGGACATGTTACAGGGGCATGCCAGGCAGAAGGCTTGCAAGAAGGATGCTGGAGTATTGGGCGAAGTGGAGGAAGACCTCATACTCAACCATTTTGTAGAGCTATCTGGCTACTGAATGGCTTCTGGGTTTTGTCTGAGAGGATGCCTTGTTATTTTGCTTCAAAGGGCATTGCAGGAATAATCAAGTATGCTCACAGAAGAGGACTTTGGGGCAAAATAGATGATGACTCAAACTGATCGTCTAGGTGTATGCAAAATTTTCTGATGTATTGTGTTGGGAGCCTTGGTCTGTAATTCTACTGGATGGCAAACTCCCGAGTTCATCATTCTAGGTTCGGTTTTTCAACATAGGAATTGTCAGAATTTGTTGACTTTGGCAAACCAGAATAATTTCACTTAGTCACATTTCTGAAGGAGTCAGTTCCATTTTTACTGAAGGTTTAAAAAAATCAGATGTTCTGAAAGGATTTGAGACTGAGCGATTTAAACATTGGCAAAGTTTACAAACATTCAAACCTAGAACCTTGTAATTGGAAGTGTTAGGTAAGCCTCACTACAGATTTCTCTTCCATCTGTATTTATACCATGCTGTGTACTGACTGTCTGGAATGCCTGTACAGACTTTGCCCAAAAGTTAACTTTGCCTGCACCTTGTGTTTAGTATATATCTTAAAAATTCTGCCTAGTTATGAGTTGTATTTACATTTATATCATTGTTTCTTGGGCATGTTAGGATTTCTTCTGAACACCAGGTAGGAGAATAAAAGTACTGAGAGACAATAACATGGGAAGATGATTACTAAGAAGTCAAAACCCAAGGCTTTTAACACAGATTTTGTTGCCTGCATGTCTTCCACAGAAGCACGACACATAATATTTACACTTGATGTATTCGCTTTGCAAAGAGGTTCAATTTTTTTAAACTTTATGCTCTTTTTTTTTTCTGTCCACAGTTTTTTCCTGTCCATGAAAATGGCATTTATTGATGTGAGCAGAGCTGATTAATCACAGCTGTTTGCACAGATTTTAATTTGCATAAAACAACTCCTGTCTCCGGCATGCTCGTATGTTTTTACTTTTGTTTTTATTGTTATCCTACATGTTTCTTTCCAACTTTATCAGAAGACTCTCTATTCATACATTTCTTGGCTGTTCAGAGAAGTGTTCTATGTACGGGTAACATTGATTCAAGAATCAATTGGGCGAACTCTTTCTCCTTTGCTTGCACAGAGGCTGCCAAGATAGTTTTACAGGAAGCCCTTTGCCTGTCTTCGTCTGTATTTTTTAATCTATATAATAAGTGCCCAGATTGTTTCATGGGCTCTTTCATTTTTGTTTCAGAGAAAGAATTAGCAGGCATTTGAACTAAAGTTAACTGCAGGCATTTGAACTAAAGTTAACTGCTTTTCAGTGTATTTTGAAATAGAAAATCCCTGTTACTAGCACATAAAAGAAGCAGTTAGGTAGCAGTTAGCAGTTAGAAGTTTGTCCAGAATTCCAATGCCAAAGCTTCTTCCATATATATATATAAAGAAAATTATGGGGGTAAGTGTGTAAATAAGTGAGATAAGGTATGTAAGGTATATATAAATAAATGAGTCTTTACATATATTTATGCAGAAATCCTACTCCTCACCCCAAGTTAATTGGATTCCTGCAAATTTACCAAGTTGGATTTCAATTTTAATTCTGCCAAATATGTTCAGGCATTTTAATATTTATCTAAAATGCTAGAATCTAGGTGAACTAATTGCTAGTTTACTTGTATTGTGGAACCAACCAGAGGTTTTAACTCAAGACTGAAGTATCACGGAGCTGTATATGAAATGTTAGTAAGGAAATGTCCTCTTCACAGAAGAGTCTGGTTTTGCTCTGTACTTCTCTAATGGTCTGCTTCATAAATAGTATTACTCAGTTAAATGCTAAATTAGCTATATGTGTAAGTTTTGGGCTTGCAGCCAGAATGAGAGGAAAATGATCAAAAGCTGTACAATTAAAAAAGAAAAATTACTATGTATACATTAGTTATGAGATGCAGAGGTTGAACAGTTACTCAGACAAGTGTGTTCAAGCTTTGACTGTGCATTTGCAGGCTGCTCAGCTGTAAGTCCTGTGTCTTTTGGTCTGAAGAGATCAAGTTGATCACTTCTGATGTTGATCATTGCATTTCTGGACCTGCCGCTGGCTGCAGAAGCTGGGGTGCTATATCCAGGTAGCCTAACAGGTAGCTGTAGGCTTGAGTGAACCCTGAAAACATATGGTACAGCATATATATTCAAGAGCCTCTTTCTGATTATTCTGTAACTGTTACAGAGGAAGGGGACTTCTGAGAGCTGGTAAGTTCATTTGCTTTGTGTTTAAAAGGTCTTTTGATTTCTACTGGTAAACACTGATGTCTAAAAAAAATATCACAGAAAAAGCCCAGGGAAATGCTGTGTGAGCTTGGCAAAGGACTGCATTTTGGAAGATCTGGATTCTATACTTAATTTGACCATTAATTTGAAGTATGATTTTGGCAAGTTGATCTCCATGTTTCTGTTTCTTTTTCTCGTATTTTGCCTCTCTTGTCCATTCTCACCACAGTTTGTCTCTACTGTGCCTAGAATAAGGAAGGAGGCAATCTTGACTGTGATTCTAATAACAGTTGTAACAAATAATATTAAATACAAACTAAGTTTCAATCACTCTATTGAAGTATGATTGTAATGGGTTTGTATAGGTATATAGTGATACAGATTTAAGTTATGTGTTCAGCCATCTTTAACCTAAAGAACTGAATCCTGTCAGGGAGCTGTCTTTAACATCTGTCTTCATATTCTGTGTTGAGCTGAGAGAATTCAGACTTGAAGACAATGTCTACGGGTGTCAAGGAAGTTACATAGTTGTATTTGCAACAATTCTGACTCAACAACTCTATGACCTACAGAGAAATGTCTGAAGTTTTTTTACACATATAATTCCCTTTCATGCCTGATACATTTTCAAAAACATTCTTGTTAAAAACAGTTTCATATGATACTGACCTTATACTTGAAAATGACTGATTAATTATTTCTCAGATGGCTATTGTTAGGCTTACTCCAAATACACCCAAATACACCCTGATAGTATTTTCAAAGCAAAATTTTTCTACATTATGATCAATTTTGCTGTCAGACTCCAAGTGGATAGGCAGACTTTGGGTCTGGTTTGAAACCCTACTAATTTCAGTTGGGTTCAATGAAAACACAAGTGTGATCCTGTTCAGTAAACATGAAAAAAAAATAAATTAAAATTTAAAACCTCATGGAGGTCACTGAACACGCTAACATTTTTTGAGAGCAGTATCTGCTGGCCTTCTCTAGGTTACCTGCAAAAGGGAGTTACAATGGCTTGATTTTTGTCATTTTATTAACTCTTTTTTTGACAATACAGGGATTTTGCATCTCTATTGTGTGTTTGGATCGCTACTGAAAATTCTTTTGCCTTGAGCATACAAAAGAAGAACACGTTGCGTTCAAGAACGTCATATGTGTTCAAGAACACACATGCCAAGCTTTGTGAAAGTGATAGCCTGTCTCATTACACTAGTTTTGTTTTTGTTTGTCTCAGGTTGATTTTATTCTCTTTGTTGTTTTGATTTAAAATTTAATTTAGTAATTGAAAAAGACACCTGATAGACACTGATGGAAATTGACTGCTGAACAAGCGTAATATGGGCTATGCCCATAGTCCCACTTGCACCTGGGTTTCAAACTTGTTTTGAAGAGCTGAACCTTTAGATATAAAAGGATAATCAAATCTTCTGGCCTACTCAACCCTGAGCTTGAAAACAGCATGTAAGCAGATTGCACAGGAATATCTAGACTAAAACTGGTTATTACCTATTGGCTATTGAATACCTGTCAAACACTTTCAGTTACAATGAGCATGAGGCAGATCTGCAGCAGTTCCTTTGAGATGAAAAGCTGTGTATCCCATTACCAGTCATTTGAGCTGTTCCGTGTTCATCTGCTGATTCGAGAAGAAAACATTATTAATAATGTATTCACGGATTGTGCTCTAGCTTTTATGTTGCTATTAGTTCTTCCAGCATGAACTACCTTAGCGTTATTTATCTTCGGAGCTCGAACATCTCCCTAGTACCTTGGCAAGCTCATTGATACTTTCTGGTTTAGGGGATAAAAGGAATTAAAACATATGATGACATTAAAATTGATCCATGAGTATGAGGTTGCTCAGCTTTTGCATAAGATTCCATATTACATTAAGGCGTTTTATCACTGCTTCAAAATGCTTCTGCAGAACAGCGAGTCTGAGCAAAAAATAGTAACTTGTATCATAATCTGTTACAACTAACACAATTACATTAATCTAGTACTTAATATAAATCACCTAATGCTATGAAATGAGTAAGGTAATGTTTTGGGCTTGGGGAGCTGAATGCTGACACAAATTGGTGCAGCTCTACCAAAGTCAGTGGAAATGTCAATGCCAGAAAAATGGCCAGGAATATCTAGGCAATTTTGTTTGGTTTGGACAGTGTTTTGACATTTCTAATTAACAATTCCACTATGCACAATAAAATTATTGCATTATAACTTAATCCATTCAAACCCATAATTTATAGTCTTATCTTTTGGGGTGGTTCTTTGGTTTTTAAATTGCTGAACAATATAATCAGAAAAATTGTCAGAATTAAAGACTGCAGCCAAAACAAAATGGAATTAGCTGCTAAGTTCTTAAAGTCTCTGAAAGTCTTGCTCTTTTGAAGTATGGATTTTTTTTATTTTATTTATTTTTTTTTTCCTCAGATTGGGCAATTTGAATACAATGGGAAAATAAGTATGTGCCTGGGAGAAAACGGGATGCAGGTGTAGTCCTTGATCCAAGACATTTGCAAAATAAAAGTTCTGCTTTAACCTGTGATTATTTTTTTTTTTTTTAATATTGCATAGTATCACTAGCCAAAACAGACAAAGGCCTGGCTCTTTCTGATACAGATCTCTTCAGTGTTCATGCCTCTGTGGCTTCAAGATTATATTACTGCAGTACCCAGGGACTGAGGAGCTATAGCTATGGCAACCAATGCCTGATAGGTAACTGACAGCATGAATTACAGATTCTCTAAGGATTTGCTGTGGACTGGTCTCCCTGCTGGTCTGACTGCTCTTTTTTTTTATTATTTTTGTTGCTGTTGTTTTGAACTTCAAGATCAGGACCAGCATCAAGGCCTTTTGTCTTCTAGTATCCATCCATCTGTAAGAAACTCCAAAGAGTTTGGATAGATAAACAGGCACAGACGGAGCTCAGACTGGTTTAGGAGGGGATTTTTTTGCAGTCATACTTCATCTAATTCTTCAAGCGAGAAAAAGCGTATCTTATTTTTGGCTGTATCGGTATTGCTACATGTATGGTAGCACTTTCAGTAACACAACTCGCCCATTTAGAAGAGTATTTTTTTTAACCCTGTGGCATAAGTAAATTCTGAAGTCAACCTCAACCTCTCATATAGCCTTTGTATTAAAGATGGGGTGGGGAATAAGGTGGGATATGAAATGTTCTTGGTTTTACTCTTTAGGTTATGCAAAGAGTGTCTAAATTAGAGAAACCAGTTACAGACCTGACGTTAAAACTGCAGGTCCTCTGTAGTCACTAGCCAGTGGATTACATGTTTCATAGCAGTGTCACAAAAGCCAAGAAATTGAAAGGTGAATTACAGGAGAAAATAATCAGGGTTCTTCCTTTTCTTAATACCTCTGCAACTTGCTGATTAAATTTTAAGAAAAAAAATGGTTAATGTGCTCTGGAACCCAAAATACAGTTTCACCCAAACAAAAGCCAAAAAAATCCCCCAAACAAAAAACTTAATGCTGGTTAAAAATATTTCATCGATCAGAGTTTAATATCTCTGTTGACAACATATTTGGACTTATTTTTATGAAAGTTCTTGGCCATTTCTGTAAAAATCATCTGCCAGCAGTTATCTATTCACAGTTGCTTGATAATGTACATTTCAAAACAAAACTGAGTGTGCCTGGACACTTATGCCTTCAACCGAGTATCTTGTTAGTGCAGATGTAATAATGTTATATAATAACAATGACTTAACTGAGAGATTCAGGACACATATTCTGACATTACAACAGTGATTTAATTGCATGTAAAGATTTTAGAGAAAATTAAATTAATTTGTAAGAAAATGAGAACTACAACTTGAAACAAGTTTCAGCAGTCACAGGAAGAAAAAACAACTTATCTGTAGTAAGCACTTTGTAGTATAGAAGATCTGATAGATCTTACGGATTTCTTCAGAGAGTGGAGATGACATGCAGAATTTTATTGCTTAAAATACCATCAGCAAACAGTAAACTGTAATGCTTGATTATTAGCATACATTGCTACAAAAATCTACTAAAACAGGAGTAAAATATGTTTACAAAACCAAGCACAAATGTAAGGCATAAAGAAACAGCTCACAAGGAAAAATGTCTGAAGTGTTCTTGGTGTTTGCTGGATTCAAAATTGCTTAGATTCACTTCATTTTTCATTTAGATGGCCTAATAAAATTTAATGAAGTTATAATCCTAATTGAATTAAAATCACTATTTGTAAGACTCGTATAATGCTTCAATTGTGAAGCGGCAAAGCTGAAGAATTTGGTTTTCTTTCTTTCAGTAAGTGCTAGTTACTTTTTCAAGTGGTGTTTAGTCCTGTGAACAAACTGTCAGAAATTGTCAGGAGAGTTCTCAAGATGCCTGATGTTATTGGTGAACTGATGGATAAGAAAAGAGAATTTACATGGTGATTGTTGTACAAGAGCATAAAGTGTGCTAAGTCTATGTGTATGTAACTGGAAAAAAAGTCAAAGAAAGGGGACAGATTTTTTCTTAATTATCAATAGCTTTGGTATATACCTAATTCGATTCCTTTTCCTGAAAGTGTCATATTACTGTTACTGATAATACAAGAGGACCAGTCAGATGCAAAACTGTTTCCCCAGTTTGTATTAATTTCAGTAAGACTCTACGTGAGTAGAAATTTTTGTTTCACAAGAGTTTACAATCATAAAAGAATTATAAATATGTAGGCAAAGTGGAATATGCATGAAGAGACAATCCAGGATAATCTGTTGCCCTTGTCAGTTTTCTCTTTTTAAATAAATAATCTGTGACAAATGCATTTAAATGTACTGAAAAACCTTTGGTTAAGAAGATTTTTACAGGCTGCTTAGCGGACTGTTTACTGGGCTTCCCACCCACTGCATAAATATCATAATATATGTTCTAACTCTCCTCAATACAAGATTTAACGAATATTTATTGTGCTTCTTTCTGTCCTTCTTCTACTGGATACATTCAGCAGTAGATGATCATATTTTTATAACTGCTTTTCATGTGTCAAGACAGTTATCAAGTCCTGTACTCTTCCAGATTCTTCACCTCTCTTGTAAGTCTCATTTTCTAAGACACTTTTACTGTTGGTTTTCTTGCCTGGATGGAGCTCTTCAATAAATACTAACAACCAACTTTTTAAATTAAAGCAATACAAAATAACTGAGTAAAAACACACATTAATTTCAGTATTGCCATTCTGGCCTTCTGTTGGAGATGTCCATGTCATCATCAGACTCAATTTAGATTTTTACTTTTTCTCAGAAATTAGAATTCTAATTCTGAACATGGGGAATCTTACACCTATGTTGCATCAGGCAGAGCTACAGGGCGTGACTAGGATAGTTTCTTGTCCTTATTCCTGATGACAGCAATTTACTATGGCTTTTTATTTGATTCTTCAAGCTCGTGCCAAATTTTTTTTTCTAAATTCTGTCTGCATGTTTTAATTGAAGTCTGCAGCTGATTTATCTCCGCTTTGCCCAGGTGAAGGTGTAGGCAATGTATTTAGGGGTAAGTTTCTTATTCCCTGTTACTGCCATAAATGAGTGTACCTGAGCTTGGCCTGATCTAGTTCTTGGTCATCAGTAGACTGTCAGTCAATTTTCAAGTCTGATACCTGTAGCTCTCACCAATAGCCTCACTTTTCATCAAGCAAATGAAATTAATTTAATACTACAGTGAAGTGGGAACATTCTAAAATAAGCAAAACAAAGACACTTTGAATAGCACAGAATCCCACAGGCATTCCGTCCAGACATATGTTGAATCTTCTGGGGAGGCAGGCTTCTTCAAGAGCCCTTCTTTATTGTATATTATGACAGCTGGTTAAAGGATCTATGCCTGCTTTTGGAGTCTGTATTTCTGTAATGAATCTTTAAACTCAATAAAAAATGAATTCTTTCCATCTGATTACTATACTAGCTACAGCAGAAATGCATAGATTTTTAAGCAAAGAAGCACTTTTCCTGGACTCTGATTACAAAGCAGTTTGATTTGAAGCAGCTTTGGTTCCGCATGTCACCGGGGCAGTGTGTTCCTGCACTTTGTGCTGAGCACTACCTGCTTGGTCATCGTGAGTCAGTTTAGAGAGCTAAAGCGGCAGAAAACGTATTAGAACCCGAGGTGGGAGGATCAGTACAGAGCAAAGGAGAATGCAAGACAAGAGGAGAGATGTGGCAGCAAGTAGTTAGACCATTTGCCTGCATTACATTTTGCCGTCACCTGCATTACATTTCCCAGACATTGTAGAAACAGATCGTGAAATCCAGCACGGCTACAGTAAAATTCAGTTACCTGCTGTATGTCAGACCACTGCACAAGAGCTGTCTCCTTCCAAGAGATTTCCAGGTAGCACACTCAGCCTGAGGTAAATTAATTTCACTTACTTGAAAAACTAAAAGCATGTTAAATATTGTTACTGAATACAAACTAACAAGCAATTATGCCATGTGATTTTTCTCTCCAATTTTTATTACAGAAAAGACTTCAGGTTTGCCAGGCAGAGGAAAATAAATCCTTAATTGAAATAAATGTTCTTTTTTTCTTACTTTAGAAAATAAGCGACTGGAACATTATTTTCATGTACTAAATGTCGGTGCATTGTAGTATGACAACACTATCCTCTAGTGGCAGTATGTGTTAACACAAGCCTCAGTCTACATCAATGTGAATTGGTTTGTGTGTTGAGAAGGTGGTGTGTTGCCCACATTACTATTTATAAATTCGGAGTTTTATTTTACATAACATAGCAAGGAATAATTAACCAAATGCTGCATACAATATGATGATAATACAACTTCAACCACCAGCATCAGCTGCACTGTGTATATTTTTAGTCTACTCTTGAACTCTGGTGTTAAAATCTAACTCTCATGGCGAGAGTGTCTCTCGACACTGATATCTACGAGCATGTAAAATATCCGTAATCTTTTCTTCAGTTCGAAACTTCAAAAATCCAGTGCATATCCTAAGGGAAATACAGAAAGGTAAAATTTTGTATAAGAGAATAAACTCTCAATCTGTTTTTACCCACTAAAACAGCCAGTCTAGACTGAAGGGGTATTTGTTTACTATGAAGATAGATGTTACAATTATTTCTCATTCATCCTCTAAAATTTTCCTGCCTTGGAAGTTTGGAAATGTATCTATGTATGTAAAAAGCCCTATGAGAGTAATATTTTTTGGCGTTTTGTTTGCTTGGGTTTTTTTTGTGTTTGTTTATTCTAATATTCTGACACATTTTACAGAAATTTTATCTAAATATTTTATAATGTATTTTGGGAATAAAGAGGTTATGATGCTCATATCCCATGTAAATCCAAGGCAAAGGGGAAGCAGAATCGGAGAATCACAGAATCACAGAATGTTAAGGATTGGAAGGGACCTCGAAAGGTCATCAAGTCCAATCCCCCTGCCAGAGCAGGAATGCCTAGATAATGCTACACAGGAACGTGTCCAGGCAGGTCTTGAATGTCTTCAGAGAAGGAGACTCCACAACCTCCCTGGGCAGCCTGTTCCAGGGCTCCGTCACCCTCACTGAGAAGAAGTTTCTTCTCGAGTTTAAGCGGAACCTCTTATGTTCCAGTTTCAGCCCATTACCCCTTGTCCTATCAGTGGTTGTCACCGAGAAGAGCCTGGCTCCATCCTCGTGACACTCACCCTTGATATATTTGTAAACATTTATGAGGTCACCCCTCAGCCTCCTCTTCTCCAAACTAAAGAGCCCCAGCTCCCTCAGTCTTTTCTCATAGGGGAGATGCTCCACTCCCTTAATCATCCTAGTTGCCCTGTGCTGGACTCTCTCCAGCAGTTCCCTGTCTTTCTTGAACTGAGGGGCCCAGAACTGGACACAATATTCCAGAGGGGGTCTCCCCAGGGCAGAGTAGAGGGGAAGGAGAACCTCTCTCGACCTACTAACCACCCCCCTTCTAATACACCCCAGGATGCCATTGGCCTTCCTGGCCACAAGGGCACAGTGCTGGCTCATGGTCATCTTGAAGACTAGGTTAAAGACACATCTCTTGCTTTTCATATGGAGTGATTTCTGCAAGTGAGGAGCAGAACAGATGGGAACTAATGTGTTGATTTTTTTATTGTTCTGATTTTACTTTCGAAGGCCATTTGGCAAACAGCCAGCTCACTGGTGTATGAGGTCCATCTAGAGGTAGCTAAGGTAGCACGGCTATCTTAACAATGTTTTCATCTCCCTTCTCCATACCCAGACAGTTAGTAAATACAGTTTAGGAGATGGATTGTACCTCTTAAGTGTTACCAGTTAATGCACCATAAAATATAACCAGTGGATACTAAAGAGGTTATACTGGCATTGGTTCATATTATAGAATTCATAAAAGTTCCTTGTACTTCATAAACTTAATTTAGTACTTCACAAACTTAATTTAGTACTTCACAAGTGTATTTGTTCCGTTTGTGCCAAGGTGTTTTTCTGACATTTGTACAAAGAATTCAAGGTAAATATTTTCTTAATTTTCAGGTAAATTGTCCTTAAAAAGCAAAAGTAGATCCATAAAATTGTAGTATTTTTTTTCCTAGCATACAATTTATATTTCAAAATATTTGCATACCATCTATTTTCTCTAAGGTCTGCGCTTCAACCAGAGGAGATTCTTGATCTGGACAGTTGATGTGCACAGAGACAAGTCACTGTCTTATGTTTGCTCCACAATCCCCTTGAGCAGTGTTTGTTATAAAGGTATAAACTGTAGTGGTAAAATACAATGTGAAAATATAAAATTTGCAACAACATAATTGTAGCCACAGAAGGATAATTAGTCAAGAAACAATTTTCTTCAATGAGACAACAACTATTTTTGAGTGTCAACAAAAACTATTAGCAGTTCAAGTAGTGCCCCACTAAGAGTCAGATATTACTGTTCAATGAACAGTGTTATTTTAAAAACGTCATGTGGAGAATTCAGATGTTATTACACCTGGAAGATGTTATTCTGGGGCTTGTGGTGATTTATGGAGCCTTTTGCTTCTAATTCATCAGTTTAATTCCAGTTCATGGTGCTAGTGACAAATTGTTATATAATGGCAGATCATAGCATTGTGCTTCATGAATTAACCGTATGTGTCCAGTCACTCAAAATACAGCTTGAAGTTTACACTGCAGATTGGCTGACTGTGGAACACACCAATGGGTAATTTTGTTGGCAGTGTCTGTTACCAGTGTTTGAATGGTCAATTAATACTGAATTGTCCTTTTTCCTCTATTTCTTCTCTGAAAGTTGAACACTGTCAATGGGAAATATAAAGAAGTCTCAGAATTTCTGCCTTTGCTACATGTATGCTACAGATAAATAAAGAAATGAAAAACAGTGCCAGGGAAAAATAACGTCATGGTGGGGGGGGAAAGATGCCCTGGGGGAAATGCTTGTAAGGATCTGTGAAAGGGAACTAACTGTATGTTAGTGACGGGCTGCAATCTGTTTGCATGAAGACAGGCCCTACATCACGGGTGATCAAAATAATGCTCTTTATCTCTTAACCTATGTTGAACTAAGCCTGTGACGTAGAAAGAGTGAAAAAACTTTGGTCTTAGCTCCACCTTCTCTTCCATAGGCCAGTACCACCAGGTGAATCTGCCTCCTGTTTCTACTTCCACTCGCTCGATTCTCTTGGATTCTGTCTTTCTAGATTGTGAGTATCAGAAATTAATAACTTAGGGGCACAAGAAGATGAAGTTCACTGTTATATGGGTTGTTACGTGTTTTAGTGTTCCTGTTGACTAAAACCAAACTAATTTGATATTACTGAAAAGTGTGTACTCACTTGATGACTCTATCAGTGGGTTTTGCGATATGTTCTCTTGGTACATACTTTGCCTTGAAAAAGGGATATTTTCAAATCTTCTTCAGAAAAAATACTGTGTTTATGTAGTAGTAAACAGTACACTAAAACAAATATTAATTATAATTTGCAGTTTCTTGTGCTCCTAATTGCAAGAATGTTACCTTAAATACAGGAACTTAAGAATTGTTCTGAAACATTTGAAACACATTGTATTTGGCTATGAAATATGGTTTACTGTTTAGGATTCCAGTGCAGTATTTTTCTCAGCGTTTCACTGAAGTATAGCCTAGACTTAGAAGAGCTCTGTAATAAACACAGACATTCTTATCTTTTATCATTTTTTTTCAAGTGGGGCTTGACTGCTAGCTCTGCAGAACTGAATTAGCTGGACGAATAACACAGGAAGAGTAGCCAGAGCTCCTTGGATAATGTCCTTCTCTGCTGACCTGCAACACGGTTCATTTCATGTACTTAAATTTGGGCTGCTTGCTGATACTCACAAAATGATTACAAGAATGGCAGAGTGTTCCTTCTAATAGAAATCTGTAAAGAAACACAGGAAATAAAATCATCAAACGTATTTCTCACAGGTCACTGAAGAGCTATAATATCATGTGCAGATAATAGTTACATACTAATGACCTGGAGAATGTGAACTTGCAATCTAGCAGACTTGTGCTTTATTTCCATTAATAATCTCATGAACCAGCCCCTGTTATGGTATAAGAACATGCTGCATGCAATGATTTGAATATTAGCTCTTTCGTATGGTGAATATGCGACTTTACAAATGGCTTCACTTAATGCAATTCATTAGAGCAGGTGTCCTTCAGTGCGAAAAGGAATATCGTCTTGCCCTGAAAAAGGCAGCAGAGTCCTTTTGCCCTTTGGCTAGAAAATTGCACAGGAAAAATCTCTCTGTTTTAATAGTGATTGACTAAAAACATAGGAAAGAAAAATTCAGTATGTAACAGAGGACAGAATTAAAAAACACATTGAAGGGATTGACTTTGTTTTCTGGAGGCTGGTTTTTACTACCATTTCAGTTATGCCAGTGGGAAGTATGCTTTCTCTGACACTGTCCCACACATCTGGAATGAATCAGTCTTGAAAAAGGGCCCTGACACCTCAAGTGAGAGAAAGCAGACCAACGGTATGTGGCAGAGCTGTGACAACAAATCTGAAAACCTGTCTTCACTGATTTCAGTTACTGTCGTGTTAGATTTAATGCAAAACTTTCAATATCAGCTCACTCTTACGCGCATTACTGCCTGAGCTAAATACCTGGAAAGCATTAAGAATTACTTTTAACTATAAATTGAATAGACAGATTATACAGGTATGTGCTGGGAATTTATTTGAATTGAATAGGACACATATAAGCCTTAAAAACTTTTAAAAACTAAAGTACAATGAAGTATAGCTCTAAAGTAGTCTTTATAATGTAGAACTAGAGAGCAGAATCCTCTGCCAAGTTAGACTCTTCATCAACTGATTAATCTTTCTGGAAGAAAACAGTCTTGTGGTTTCCCATAATAGAAAGCCAGAAAAAAAAATGGTTTACCAAGGAAAAGCTTGAAAGAAGAATATTTATAAGTAAATGCTGTATTTTATAGGATGGTATATTTTTTGTATCAATTCATTTGCTATAATTTTTGAAAATTAAACTGTTTTAATACACATCATCGTGTAACATGCATGGAAAAAATACCATGTAAGGTTTTCACTTTGCAATTGATTAAAGAAATGTTCTTGGATTCTTTATAAATAGAATTTGGATAGTGAAAGGGACAGCTCCTCCTTCAACACAGACATAGGGTACAGGCTGATATATTCTGATGAAGAGATTTCAAATTTTATATGAGGAAAAAGAAGGTAATATTGAAAAAGTAGCTATCTCCCTACTAATTTTGTTAATAATATTGCATATTGTCAGTAGTATTAAATGACAAAACTACTAGTTTGCTACTAAGTAGAACAGAAGGCCAAAACACGGCCACTTAAATTAAAAATTAGTAGTTCTATTTGCTGGATAAGGACTATGTAAGCGAAAAAGTACTCATCATCGTGATAAAGGAAAATCACTCATAATCTGGCTCTGGGAGCCATTCATTATTGAATTTCTTTTGGTTTAGGCTGAGAACCTTTAGAGGTAAGGAGGGAGTTGTTTCCTCAAGTTGTAAGTGACACAATTTCTAGGTGCGTATTTCTTTACTGACTTTCTCTAAAATTGAAGTTGCCAACTCCAGCTGGAAGGACAAGGTACTAACATGATCAATAGATTGGTTTGGGATGGGAGATCCCATTTTTATAATTTAATAAGTTAATGAATCAAGCAGATGTGAAACAATAATAAAAAAAATCCTAAATTAAGAAAGAGTTGTAAATGTTTTGGTCAAAATATTGTGTAACAAAAGTACTACCAGACGGAGGAATCACACAGCTTTTCCAGGGAGTGTCTTTTTCTGTATTTGAGCAGCTCTCTCCTGGGAAACGGTGCTACAAAAATTTCTGGTAACAGAGTGTGAGGACTAAGTGCTTTAAGAATAAAAAGCATTTTGCCTAAAACAAATGGTGCTGTAATGTTATAATAGTCTGAAAGAATATTAGTCTTAAACTTCTGAGCAATTATGTCAGTCCCCGTTCTCTTTAGGACAAGTTACCTAATCTTCATTGCCAAATTTTTAAAAATAATAACTAAATTCTACATTCTTCTTTAGAGTCTGAGCATACAAACTTCTGTATGGATGAGTTAGGAGTATTAGTCAAATGTTTTATTTTCAAAACTACTTAACTAAGTAATCTTATTATATGGTACGTGTTTGTTTCTTAGGTTCTAAAGTAAAGTCATTACTACTAATATTTTTTTACTAGATTTTAGAAATACAACATTCTGCAGTCTAACCATTCTTCCCTTAAATGTCTGTTTATAATATTACTTTTCTAAATAATTTGCTACTCAAAAGAATTAAGTTAGTAGATACTTTGAGAAAAATGTCACGCAGTGAGTTTGTTACTGATCACATTTCTTTTGAGGAATGAAGAACACGACTCCACAATGTCATTCTGTCTGTTAATCACAACATTATTCTGTTTCCTTGTTTCCTTCCAAACTTTTTTCTATGCCTGGACCCACCTACTGTGAAATTATTTTACCCTCAGAGTGTCTCAGGCTGTTTTCTTGCCAAATAAATGCTTTTAGCACCTTACATTCTGTTCTTTAAAAGTATCAAAGAGGGTGAGCTACTAAGCCAAATTCCCCTCAGGATTTGAGAATGTGACTCTGTAATCTCGTGTAAAGAGGCATTAACAATATTAGTCACAGTACTCTGCTTTTTCCGTATTCCTGACTACTTCCTGATGTGGCCGTCCCTGCACAAGGAGAATTTTCATTAGCATTAATAGGTTTATCAAATCATTATGAAAATTTTTGAGATTTGTAGAGCACTGCTTCTGTTACTTGTAGAAACAGCATCATTTATTTTTATTTAATAATGCATGAAAGAGTATACAGCAATGTTTTATAGTACGGGATGCCTGGGTGGGAACCAAGGGCAGGATTTTAGGCATCTAGGCTTTACTACTGCAAATAACCAAATTTCTTTGTAAGCACTGCCTGTGTAAGAATTCTATAATAAAAGCATTGAAATGATGATTCAGAGCACTTGATGATCACGAGCTGGCTTTCGTGGCAAAGGAAAAAAAAGGACCAGTGGGGAGATTCAGATTCTCAATCCACTTTTACAGCAGCCCTTGCAGCATTACAAAAAGGGGACCACTCAAACTCCTCCTAGTTCTGATCCACATGAGGCAGTCTGGCAGCTGAAATTGTTTTACCCACATTCTGTGCTTGCTTCCCAGTTCAGACAATCATAGAATCACAGGATGGTTTGGGACGAAAGCAGACTCAACGACCGTCTAGTTACTAACTTAGACTGCAGGAACTGGTTATACTTGACTCCAGAGCTGGGAGTGATTTTCATGACTAGGGAATTCTGTCTAGAGAGAGGTATCCTGTCTATTTTCAGTGTTCAAGCAGCTTAGTGGAAACAGACTGGACCACAAAACGTGATCCCCAAAGTGTCTTAGAGTAGTTGACTTGTTGAAGAAGTTTAATAAAATGTCTGCTCCGTTCACTTCTATCATCAGAAGAAAAACACCTGAATAAGGAGTCCAAGATCTGGCACTTACTGTGCTTTCTTTACCCTTTCCTTCCTTGCTTTATCTTTATGAATTTTGAGTACATACAACCAGTCAGAAAACGAAGAATCAGGTGCTTTTTGATCTATTAGTCACAACATTTGCTTTTCTTTCTGTGAATGTTGATAATATAACTTCCCCTTACTGTCTTCAACTGCTTAAAGTTTCTCCTAATTTGTTTTGATTAGTTTAATAAAATTTGAAGATTATGTAAATACATAGGGTATTTTTTTCCCCTCAGTTGTCTCTTTGATGCGTGAATTCCTTACTGATGCTAGTGAAACACAAAAATCTATCTCACGTCACAAGAAGAATTGTGACAACTGAGTGGTATCAAGCATGAGGGACACTCTAAAAGCTAACAACCTAATAACCTGATGTATTCTGGCTATGTGTGCCTATGACTTATGTAACACTGTTTTTTTGTTACAGATTTAAGTATTTTTATTTTCTGGTAATTGCTTTGGGCTACTCTTTTTTGTGTGTGTTTGAGTGTGAAAATAGCTTCTTTTTTGAAAACTGATTATACTAAAATGCTATAAAACTAATGACAAGTATGTGACTCATCAACGAAATTTTTTTATGTGATATAGATTAAAAAGTACATTTATGCTAAGGTGGATCAGTTGCATGTTTTGAGATCAGCAGCAGTGCAACAATATCAAATTTGTGAAGACAGCCCTCAGCATTTTTAGTGTTTCTATCACTGTTTTATTGGAAGGAATTAGATGTGGAGCATATTAAATCTTATTGATGTAAAAATACATCCTGACTGACTAATGCATTAATACTAATGAGGCAGTAGATACAGGTTATAGTGAAAATGCCAATAGTGAGGGTTGCTGCTAAGCAAGTTGTAGTGCAAAATTAAAAAAAAGAAAAAGATTATTCTAAGAATGGAGTTTTAAAAATGTTCAATTAATATGTGGGTAGTGTTCTCATTTTCTCACTGAGAATCTATTTGCTAATAAACTATCTCTTGAAACATTGTTAAATAAGGAGCCTGCAAGTTGTCTGCAGTATTTTTGACTTATTTAGTGCCAATAATCTAGGAATGTGTAAGTTCTTGACAAATATTAATAAAGTAAACGTTTCATTATTCTGATAAGAAATATTGTATCTATTTTACAGATGACTCAACAGAGGCCTGGAAAGGAGATCTGCCCAGTCAAGTGCTACACAGAAGATCTGTGAAAGAAGTTGTGACATGCTAACCTGAGTGGCAAATAATAGAGTAGGTGTGCTCTTATCTCTCCTGATAACTGTTTCCTTCCCATAGCTACTAATGGACTTGTGGAAACAGAAAAACTCAACTCATATTTCATTTACTTGGCAACAAAACATGAAGTGATGATACTCATGTAGAAAGCAGAAAAACTCCAAAGTTTTAAATAACCAATGTCTCAAAAGGAGGAAGGCTTTCTCTTCCTTTTACCTGGCTCCTTGAAATTAGGAATTTTCTGGATAACAAGCCAATAATAAAAAAATCCTTCTGCACTACTGTTTCCACATTTCAGATTCCAATTAGATAATCTTCCACTCTGACTCCTCTAAAACTTTGTGGGAAATTTATTGATTACTACTTTCAAAACAGAAATGTTAAGGACTTAATAAGCTAAATATTTATATAGTTGTTGTGTTAAAAAAGGAAAGGCAACAATTTCTGTTGCAAAAGCGAGGAGTCAATTTCTGTCGCATTAAAAAAGAGGCAGCAATTGTTGTTGCAAAAATTCACACAGCCAAACTCTGTGGATGAAAGAGGCAAATCAGTTTGGCAGAAGCTAAACTCCCTTGTATTCCAGCTTGTCCTCAGATGTCAGAGGGGCTGGGGGTGGCTAGGCTTAGGTTCTGAGTGATGCCAATTCAACGTTACTAATGCAACTTGCCCATACGCCTTCGATCTGGCAGTGCCCCCGGAATTACGAGGCCAGCCTTCAGAAGGGTGGCAATATACTCACAAGGCCAAACTCTGTGGATCAGTGTCAACAGGAACTCACACGGCCAGATCGGAATCAAATACACGGCCAGACACCACGGATAAAGGGCCAACAGGGACTCACACGGCCAGATCGAAGTATTCACACGTCTAAACTCCATGAATCAACGTCAACAGGAACTCACACAGTCAGAACAGAATCAAATATAATTTATTAAAGCAACAGCTACACAAATTCATTTTGATTGCTAGTGATAGTGACTAACTGCAAAGCATGTGCAAAAGTTACAGATGTAATAGATTATGAGCAGCTCTGTGAAGATTTCCTAACTATTCCAGGGTAGCACTTGGTGAGACCAAGTGTTCGGACCTTACCCAAAGGCGCCCCTATTGGGGGAAGAGAGGCTCAGCCTCTTGACTGATCCCAGAAGTCAGAGGTGTCTGTGGTTGTATCGTGCCTGATGATGGTGGTATCTTCCTTAACATCCCCCTCTCTTGGGCCATTTTACATTATTTGTTACCTTTCAGGTGGAGCTTGAGTGACTCTAGTCATGCATATCTTTATTGTGATTGGCGTAAATTTTCCTCGCTTTGTGTTTAAAGGTATAAACTAGAAAAATTCCATGCGCAAGCTCAGCGAGGGGTGGTCGCACCTCGGAGGTGGGTAGGTTTTGGGACGGAGGTGTGTTTTAGTATTATAATGAGATTATAATGAGCATAGTTCACCCAAAGGACAGCATCTATCAAAACATGACAGACTCTTGGACCAGGACAGTAAATGTGCAGTCAGCTGGCTCTGTGACATCTCCAGGTTCCTTTGTGTTCACAGAGCTTGACCACTGTATCACCACAACGTTCCATGCTCTGTGGGATTTTCTCTTAAGGTCAGAATCATTAAGCTACCTTAATGCTACTGACCCTTAAGTTTGTTTTGGAAACCTTTGTGGGGAGAACTCCTCACGCACCAGCTGCACGCTGTCCTGGAAACTTTCTCGATGTTCCGATGTGTGAACAATTCTAGGTAGGCAATTAAGTAATTTTAGATAATTATCCCACCTCAAATGCCGTGAGAATGGTTAGTTTTTCGAGGCCTAAGCACTCTGGCAGTGTTTTAGCCAAGATGGTGGCCTTGCAGATAGAACTAAGGTTTAGGCAAAGGTGCCTTAATCCCACAAGCACTTCAAGGAAAGATGACAGTAGGCACCACTGGGTTTTGGACTGTACTTTTTGTTGCAGAGGATCATTAATAGTAGAACTGGCAAACAGAGAACTGAGCAAGTGCAAGGGGGCAAATGAGGATAAAGGGCCACATCCTGCAAAGTGCTGAACACGTTTTGAGGTGCTGACTGCTTTTGACTCCTGTTGACTCCTGCATGAAAGGAGAGTGGATTGAAAGAATGTGTGTATGCGCATGTGTGTGGAATCAAAGAACCTTATTTGAACCTGTCTTTGGGTTATAGCCAAGTACTTTAAGTTAAGACGATAGTCAGATGCTTGGGCTATGAAAGGTGCTTAATGCAAAAGAAAGAAAAGGAATATACCAGCTTTGGTTTTGATCTTGCTCATATGATAAAAGTTCCAATAGCTTCTGATCCTACTGGCACGTCCAAAGACCTTCTCTAATTATATTTATATAAATGTTAATAACTGCTTCAGTGTTATTAACGGTGGCAAGACTTGAACACTTAAAGGTGGGAAATTGGTGGGATTAATTCGCTCCAGCTTTTATTTGCCAAAAGGGCATTTTCCCAGCATTATTCTTTCTTCATATATTTTAACTTTGTAATTGTGCATCAAAGCCTACTCAGCTTTAGTTTTATTAAGTGAATCTTACTGAAATAGAAATTCAGAAAGGCATTTTCTGCCAAAAAATGTAACTGGAGAAGTCACGATTGAGTTCAGCTTATTAAATCTGTTTACTCAGTGTGCCTAAGTCTTTTTGGAATTTAAACAAAAAAAAAACCCCAAAACATGGGTATGCTTGAGCAGTGGGACATGACAAGTAGTACATTTTTAAAGAGATAGTCCTGGGAAGTAGGTTTGAGGAACATTGACAATACAGAACAAGACCTCATAAATGTATTGGTTGGAATAATATATGACTCTATGAAATGAAAGTTATTCAGAAATTGTGAAAAATTAGAATTTCAAAGACTTCCATTTTATGTACATCTGAATATAAGAATTCCATAGAATCATAGAATCATAGAATCATAGAATGTTAGGGATTGGAAGGGACCTCGAAAGATCATCAAGGCCAATCCCCCTGCCAGAGCAGGAATGCCTAGATAATGCTACATAGGAACGTGTCCAGGCAGGTCTTGAATGTCTCCAGAGAAGGAGACTCCACAACCTCCCTGGGCAGCCTGTTCCAGTGCTCCGTCACCCTCACTGAGAAGAAGTTTCTTCTCGAGTTTAAGCGGAACCTCTTATGTTCCAGTTTCAGCGCATTACCCCTTGTCCTATCAGTGGTTGTCACCGAGAAGAGCCTGGCTCTATCCTCGTGACACTCGCCCTTGATATATTTGTAAACATTAATGAGGTCACCCCTGAGTCTCCTCCAAACTAAAGAGCCCCAGCTCCCTCAGTCTTTCCTCATAAGGGAGATGCTCCACTCCCTTCATCATCCTAGTTGCCCTGTGCTGGACTCTCTCCAGCAGTTCCCTGTCTTTCTTGAACTGAGGGGCCCAGAACTGGACACAATATTCCAGATGGGGTCTCCCCAGGGCAGAGTAGAGGGGAAGGAGAACCTCTCTTGACCTACTAACCACGCCCCTTCTAATACACCCCATCTGGTCCTGTATCCTGTCTCTGAAAACTTCTGATAATATATGTGCTTTCAAAAGAAGGTGTATGAGCTTTACAGGAAACTGTTGTGATTGGTCTTTTCCTGACCTCTAATTGCTAATCTGCTGCAATTTTTAGTAGCTCTTTCCATAAAAATTATATAAATTGTTAAAGGAATTATGAACATCCCCCGAATTTTTACAATTTTCATGTAAGTGCTTGACCTCATTTACTTCATGTCATTTAGAACATAGGATCAGTCACATGAAATGAGACCACAGGTCCATCGAGCTTCATACTGCCTCTCTTGTGTTTGGTAAACCTTAGTATTTGCAGAGTAAGAAATAACAGATTATTCTTCTCTGTTGCCCATCTTAACTGTATTAATGACATTATTCATCCCAGCATGGACATTAGTCATCTTTTGCTTTCTATTTTCTGGGGATTTTTTCCAAGTGAAGCATCTTGGTGTGTTTTGTTTCTCTTCTGGGAAACTGTTCTGTACTTCCATTTACATTTGATACACTTCCTATAGTTTCATAGTAGCTACAGTTTTTTAGAAACTAAAAATATAGTTTTATAGGGTCTTTTTTTCTTTTTCCCCTGAGATGAGATGTCAGACTGCATACTTTGTAGATGTCACTGCAAGTAGCCACCCTGGAGCCGGCCTGACCCGCACCGGAGCGCCTGAGGCCGGTGTACAGGGGGGTTCCTGAGGCGGGGAGACCCCCCCACCCCGGGCAGCGGGGAAGCCCCCCCGGAGGCGGCAGCGCTCGCGAGAGCGGCGGGCGAGGAGTGGGCGTTGCCCCGGCAACGGCGGCCGCCCTCTGGGCTGTAAAAGGCCTCCCGGGCAGAGTGAAAGGGGGCATTGCCGAATCTTTGGGGTGTGGAGCGGCACACCGCTGTGCAAGGGTGGCCAGGACATTGCAAGCTCTGCCAGTCAAGAGGCAAGTTCAGTTGGTTGTAACTAGGCTCACTTCCCTGCTACAGGGTTCACTGCGTTAGTGGTCATTGCCCTCTGAGAGGACAAAGTCATGGTTACTATTAGGCCAAAAAACACTGCCAGAAGAAAGGTGGGGACCCAGATGATGCTTCTGCCCAAGCACGCAGCTGTGCAGGTCTCCGGCTGCAGGGAGTGCCTGAGCCTGTCCTTCATCCCAGAGACTGGCAGAGACAGCACCTGTGTGAGGTGAGAGCAGGGGAATGGCCTACTCAGTTGGGGGCAGAGGTGAAGGAGGAAGGGGAGAGGTTGAGGGGTATCTGGGAGTGTGCGAGGGAGGTAGGTTGGTGGAGCTGCTCCCTGAGGCAAAGGCGGCAGGCCCCACTAGAAGCAGAGGATCCCCTCCTCTCTAGCCGTCAGGCAGAAGGAAGGGACCGAAAAGATGGAGGGGAATGGAAACAGGTCTCTGCTCAGAGAGGCAGGTGAATCCCTGCCCGGCCACTCTCACCATCCCAGTTGCCCTTACAGAACAGGTATGGGGCTCTGGAACTTGAGGGCCAGGCAAATGACAACATAGATAAAGGTTCATCCACAGGGCTGGCTAAGGTGAGTCAGTCAGCCCCACAGATTAGGACTTCTACTAAAAAGAAAAGGAGGTTAATTGTTGTGGGTGATTCCTCTGCTGATGGGAACCAACCCACAGGGAAATCTGCTGCCTCTCTGGAGCCCAGGTTAGAGATGTTACCAGGAAGCTCCCTAGTCTGCTGCTGCCCTCTGATTATTACCTACTGCTGGTTATGCAAGTTGGCAGTGATGAAATTGTGAACAGACATCTAAAAGTGATTAAAAAGGACTTCAAGGATCTAGGGTGACTGGTCGAAGGTTTGGGAGCACAGGTAGTATTTGCTTCAAGAATACTGAAAGGAATGGGAAAACATATGTGATTAACACATGGCTCAAAGGTTGGTCCCGCCAGCGGCATTTGGGGTTTTGTGATCATGGGGAAGTTCACACAGCACTGGGCATGCTAGAAAGAGATGGAGAGGAGCTGTCTTGAAGAGGGAAAAGGATTCTTGCTCAAGTACTAGCAAGACTCATTGAAAGGGCTTTAAACTAGATTTGAAGAGGGAAGGGGATAAAACCAGGCTCACTACACATGAGCCAAGAGGAAACACCCCAGTGTTGGGAATGAAACTGATAGCCCAGCTCAAGTGCATCTACACCAATGTACGCAGCATGGGCAACAAGCAGGAGGAGCTGGAAGCTGTGGTGCAGCAGGATGACATAGGTGCCATTGCACTCAATGGGCAAATAAACCAAACCAACCACAATGGTAACAGATGCTCCTCAACTAAGTCTCTGAAGTGTCTGTATACCAACGCAAGAAGCATGGGGAATAAGCAGGATGAACTAGAAATCTGGGTGCAGTTGCAGAGCTATGATGTCATCGCAATTACAGAGGTGTGGTGGGGTAGCTCATGTGACGGGAACACGGTAATGGATGACTATCTACTTTTTAGGAAGGACAGACTGACAAGGTGAGGTGGTGGAGTTGCTTTTTATGTGAGTAAGCAACTAGAGTGCATTGAGCTTAACCCAGGGGGAGACAAGGAAAGTGTTGAAAGCTTATGGATAAGAGTGAAGGGACTTGCAAACATGGGAGATACTGTTGTGGGTGTATACGACAGACTACCAACCAAGAAGTTGTTGACGAGGCCTTCTATAGGCAGCTGGAAGTAACCTCAAGATCACGTGCCCTGGTGCTCATGGGAGACTTCAGTCACCCTGATATTAGTTGGAAAGATCACACAGCCAAGCATAACCAGTCCAAAAGGTTCCTGCAGTGCATTGATGACACCTTTCTGCTGCAGGTGGTTGAAGAGCCAATGAGGAGAGGTGCAATGCTGGACCTTGTATTAACAAACAAAGAAGGTCTGGTCACCAATGTTAGGGTTGGAGGCAGTCTTGGCTGTAGTGACCACGACGTGTTAGAGTTTTAGTATCGTTAGGGAAAGAAGAAGGGTAATAAGTAAAATTTCTACCCTGGACTTTAAGATGGCTAACTTTGTCCTCTTCAAAGATCTACTTAGAAAATATCCTGTGGGCTAGGGCTCTAGAAGGTAGAGGGGTGTGAGAGACCTGATCCATATTCAAACTCTGCCTCCACCAAGTTCAAGATAAATGTATTCCCTTGAAAAAAAAAATCAAGTGGAGGAGGCAGGAGACTTGCATGGATAAGCAAGGAGCTCCTGGAAAAACTCAAATGGAAGAGGGAAATTTACAATATGTGGGAAAAGGGTCTGGTAATTTGGAAGGATTATAGAAATGCTGCCTAAGTATGTAGAGACTTGACAAGAAAGCCCAAGAGTCTCTTGGAAATTAGTCTGGATAGGGAAGTGAAAATGAAATTTCTTCAATGAGAAAAGGAAGAGTAGGGAAAAAGTGGGTCCTCTGCTAAATGAGGTGGGAGATACGATAACAGAGGGTGCAGACATGATGGAATTACTGAATGTCTTCTTTGCCTCAGTGTTTACTCCTAAGACCAGCCCTCAGGAATTCCAGTCACTAGAAGTAAGGGAGCAAAAGTGGAGCGAGGAAGACTCCCCACTGGGCAGTGAGGATTGGGTTAGAGACCTCTTGGAGAAACTGAAAACACATAATGGCCCTGATGGGGTGCATGCATGTGTGCTGAGAGAGCTGGCTGACATTGCTGAGCCCCTCCATAATTTTTGAAAAATCATGGAGAACGGCAGAGGTGCCTGAAGACTGGAAGAAAGCCAGTGTCACTCCAGTTTTCAAACAGGGCAAGAAGGAGGACCCAGGCAACTACAGACCAGTCAGCCTCATCTCTGCCCCTGGGAAGGTGATGGAGCAGCTCATTCTGAAGGCCATCTCTAATAAACTGGAAGAAAAGAAGGTTATCAGGAATAGCCAACAAGGATTTACCAAGGGGAAATCTTGCTTGATTAATCTGATATCCTTCTATGAAGATGTGACCAAATGGGTTGATGAAGGGAGGTGGATGTAATATACCCTGACTTCAGTAAGGCTTTTGATACTGTTTCCCGTAAGGTCCTCATAGAAAAACTCAAGAAATGTAGAATAGATGAATGGACTGTGAGGTGGATTGTGAACTGGCTCAACAACAGAGTTCAGAGGGTTGTGATCAGTGGCACAGAGTCAAGTTGGAGGCCTGTGGCCAGTGGTGTTCTCCAGGGATCAGTGCTGGGTCCAGTTTTGTTCAGTATCTTCATCAACGACCTGGATGAGGGGATAGAGTGCACCCTCAGCAAGTTCGCTGATAATACGGAACTGGGAGGGGTGGCTGACACACCAGAAGGCTGTGCTGCCATCCAGTGAGATCTGGACAGGCTGGAGAGCTGGGCAAAGGTGAACCTCGTGAAGTTCAGTAAGGACAAGTGTGGAATCCTGCATCTGGAGAGGAATACCACCAAGCATCAGTACAAATTAGGGAATGTCTTGCTGGAAAGCAGCCCCGTGGAGAAAGACCTTGGAGTCCTAGCGGACAGTGAGTTGTCCATGGGGCAGCAACATGCACTTGCGGCCAAGAGGGCCAATGGGATCCTGGGGTGCATTAAGAAAAGTGTGTCCAGCAGGTCTAGGGAGGTTCTCCTTCCCCTCTACTCTGCCCTGGTGAGACCACACCTGGAATACGGTGTCCAGTTTTGGGCTCCCCAATTCAAGAGAGACAGGGACCTACTGGAGAGAGTCCAACAGAGAGCTATGAGAATGATTAAGGGGCTTGAACGTCTCTCCTATGAAGAGAGACTGAGAGAACTGGGGCTGTTTAGTCTTGAAAAGAGAAGGCTGAGATGGGATCTTATTAATATATACAAATATCCGAGGAGTGGGTGTCAAGAGGAAGGGGACAATCTCTTTTCAGTGGTGCCCAGTAATAGGACAAGGAATAATGGATATAAGCTAGAACCTCAACATGAGGAGAAACTTCTTTACTGTGACGGTGACAGAGCCCTGGCACAGGGTGCCCAGAGAGGTTGTGGAGTCTCCTTCTCTGGAGACTTTCAAAACCCACCTGGAGATGTTCCTGTGTGGCTGCCCTAGGGGATCCTGCTCTTGGCAGGGTGATTGGGCTAGACAATCTCTAGAGATCCCTTCCAACCCCTGAAATTCTGTGATTCTGTGATGGGAATGTGGTAGGTTTATTTTGTCACAGAATTATTTCTGTCTCTTTCCTAGCAGTTTTTGTTGTTTGCCTTTTTGAATCCTGTTGCATATTGAACTGCTATTTTCAAAGAATCGTCCATAATGACTCCAAGACTGCCTCTCATTATAATACTTTAGAGATAATCTTTTTATATGTTTTTGCCTTATGTATTGTGCTGCCTTTATTGATTTTCTGCATCTATTATCTATTTTAAGAACATTAGAATGATTATATTAGGTTAGACCCGAAAGGTTACTCTAGGCCAGTTTCCTGTCTCCAACACTGGCTAAAATAAAATGCTGTTGGAAAAAAACACACATTAGAACAAGGCAATGATGTATTGTTATTTCATCAGAATATTCTCCCCAGCTCCAGCAATTTACAGTACAGGAAATTCCAGAGTCATAGAAGTTGTCTTTGTAGTTAATGAATTTTATTTCCTGTTACTCAGTACGGTGTAATTCTTCTGCAAATGCTAGCAGTAAGTTTTAGTTTCGACTGTCCTGACTAATTTTTATCACCAATAATACTTCCTCCTATTCTGCCCATATGCTGTTAGTCTTAATTGAAGTAATTAAGCCAATTAGTGTTCAGCAAACTTTTAAGTTCATGTAGACACTCAGTTAATTGATCATTCTACTTTTTTGGTCAGATCAAATGTAGTTTATGTTTTTTTGCAGTCCTTCGTTAAATCTCAAACTGTTTCATTTCCTACTTCATTTCATTTCCTACTTTGGCATGTTACTGGTTTTTTTCATACAAGGTAGAAAGCACTTACTCGAGGAAGAGATGAACGGAATTTGAGCCATCCTTTGACTGCTTAAGCCAAAGCATGCTGCTGCTGAAGCTGTAGAAATTAATAGTTATTCCAAATGCATTCTGTACCAGCTGCAAGTGTTTAAGTAATTCATTATTTCTGAAGAGCTATGATATGAATAGGGATAAAAGCATGAAGAACTGATAAGTGTTTTGATTTAATATCTTTCTGCTTAACCCTTTTTTATGTTCACTCAGGATTTCTGCAAAAATACTGCCCTTGAGCAAATGGTCTTTGACTAGAGATCTGCCTGAAAATACAAGTCTCTTGTCCAGTGTTAGATGTAGGATTAGATCCTAAATTGTTGAAATTAATGGGAGTTTATGCTTTGACCTTGTTTACAAGGAGCAGGGCCTAGAACACCGATGTGTGACTGGACACATTGAAAGGTAGAAAGATATCTGGGGTTTTGTGTGACTGAGTATAGAGAACTCTACCGCTATTTACAGTTTGAACATCATTTAAGTGCTAAATTTCTAATGTGCATTGACGTAACACAGATTTAAGGACAATATTATGTGCAACCAATAATAAATATGTGCCATTATTCCTCTGAACAATTTAATATTTTAGGCATGGTATGTTGGTTGTGGCTTGCAGAAAGAACAGATGTTTAACTGGCTGCGGTAATTTAGGCTTTTCTCCTGGTATTTCCCAATTACCCAACAATCTCTTTGATGAGGAACAGTCCCCAGTTTTCTTTTCTCCCCTCTAAGTCTGGCACCTGTCCTAAATCTTTATTTATTTAGAGCAACAGGCCCCCCCCCCCAAATGCCTTTCATATTTAGCACTGCTGTTGCTGTTTACTGCCTTTACAACCTCTCTACAATCTATACTCTTTACCTCAAAGGTTATTGTTGCTGAGAAAAACCCCTAAGTGCTAGATATGCCCTCTGGTCTTAACCAGTATCTGTCCCTGAACCACAAGTTCTTGAAACGGGTCTGTCTTGGTTATTATGACGGGTTTGGTATGACCTGGGCTTTCAAGATCTAAAATGTTGTCTTTGCAATACTAGTAGAAGTGTACTGTTGCTCCTTTCCTTGCTGCTTGGCATATGGCATAGAACAAAGCTCTTTTGTTGAAAGGGAATGCTTTGCACATCTTCTGCAGTTAATAGATTGCTTTTTGTTTCTCCCTTGCTGAGGATTAGTCCAGAGCCTCATTTCGGTTGTGCAGGACATGTGATGATTATGTCCCATGATGAAGCCTACATATGAGATGCCTTGTTTTTCTCAATTAAGGCCGTGTTTTTCAGGAATTTTCTCTTTGCTGGTTGTTCAAGATGCAAATACTATGCAAAAGGCAGCTAGAATCTGAGGCTCTCTTCTCAAATGAGTTAAGGCAACTTTTGTCTTTTCATCTTCCCCTGAGCGTGCCACCAGAGCCAAAATTTCTTGTGCCATCTGGGTAAGTACGCAGGCTTTCTTTTCTCTTTTCACTGGAGGCCAGAAGGTCTCTCACACATCGCATCACTTCAGACTGTTATAAGTTTCCACTCTATTGCATTACCTGTTCTACAGTGGTGATTTTCATAGCTACAGAGCACTGGCCCCTTTAGGGCTTAAACTACTCATTGAGAATTTGCTGTCTAATCATTCCTTCATTTTCACTTCCAAATTAAGCTCCACTCCACTGTCTCAAGAATTCTTATACCAGTTCTGTTTGTTAGGAGTCTTCTGTTGCAAATGAAACAATGTTTTATCAATTAATAATATTAGATAGTCTGTGGCTTCATGGTTTTTGACGATTGTAAGCCTTGGCAGTGCGTTATTCATTTTAGGTCCTTGATTTATGTTTCTTCCCAGCCAGGGAACATGGAGTAGATACAGGATCCCCCTATTTTCAATATCGTGTACTCAGTTTTTGGGTGGAGTATCTGGATACCGAAGGAGATTATTGAAATTACTGGCAAGCTAGGCTTGGGCACATCTAGCAAACCAAGTCCTCCAGAGAGGAAGTCAACCTGTATTCCAGAATCAATAAACTGTCTTTTATCAGAGTTTATTAATTACTGAAAGAAGTAGATGATAGTGCCTAATGGCAGCATTCTATATGATGGCATTACTGTTAACCCTTAGAAAACACTTAGTTCTTCAGGATGCATGATCTTTTTGTCTTTTAAACATAATGAAATCTCTCTGTTTAGTGTCTCTGGTCTAGGCAGTGCTAAGACACACACATAAGTTCCCCATCTAAGACTCCACAACTTTGCTTTGCATGCACTGCTCGCGTTTTAATTTCACCATGAATTGAGGGTTTGCACGAACTTTAATGTAACTAGTTTTGATATTTTCTGAAGATCTAAACACTGTAAGGGTATTTTTTTCCAGAAAATCCTTGTTTATGGAACACTGCAACTATGTTCTTGATCCAGAGTATTTAGTTAGGACTTAGTAATGTGTCAGTATGAATTATAGAAGAAGCTTCTGTACAAAGCTTTCCTAGAAGTATAATCCTCAGAAGAATTAATGATTCCAGACTGCTATGCTGAGTAAATTTTAGTGTGTGTATCTTTTAAATGAAAAAAGACAATAATTGCATGTTTTGGTGCCTTTTTTTTTTTTTACTGAATTACAGAATAACGGTATATCTTCATTACTAGGCAAGTCTATGAGTTGTAGTGATAAACAATCTATCCATTCCAGAATATTTATCAGACCATTTACTATTGAAGATACACATTATTCTCAGAGGGAAACAGTGTATATAATGAAAAGTGATTGTTTAATAACTAATTGGAAATGTGAAATTCTAACAGGCAATAAAACCTTCAGAACATACTGATACTCAGTTTAAAACTGTGGAATGAAAATCATAATAATTAATTTTAAGAACTGGTCTATGATTATGAGCAGACAAACTGGGACTATCAGATTGCTAACAGATAAGTATCTTCACATTGGGAAAATGCATCAGTATTCGCCTTGGTATTTTCTGGACAAAAGTTTTGGCTTTTCTTTATTCACTCAAGACTTTCTAAATATGTTTTTTGTATATTTTTACATATAATTTCTATTTTTTAGACTTTTGGCATAAAAATAATGCAAAATTTATTGATACAGTTTTGTTTTCGAAGAAAAAAATCACATTTATTTGCTACCTAGCTTCAATTAAAATTTGGCTAGAAGTTTGTTTTTTCATTGGAAATGTTAGTCTGTTTCCATTCCAACTGCAGGCTAACATCCATGCTTTGGGATAAATAGCAATGAACCTTCTCACAGTTTCTCAGAAGCTCTTTAAATAAACAGTAATTTTGTATGATACGCAGCAACGTCATTCTGACCTGTTGATGTCAGAAGTTCTTTCTTTTTTTTTAAGGGGCAATGAGTCTCTACTTTGTGGATCAGTAGCTCTTCTCCAGATGATGTTTAACAATCACAAAAATATGTGTCTACTCATGACATAGTATGAAATTCTATGAGAAGGAGATATAGGAAGTGACGTTAGGATTTGCACAGTGTGTTAGTAAGTAGCTAAATAGTGCTAGGATTCTGTCACTGGCATTACTGTCTGGAAAAAAGCCCATAACTTAGGAGATGACGAGATGAAGAGAAAGACCTTGAGCTGCAACTGAGATATATCATGGGGCTGCCAAAGGGAAAGGGCAGAAAGTTCTGTTTAAGTGCTCTGAGAGTTAAAAGAGTGCTCTGAGTTGGTCTGAGTCCCAGGTAATGCTAACTGCCAACAGCCCCAGCAGGCCGATCCAACAGCCACTGGAAAATCTCGGTTTGTGCCTTTCGATTGTGCCCAGTGCCTCGTTAGTGGTGGATAAATGAGATGGAGGGCACTTTGCTGGGGTTGCACCACGGGAAGGGAAGTACTTCTCGCTGCATTTTTCTTAGAGAACTGCAGGTGTCACTAAAAATCATGAAGACAAATCCGTTCTCTGGATGCATGGACATGGAAATCCCGGGAAGTGGTGAAAAAGATGGATCTTGTTCCAGTTGCAGAGTGTGATAAGGGAATGCAAGAGAAAGCAGGGTATTTCTCTGTGTGTGTGTGTGTGTGTGTGTGTTAGATCTGTCTCAGTGCTTTATGTGTATGTATGTGCTTAAAAAGTGCTAATTGTGGCTATAATTGGAGTTAGTAAGTTCTCCAAGTAGTCATTATGGTAAGAACAGTCTAAGAGGTTCAATTTCCATCTGTTACCAGATCCATGGCTTGAATAGCAAGCTGATTATGTTTTCTCTTTTAAAATTGGCTTTGTTTCTTGTATTGCACTTGTTTGTCACTGTGAATCAGTATATGGAAGATAAATACATGTCACTGTAAAATATTTTTAAATTATTTGTGAATGCTTCTTCCTAAATGGCTGTAGGGCTTCGGATGGCCACAATATCTGGTTCTTTTTCTGGATTCTGTAGTGGTTAATGTTGCTTATTTAAGTGTTTTCCTTCTGTAACTCCTTCAGGTTGGCTTTCCTTATTATTCAGTGGCTCTTGCCTTCTTAGGTAATCTCATAGGATGTAAGGATATTTCTACTTTGTGAAAAGATATAGAAAATATCTTGATAAACATGTTTTAATTGTTATGATACCAAACACTGCGCCTTTTAGTTGTCTACCTTTAAATTTTGACATGAATTTTTGTGTTAAGTTTCATCCTTGTCTGGGAGACAAAAAGTCTGGGAGTATTTGCAGTCGATGATCTGTCACGGTGTCAAACAGTGTCTCAAGAATTTAATAAGACAATTACCTATGGAGCATATTTTTTCTAAAATATTGGAAAATGATTGCTGCTCGCAACACTTCTCACCCTTCCACCAGTAAGGGATATCAAAGAAGTCATTAAATTACTACTTAGGGGGGAAAAAGCAGGCAGGAAATAGAGAAGGGAAAAGTGTTTTGTGAAATTTAATACTTTGCTGTTTTATATCCTTACATGTACAAGGGATTAATTCCAAAAATATTTCATATCTCTGTCTTGCTGACTCTTTCTCATCCATCAGTGGTCTCTGGTAGCCTCTTCTCAAAGAGTCTGTTCTAGGTGGTCTGGTAATTCCAGAAAGTGAATCTCATAGTTGAGTTCAGCTTTCACAAGAAACACCATTGATAACAAAAAGTGCACTTTTCCAACTGAATTTCCAGTTTTCCGAAGGTCTCTGTACCTTGTTTAAACATCTTCAACATGTCTGAAGGACTAATACTTTGTATTTTTTTTCCAAACTTCAATTTTCTCCAATCATTTATATTGTTCTGAAGCAATAAAGTATCATGCACATCTGTCTGTCTTTCTCCACCAGAAAAAAATGCTACCCAGAGCTTTCCCACTTTCATTTTTCACTTTGTCTTTATTGGCTGAACATCAAATGCCTTGTTGTTTACTTTGGCAGGCTGTTGACGGTTATGACTGACCTCCTCCATTTTCTTCCTTTGTTACATTTACAGTAGTGATCCGAAGCGTGAGGCTTCCTTTATGTATTTCTTTGCTGAGAATTCCTGTCAAACAACATTGCGGACATAACTGTTCTTGGCACTTACTGCCAAAATTTCATTATCTGATGCCTGTGTCGTATTATCACTTATTAATTTCAGTCTCCTCTTATAATAGGGTCGTATTGTACCTTTAACCACATTTTCATTACTTGTCTCTGACACCTTTCTCTTTCAGCTAAACATCTTCAAAGATTCATTGCACCATCAGTAACCTTTACACAGCTTATATTGTTTTTGAGCTTTTTTCTCCGCCGTACTAGATTCTCAGTTTGATGACCCTACATAGAAGTTGTGAGACGCATTTGTTTTCCAAAAATATATCAGTGGGTTTTGCATCACAGTACTCTAACTACAACATACTTTGTATTTCTCTGTAGAGGAATTTCTTGTGGAGCAGAGGCGCGGTGTTACTTTAAAGATGTGGACAACCCAGCTTAGGCCTAAACAAAGGCTCTGTCCTTGAAGCTGCCTTGGAACACGGGGAGGAGGAGGTTTTATCTGTTTTGTGAGAGCTTTGCGAGATGCTTGGCTGGAGGTGCTGGCCCCGGGGGGAGAAGGGGGTCGAGAGCCGCTTACATAGTGGAATGGCACTGCCCAATGGAACGCTGGTGCGTGTAAACCTGTAACTGACCAACTTTGTTAAGGGGCAGGCGCGGGGACACTGCTGAACTGTATAGATTGAGCTGTCCGGAGCAATAAAGGGAGGACGATCTGTAGCCATATTGGTGTGATGGTCATTAACTTGGCCGGCTCTCCGAGGGGACCCTTCTAGATGTGGCGCCTGAACAAGGGACCCTCTATGGACGCTTAAATGCGGATTGCTTAAATGTGGGAAGACTCCGAGGCATCGGACGTGAGCCGATTTGGGAGCCGGAGAGCTGGAGGCAGGAGAGTTCCGGGTGTGACCAAAAGGGCACCGGAGACCAGAGCTTGAGCGACTGATCAAGCCCCTGCCAAGGTAAGACCGCGATGGAAACGGACGCGGCAACTCGCCTCCTTAGTATACTCTCTAAGAGAGGAGGAAAAGTAAAGGAGCGAGACGTATTAACCGCATGGTCTCGGAAACGGGAGAAAATGAACGACCTGCCATTAATCTTTAGTTCCACGGAATGGCGTGAAGTAGGAGACTTTTTGTGGGACTGTACTCCAGAGGGAGGAAAAGAAGGAAAGGAAGCGAAAGAACTAGGAACAGTTTGGAAAACTGTAATACGCACTCTAGAAATCATGCAAGCAGAAAAGAAAGTTGCTGTGGCAGCGATTGAAGCGTTGGGGGGAGGGCAGGAAAGGAAAAAGGCAAAGGAAGAAACTCCCTGCTCGTCCCGACTGGGTGGAAGGAAAAAAAAAAAAAAAAAAGGAGAAACTGCACTGCATGGCAGAATTAAGACTTTCATCCTTGAGCTGAGCTCTTTTCTAAACAAGTGCATAACTCTTGCTTGCTAATTATGAAAAGAGACCCTGACCAGCCAGGTACAGCTCATGTTGAGAGCTTGTCCGTGAGAATGAAGATAAGACGCTTCTTGTACACCAGATGCGCATGGGAGTGAACGAGAGAGTATGATCAAAACAGACCTGGGAAATTCTACTCTCCCTGTGTGATAACAGAGTGATTGAAGTAATACTTGAGCTAATAAGACAAAAAAAAAAAGGAGGGGGGGGAAGAAAAGAAGGAAGATCAGGATGAACCCCTGAAAGAGATCCTGAACAAACTCGCTGAATTATCAACTAGACAGCAAGAAATAGAAGAAACCCTTAAACCAGTTCAGCTCCCGCATTACCATCAGCTCCCTCACTCAAACCTGATTTTCAAGCTTGAACCATAAAGGATCCTTTGCAACAGCGATGGAGCGGTGTCATCAGAGACGCTATAATAGAGGGAGATTGGGAAGCAGCCAGTTCGATTGCGTGTCCTGTTATTATTAATAACAGACAAGGGACCTGGGAACCACATGATCCTGAATGATGTGGCTGTGCAGCATCCTGTCACTTCAACAGCGTAGTGGCAACACGACCGTGCACTGGGCCTGCCTGTGCACCCCTCTGTTTCGCCCAGTGACATGATGGGACCCTGAGGTACCGATTACCAACGACGACATGGCCTGGACTGGCAGAAGACGCTTACGGCTGATGGCAGAGCAATTATGGGAAAATGTGACTGTTCTCAATGTTACCTGTTGTATTAATATGTATCCTCTTTGTGTGACTAACAATGAAGCTTATATTGGTTGTGTAATCAAAGCCACATAGTAGGTGTTAAGGTTTATACTAACCAGCAGAGTGATCTTTCTTTAGCTAAAAGCAAGGCAGGGAAACCAGCTGCCTTTTGCTTCATTAGAAGTGTGTGATTAAGGATCAAAGTATGATTTAGGGCGATGGGTGTGAGAACTTTGACAGGATGAATTAAGAGTTTAGTTAAGGCATTTTTGGTTATTGCAGTTTTAATTGTTATAGGCTTAGTTATGTTTAGTTGTTTGATAAGTATAATCAAGAAAATTATAAGCGTGCTAGCGGATGAAGCCTGGGTTGTCCAAAAAGAAAAAGGGGGATATGTAGAGGAATTTCTTGTGGAGCAGAGGCGCGGTGTTACTTTAAAGATGTGGACAACCCAGCTTAGGCCTAAACAAAGGCTCTGTCCTTGAAGTTGCCTTGGAACACGGGGAGGAGGAGGTTTTATCTGTTTTGTGAGAGCTTTGCGAGATGCTTGGCTGGAGGTGCTGGCCCCGGGGGGAGAAGGGGGGGCGAGAGCCGCTTGCATAGTGGAATGGCACTACCCAATAAAACGCTGACGCGTGTAAACCTGTAACTGACCAACTCTGTTAAGGGGCAGGCGCGGGGACACTGCTGAACTGTATAGATTGAGCTGTCCGGAGCAATAAAGGGAGGACGATCTGTAGCCATACTGGTGTGATGGTCGTTAACTTGGCCGGCTCTCCGAGGGGACCCTTCTAGATTTCTCAGATTCAATATTTGGGTTTGGGGTTTTGCAGTTTGTCATAATAATGAAACTGGACTATGGGGGTTTTCTATTTTTAGCTCATTTCACTATTTCATTCTTTAAGATTATCGCATTGTTTAGTTTGTAGTGCAGCAAACAAATGATCAGATTTCATACAGGTAGATTTGAGGAAAACATTACATGAGAAATGTTATATATCATAGTCTGAAAATATTCTTGGTTATGTTAAAAAATCCAATAAAACACAATGCTGCTCCTCATACATGAATGTTTTTAACTGGTTGACAGTGGCATTTTGTTCTGTTCGTGTAATAGTGTTTGCAAGTGCCGGCTTGTTTAAGAATTCATTGTGCTACTTGGAATATTGGAAAATATTGTTATGTATGCACTCAGTATGTATGATATGCATAAGCACTTGTTGAATTATTATATGTGAGAAATACCTGTGCAAATAATATATATATATGTTGTTCGGACAAATTAAGACTTTACAATTACCTCTCTGGATGAAAAGTACCGCTGTATGTAGAAATATCACCTAGAGTTACCTTTTCCAAACCTGAAAGGGTTGTGAGAGGACTTCTATTATATGTGCGTCAAAAATTTTGCTGGCAAATTCTCATACAGCACCACAAGAATGGCTTGTTACCCTAAGGAAATGCAAAGGAACAAGTGAGAGGGAGTCACCGAGTACCAGAATGAGAACAAACATAAAATTTTAAAAGAGAATGAAAAATAAAATATTGACAGTTTCATAATAAACTACAGATCAGATGGAAATCAAATAGAAGAAAATAACAACACAGAAGTGAAAATATGCAGGATAATGTATGCATGTGTGCTGAGATGTATTCAAAAGCAGAAATAATGTGATTAGTGATCATAACTTGTAGATTTCTGCCACAGACTCATATCTCTGTGAGATTTTGGCCATCTTCCTATGAGAAGACAAGGCTTTTAGAAAGTGTGGAATTCTTACAGATGAAAAGAGACTTTAATGTTGGCACAGAGATGCTCCATTGGCTTCTTAAGTTGTTGATCTAGAAACATTTCTTACTGCAGTGAAAGAATATATGGTAGAGCTGCAGGCTGTGGAGCTTCTCCACTTTCTCCTGCAAAAGAGAAGGCTTTAGCAAACTGAGTTTTCTTGGGAATGCAGAGCCATAGGAGAGGGTTCTTTTTTTTTGACCCTGCCAGAGAGAGGAAGAAGAGAATAGTCAATTAGTCCAAAGGTCATTGCCGTTAGTTTAGTACAGGAGGTGGCAAGAATGTTGTCTTCATCTCATCTTTCAGTTATGAGAAGCAGAGCCTTGGTTGTCTTCCTGTATATATTTTTTGTGTGTCTTTAATCTTAGAGGGGTACAGAATTTGTGATCAATAATGATTAGTAATGAGTGATCAGTAAGGAATGCTTTTTATAAGTGCTAAAAATGCTGCATTGCCCACATTCTGCTTTGCTGCCTAGCTTCATTTTGTGCCCTATTGCTAGTAAACAATTCCAAGTGACATCCCAGAAATGGTTGCACTTCACTGAGAAAAGGTGAGCTTTGAATATAAAGTCCTTGTCCTGAGATATATTATGTGCCTGCAAGTCTTATTTTCACTGAGAATTTGGAATCCAGTGTAGCAGAAGGTTGGAGGACAGCAAGTTCACTTTTATAGACTCCTTGCCTTGTTTTCCTTTGAGATTGACTCTTGAATTGCACTGTAGGACAGTTCATTGTCTAGAATTTTTCTTAGCAGTCTTGTCTTAGCGTATCCCAGAGTCAACATCTGTGTCTTCCCTTAAATCTTCACTTGAGGGGAGCTGGCTCACTTGGCAGCCAGAGTTACTGCGACAAATATAGCTGGACCTTAACGTAACTCCCTCATGGACAGATGTAGAGTGATGTTTTTGTTTTTTGGAGGAAGGTAATCTCTTGCAAGGCCAGGTTGGGTGTTGGTTAGAGCGCAAAGTTCATATAGACTGGAAAACAGCAGAGATACACGAAGGCCGAAGAATGAAGAATCCATCATGGTTTTGCATCTGTGATTTTTCCATTGGTTTGGGACATAACCATTTGATTTTGGCATTGTACCCGTGTTCATGTCGATAAATAAGATAGCTAAACCTCCAGGGAATTACTGTCTCTTAATCAAGCCCGTCATTAAAGTGTGTACACAGAAATGGGCCGAGAGACCAGAGTCCCTGCCAAAACCCCAGAAGCTAAAAAAGAACATCAAGATTTTAAAAAACATTCCTGTAAGACATTTACCAATGTTTATGCAATTCTTAGTCCATCTCTTACACTGCTGCTTTCTGTTGATGGAGAGCATAAGGTGCTGTGTTTCCTGTATGTCAAGAGAAGCTTGTAGAGAAGCAGATGGGAGCAATGCATTTTTTCACCTCGATGTCTATAATGACATCTTAATTTTCATCAGGCATTCTCTCGGATGCCCCTCTGGGCTTCTACGGTCTACAGAGCCCTGGTTAAGCAAGGCTCCTATTTGTTTTTTTAATAGTCTCAGATTCCACTCTGAGTGCCACAGCACGTTTGGAGGGTCTGTGGACATCAAGATTTCAAATCTGCATCTGAAATTTGTTTATCAGATGCACATAGAAGGCACATATTTATCTAAATGTTTAATGTATGTATAAGCTTATATTATCTTGTTGCATTTACTTGTTGCTAAGAGCTGTTCAGTCTAATTTGTATGTGTATTGTCAGACATGTGCAAACAAATGCATGGTATTAGTGCAAATGTAATGGGAGCATCCCCTTCAAGATCTGGATCTGCCAGGTATTTGCTCTTACATGGTCACTGGGTTTCAGACAGCCTGTGTGGGTATTACATGCACATGAAAATCCACTGTGAGCTACAACCATCTAACACCTTTTGTGTATTTCCAGGTTTTCTCCACTTTCCTCAGGAATGTGAACAAACTTCGAAATTAAATTGCTGTGTCTGAAATTAAATAAATTGCAGAAAATAGTAATTAGGTTTGAAATTTCTTTTTAACTCTTCTAAGAAATTTGAACCTATAATTAACTGTGGCAAGGGCAAAAAAAAAGCTCGAGAGCTAAACTGACCTGAAGTGCATTCCTTTTACTGACTTCTATATCTTTCCTGAATGAGAAAAAACACAAACAAACAAAGCTCAACAAACAATCCACACAATTGGTGCACAGATGGTACAGAGCAGAACCAGATTCCTCTGCAGAACTGCAAAGCTTTCATCCCATGCAGTTTCTACACTGATAGAGATTTTACCCATCCATCTGAGCTGTTAAGTTTTTGTACACCAAGTGTGAGACTCACAGATTTGGCTCCTGCATCGACGCACCCCCACAGATAGGGGTATGTCTTACATACTTTCCTAGCATGGTGCCAGGATCTTTCTCCTACTCCGTGACCTGCTATACCAGCTGCAGGTGGTTGGCAGCTCTCTTGGCCCCTGCCTCCAAGTGCTCTGGTTTGTCAAGAGGGACAGCCTACCGGGCTACGTGTCCACCAGGTCTTAGCGAAGCGCTGGGCTCCAAGAAACCTGCTCGCTGGCGTGTTTCCTGGCTGCAGCACAGAAACACTCGCCTCTTCCCCACCATAACCCAGCACCCAGACCAGGACTCAGCACAGGACCAGTCCACAGTTTTGTCTTGTTTGTTGGAAGAGACGTGAGAGGACTGAGCCACTTGTAAATGAAGTTATGCAAAACTACAGTCAATTTTGTTTGCCAAAGCTTGACGATTTGAAAAATTTGTTCACATATATCTTCCAGCCTGTATCAAATATTCTGGAAAGCTTCTGAAACATCTTTTTGGTCCGCTATTGTATCTGTATAAATGAATGTGAGGTCTTCTGTTTTGGTGGACTTCTACTTTTGTACAGATAATTCACGATGTTGTCATTATTTTTCAGACACCAAAAAAAAATTTTAAAAAATTGTTGTTTCATAGCTGATTCCAGTGGTATGGCTCGTTAAATTGTTGCTTATTTCAGGTCTGGCTCAGCCATATTTCATCAGGCAAAGCTGCCACCAAATCTTGATGGGAGATTTGTCCAAGTAAAGGCTCTAAGATTTGACATGTATTATTTTGCTGTGTCTTTATGCTGTTACTGTCTTTCATTTGAATTGGAACATAGATAATTATATTCTAGAGTTAAAACAACAGCTTTGTTTTTTTGTAAATAAAATATTTGTTTTACTATCCAAAGCCTGGAAACACCTTCAAAGAGGTGATTTTAGTATCTTATAATTTTCTGTACACCATAAATGGTTACTTGGAATGTGCTTCTAGTTGTCTGCCCTAAAAGGAAAAAAATACTGACCAAAAGAATTTAAAGTGCTTAAGAGTTTTAACCACAAAGGATACACAGAGAGGCTAGAATGGCACATGGTGCTGAGCCTGTCAGATTCTTAAAATACCAACAATTTGGTGGTCTATAATCCTGTCACTCTTTTCATGTATCTGAAAAAAATGCTTAACATCCTCGTTAATTGAAACTAGAGCTTTCAGGCAAGAGATTTAATTCTTCCAATATCAATGTTGTAAAAATCAAGGAGAATTTGGAGTAAGAGCATAAGGGGTCTACTTTCTAAAAAAAACTACTGAAGCTTTATAAAAAGATTTTGCAGAAATGTTCTGTTGTGTATCGTGTAATCCACGATTTCTCTTTTCCTATTTGTATTGTTGAGGAATTTTCTTTACGAGCTTTGTGTTTTAAAATCCATGTACTTTTTTTTTCTACCCACGTGCATTAATCCTTTATCTGTGACTTCATTCCATTGAATTTCTTATGATATCACAAAAGATCTGATCCAGAGAAAACCTAAGAATTGGTCAGCAGATTGGGTGCTCAGACTTTCAAAGGTTTGAGCCCACTGAAAGAATTACAGTCATGTTGAGGCATAATACTCTAGCAAAAGCCAATGAGCTTCAAATGTGAAGTGGTCCAAAAAATATATGAAGCATAAGCATGAATGTTTCAAAATAAAAAGTTTTCCAACATTTTCTGTGAAGGGTCAGCTATACAATTCCAAAAAAAATAATTATTCTTGCTTTAAAATCTAAGAATAGAAAGATTTTAAACCAGAAATAATGGAACTAAATAGCACATAATCTACAGTGTATGAACCTAAGGACATTCTAGAATGAACTGAAGCTTTATCATCTTTACAATAATCATCTTACAGTTATTTATTCCAATACATTTATTCAGGGATGTGTGGTTGTCTTCATACTCTTCTTATCTATGTCTTGCAAGCAAAAAATAGAGATGAGCTGGACCACTGAAGGAGGAAATTGCAAAGCCTGATGAATCTTATTTGTGGAGCCACACATGTTGGTGTTGGAGTTTGGGTTTAGAGTTTGTTTTTGTTTTTTTTTTGGGGGGGGGGGAGTTCTGTTTGGTGGATTGTCTCTTTTTTTTGATGAGAAATAAAGTTTTCCTCTCCTCAGCATCAATAGTGACAGCAGAGAAGGACTAAGCAAGTCTCAACTGCAATAGTCGGGTTAGTCAGGCTGCCATAGCTTTTCAATATAATCAGTTTGCTCTTTATGCAAACCATTCTTAGCTGCTTTGAATAAATGGAGACAGGATAAGTGCTTCTGTGAGCAGAACACTAGATCGGGGCAAACTACCTTTATCATTGGTGTACGTTATTTTTCTGCTACATAGCATATGCTTACAGATGTCCTTATCCAGTTCTCAGCAATAGGATCATAGGAAAATAATTGCTGAGCATAGGTAGCTTGAGAGTTTTATACTGCACATGCTGAGTCCATTTGATTTTGAGAATAAGGTCAGACCTTCATTTTACGGATGTGTATGTGTATTATTACGAATTTTCTCCATCTGACAGCATCAGGGTATAGAGGAGAATGAAAGCGAGTGTCCTTCCACCAAAGAGAAAGAAGGATATTCTTGGTTTAGCACAAAATATTCATGTATAGTGGGAAAGATGAATTCTTAAAAGGCTCTGTTGACCTTTATCAGTAAAGTGAGAAGGGGAACAAATCACAAAAGTGACACCTCGTATTGAAGCCTGACCATAAAATGCTATATGGAAACTATTTGTGCCTTTCATCTTTGTAGATATTGGCCGACTTGTATCTGGGAGATGAGCAGAGAAATGGATGGTTTCTCAAACAGGATGATTACCTTTTGTGCTGTGTTTTTATTTGATGCTTGATACATTGTGAATTCCATGCAAAACAGCCAACCTGCACTGCGATATGATATCCCTGTGACTTCTGCTCCATAACTGGATGGAACTGGTTGATTTCTACTCTCGTATATTTTGTCTTCATTTCTAGAATAATAAACTTTTAGAGAAGGTACAATCTTGTAACAGTGTTCATAAGCTCTTGTCACGTATCATATATTACACAAAGTCTCCTAGGTATTCTTTGATTTCCAGGTTTTCCAAACATCTCTCTCCCAGATACTTTTTGAATGATTATTTCCTTCAGCTTGCATTTTTCCAGAATGAATCTCATTTTGGGTGATATCCAAAGCCCATTGAGGTCAGAAGAATGTCTCCTATTGACTTCAGTGGGCTTTGGACTTGTTCCTTTATTTCCTATATCCAGGAGCCAAATTCTGCACACCTTATTGTTTTAATGGGAATTTTGTATAAGCAAGGCGAGCAGTATTGGCTTCCATAATCTCATATTTTCGGACTCCTTTGCATTGTAGTTCACTGTTTTCGCTAACGTTCACAAAGGTACAGTATAATTTACAAATGTGAGTGCTGTTTAGCTGTCACCATGGGAAGCTAATGGAAATCTTAAGTAATACTGTGTGAACTCTGTTGTGTCCACTGCCACCTCTTTCCAGACTTGATATATGTTCTTCCATTACCTTTTGTTTCAGTCTTATAATTACTTTGCAGTTCATAAGGTTTTGTCAGTGTTTGGGAAAATGTGAAGCATTTGTGGGTAAAGTTTTGAAAGGCACTGTAATCAGATATGAAATCCACTTACAGGTTATATTCTACATATAATAACTTTTGCCTAGATTCAGGAAAGTGCTTTAACATGTGCTTGAGTTTATTCCTGTTAAGAAATGCAAGTAGATTTTTAAATGTAATCATCTAAGTGTGACTTTGGTCTCAAAAAAAGTTTAGAAAAACTTTATATTCATTCCTGCCATTCAGCGAGACCTGGACAGGCTGGAGCTTTGGGCGGGGAAAAATTTAATGAAATGTAACAAGGGTAAATGTAGAGTCTTGCATCTGGGTAGGAACAACCCCAGGTTCCAGTATAAGTTGGGGAATGACTTATTAGAGAGCAGTGTAGGGGAAAGGGACCTGGGAGTCTTGGTGGACAGCAGGATGACCATGAGCCAGCACTGTGCCCTTGTGGCCAGGAAGGCCAATAGCATCCTGGGGTGTATTAGAAGGGGGGTGGTTAGTAGGTCGAGAGAGGTTCTCCTTCCCCTCTACTCTGCCCTGGGGAGACCCCATCTGGAATATTGTGTCCAGTTCTGGGCCCCTCAGTTCAAGAAAGACAGGGAACTGCTGGAGAGAGTCCAGCACAGGGCAACTAGGATGATTAAGGGAGTGGAGCACCTCCCTTATGAGAAAAGACTGAGGGAGCTGGGGCTCTTTAGTTTGGAGAAGAGGAGACTCAGGGGTGACCTCATTAATGTTTACAAATATATCAAGGGTGAGTGTCACGAGGATGGAGCCAGGCTCTTCTTGGTGACAACCACTGATAGGACAAGGGGTAATGGGCTGAAACTGGAACATAAGATGTTCCGCTTAAACTCGAGAAGAAACTTCTTCTCAGTGAGGGTGACGGAGCACTGGAACAGGCTGCCCAGGGAGGTTGTGGAGTCTCCTTCTCGGGAGACATTCAAGACCTGCCTGGACACGTTCCTGTGTAGCATTATCTAGGCGTTCCTGCTCTGGCAGGGGGATTGGACTTGATGATCTTTCGAGGTCCCTTCCAATCCGTAAGATTCTGTGATTCATGAATAGGGATATGTTTTCAAATTGTGTCTTACAGATCAGTTCTATAAGATGGAGGATTCCAAACTATTCTACAAAGTAGGTATCTGTAAAGACTATTTACCACTGCAGTATGGTTCTCTCTGAAGTGAATATGCTATGTATCTTACCCAGGATTTGTCATTTAAATTTAAAACTGAAGTGAGTTTAGCACTGGAGTGAGTTTAGCACTGGAGTGAGTTTAGAGGGCCACCAAGATGGTCAGGGGGGTTGAAGGATTTGCCTTAGTAGGAGAAGCTGAGGTTTGTCCAACCTGGAGAATGTATGCATTTTGGGGGATGTTATATTAGGAGAACACTAAGAGGATGGAGCCAGGCTATTCACAGCACTGTGTGATGGGAGGACAAGAGATAATGGACGGAAGTTGAAACAAGACAAGTTCAGACTGGATATAAGGAAAAACTTTTTCGCAGTGAAGACAGTCAAGCATTGGAACAGATTGCTGAGAGAAGTTGTGCAGTTCTTGAAGATTTTCAAGACTAAATTGCATATGATTAAGTTGGTCAGATCTCATAGGTGACCCTGCTTTGAGCCAGAGAATGTACTAGATGAACTCCAGAGGTACCCTCTAAGCTGAATTATCCTATGGTGTTTTGATCCCAGTCATGTTTTCTGTAGCTCATGGCTCTAGTGTGCTCTTGGTCTGTCTCCAGGTTCATACTTTTTTTTTTTCTAATAACGTTTATTCAATTATTTTTCTGGAATGAGAAATAAGAGATACTGGAAAGTAAGTGTTAGAATTCCTTGGACTTCCATAGGAAAAGTATTAATCTATATTTCTCCTTTTTGAATTTTTCCATTTCTTAGTACCTGCTTCTCTTGGCATACCGATTTAATTGTCAGTGGTTCATAAATTAACTAGCTGATTTCTTTATGATCTGGGGATGCATATGTCCTCCTTCTGGTTTATATTTTTTCTAGCTGTTTTATTAAGTACTTGTTATAAATAAATGTACTAGAAAGATTCTGCTGCCCTAGTTGCTCAGGCATCTTTTCCTTAGTTTTCTTGTTAAAGACTAATTTTTCTAAATTCCTTCATTTTCCCTCTTTAATATTTTATCAATTTGAATAATATTTCACAGAACCACAAAAGGGTTGGGGTTGGAAGGGACCTGTGGCGGTCATCTGGTCCAACCCCTCTGCTCAAGCAAGACCACCCAAAGCCAGTTGCCCAGTTCCATGTCCAGACAGCTTTTGAATGTTTTCAGGGGTGGAGACTCCACAACGTCCCTGGGTGACCTGTGCCAGTGCTCAGTCACCCTCACAGTGAAAAAGTGTTTCCTGATGTTCAGCTGGAAACTCCCGTGTTTTAGCTTTTGCCTGTTGCCTCTTGTCCTGTTACTGAACACCACTGAAAAGAGCCTGCCTCCATCTTTTGTACACCTTCCCTTCAAGCATTTAAATACACTGAGGACATACTCCTGAACCTTCTCTTCTCCAGGCTGTACGGTCACAGCTCTCTCAGCTGCGCCTCAGGTAGGGCACTCTAGTCCATTAATTGTTTTAGTGACCCTTTGCTGAACTCTCACCGGTAGCTCTATATCTCGCTTGTAATGGGGAGGCCAGACCTGGACACAGTGCTCCAGGTGTGGTCTTGCCAGTGGTGAGTAGAGGGGAATGATCACATTCCTCCACCTGCTCACCACACTCCTCCTGATGTAGCCCAGGATAACTTTGGCCACCTTGGCAGCAAGGATATGTTGCTGGCTCGTGTTCAACTTGCTGTAACCCAGCAGTAGACTAAGTATTTTACTAGGTTAGGACATTTTGTATTTAGAAAATTAGCCTTAATAACAGTAATCAAGACAAGGCATTCTTTATAAAGAAACTTCAAGGACCGTGTGGACTGTGAAAAGAATAGGCCAATTAAATTTCCAAAGAATGGGCAAGCCTGGCAGCAAAACTGGAAGTTTAGGTATTCTGAAGTGAACTGCCGTCATTATAATACTAAAAATCACACTCACAGGTCAAAAAGACCCTTGCCCAGGTGAAAACCCTTCCTCTGAGCATGGGTACAGGTTGAACTATGATGTCAGTGAATATTATGTGTCAGGTGTGCAAGAGCCATTAAAATGAACTTCAGGCCTCTGGGACAGTCAGTGAGGGAATCTGGGGCACAGGTTATATTTTCATCTCTCCTTCCAGTCGTGGGCACTGACATTGGGAGATTGAGGGAATGCTGTCTATTAATAACAGGGACCTACTCTTTACCTAGAAAATTTAATTTATTAAGAGATACAACTGTACAGAAGATGTTAAGGATTCCTCAGAGGTAGTTCATGCAGTGTTGTGAACTCATGGCATATAATGGACAGGTGGATTTGGTCAGGGAATGGACTTTTCGTTTCTGAAAAAATAAAGAGACTTTGTAAAAGAAAGTCATCCCAAGTGGGAACAAAAAGAAAAATTGTCAAACATCTTCAGGAAAAAAGAGATCCAAATTAATACTACTTTGTGTCATTTGAATTGTAGTGTTTGGCTAAAATCATTTAAACAGTTGTAATTTTTAAAATATAAAATATTGGAAAGTGGAAATTTTAACCTTTCTTTTATAGAAATGTCTGATTGATATTTATCTACATTTTAGAAGTGTTTTCCACTTTGTCAGGAAAAGCTTAAATTAAGCTTAATTTCTTTTAGGAAGGGATTAAATGGAAAGGACGTTTTTTTAGTGGAGAGTTGCTTGACATATTTTTAGCAATTTGTGTGAATCATTTAACTGAAATACCTCAGTTTTCTTCCCATGTGAGAAGATAGTTATATAGTTTATTGACCTCATAGATTATTAGGATAATTAATTTGTATTTATTAAGCACTGTAAAGACAGAAGTCAATCCTGAAATGGAATTCTATTTAAAAAATAAAAATGTGATAGTCCAAATGCCACTAACTTTCAACAAAATTAAAAGGCACTGTCAGGAATACCCTGAATTGCTAATATGAACTAATTAAAAGAAATACTTTCATTAAATCATTAAAATCTCTGTAGACTTTGTTGTCCACAGTTAAATCAGGCAACCATTATGTGCAAAAATGTGCACACACCTTTTCTCCCAACGTAGAAATGGCATTTAATTTCACCTGTCACTTTACCAGCTAGCCATTTGGTATTGTAAGATGCTTCTGTACTTTGCCTCAAGCCATTTCAGTTTTAACTATCCTGAGTATTTTCATATCATCATCAGAATATATACAGTTTCTATTTACTCTGTATTTGAGGTTACTCATGAGCGTGCTGAACAGCAGATTCCGGCAGAGACCCTGTAAGACCTTGAGAATAACCTTCCTCCCTTCTGACAATTGGCTGTTAGTTCCTAATTCTCTTTCCTAACTTGGAAAAAGCTAGTAACGCGCAAGAGAACTGTTCCTCTTCTGCCATGGCAACTTTGTGGTTTTAAAGGCCTGTGAGTTTTCACAAAGCTTTATGGAAATCCAAGTCTTATGTACCCAAGTATTCAAGTATAGAATTGCAACACCCCAGTCACCAGGTAATCTCATCCACATGATCCTTTAAACAAGCCTAATGCATTTCTGAGACGTGACTTCCATCTGCAAATCTGTGTTGATTCTTCCTCAGTTAAAATCTCAGTCACAGCTCTAACTCCTGTCATATTGCTGTGCTACCGCAAGCTTTTTAAAATATGCCATCTTCATCTCCTAAATTATTTGGATACTTGGATACTACCCCAAGTACTATTTTGTTCTTTTTTGTAAATTATATTGAGGGGAAATTTTATAAAAAAGGAGGTAAGCGTGAACAAAAAACCACATATTTTTTGACTAAACCAGTAGTGTTGGCGAGTTCATTAAAGATTCCTTATAAAGAAAATAAAATTCTGGAAGTATATTTTTTTACAAGAAAAACAAAACAAAGAAAAAAATCCTTCCAGGTGAGTCAGTTCCTGAACCTGTACTAATTCGTTGCTAACTTGTATATTAATTAAATATTTTCTTTATGAGCTGTCTGATATTGTTTTCTGTGTTCTGATCTTCTGATACATATGTAGGAAACTTCTATAGAAATTGGATTAATCTAGGCTTTGGCTTTCAGTCAGCTATGTCTGGCATATAGAAATCTGAAATCCGTAAAAGAAGAGCCTGTTTTAGAGACATTCACATCAGTATCATGTTTGTAAATTTCACAAGAGTCTTAATTTTCAGGGCTTCATACTTTGTATGTGCTAGGATTCTCTATTGTGTCAATTGGCTTTTCTTTCAGTCAAGCACTGAAAAAAGTGTGTATAAATTCAGATGGAAACTGCCTGTGCTGTTGACATTTTCTGATGTTGAAAACGTAGCAACTCGATTCTGTTTTTCAGCTTGCTTTAAACTTACCGAAATGGCGCTACTGCTGCCTGTTTCTAATTATTCCTGAAAAGCCAGTAAGAGGTAATATGAAGGCCACTCAGGAGAATGATTCAGAGTAATCTGGAACTTTTAGCTATTGATCTTTGACTGATGACGTTCTCTTTGCTAAGCCTGACGTGTGCTGCCCAGACCAGAGGTTGTTCTTAGTGTCCGTTGCATCCTGTTCTGTTCAAGGCACAAAATCACAGTGATGGGGGTTCAGAGCAGATGGCAATCTTCTTAAAAGTAGTAGAAAACAATGAAATTGAAGAGGCTTGAGGAGGTGCTCCTTTGGTAACAATAGCTTCAGTGAAAAAGTGAAATCTCTACAGCTGCTCAATAATGACAGCAGTTACCAAAGGTCTTAGCCCAGAACTGCTACAGTCTTATGGCAGAGGTTCAAAACTGGATGTCTGTATTTAAATAGGCTCCTGAATCTATAATCATAGAATTACAGAATGTCTTAGGTTGGAAGGGACCTTAGAGATCATCTAATCCAACCTCCCTGCCATGGGGAGAGATGCCCTTAACTAGACCAGGTTGCTCAAGGCCTCATCCAACCCGGCCTTGAACATCTCCAGGGAGGGGGCATCCACAGCCTCTCTGGGCAATCTATTCCAGAGTCTTGCCACCCTCATACTGAAGAATTTAGTTCCAAGATCCAATCTAAACCTATTTTCCTTCAGTTTAAATCCATTTTGCCTTGTCCCGTTGCTGAATACTCATGTGAAAAGTCCCTCTCCAGCCTTCGTGTAGGTTGCTTTCAGATATTGGAAGGCAGTTATAAGGTCCCCCCCGGGATCTTCTCTTCCCCAGGTTAGACAATCCCAGCTCCTGCAGCTTGTCCTTGTAGCAGAGATGCTCTAGGCCCTGGATCATCTTTGTGGCCCTCCTCTGAACTTGTTCCAGCAGATCTGTGTTGCTCTTATGGTGGGGACAGCAGAACTGGACGCAGCATTCGAGGTGGGGTCTCACAAGGGCAGAGTAAAGGGGAAGAATCACCTCCCTTGACCTGCTGGCCACACTCCTCTTGATGCATCCCAGGACAGGGTTGGCCTTCTGGGCTGCATGAGTGCGCTGCCAACTCATGTTGAGCTTCTTGTCTATCAACACCCCCAAGTCCCGTACCCCGACTCTGCCCAGTTTGTATTTGTGCCTGGGATTGGCCTGACCCAGGTGCAGGACCTTGCACTTTGACTTGTTGAAGCTCACGCAGTTTGCACTGGCCCATTTCTCAAGCCTGTCAAGGTCCTTCTGGATGGCATCTCTTCCCTTGAGTGAGTCCACTTCACCACACAGCCTGGTTTTGTCAGCAAACTTGCTGAGGGTGCGCTCGATGCCATTGTCCACGTCTCTGACAAAGATGTTGAACAAATATAATGGTAATGAGTTTGTAAGTAGTCTGATATTGTAAGTAGTCTGTGTTGTATCCCACAGCCATCCACAGAGACTTACGGATATCTGTCTCTGTGGTATAACAAACTTACTGACACTAAATACTGAGACTAAATACGGATTGAAAAGCTTAACATTAGGCAACTGTGTTAATATTTTGGCACTATTTCCTGAAAATGATCTTTGTCTTTTTGATCTTAAAAAATCCACAGTGAGTAAAGCAAGTTTTAAACATCTTGGCCTGGTAGTTATAGCATCCTCCAAAACTTTAGGAATGGTACAATCAAGTGAAATATTTGGCCAAGATTTCTTAAAGACACATACAGTAGGAGGAAAATCCTACTAAAATGAAAGGCAAGTTTATTGCTTTTCTGCATTTCGGGATAGTGAGACAAAAAAGCCCTGTTTAAGATGGATTTAAAATGAGCAGTTTCAGTATGATTGTACTTTATTTTATGTAGACAAATAAATATACGCATGTGTGTGTATCAAATCCCTCACCTAACTTTGGTTCTTGAGGAGTCTTGATCACTCATAACTTCCCAGCTTACTGCATTAATGCTACCATTTAATATGGATTCTTTTCTGTTTCGCTTAACACTGTTCTCGCCTTTTCTTAAGCAAATCACACTCATCCTACCTCCATTTCTCAACGATGTGTTTATTTTCACAGTTCTCTCAACCATCTCTTGCACAGGCAAGCTCACTGACCATTTTTCAGTAACTTTTGGGACCTAAGAATGTACTTTCTTCATATGATCAGCTGATAATTTGAAATCTAGGTCTCTTCATCCTCTTATTTCCTGGCAGCTTTTTCTAAAGGCTGTCATGGGGCAGCCAGTCATCCTCCAAAGCTTCATGCAAGGAGCTGATCTCTACAGAAGCTCAGATAACTTGTCTTTAGGAATCTTCTTTATTACGCCCATTGTACGGTGTTGTGTGCTTACCTTGAGGTATATTTATTCAGTGTGTCACATGAGCATCTGCAGGGCAGATAACAGCAATTTGTGGAACTTCTGTCCTAAGCTGCAAATAACTCTTTTGTAATACATGCTGCCTCATCCTCCATGCACAAGAGAAGGGAGGAAGCATTGAAACACACAGTGAAAATGAACTGGTAACTTCACCGTAGCTTACTAATGGTTTGGGGTTTTTTTCTTGTTAAAATGGAAAGCTCTTCAAATGGTAAAGATTTATATTTTTATTATCAGGGACAGTATTTAGAGCTACAGCTCCCAAAGATAACCAGCTCCTCTGTTAAAAGGCTATTTTGGAAATCATTCCAAGGGACAGGCAGGAATTCTCCCCTGCCTATATTCACTGTTGCACCAGTGAATTGTGCTGCCTCTGACATACCAGACACATGGCATCGCTGGTATTAAGATATGATGAATTATGGCTCAGACCTGATTTTTCTCTGTTAGTTTTATGGTGCAGCCTATACTTTATTTATTAAAGTATGAACCCTAGTGAAACTCTTACATAAAGAAAGCTCTCAAGTGGTCATAGGCTTAATGTCCCTCCATCCTTTTTACAGGAAGAAAAATGACTAAAACTTGAAGTCAGACTCTGGCATGCTTGAATACCATATGCCTGCACTGTTGAGAGACTGGAGCAGAGTATCTGGAGAAAGATGAGAGAGTGTGGGTGGCAATAGAAAAAACAACCACGACTGTAAGTTAGCAAGATAATATCCTTACTTTCTTCTGTGGGTCTCAAGAGTGATTAAAAAAACATTGGTGTTTTAAAAATATTGCTGAAGACTACAGTGTGACTCATAATGCTTCAGAGAATGGAATTCTTGGAAGTTTCACTGTAATGCCAGATTTTAGAATGGAGGGCAGCAGAGCTGCAGAGAAGTAACATGAGGCTATGTTGACGGAGAAAGAACATCTCTGAGGAAATGCAGGCGAGAGAGAAAGAAAAGAAGGAGAATGAGCCTGGGGAGAGATGACAAGACAATTATTTACACTTAGAACTGTTGCTTGCACTGATGGGAACGTTTCACTGTTTTTTGAGATTTTATTGGCCAGCATGCCTGCCTTCACAATGCTTGATCATATGCACAGCAGGGGAAGATGTAAACTTGTTGACCAATCAGACAATGAAAATAGTTACATGGGACTTCAAAAGTTCATCCTAGAGCTGGCCTGAAACTGTTGTTTGTTTTGGTGGGGCAGCAGGGTGAAGGAGTGGCAAGTGAATTTCTGGTAAATCCAGCTAGTTTCTGAGGGAATCTGCCTTTCATTGGGCATGTTTCTCAGGTCAGAATAGACTTTGTGATCGGAATAAAATAAAGAAGGATGACAATTATCTGGAATTAAATGGTAGCCTCATAGTTATGGCATGCACCTGTGTTTTGCTTGATACTGCAACATACCTGTTTTATATTCTAATTAAGTACCTTTGCTAGGAAAGCGAACAGTCTTTCCCCACCAACCTCCAAAAGTGCTCATCAGTACCTATTCCCCTAAAGTTCCAAGGAAACGGTTTGTGTATTTTACAGGCTATGACACACGCAGGGACATGGAAATTCCACATTCAGAACCATGAACATGGGCTGGGCTTGTACCAGAACCACCTCCTTCAGGTGAGTGACCTACCCATCTGGCAGCTGAAGTATGATTGAATTCTTACTATTACTTAAAGGGAAAAAAAACATATAATTTTTACTGGAAGCTTAAATACTGATATCTAACCTTTTTAAAAAAATTATTGTTATTAAAGAGCACTCTTATTATCTAGTCTCTCCTATAAACTGTATCTATAGTTTGTGCATATGGTTAAATAAAATATGTTGGTTCAGAATGCTGAAAATGTGCTGATCACTCAAAGGTGGATAATGTTGCTGTCTAGATAGAAACTTTGTATATTTTTTAAATATTTAATGATTATTCATCTGAAAATTCACATCTGAGAAATGTCATGACTTCACATTTGGTACTTCCTCTTTGTGAAATAAAATAATCGGATATCTGGCAGGGGAGCAAATATGACACCATTGGTATAAGTGATGGTAGTATATCACAGTTAAATAAATACCCTGAGTGAACAATTAGTTGATACGTTCTTGGCTAAAATTTGTTCATGCAATTTTATTGATGAAGTGTGTGGATAAAGAATAGATTAATAGATCATAACCAGTTCATGAACAATTCACGAACAGGAAGAAAGACTACAGAGCAGGGAATTTGAATAATGTATATTTTATTTCACTTGTAAAACAGGAAAACATAGATTTCCAGGTTGGCCAAAATGGGAAATTAAACTTTTCATTTTTTGTTTTATGCATTTTTTCTGGAAAAGTAAATCCAGTTATATTTAGAAATGAATCATTGTCACAGGTTAGGGCTGGGCCGGCCACTAACGCTGACAGACGCTCTCTAACCCTTCTTCCCCCCCAAACGGGAAGAGAAAAGGGAATGAGGCAGAGAGACTTACGAGTTAGGGAAGGAAAACTAGAACAGTTTTAATGAGTGGCTGACACACCAGAAGGCTGTGCTGCCATCCAGCGAGACCTGGACAGGCTGGAGCGTTGGGCGGGGAAAAATTTAATGAAATATAACAAGGGTAAATGTAGAGTCTTACATCTGGGTAGGAACAACCCCAGGTTCCAGTATAAGTTGGGGAATGACTTATTAGAGAGTAGTGTAGGGGAAAGGGACCTGGGAGTCTTGGTGGACAGCAGGATGACCATGAGCCAGCAGTGTGCCCTTGTGGCCAGGAAGGCCAATGGCATCCTGGGGTGTATTAGAAGGGGGGTGGTTAGTAGGTCGAGAGAGGTTCTCCTTCCCCTCTACTCTGCCCTGGGGAGACCCCCTCTGGAATATTGTGTCCAGTTCTGGGCCCCTCAGTTCAAGAAAGACAGGGAACTGCTGGAGAGAGTCCAGCACAGGGCAACTAGGATGATTAAGGGAGTGGAGCATCTCCCTTATGAGGAAAGACTGAGGGAGCTGGGGCTCTTTAGTTTGGAGAAGAGGAGGCTGAGGGGTGACCTCATTAATGTTTACAAATATATCAAGGGTGAGTGTCACGAGGATGGAGCCAGGCTCTTCTCGGTGACAACCACTGATAGGACAAGGGGTAATGGGCTGAAACTGGAACATAAGAGGTTCCGCTTAAACTCGAGAAGAAACTTCTTCTCAGTGAGGGTGACGGAGCCCTGGAACAGGCTGCCCAGAGAGGCTGTGGAGTCTCCTTCTCTGGAGACATTCAAGACCTGCCTGGACATGTTCCTGTGTGGCATAGTCTAGGCATTCCTGCTCTGGCAGGGGGATTGGACTTGATGATCTTTCGAGGTCCCTTCCAATCCCTAACATTCTATGATTCTATGATTCTATGAAAAGAATGGAAATAATGGAGAAAAGATAAAAGTAAAGAACTATATACAACTATAGATAGTATCTCGATATCAAACCCAACTCCCTCCCCCCATAGCAATCCCCACTGGTGCTGCAGAGCAGGAGGCACTGGGGAAGCCCCAGGCTCAGCGGCGGCAGGAGCTGGATAAAGGGAACTGGATTTGGGAACTCAGGATCTGGATCAAAAGCAGGAGGTCAGATGGAGTCCGCTCTGGACACCAGCCTTGCAGAAAAGGCAAAAAGAACAGCAAAAAAGGATGAAAAAGGGGTGAAAAGGGGGAAAAGGGCGAAAAAAGGGATGAAACTCTCGTGATCACTCAATTTATACTGAATATGACGTAGAAGGAATGGAATACTCTCGTTGGTCACCTGTCCTGTCTATTACCCCCTGGAGGTGCAACCTTTCACTTCCTTGTGGCCCCTTTTGCTACCCGGCACCCCCAGCGTGGCACACAGAGCCAGCAGTGGCCTTGGTCACTACAGGAATAAGTATCAGCAAGAGCCTTTCTGCATCCCAGTCCCAGGCCGTAACTGTAAACATCAGGTGTTATCACTGCCAGTAGCACACACTGTCTGCAAAAATGTGCTGCTAACTACAGAATGTGCAGCCTTTTAGAAGACACTAAACTGGAAAGTAAAAATCACTAAACAGAACTGGATTTTTAGCTAAACCCAGGACAATCATCTTAAATGAAAAGGGGGTCTACTGTGAAAGTATGAGTATAGATTTTTTGAGTTTTCACTTCTAATGCTTTTATGTTTTAATGAATACTTTTTGGAATAATTTTCCAGGTGTTAGGTGGATGACACATGGATTTTAGTCGGGTTGAACTGGCAACTTGGGTGGATAAAACATTTGGTCAAAAATTGGTCCAGCTTTCCTGGGCTTATGATCTACCAATTCCCCTGTGTCCCAAAGCAGTAAATGGAGAAATGTTTATCCATTATAGGATTAGTGCAACTAATTTGCTCTCATATTCCTTGTAATCCTGTAGATTTCATAATATGCATGATCATAGTAGGTTCTCACATAAACAGGGTCCTGAACAGGGTGAAAAAATCCACCAAAAATTTGAGTAAACAACAGTAAGCCAATCTGCATCTTCTCAGTTTGTGCAGGAGATAAGTCAAAGCTGGGAAACATTTTCTGATATGCCCATTAATGGATGTACAACTCATCCAATCACTCAGGAGCTAATACTGCACTTTTCTGTTCTGTGCATAAAAAATGTCATGCCAAATGACTCTGAGTGGTATCCTTAATGATGAATTTACAACCATCAGTAAGGAGCCTTCTTCGATTGTCTGCATTAAAGAAGCAGATGATTATAGTCCCATCCAGTGATGCTTTTGCTTGGCCTTATTAAAAACTGAAGCATACAAGACAATCATACCCTTGGGTATCTTTTGACTTGCTCAGAAGTATGGCTTAAGTGTTGATTTCTTTTCCAAAAAAAGCCCCCAAATTCCATTTTACAATGATGACACATCCATAGTCTAAAACTGAACAACACGGGAATTATGATGAGTGCCCTGATTGCTCACCTGGCATTAAAAATAGTACCAGGTTTCACAAGACAGTGTTTAGCTGGGCATATCTGTCAATGTCGGTGTTGTGCATGGGAAATAGACAACGGGCTCCCTCTTTTCATCATCCCACAGTCTGGGCCCATCTGGTGCATTTGAAATGCAGTGTTGTAGGCTCTCTCGGAGACCCTCTGGCCCATGAACCACTGTCTTACTGCACTGAGCGGGAGAAGCTTGACAGATCTGGAAATAAATTGTCAGTCAATGGGAATGTTCAATAGCTGGAAAGATAAAGTCTGTTTTTCCTTTTTCTCAAGTCCCTTCTCTAAGGATTAGATTTATTAACAAAAGATTCCAAAGTGGGTTCATAGTAATACAGAATATGCTCTATAAGATAGAGATCTTTCCAGCTTCCAGCAGTGTTTGCCAGAAGTGTCAATACACATCCCTCTGGATAGTTTCCTATTCAACTTTAGGAAGCACAGGTGTATTTCTACAGTACATACCAATATATTTAAATTCTAATGGTATATCAGTATTGACTTTCTCCAAACCACTCTTTGTGTTCATGAAAGTGCAGCTGAAAACTTTAAATTTCAGTCAGTAAAAAAATGAAAAGCAAGATCAGTGACACTTCTTCCTCAATCTGCCTTTTTTTTTTTTTTTCTTCCATTCTGTTCCTCCCAATATATAATTTCTGGAAATTATTCCAGCTGAGTGAATTTAGTGGAGACATCTTGTGGAAATAGAAGAGGTCTTGCAGGTCAATTCCGGGGAACGGGTTCATGTATTACAGATTATTTTCTTGCTTTTGCTTACCACACCTTTTCTCTAATCAGGTAGATAGGAATATTGACTTGGTTTGATGGTGAGATAGATTATTTAGTATCAGAGATAGTTATCCAAAAAGTGGATTTGTTGTCTGGTGTGCAATAAGTCAATACTTACACACTCAGGAGAGATATTGCTTACTTAACCTACTGTTGGGTTACAGCACTATAGATCTGCATGATCATCAAAAGAATTCAAGCTCAGCGTAATCATTCCAGTTGGATGCATTCTAGAGAGGGCAATACACAGTTAAAAAAATAATAATAAAAAAGAAATAGAGGAAACAAGACAGCAATGTGCCCTCATGGCCAAGAAGGCCAATGGCATCCTGGGGTGTATTAGAAGGGGAGTAGCAAGTAGGTCGAGAGGGGTCCTCCTGCCCCTCTACTCTGCCCTGGTGAGACCCCATCTGGAATACTGTGTCCAGTTCTGGGCCCCTCAGCTCAAGAAGGACAGGGAACTGCTGGAGAGAGTCCAGCGCAGAGCCACAGAGATGATGAAGAGAGTGGAACATCTCCCTTATGAGGAAAGGCTGAAGGAGCTGGGTCTCTTTAGCTTGGGGAAGAGGAGGCTGAGGGGTGACCTCATTAATGTTTGTAAATATGTCAAGGGGAAGTGTCAGGAGGACGGTGCCAGGCTCTTTTCAGTGATGTCCATTGACAAGACACGGGGCAATGGGTACAAGCTGGAATATACGAGGTTCCGCAAAAATATTGGAAAAACCTTTTTCACTGTGAGGGTGACAGAGCACTGGAACAGGCTGCCCAGGCAGGTTGTGGAGTCTCCTTCTTTGGAGACATTCAAAACCCATCTGGATGTGTTCCTGTGTGACCTACTGTAGATGATCCTGCTCTGGCTGGGGGCTGGACTAGATGATCTTTTGAGGTCCCTTCCAACCCCTGATGTTCTATGATTCTGTGATTCTGTGAACTAAGTTCCAGCTAATATTTTCCATTTCTCCAGAACTGTTCATTATCCACTGACATATGTTGGATGGATGTATTCCACTTAGAGTGAGAACAGAAATTAACTTGGTAATTTGCTTAATTTTTTGTATAATTATCATTTTTTGAAATAAATATTTCATTCTATAAAATGCACAACTTCCTGCCTCTCCCTTTACAATGTTCCAAAACCACTTTGGGCTCCTTTTGATCTCTGTTTGTAATTGTACGCATGTGTCTGTGTTTTAGTAGCACACTGTGTTCTCTTTGTCCATGTGCGGCAAAACGGCTGACAGCAGCCTTGCGCCATATTCTTTCCTGGTTGTCCTTCATCACAAATGGTACGTGATCAAATAACTAAACCAAAAGATTTTCTTGCGTTGAATTGTGCAACTTCCAGAATTTCTTCAGCCCAGTCCCATAGTTTTTATAAGGGTCACCTCCCTTATAACAATTTTAAAAAGTTATAATAAGTATTTTTATTTACCACTTAAAAAAATACAGTTTTTCACAGATATATGTTTTAAAATTTATCCTTGGGTTATGTAATGATTTTTATTTGTAGAAATTCTTTCCGCTATCAGATCTTGGCATTAACTATGTCTTTGGCATAATTACAAAGTTTTATGAGCTCTGATAAAGCACTGAAAGATGTTTCAACACAGTCTTTTTTCAAGTTTAAGATACCTGAAGTGAGGTTCTGTGCTGAGGGACCTCATTTAGCTTCCACAATGTGGCACATAATTTGAAGAATTGTGCCTGATAACCTGGGGTGATTAAGTAAGTCTACTGAATTTTGGCCACTGCAAGTAAGGTACATCCTTTGGGAAAGAAAAGCAAGACCCACCAAAGAAATAGAAATATGACCTTAAAAATCCCACCCAAGGTGGCTTGGAATGGATGTGAAAATCTGGTCAAATGCAGACTGCTCAAGAACTAGTTGCTTTATAAGCCTAAGAAGGCGGGGCAGAGAAGATGGACAGAAAAGATAGAAAGCTTTTCCATGGTCCTTGCCCTCATTTCTAGGGGTTCCAGTAAAAAATCTGTTGATTATCACACCCATTACTCTATAATAGGTAATGGGATACCCTTCTGCCAGGAACCATATGCCAGTTCAGCCTTGGATGTCTCCAGTAACAACTGCAGCTCTTAGACATTGTCTTTCTCAGACATTCGGGGATCACCCCTGTGTCAGGGTAATTCTGGGCACTGGGGGAGCAATGTGTAGGAGGTTGAACTGCCTTACCCCATCCGGCCATGTCCTGAAGGTCCTTTTGAGATGAAGGGTATTTATTACTTAAAAGGAAATATAAAAAAATCCTTCCATGAGCAAAGTCAAGAAGAAGCTATTAACTTAGAAAAGAGAGAGGAAACATCATCAGATAGGCCTGATCTTCCAAATTTGATGGGCACAGGAACTCCACGGACTAGGTCACTTACATTTGTGAGCATAAACATGATACCCTGAGAAGTATTATACCCTGAGAAGACTTCGTATACAAAAACACGTTAGCTGAAGGGTCTTAACCTTGTCTAGTAATGCATTTTCACACAGGAAGGATTGAAATAGTGCTTACTGTTCTAGTAAGGATGTTTTTGGCCATTGATTGTTAGTGCATTTACCACTGCAAACCACTTCCAAAATCTCTGAGGAAGCAGGTGGAAGGCCAAGAAGATGAGAAATAGATGGAGTAGTCAATTAAGCGGAGGTCATAAATGAATTGCTTTTCAAGAGGCATCATCAAGAATTTGCCTGAAAAGAGAAATTTGCAAAGAAGGAAGCAGGTGTCAAATTCCTATTGGCAGCTGGATGCTTAAAAGTGTTTAAAATGAAAAGCTACCTGATCTAAAGTTCAAGATACCAAGTGGACCGGGAACATGTATTGGTGGGGTTCACAGCCCTTGGGCTGTAGGGAGGGTACAGGAATGGTGAGGAAACATGCTGACATGAGTGAGTTCTGGCAGGATTTAGGACACTAGCACTGTCAGTGAGGAGGAACTTGAGAATGATTTTTGAGCTCTGTGTTCAAACAGCTGTCTGTCTTCCGCAGCATGCTGTAGAAAAATAGAGGTTTTGAACTGTTAGAAAAGCAAAGGAAGTGCAATAGCCCAGATTTTGATCATAATTACACCCAGGTGGTTCTGAAGTGACTACACCCGTGTCATTGAAGTTACACCAGTGCAAAACTTATGTGAGAATTGAATCAAGCCCTTTGTTTTCTTACATTTTGTGTACCAAAAGAGCACTCTAACAGCTCTTAGTAAATAATAAATTAATAATGATATGATTATCTCCCTTATGACTGGAAGAAGTACAGAAAAATTAGTGTCAGAGTAGGAACTTGCTTGCAATATTCTTTAAATGTGTCATTTCTAGATTTGTATTGGATATGTTGTGCTTTGCTCACTAATTTTAATTGCTGGATTGATTTTAAGTTTTATTCAAACATCAGAAGCATCAGATTTGGTCATTTAGCAAGCAGTGAACATTTCCAAAACTATAACATATAGCTCACAGACCAAATGAGTAAAACCTCTAGTCTGCTCATCATTAAACACCTTTATATCCCCAGCAGAAACTAGTAATGAAACCAACTAATGAGACCAAGTGCTTTTGCTGTCTCCCTGCTGTAAAGCAAGTAATATTTTCATAGTTGGTTTCATTTGTGTTTCCCCGTTTGTGCCTCAGAATACACCAGATTGCAACGTTACATCACATTTTTAATGACTGGAACCATGTCCTGAGATCCCCCTCTGACCACACCACAACTTCTCTCTTTCTTTTCCCCTCCCGGCTAGAGGACTGTATGTAATTATGCTGAGGACATAATTCAATTAATTATTGACAGAACACGTAATCGCCACTCACATCTCTCTCTGATAAGTCTCTTTGCCGTTCTCTGACTTCTGTTTGTCATGCACTAGGGAGGTGGGGAGACGGTAAAAAAGCGTTTTAAAAGATAGGACGTTTCTTAGTACTCTGTATCAGCTGCCGAGGCTCCTGACACCCTTGGCTCTTCATATGTAAAGCATATTGTTCTCTCCTGTGGTAAACAAGTATCCTCAAAAAAGGCTCAGCGAGGTGGGGGATTATGATTTATTTGAAGAAGAGGATATAATAGAAGCAGGTAACTTTGATTTGTGCGACAGAAAACTGTGATCTCTTTCAGGGATTCCGAGCATTCACAACAATTTTTAATTCTAGTGTTGATTAAAGTCGAAGTGAGAAATAAGAGTTCTGTGTTAGGTTTAAAGGAGGAACGTAGCTTTAGAAAGCTGAATTATTTAGAAATAAATAAATAAATGAATCCTGACCTCCTGTAGCCTTTGACCAAGATCTGGTAGTAGCGGAAAGTAAAGACGAGGCTTTACGTAGAACTATCAAAACCCAAGTAAAGACAGTGAGAAGTTCTGTCCATATGACCGGAACATGGCCTGGGGGCCAGGCTGGGGGGAGGGCGAGGGGGAGCCGTGATGTGCCCGGGGGTTGCCCGTAACTTCGGATTACAACTAAAGCATGCCAAAAGAGGGTAAAAAAGAGAGATAACGAGGTGAGAAAGCAAAGAAGGGCTTTATTGTAAAGTAAGGAAAACTAAGCTCTGTGGGGGAAGAAAAAAAAAAAAAAAAGAAAAAATCAACCGCGTAGATAGCGGCTGCCTTCCCTTGCAGCCCGTGCGACCTCGGCTAACCCGGCGCCGGCTCTGGGGCTGGGCGCGGAGGCGGAGGCGCACGGTCTTTGACATCCGCCGAGGGCCGGGTGGGTGTTGGTGCCCCCGGAGCATCAGCTCCGGCCTTCACCCGCCCCTGGGAGCCGAGCTCAACGCTACCGAGTGACCCAGCTCCGCGGGGGGCTCCGCCGCCGCCGCCTGCACTCGGCGGGGAGCGGGGCGGTACCGGCCCCTCCCGGCGGCTGCGGGCAGCGGGGCGGCGGGGGGTCACCCACCGCCCTGCCCTTAGGGGTACGTGAGGAAGTCCTTCACGGCGGCCTCCAGGGAAAAGACCTGTTGGGCGGATTTGCGAGAGCCTTTGGCTTTAGCGGCACGACACGCATGAGGCCGGGAAAGGCGCTGCGGAGGGCAGGGACACGGCGGCTCTCGGAGCCGGGAGCAGCGGGACGGCGATGGTGTGCTGCCCCGGGCGGGGCGGAGGAACAGCACCTGCCCCTGCTTTCTGGAGCCGTCTCTTACCTCCCCTCCCCTCCTTCTGGATGTGCCGGCATGACTTTCGTTCCTTCCGTGTCGGCAACAACGTTCAAAGAGAGAGGGGCGTCGCCGTTCTTAGGAGAAAGGCAGTCGGGTTTAGTGATGCTTGCGAATGTGGGACCGGGGAAAAGCGCTCCTCCGTCCCGCGTGGGGTGGCGGAGAGGGAGCCAAGGCTGATGCCCCCGTGCACGAGGCGAGAGGCACGGACGGTGGCTGGAAGCGGCTTTGGCACTGACACCTCTACAGTGCTTGGGCGGGCGCTGCCCACACCGGGAAGAGCGGGGCCATGTCCCGCCGCAGCCTGCCCTGCTGGGACTGCCGCGGGGGTTCCCCCTCCTCTCCGGGGCTTCGTCGCCCAAGGCGCAGCCGGGAAAAGCAAACCCACCTCGGGCTCTCCTCCCGCTCGCCTCAGCACCGGAGGTTCCCGAGCCGGGCGGAGTCGGTGTAGCCCTGCGCCCGGTGCCACGGGAGGCTGGCCGGGCCCCCGCTCATGGTGGCAGCAGAAAGGTGGCGGTTTTTAGGGGCTGGGGGAGCAGGCTGTATGGCCAGACGGGTCGGGAAGCCCGAAGCGGGCACCTGAGCCGGATCTTTTGACACCTCAGCCAAAGCGGCCCCATTTCCAGGGGCGCTGCGCTCTCGCCGCTCCCGGCGAGGGCAGGGGCTGCGGGGGCGCAGGGGACCGAGGGGCGGGTCGGAACCTCTGGTTTAGCTGTGAGAGACCATCCAGTGCTGCTTGTCCTGCGGGGTAGGGGCGTGAGCGCTTACACGGGCTGATCTAAACCATGAATGTTGGGGGACAGGAACGTTGCGAGGCGAGAGGAAGATTGCCATGGGCAAGACAGGGGCCGTAACCCTCTTTACAAGCAGCTTTCCACAGGTTTGGCTTAGTACTGCGGGCGCGACTCGGTTCCCCAGCGAGAACGATGTCCCCGGTTTGCTTTACATTCGAGGTGTGCATCCCTCTCCAAAACTTAGTCGGGCTGAACAGCCCAGACTCCTCGTTCCGCTGCTGTCAAGGACAAGGAAGCATTTCAAAGGCACAACGGGAGGTGCTTAGAGACCCGCTGTTTCTGGGCGTTTTCGCACAGCTCCTGCGGGAGTTTGCGAGATGCTCTCTACGCTCGGCTTCACCTGCCGGGCTGCGAGGCAGCGAACTCCGACACCTCGCACCCTCTGAAACACAGCTGCCGACCCCCAGGGAGATGGGGATGAGAGTCTCGCACCGCCGGGCTGGGCGCTGCCCTCCCGCCCGAACGCCGCAGCTGTCTCTCTCGGCAGGGCCGGCCCCGCCTCGCCGCAGGTGAGGGTCGCGCTGACCCGCCCGGACTCCGGCTCCGGCACCGCCTGTGACGGGGAGGCTCTCCCGGCCAGGACGGCTTTCCCCCGACTGTTTTTTTTGGCCGGGATTCACTTGCCTGCACCACGTAACGCCAGCCTTGCACCTTCGCCCTCCAGGGTTCAGCCCCGGGGGCGGCTCGCCGGGGTCAGCGAGAGGGCGCACAGTCCTCCGGACCATCGAGGTCCTCTCTCCCCCGGGAAGCCCGGAGGTGTGGATTTCCTCCTGTGGATGCCTAGTACTAACCCCCTCCCCGCCGCCCGCCTCCCCGCCCTTCTCCTGCCGCAGCCGAGCAAGAGCCCGTCGCCGGGCGCGGCAGCGGCTTGCCGCCCCCGAGCCCCCAGCAGCGCATCCTCTCCCGCCTGCCGCTTCGCCTTCCCCTCCTCGGCTACGGGGAGGGTGTTGCGAGGTAGGCGAAAGGGAAAGGGAGTGTAACGGTTTGAAGATAGAGACAGTCAAGGTTAGACGTGTATTTACTCAACCTTTATTATTTAAAAAAATTCATTAAAAAAAAAGGTGAACGAACGTCTTACAAAACCCCCCCACATAAATAGGACATTCCGTTCAGCTCTGGCTATTGGCAGTTCTAGTACTTGACAACATCAGACGCGATTTCCTGGCATTAGACAAACCCATTTCAAAATCGGTCATCACAAAGAAATACTAGAAATCCCAGTTAGCACTTGCTAGGCAGCACGGAGCACTTGTACACAACTTTTCAGACACACACCCGCGCACACACGCAGCTGGGAACAGATCCCGTAGGAAGAGAGCCTCCTTAAAAAATAGTAAACGCTTCTCAAAAAAAAAAAAAAAAAGAAAAAGAGAAAAAATAGTTATTTACAAAACGCACATGGAAATACTGTATTGACAGAGCGTGGCTGGCAAATCAACATGATTTGAATAGAGGAAGGACTATGGCACATCTTGCTCGAAAGCTCGCACAGCAGCCTCCTTCGAGTGTCCCCGGGGGAAGACAGCTCCTGCTCCTGCCATCCGCGTCGCAGTTCCTTCTCCCTCCCCACCTCTCCTCCCGCCCTCCCCTCGCCTCCCCACCCCTGCACTTCTTGCCAGGTCCTTTTTACACTTGGATGACCACCGTGCTGGGGCTCTCGAGCCGGGTTTTGTACTGGTCTAGCCAGGTCCTCAGCTCTGAGATCTTGTAGCCCTCTGGTCCTCTGCCTCCCTGGTACATCACCTTCTCCTCCTGGATGATGTAGAGCCTCTCGAAGTAGGCGCCGTAGGCGGCGCTGGAAGCATTGTCCATGGTGTCCACGGCCAGGGGGCAATCGGGCGCCCCTTCCCTCATCAGCTGAGCTGCCCGCAGCCTGTCCTGGAGGCACTGGTGCTTGGGGATGTTGTAGGCTGCGTCGGAGCTGACCCAGCCGTCGGAGGGGTGTGCTTCTTCGATGTACACCAGCAGGAAGTCAGCAATGTCCACAAAGTGCGCGGCCAGGCGCTGGAAGGACCTCAGGCGGGCCATGAACGGGGGTCAGGTGCAGCTGCCGAAGTTGAGGATGAGAGGTCTCTTGCCGCGGGCGAAGTCCAGGATGCGGAGCTTCTTTTGCCCGTCCAGCTGGATCACCTCGGGGTTGGGAGCTAAGGAGCCCACGTGCGCCGACTTGAAGAAGTCCAGCTTCTGCCCGTGCCACACGGCTTTCAGCGACTCCAGCGTGAACATGCGGTTGGAGTCGGACACGCAGACCGGAGGGTCGTCGGGGGGCGGCCCCTCGCTGGCGCTGGCCGCCTCCTCGGCCGTGGGCATCATCAGCATCTTCTTCCTAATGCACAGAAAATCCAGGAGCCAGAGCATCACGGCAGTGAGCAGGAAGCGGGGGAAAAGGAGGATGCAGGCGGCCGCCTGGGTGAGCAGCTGCAAGGTGTGAACGCCAAGGGAGTGGAGCATCGCAGCGGCTTGTGCTGCAGGGCGCTGGCTGCCTGGGGGCCCCCACGCACCCTGCTTGTCGGGGTCTGTGCAGCACAGCTGAGATCCCGCTTCTCTTTAAGCCCATTTTATAGTCAGGGATTTAAATGAAAAGTGACTCCACCTCCGGCCAGAACCCGCCCCTCTGGAACTTGAGCCTGGGGATTACCTACCCCTCCACTCTATTGACCTAAAAATACACAGACAAAAGGGGAGAGAGCCCCGGCGGGAGCTGCGAGGGACGTGCAACGAAGCAGGGAGCAGCCGCTATCAGGCACCAGCAGAGAGTCCGAGATAGGGCACGGCCGGGGTCCCCGGCCGCAGATAGCGGCGGGCTCTCACAAACAGCCCCGCCAAGGACAATGCAACAGGCGCAGCCCGCCCTCGGCCCGGCCCGGCCCGGCCCCATACGGGTCGTGCGAGCGCGGGGCCGGAGCGGCACCGGCCGGGGCCGTCCCGGCAGCGCCTGCAGGTGACAGGGACGGGCCACCCGCTCCGTGTCCCTCCCCGCCGCCTCCCTCCCGTCTCCTCCCCTCCCCGCCCCGCCGGCCCCATCGCCCCCGGGCACGGCCTCCGCCCCGCCACACGCCCCGGTACCGCGCGGGGAACGCGGGGCTCGAACTCGCGGACTCGCCGTGCCCGCATCCTCCCTTCGCGGCGGCGGGACGGGAGGGCGGCCACCGCCCCTGCCCGCGAGCACCCCCTCGCCCCGCGGCGGGCGGCCCGGGCCCCGGCGGCGGCGGCGGGCCCCGGCGCGGGGGGTGCCAGGTGGGCGCGGGCTCCGGCGGGCGCTGCCCCGCGGCGGAGGAGGGGCGCGGGGCGGCGCTCCCGCCGCTAGGGGTAGCTGTTGCCCGAGAAGCCGCCGCGGCGGCGGCTGAGGCGGCGGGGAGCCGCGGGGCCCTGCCGCCCCCCGGCCCGGAGGACCGTCCGCGCCCCCGCCCCTTTTCCCCGGCCCCGAGTCGGAGGGTGCGTGGCCCCGGCGGCAGGCGTCTTCTCGGGATGGGGGGTTCAGCGGCCTCCCCCGAGGGTTCTCGGGAATGAGGGTCACCACGGGGAGCCCCGGGAAGCCGCGGGCGGCGGGCTGCCGGCCCCGGGGCTACGGGTGCGCGCCGGGGTGTGAAGGCGGGGCCCGGCCACGCCGCGGGGGCGGTGTTCGACCGCGCTCGATGCCGGCCTGGTCGGGACTGCCCCTGCGATTTCGGAGAAGATCATCTCGCCTCGGCCCGGGGAGGCGGCCGGGGCCTGCGGGGCGTTCCTCGCCCCGACTTCTCCTGCGGGCTCAGCCGTGACGGCGCTGTCCCGCGTCGCCGGTGCTGCGGGGGCACCACGATGGGTGGGCGGCGGGGACGGTGCAGGCGGCCGTAGGGCGCTGCCTCCGCGATGTCCGCCTGGTGAGTGTTGGCCCCGCTGCCTCCAGGGAGCTGCCTGTCAGGGCAGACGCTCGCTCCGTTACGGCGACTCAGGAGGAGCCAGAAATCACTTTTTTTTTCTGCTGTCAAGTGAAATATAAGCACAAGCTTCTCACGTGAACAAGCCTAGCAAAGTCTTCAAACAGATGGCTTCTGAAATGTCACCTCATGGACATGGTCAGGTAGACCTATGTGTGGTCCAGAGAGTGGACGTGCCAGGGGACTGCTCTTAGGTTGGGTGAGTTTGTGCATTGGGAGCAAAGTACCCATGGAGCTGAGCGCAGACTGGCCACCTTCAGTGTTCACCCAGTGAGGAGGATTTTACAGCCTGTAAATTCCTTCTTGCTAGAGGTCCCAGAAATACGGCACTGAAATGTAGTTAGTGTATAGACATAGCTCTAGACAAAATACACCAGCTCTGCTCCCAGCCTTGCCGCTCTGTTGACAAAGGATTGCTAGCTGTGCACATCATTTCCTCACCAGCTTCTTCAGAAAGGGATATGAATTGTCCAAAATGCTGAATACTGCCCTCTGCTATACAAATACGACTCCTGCATCTGAGCTGCTGCTACAGCTGCTGCTTGCCTGGGTGCCTGCCATGCTGAGTTTGGGGACACTGTGACACAAGTATTCAATGTGTGTGTGGGTCCTGAGTGCCCCATGTCTACCCATCACTGATGCCAGGTCTCTGCAGATTCCCAGAGACCCCAAGGACCTCCAACCACCCCTGGGTGCAGCCTGCACTTCTCCAAATGTGACTGTGCGTGTCTCCGTGCCTCCCGTCTAACATCTGCAAAATGGAAAAATTAATGCTGCGCCTTCTCATGGGAGTCTAGGCAGCTTACTTCATTTTTATGTAACTTATTATGAGAACTCTGAATAAAAGGCAACATTAAAATCTCATTTTATTTTTTGCTTTATCTAGTTCGGAATAGGCTGTTTTAGAGCAATCTAATCAGATGCCTGGTTTTCAGCCCCCTGGTCTTCAGCTGGTGTCAACAGCAAGTGAAGGGAATTCAATGTTTTAACATCTGAATGGAAATGTATGCTCCAGTCCTCATAAAGCCATGTTCATACACTAGCCTGATTAATAACTTTTTTTTTGGCATTCCGTGGTGTTTAGTCCAGGGAAAATTACTGAGTAGATATTTACTATATTGTCAAACTTATTTTGAACTCTTCATGTGGGCCTCTCACCACCTCTCTGTGCAGTTATGCAATCTTGAAAACCACAAATTAAAGCCTCTAAACAGACGCAATAACAAATTGTGGTAGCTCTGAAGAAACCCCCAGGAAAAAAAATTGATCTCTCAAAGCGACCTCTTCGAACTATGCTGACAGACAAAAGCCTGAGTAAACAGATGGGTTTGCAACCCTGAACATCAACAAACTTTGCTCTACTAGATCAGTGAGAGAGATTCTGAGGTAAAAAAAGTATTTGGTCTTATGTAGTGTATTTGTAGCTGGAGAGGGACTTTGGAAATGACTTTTTCTCCATTCCCTGGAAACAACTTTGCCTTATTTTTATAGCTCAAAGGAAACTTTTGAATTGGGGTTTCCTATTCAGCTGTGGATAGAACGGAGAACCGAAGCATTTCACTCCAACAGCCCACTGCTACAGTTCCCTGCCGCAGGAAAAATCAAGTATAACCTGAGACTGCTGTTTCCTAGTGAAATGGTGGCTCTGCGTGGCTCTACAAGCCACACACCGATGCATTCAGTCGAAGTAGAGCGCTCGTGTATTCATACAAAACCCCGTGGGAAAGGGTGGAATTCCTTCTGCAGCCCTTTAGTTCTCGAGAGGTTTGAAGTGACGTGTCGCTGCTGTTCTCACTTCTGTGTTATGCTGGACAGTTTTCAAAATCATGTGTTTTCACTCCGGTAAGCCCTCTCTGTACTTCACAAGGGCTGTACCTCCCAGTTGGATCTTAGGTTATTTTTAGGTACGTGAAGGTAGCTGGCCTTTCTAGGAATCTGTATTACTACTACTAATAGTGTGGGAACTTATGTCTTCCTGTGCATAGAAGATTTCATAGAATATATCCTAAAATATGGGATTTACAGTGGTACATCTGGTTATGGGTGGTTTTTACTCTTCTGCATGTGGTCTGTGGTTCAGCAGTGACTAACTTAAATATATGTTTGTGTGTGTGTGTCCACACGAGTGCACTTACAGGGTTCACATTATTTCCTTTTTTGAGAACTTTACAGTTGTAGTTTTTCTTCATTTGATAAATGAAAATTATAACTCTTTTAAAAAGTTCTTTTCCTAAACAGGAGCTACAAAATAAATTCAGCAACTTATAAAAACAAAACCTCAAAGAGCTGAAATTAGAACCATCAGGTCTGCTTTGATGTAGTAGATGTGTTGAAATGGTATATTTACATGTTTATTTTCTATTTTATAATTTCCTGTGCAAAGGCATGCAATACTTTCTGACAGGAAACTGAATGTATTTTGGAAGAATTCCACCTCTCGTGTAATCTAAGCTACACGTTGTTAATGTGTTAGAACAGAACTTTATGTGAAGGAAATGAAAAGACTTCCCTGAAGTTTGGATCCGTCCCTGAAACAAGAGCTGGGCAATTTATTCTCGTGTGAGTGGCTACCCAGTGACTACAGAGAGGTGCAGTAGTGAAGTGGCAAATTACTCACCTGTCTGGCATCTGTAAGAAGTGGGCAAATGTTATATTGCCAAAATCAGAGGAGGATAAACTGCATTTGCAGTTGTTTGCTCTTGGTTACACCTCTGGAAAAAAGTTACTGTAAACTGGATTCTGTGCTTGAGTCTGGCTGTCTCTGGACCTACATCCCTCTTTATCTTTCACCACTTTTAGATGACACTTATTTTTCTTTCCCCCACTCCTATTTGTTTGGTTTTAAAAAAATATACATATGACTCAGAAAAAACCCAACATCCAAAGTCAAGCACCTAGCTTTGAGAATTGGAAGAAGAAAAAGTGCTATGCCTCAGACTGGTCTATAAAATCACTAGCAGAGCCGTGGACTTTATCTCTCCCAGCCCACCCTGATGTTCTCGCCTTTGGATACATGATAAATGTGTCATATACAACAAAGAGGTTCCCTACACAGAAGCTTTCTTCCCCCCCCCCCCCCCCCCCCCCCCCCCCCTTACTTCTTGCTGGCTCTTGCTGGCTGAACTGGGAAGGAATTATTTAATTTCGAGGGAGGACTGATTGCACAACTACAGATCTGTCAGCACAACATTCAGGTCTCACCCGAAGTAGGTGGAAACCAACATTTTCTTGGGTTTGTGAGTCACCTGCGAAAGCTCTGCAGTGTGACCAAGTGCACAGTTCCCCTGATGTATTTATGGGTTTCTGCACCTGCCTCCATGCTGCTGCTCCCTAGTGCCCCGGTTGTGCAGCCTGTCAGGCTGTGGTAGAAACTAGATAACCAGAAGATTCTGGGTTGAAGAGTTCTGTTTTTAAACCCAGATGGTTTTGGTGACTGGGTTTACTTTAGGACCCTTAAACCAATGTGTAACAGCACAACTTATGGTGCAACTTGATGAATGGCAAAAGGTGAAGCTTTCCACTCCATTTATTCTTCCTCACTTCTGCTTGCACTGTATCTTGTGTGATCCTGCGGTGATCTGGTTTGGGGACTAAGGGAGCAGAAAAGCTTGGCTTTAGAAAAATGAGTTATTTCCTGATAGTCTCATTTCCTAAACTGGCTCATGACAAAAGGAGATGATTACGTGTGCAATGCAGAGAAGGCACAAGAGAACTGGCCACAGTGTGTGGCCAAGGCAGGGGTAACAGGACCATCCTATCAGACTGTCTTAGCAATATTATCAAAGTGACCCCAGGTGGAACTGCATAGTGAGAATGTGTTAGGAGCAGAAATTTCATGAATAAATTTCACCGTGAGGAAAACGTACGTAGTCTTACCCTTTTGTGTAGTGGAAGAGTGTAGGAGATGTACAGGACGTGACAGTGGCTCTCACAAGGTCCTGCTGGGCAATGTCACTGAATGGAGTGTGCGGCTGGCTTCTGGGGTGAGCCAGCAATATCAACTTCAGCAGCAGCTGCTATCACACCTCCTCCAGCAGTAGGAAATCAGATTATCCAGAAACCCCCGTGCCAAGCACATCTCTGTTATCCATCAAGCAAACTGCTCAAAAGCTGCTGTGGCTCAAGAACTCAGTCTGGACCCCTGGTAGTACAATGTAATTGTAGTCATCTGAATGGTTTGCGCTGCAGCAAAGACAACAGTCGCATCCAGAAGTGAAATCCCATAGAGTTATACTTAAGTGGCAACTTTATACACATGGAATACAGATTAAGTCCTTGGCAGGAAGAAAAAATACTTCTTCCATTGTCTTTGTTCACGCCGGCTTCAGGTGTGGTGCAATTTGCTTGAATCTATATCTCCTTTACGAAGATTGTAACAAAATTCACCACATGCAGTGTTTTATAACAGAGAATTTTTCAGCATATGACATCAAATTTCAATACACTAACACTCTCTTTAGGGAGATGAGAACAGCAGGCTGATAACTAAGGTCAGTTTTTCATCTTTTAAAAATGGCAGCACAGCGAGGGTATTTTCTCAAAATATTAAGGGGATACTTTTGAGCTGGCAGACCGGGTCCAGGCTTTGTTGAGGTAAACGAAACCCCACTCCCTTGAGCTCCCTTGCTGTGGGGAAGTCTCCCTGCTCCCTGGCAGTCTTTGTTGCAGGCTGAACCTTAGAGCCCCATGGTTTGCGTGGTGAAAGCTGTGAGTGATCGATGGCAGAACTCCTGGCGCCTGCCTTGTGATCAGGATTTTGCCCAAGCTATGTAGCATGATAATAGACAAAAGGAGGGCTGAAGACTCAGAGTGTGATTTCTGTCATTTCCTTTTCTGTAGCAAGTGAAGTAAAAGGTAAAGAATTTTGAAAGAATATAATTTCATAATTCTTAGGTTTTCAGGTGGTCGCATGTGCCCTGCCTGAATTGACATACATGTTTCAATTCTCAGTCAGTAACAGTCTGAGCGGGAAGGCAGGAATAATAGCATTTAAAAACCCACATCTATTCCAGAAAAATCTTTAGGGATCATGTCTAAGATAATCTGTCAGAGTGACCCCCATTTTCTGCAGTATAATAGTTTTACCCAGCAGCGGTTTAGCGGTTTTGAATAAGCTGGAAGAGCGGAGGAACAAATACGTTCGCAGGAATGGAGGACTTCACCCAGAAAGGCAGGAGTATCAGCCCACGTTTGAATATAAAACAGAGACAATTAATCTGTTGACCTTTTATCCTCAACATCAGTGAAATGTCGATTACAAACAGAATGTGGTCTGGTTTTGTGTAAGTAATAGAATCATAGAATGTCTTAGGTTGGAAGGGAACTTAGAGATCATCTAATCCAAATTCCTTGCCATGGGCAGAGATGCCCTGAACTAGATCAGGTTGCTCAAGACCTCATCCAACCTGGCCTTGAACATCTCCAGGGAGGGGGTATCCACAACCTCTCTGGGCAATCTATTCCGGAGTCTTGCCACTCTTGTACTGAAGAATTTCTTCCTAAGATCCAATCTAAACCTATTGTTCTTTCAATTTAAATCCATTTCCTCTTGTCCTATCACTGGACACTCTTGTAAAAAGTCCCTTGTAAATGATTGCTTTAAGCATGACAGACCCATTTGATCTTAGGAAGAAATTCTTCAGTACAAGGGTGGCAAGACTTTGGAATAAATTGCCCAGAGATGTCGCGGCTGCCCCCTCCCTGGAGGTGTTCAAGGCCAAGTTGCACAGAGCCTTGAGTAGCCTGATCTAGTTGAGAGGTGTCCCTGCCCGTGACAGGGAGGTTGGATTAGATGATCTCTAAGGTCCCTTCCAGCCTAGGCCATTCTGTGATTCTATGATTCTATGATTCTGTGATTCAAAGCAAGTGCCATGCCAAACAGGAGGCTGGAAGGCACCATTGCTGTGCACTTGGGCTCTCATCGAATAACTCACTTGCTTCAAGCCTTTTCTTTGAACATAAATGTTCGTGAAGTTTTCCAGTGATTTTTTTTTTTTCCTGGAATTTGCCCCACAACTCAATATTTTTAGCTATGTAAAATGGCATTATGCAATTGCTGAAATTTGTTTCTTTCAGCCCATGATGATTTATAAGTCTTAATTTCCAGGATACTCCCTTGAAGTTACCTTCTCTTTGTGACCTCAGGATTTCTCTTCCCAGACCTTTGGTATTTATTTTTACTGTTTCTGTGGTTGGAGTTTGGCAATATTATTTTGGATTAGTGACAAATATACATAAAACCTGGAAGAAATACATGTCTTAATCTCCTAATTTAATGTGTGGCTTGTTTATCAACAGTAGAAAGAAGTTTCTGAACAGGTTTGACACATCCTAATAACAGGCATCTGCAGCCAAAATAGAAAGATTTTGATGCATCTGAACTGCATGTAATTCTTTACATATTCCAAAATAGGTGCAATTTGCTTATTTTATGTTGCAATGCAGTATTTCTTTCCCAAACTTTGCCCAGAAAGAACTGGAAGTGGAAGTCTGTTTGGACAGCTATGTATTTTTTATAAGGAATATTTTAATTGACATAAAATTTTGTAAACTTGCTAGCTTCTCTGCGCTTGGATGAAGAAAAGATCTTTGGCATAACAAGGGTCTGAATTTCTGTTCTATTTTTTCCTTTCATGCAGGAAACTCCAAATAATTTAATGCTCGGATGAAATTACTCAGCATTTTACTCAATCGTTGAATTTTCCTCGTAAGCAGCATATTTTGCTTTCTTCATATATACAGTAATTTTTAAACTGGCATCTTCTGATGATATTTTCACTTTCTCTGGGTATTCTTATTTACCTTCATTGTTTATTTACTTAGTCTTAATTCCTTCCCTACACAGCCTACTGCGAATAAAATGTTCCTCTGAAAATGATTAATTTTGCACTTTGTTTACAGAATAGTCTTGCAATGTTATATCTGATACTCATTAGAAGGGAAACAGAAATAAAAGGAGAAACATTAGTTCTCACCACAAACCATTTTGAACTCACTGGGATCGGGATCCGACCCAAAATGTTTAGGTTAGCTCAAGAGCTTAAGTTGATTTTAAGGTCTCAATGTTTATACCCAAGAATATGTCCTCCTGTGACTTTTTAATTTTAGTTACTCAACCGTTCTTACTTTCTGTGAATTTTAAAGTTATTCTTAGACTAAGCAATACAGTCTCTTCACAGGGAAAACACTGTGACAAGCATCGCTGTGTCATATAGCTCTTCATTTGATAGGGCTCATCATTTCCACCTGAAGGTAGGTCAGAAGAAAAACCCCACAACCAAAGATTAAGTGGTTACTATAAACTTAGATACTAAATTCTGGTTTCTAATTCACTCTTCTCAGTACATGTATTATTGTGGATACATGAAATGGTCCACCACCCTCTGTGAAACTTAATTTTAAGGGCCACAAATTGCCTCCGAATATTAACATGTGTGCAAACCCACTTTCCGGAATCCAACTGTACTTTAATTTCTGACATTTTAAAAACCATTGATTTTGTGAGAGTACTAATCCGTTGCTACTAGTTCTTACCTGAAATCAAGTTTGAATTTCTTAAAGCAAGAAAATGGTGCTTTTTTAGAAAAGATACTGATAACCTCCTCTTTTAGTGGAAATCGTATACAAAGTGGGGAATACATATGCAAATAAAATGGATCAAAATTATTTAAACCCACTAGTAGAAAAAATAAGGAATTCTGAAATGTATATTTATTGCAAACAAATCCTGGATTTATTAGGTATTGAGGAAACTTTTTTTTTTTGGTAAGAACAATTATTTTGTATTTGGAAAAACTGACATTTTTCTTTCATAACTAATTTTAATTGGCATTACGCTCCCACTGAGTCAAAAAGAAAATAAAAAAGGAAGACAGCAGCAAAATATAAATTAAAGTAGGAGTAAAGTATCTCAGCTGAGGAAAGCATAGATAAAAGGCTCTGAAGCCTTTCTTACAAAAACTGTCTTCAAAGCGGGGTGGTCCTCAGGCAGCGGTGGCCTGTGCCTACTCCTTGGCCTCGTTTACAGTCGTTGACATTGTGCTGCCAATGAAGCAGCTGTCACTTTTTACCAGCATAATGCTTGCCAGCAGCAGGCTCAGAAGTGCTGCTTTTAATTAAATTTCTGATTTCAATTGGATTTCAGTTTACAGTTCACAGCTAGTGGAGATTTTCAGGGTGGGGTCTTATAGGGCATCTAGGGATATGTCAGACACCTGTGTTATGGAGATCTGTTCAGAAACTTCAAGCATCACCTTAAAATTAGTTGCAGTTTTGCTCTCATTACTTGCAGGATCTCTTCCAGGATCTTACTACTATAATAGGTAGCATTCATATTTCCAGCTTAAATGTATCTACGGTGGATTTACACTATTTGTTCATGTGCCAACATTGTCTCCTGGCTAAGGCAGTTTTCCTGCCTCCCGTTTCTCCATGCATTAAAGAATTATAGAATCATTCAGGTTGGAAAAGACCTTTAAGATCATTGAGGGCAGTCCTATCCCCTTGGGCAGCACTCCACCGGGGCTAACGAGCCAGACTTGTGGGGCGTATTGACACGGATGAGGATAGGCAGATTCAGGCTCTCTCTGCTAATGATCTGAGTGAGCTGGGATGCAAATTGGCCCTCTCTTGGTGCCTATAGGGCTATGGCAGTGCTATGCTAAGCCTGAGCTGGTGAGTTCTGCTGGAGACTTCATTAGCACAGTGCTAATTCAGTCTATGTGGATTCTGGGCCAGGATGAGGCCAACTGAGGCTCACATTGGTCTACACCTGTTTATTCAGATGTGCTCACAGTCTCTTTTCATGAGATGGATTTTCCATTTCTCTGATCCTCCTAGAAGCAATCTTCTGCACCTGTTTCATGTCAAGTCTGCTTTCCTGCATCATATAGGAAGAGATTAATTGGAGAATAAGAGATGGCTCTACCCTCTCCTCCTTTTCTGTGCATTAGCACTGCTTGGCACAACATACGGTCACTGGTTCAGCACAATCATTCTCATCAGTCTGGTTGACGTCTGGAAATCATGGACAAACACAGATGCAGCTTGACAGCTGAACACCTGGGCGAGGAGCGTGGCATGTCAGGGACACGCTGGGTATACCCTACACTGGCTATGTTATTTGATCTCTGCTGTGTGATACAGCCTCTACCCACCTGAAGCCCAAAGGACAAATGAAAAGTTAATGTACAGTAGTTCTGGAGCCTCTCTGTTGTATCAGCCAAGGCACTGTAGAGTCAACACGTCTTGGTGAGCCCAGCATAACTGCAGAGCATCAGGTGAGTGATGCACTCGCTGGCCATCTGTGTCCTTCATGGTCCCTACAGGCTGGATTTCCTGCTCATGCGGTGCATGGCTTGGGATTTCCTAGACACAAACATGGGAGCTCAGGCACATGCTCAGGGGCCGTGCGACAGGGCTGTGGCTGTGGATCTCCCCCATATGGAGCACAGCTGTGTCTGTCCTTGAAAGGGGTGACCTAAATTTTACACAGTATTCCAGTGACGTATGATGGGCACATCCTTCGCTGCTGGAAATACCCCATGTGTTTTTGAATTGTACTTGTTTACCATAGCCGCCTTTCTTTAGGGGCTCATACAAACCCTGAATTTAACTCAGCCATCTAGAGTTTTCTTCTCCTCGTAGAGCTGGCAAGTGCCCAGTTTACAGTTATATTTTTTGCTGCCAGCTTCGTGAAATCGAGCTAGGCAATTCTGGATTTCATCCTGTTTGTACTGCTTCAGTCCTTGAAGTCATTTAGTGAAATAGCCCAGTCATGCTCTGTACACCCACAGCTTTCATAAGCTTATTCCCTTTTTTGCACCCCAGTTTTTTGTCATCTCTACCAACCATATTCTTGTAATGATGCTTCATCATGATAATCAGCAGACAGCAGATAACCTTATCTGACGTAAACTGTCACAGCTTTTGCTATCAAAAAAGTGCTAGTAGTGTTTCCAGTTAATGTTCTGCCAGAATGTAATTAGAAATGTACCTTTAAAATGTGATATTTCTTTAACTACTGTTAACGGTCTTTAAAAAGATTTCAAGAAGCTTTGCCTAAAAATACTACTATGCTTATGAAATAGTTACTCTTAGACCAAATTAACACTAAGAGTGTATTATAATATTAAAGGTGTTACAATATTAAAGGTTTGGATTTCTGTTATTAGGAATATTTTCCCTTGTTTAACTTTGCTGTAACTATGCTTCCTATATGCAGATGACTCCAGCTGTTGCGGTAAAGCATACTTCTCTTGCTTGAGTGAGATGCCTGAGAGATATTGTAATGAGCGCTTCCTTCTTGGCATGGCATCAGTCCCATTCAACAGTGGCCTTGGAGCTCGCTTTTAAAGCAGTTTTGTTCTGTTACCCAAAGAACTGGGCAGTACGTTTCTACGTTCTCTGTGCCACAAGGGCTGTCTTATTCCCATCCCCTCTCTCCAGCTTTTATGGCTGTGAAAAAACCCTAAGAAATATAAATTAAATGCCATAGTGCATCTGAGGCAGTCTAGGTAACAACTCCAAGAGATACAAACTGGGCCACATCTCACATATGTTCAGTACTGGTGATTTAGGTGTTGACATTGTCATGGTGACAATTAAGAAGCAAGAAGGGGAGTATCCTAGATCTGTGTGGTTTAATGGGAGTATTTTGTTGATAATAGTCACTCCTCATCAAGAACCACCCAAGCTTAGGCCTGGCAGGCACCATGCGTATGACCTCATTTTAGGGGGAACCTAGTTGGAAGGGAGTTCTTACTGAGAAAACAGAAACGGGTCCTGTGCTGAAGGACCCTGTTTTCAGAGAGCAGGGAATCGAGACAAATGTTATTTAACTGGTGGGTGCCACCATCACTTTGGCCATTTGGTCTTTAATAGGAGATGATTAAATCTGAGCATGTGGCAATAAGACGCAGTGGTGCAACCACCAGCATTTAGTGAATCACTTCTAGAAGTTTTTTCTGGTTTCTAAGCTGTAATCAGTCAGAGAAGGACTTGATAAAATATTTATCCTCCATTCTGTGTGTAGAAATTATTTGCTTTATATGATGTTTGATGCATTATAATTTGCATTAGGAAAATGAGTCATAATCTGTTGAACACCTGCATGGAAGTATCCCAAAATGACCTGAGTGACAAATACTGTTATAGAATCTACTTGAATAGGTGCTTCTTTTCCCGGCTGTGGGAACTGTAGAAAGTGAAAATATTCTTTCTGAAAAGTTCTGGAATGAACTTTTTTTCTTTCATAGAGAGCTTTCTGTTATAGAATTAAAGTTGCTTAAGTACATTTCCTGAAAATCAACATTCTAAAAATAATAAGGGATGATAAATAGGGTGACATTTATATTCAGTGCAGTGCTCATTGCCATCAAATTCCATAACCATAGACCTCTTCTGAGGACATTCAATTTAACAATGCATCACCTTTGATTCACAACTCTGAATAGCTGAGAAATCCTCTTGTAATTCTTGCCCTTGGCCCTCAGTAACTTGCCGTTCACTTGAATTACGTATGATGAGTAAGCACTTGAGGCAGTGTAGATCAGTACGTGTCAGTAATGTTTGTGTAAGGTTTCATTTAGCACTGCATATTATATTGCAGCCTTCACTTTCTGGTAAAGGTGATGTGAGGAAATTGTTTTGCTAAGTAAGGACTACAAAATTCCTTACTTCATGTAATTTTGTTGCACCATTTTTTAGTCTTAGATGGATTTTTGCCATTTGAGGGCTGAGCAATGTAATGTTAGTGTTCAGCCCAGGCATTTATGTCTTGAAGTACATGAGGATGATAGTACTGAAGAAGTTACTAGCAGCTTTCTGCTAGTTCAGCTATGTTGTGTGTTGGGGCTGAAGTCACTTCCTTCCATACAAGACAGAGAAGTTGTCTGAATGCAGCATTTCTCTCCTTGTGTGCATTTGAATTGTGGGGTGAAAATTTTTACTTCCTTTTCTGCTTTAATTGACCTGTGTAAAACTGCCCTAGAATTTGCTATGTTTGTAACTGGATAGTACTATAAATGTGTGTGCAGGTGCTCAATATGCAACTTTTCTCTTTAAAATGTGGTTGGTTGGTTTGTTTGGTTTTTAGTGGGGAAAATGAAGTACATTAAATTTGTTGAGGTGGCCTATTTGATCTCATCCAACCTGGTATCATACATAACATGAAAAATGTCTTCTCTTTTCATTTGTGTGGCTGTGCTTCGTTAAAAGGTTATCAACATAATTTCTATCTCAGTCTCCATCTTTGAGTCCTGCACTTCTTCCCATGTTGCACATTCTCCCCATAATTTAATGCCATTTGTCCAAAGTAACATTCCTCTATACTCTACCGTAATAAACATGTGTAAATGTACAGCTGCTTGCGGACCACTGGAGACCAGTCTTCACCCAGATGTAACTGCAGACCTGCGCAAAGACAATTCCGTTAATAGCCACACATCCATAGTTGCTGAGTGTCTTATGTGCTTGCCCAAAAGGAATTCACTGAGACTATCAATGAGCTTCACTCAATAACCACAAGTTCATAACAAATTTTGACTATTACTAATACAGTACAATACAAATGAATGTGTTAACAATGCAGTGAAAACAGCAGTATTGCTTAGGAGAGAACAGTTTCTGTTTTACTAGTACAATTTTCACACATTACCATTCATTTAAAGTGAAACAGAAATAAATAACCTCCCAGGCATTGCAATCTGGATGTTTAATGTTTTGTACATCTGTTTGGTTTTTTTTTTTCAATTTTACCTTCTTCACTGTGTGTGTATCTTCTCTCACTCTGTCCCCATTAATATCCTTCAGGAATGATTAGGGTTTTTTTTTTTTTTTGAAATATAACTTCAAAAGAGAAATTGAGATCCTCCCAGCTTGCTAAAATCTTTGGTGGTATACAGTGTTGTCACACTGTTAACATCATTGACAAATGCTCCTTTAAAGCTTCTGTTGAAAAATCATAATATGTAAGTGCAGTAGGGCTTATTTGCTGATCTGGATTTACATGTGTATTACGTGCATTTAATAACTGGAGTGATTGGTTACTCTTCTTCAGTGTGGCGCTTGTTTTGTATCCTATTATTCACTCGAAGGGCTTAATTAAATGAATCAGAGTATAAGCACATATTTTTTGCAACAATCGCAATCCCCCATAGATAATTTTCTTTGGCTTGTCTTGCTGGGATTTCCAGGAAAGTTCCCAGAAACTGTTTCAGAGAATAGAGGGATTTCTCTTTTAAAAACCCTTTTTTGGTGTTACACAAATTTGAGCCCAGAAGAGTTTAATTTTTGAGAAATAACCATGAATACTACATGCATGTGTGCCTCTATAATAACAAAATCTTCAGAATAAATTGAGTTTAAGTTGAATCTTATTTGATTTCTGTGGTTGGCTTTGGAAACATTTGGTAGTTATTTTCCATTGAAATTCTCACCCGCTTGGGGCAGCAATGTGTTTAAGTGCTTCTCCTGTTATTTCTGCTCTGTAATCTTAATTTTAAAACTATTTTGCCATTTTTTTTCTTATTTGCTCTGTTGTGTGAACTTATCTTCCATATGGCAATAAATAATTCTGCATTTGCTATTGATGGTCTTGGTCTTAGTGTGCATGTGTGTGTGTTGAAGGGATACAATATACAGCCCTGTAAAGAGCATTGTTCTTCAATTTTAAGAAAGAGAGAAGGAGGGATTCTAATTGACATCCATATTGCTGAAATACAAATGTGAAGAACACATCTTCAATTGAAGAACATGGCTGTGATTTCTCAAAATGACTTGCAAGGCTTAGATGACTCCATCTATGGGTGGCTAAACTGACATTTTAAAGAAGTAAGTTTACAGAGAAGAAGGTTCAACATTACAGAAATGTTAACAGGAAAAGCTGTCCCAGGACAACTAGCAAAACTCACAGGTGCCGACTGCGTGCAGTGCAGTTCTCTTGATTTCTGTTGGATTTGTTGCGTCAAGGTGCTTGATTCTTTATTAGGCATTAAATAAAGGTGATTTGTGCTTCAGTGTACTGACAGTCTGGTAACAGGCATTAAAAAGATGAGGCACATGGAATGAGTCAAAAGGGAGGAGCTATTTTGTTGTTTGGGGATTTTTTTTTTTTCCCATTAGCATAGGGATTAATTAAAGACATTTCTATGTCAGTAGGTGAAAACTACCTCTGAGCACACAGCAGACTGACAAATACAAGTCAGCTTGAATCCAGAAGCTGTATCCCTGTGCCAGCATGTCACTAGTTAGCGGGAAATACTAGCTCAGGCAAAGTAACCTGTTCACAGTGCTGCACAAAGTTTGTGCTAAAGCTGGGTTGGTTCTTACCAGTTTGGGTAAATTAAAAGGGAAGATTGGCTCTTACTTCTCACACATTGGCATCCGTTTTTGTGAGCATCAAAGGCTTGTTTTGAGGGTCTTCAAGACCCCAAGAGCCCTAACTGGCATTTGTTGCAGCTGTTATACCTGGGAGCTCCAGCTGATACGTGGTTTCACAGGGCAAATATAAAGTCAGAAAGAGATCCTGCTTCCAAAACTTTAGCCTGAATTGAGAAGAAGCTTGGATGGAAATGATCATCCAGCCCAAGCCCTTGCCAAAGCAAGATTATATCCCGCAGGCTGTTTTCTAGCATTTGCCAATCTGGCTATAAAAGCACCAAGCAAATAGGATCCATTACTGGGAAGAGTCTGGGACACTGTTCCATTGTTTAAAAGACGTCATGCCAGTACATTGTCCTCTGAAATTAAGTATTTATGTTTTTCTTATCTTCATTACATCTTATCCTTGGTTATGTTCTGAGATACCAGATTTAAATGTGACATTCTGAAAGGCTAAGTAGTTCTTGGCTATTACAATTCACCTTTGTGTCCTCAAGCTGATCAACCTGGGGTGCTGGTCACCCCAAGAGAAAGGGCTGCACAGCTACATGACTGTAATTCTTTTGTGTCACAGGGACCAGGGCAAATGATGGCTATAAAACTCCTTTTGCCTTCTGGCCTGATCTTTCCTAATAAATCAGTTCCTCCATCCCAAACATTCAATTAATGTTTGCCAGCAACTACATCTACCTTAGCAAGTAGTGTGGTCTAGTAAGAGTGTGGGGTGAATGCAAAACAGGACCTGTAGAGAAAAATGGCTGGTAATGAAGGGTTAGCATCCACAATCATGCATGTTTTAAAGTTTTGGAGTAGTTCTAGGCTGGTCCCTCAAACTAGATATATGTACTGGATGGATATCGTTGGACTGCTTTGTTGTGTGAACGAGAGCATAATGAATAGAGATGAACTAAAATACTAATGCAGATACAATCCAGATTTTTTTTGGAGTGTGTTGACCAGAGCTGAATGCAATGTTATATAGCAGCAAGAGAGATTTGAGTCAGACCTCAGGAAAACTGTTTGTGATGGTAAGGGCAGTGAAGCATGATGGAAGTTGAATAAAATCCATGATGAGAGGTTTTTAATAAAAGGGTAAACAAAACAGAATTTGAGAATGAGAGATATAATTGTTCCTTCATAGAGAAATAGGAATGGCTTTGGTCAGTTTACGACATCCCTTCAGGCCAAATTTCCCCTATGATTCCAAGGTGCACCACCATATCTGTTCTAGACAGCTCCAGAGGGCTTTGTTTTCTTGCTGTGTGGCAGTGGTTTCTTTCGATACTGCACCTCCTTGCATTTCTTCCACCTGATGAAAGTGTGTCCCTTTTTCTCATGCGTATCAGTTTCAATTTTACCAGTTTTAATTTTCTGTCCTTCCTACTGCTATTCAATATATTTTTTTTCCTCTTCCTTGGCTGCTATTTATACCATCTCCTATCTTAGCTACATCATGGAGTTTCATTATAGCAATTTCCTCTCCCAGATACTGAATGTTTTCCATAAAGTTGAATAAAAAATAATGTCTACCAAATAATCTACACTGCCAGCAATAATCTACTCTTAGCCAAATTTCAAAACACATACTGGTTCTCTTCAGGTCAGCTTAAATTCGGGTTCAGATGAGACATAATAGCAAATTCTCCACTAAACTGATGACATATGATTGTTTCCTGCCATTCATTTGTAATTTTGTCAAGCAGATACCTTCAAATTAATGAAGTGGCAGCCATTCCCTTTCTCTGTGTTTTACATTGTTGTGAATTATTAAGTGTCTTGAAACAGAACTGCTCCCCACGTTATACAGTTTTCAGAGCCAAAACCCAAACAGGTCCCACTCCTAAGCCTCAGATCACTCAAAAAGAGCCTCAATAAATTTGAACTTCTTTACCAGTGAATTTAAATGGATGCTAAGACCGTAAGTCACTGAGGTTCCTTTTGAACTCCTCCCTTTTGTATAATGATTTGTTGCTTCATGCATTTGCTGCTGTAGCTTGTGAGGATTCCAGAGCCCCAAGAGGACCGACCTTATCAGTGGCTGGTAGAGGTGTCTGGTTTCAACACAGAGGACCAGTCTAGCCTTGCCTCTTGTCTGCTGTTTAATGCAGTCTCTGGGGAAAGCAAGAAGTAGATTCAAACCTACCCCACTAAAGTGTTTTAAAGTCCAGGCCACTCATTTCCCAATAATTTATCTTAACACTGACTGCTGCTCAAAAGATAACAAAGATTTAGAGCTCCAAGGCCATTTCATGTGTGTGCTTTTGTGCTTTCTGATGACATTTTAATAAAAAAAAAATATATTTTTCTTTCTCGGGTATTTCCATTTTACTAGGATAAATAACATTCAGAAAGACTTTGTTTTTAATATCCAAAATTATATGTTTTGTATAGTAAATGGATATTAACCTATCCATTTCTGATACTGAATTTAGTAATGTTAAAGAAGAACAATAAAGGGGAAATGTTTTGGTACAAACATCAGTTTTGGAATGAAAACATTTTCAGCTATGAGGCTCCATTAGTTCTGCAGTTAGCAAATACTTCAATTGACACTGTTGTCAAACCAAGGACATAAAACTGAGAGTGTGATATGTTATCTGCTGCCAATTACGTAAGTTCATGATGCATAAGTTATTGCAAAAAATAAGGTCATGACTCCTAAACCAACATCTTTTGAAGTTGTAGTTCTTCATAAAACCTCCCCCATATTTGTATATTTTAGTTGGTTAACTCTTAACTGAATTTATGCAAGTGCTTATGAAAATGAAGTATTATATGACATTAAAGAAAAGGCAGAACCCTACATGTTCTACAGGAATATCAGCTTTTTGATTGTCAAATCCTTATAGAGAGGTGACTCTGTCTAAAACATGGATTTTAGTTTATAATCAAAGAGATTGATCCAAATTTCTTATCAAAAAGCTATTTGAAAATAAATGTTTTTGACCACCAAGCATATATTAAAGTTATTAAGGAACATTATCTCATGGATAGGTAGGAGGATTAGGACTCAGCCTCCCTGGTTCTTGTCTTATCTCTCATATGGTCTGATATGGTCTTTTATGGTCTTACATTAATCACTGAACTTTTCTGACTGCCTTAATTTATCTTTCTGTATAACTAAGTATTACTAAATATCATATTTGTCATAGCAAGTTAGTATGTAAGTAATAGACTTAAACTTTTATTTGAAAAATGCTGGCAAAGCTGGGAAGAGTGTCAGAGGAAGAAATCACTCAAAACTGGAATAGTGAAGTCTTCATGTCTGGGGCAGAGATTTCAGAAACTTTAAGAATCAAGCTATCATGATGCTAAAGATGCTTGACACCTTCATCCTAATGCAAAGATTTTTTTGGAGGATTGTGCAGCTACAGGAATTATTTTTTCACTTTACAAAAAAAAGGCTTTTGAATATTATCTCTTCAAAATTTGATGGAAGAATGACCTTCGGAGACTGTTTGACAAAGCCTCCCTTAGAAAAGTTAGTAGTCCTTGTTCTGCCTCATTCAAGTCAAGGACCGAAAAAGAGGTATTTTGTAGTCTACTAAATGATTTTATCAGAACTCTTTGGTTTTGCTTTGGGGTTTTTTTTGAGTTTTTGGGACCTCCTCAGCTATGTTTGTTGCTGTGCAACTTACCAAGTTTGTACAGTTACCTATTCACCGATCTGGAGAAAGACCAATGCAATAATCCAATGAGCAGTCTAAGTTCAAGACCTCGCTCCAATTGATGTTTAATTATTTATACAGAGTGAAACAGGTCCAACGGGAGAGACAGAAGAAGCTGTTCTTCAGAATAACTGATAGTTTGGTGGCTGGAAAGCTTGCCTGAGATGCAGGATTCTGACAATCAAAGATGTTGCAGAACAGAAACCTGAAATCTGGACTCCTGTACCACGTGCCAATGCCGTAGGATCACAGGATGATTATCTGTGAAAGTTTTCTTGATCATTGATGTATTTCAAGTCTCTTCCTAGACCTGAGAACCTTTTCCAGGTAAGAGCTTCATAAGACCTGGTAAGTACCTGCAAAAAGTTCTGGTCCTAACAGAATATAATTAGTCGGTGAAAAAATGAGTGACTGTAAACTCTGATGGGGGCATGACTAGAGTTTTCACAACCATGTAGGTCCAGAGTGGTTTGGCCATTGTGATGGTCCCTTAAAGTCCTGTGTTTGAAGGAGAGGTCAACAAGCAGTGCTGGAGGGCATGAGACTTGGGAAGCCTGCAGAATGCCAAAGCATATGTCTGCCTAAGTGTCAGACTTGTAAATCAGCTGCTGTTACAAAAGTTTAACAATGGGGAAACGGTCACATACAAACATTGGTCTGGGCATTAGTTTTATGAGTCTTGCTGTTTTTAAACACTTCAGCTGACATGGATATGAAACTGGGACATAAAACCAGGAGCCTGACATGTGATCTGTTGCCAGTTGCCTTCAAACTATCACGTCTGATGATGAAAAAGAAAGAGGAAGTGGATGGAGAAATGGGACAGGTCATCTGGACTCTGACAATTAATGTTCCTTAGAAAACAAAAGTTTTGAAACTTTCCTGGAAATGAGGTTTTATGATCTGCTACAATGGCCCACAGGGGGGATGCTGCAACCTACACATATTGACAATTGTGGTATTACCAGGCAATTCATTTTTATGAGTAATTTCCAGAGCAACCCTCAACCATGCAGTCACGCATAAAGTGCAACAGTGTGCCATAGAAGAAAGACTCAGCTAGAGGCCAAAGATTATACAGCTTTATTAATATTTGCAAAAAGAGATCCTAACAGCAGAAAGCAAATTGAGCAACAGAGAAGGGGGAGAAGGAATAGACTTAACAACAAAGCAAGCTCTGTAAGGATGCGATGCAGAGCATAGTGAGCTTAATGGAAAGATTTCCATTGATTTCTTAAGGTCTTGGACACATCTCAAAGGAGCAGAGACACTCCGTCTAATACCTTTCCCTCTCCATACTCTATCTGAAAGGAAAATACATTCTATCGTGTTCACAACTAGCATCGTTTAGTGACTAGACATCACAGTCAAACTATTTATCATACTCAACATGTTAGAGCCAAAAACCCCTGCCTAAGCAGCCCCAGACAGGGCTTGACTTTTCCAAGGTCTAAGCAACTTGCAAATTCCCTCTAACACTACCTTCATTTCTTTATTACACTCAGAATATTCTTATCTTGTACTAAGTACTTTGCAAACCCACTCTGCTTTCTCCTTTAAAACACAGAGAATAATGGAACGGTTGGATCTATAATATTGTTTTTCTTAAATCCTTCTCCATAAACACTTTTCTTGTAAAGGTAATGACCCATTTAGTCGTCTTCTATTTATGTCTAGTCTAAGTGGTTATAGCTGTTACTTTTAAACAGCTATTAAATACTTCAGTAGTTCTTAAACCGTGCCAGAGAATACTTGGAATAAAAGAACAATGGACAGAGATGACTGAAAATGAAGTTGCGGAACTGAATTTGGTTATATATCATTCAGAAGAAAAAATTGTTCTGTCAAAGTCCCTGTTAAGGGCTATTAGAGAAAGTGATATACTTTGCACTAAATGAGGCTACATAGGTCATGAATCATGGTCCCAAGTGATATATCTCCAAGATCATCTTGGCTATCTACTTTCAAAACCCTTGCTTCTTTGGAAACAAAAGTTTGGTGCCTAATATAAGTAGTGTTTGACAAACAGCCTGCTGTGATAGCAACTCTTATTTCATCCTACACACTGAAGAACATAATTTATCTTAACACTAAGTATTGAGCAAGGCTAGCTGTGGGGAAGTAGAACTACTAGGGTTTCCTTTTACTACAGAACTCAGTTGAAATCTGCAGTCAAGCCAAGCCTGGTTTAAGTGCTCTGTTGATTATTTTCTTTAACACGGTGTGAAAGACCAAGGCTGCTTTATTGCAGTGGGTGGGTATGTTACCAGTAAGACACGCTGAGATGAAGAGTTGGTGACAACACACAGAAAGAGAAATCCACATTACTCCCCATCACTTTGGAGATACAAGGATACACTTCCTTATGGAGAAAACCAAAATATTTTTGGTGGAGAACACTCAACAAAGAGTCCTACTGTTTGATGGATTGCAACCTTCTCAGTGACCAGGAGGTCAGGAGCGAACACTTACAAGTCCCTAAGCACAAGTCCAGGTTGTACATGATTGGAGTGCCTGCTCCTCATCTTCCTCTCTGCCGGGGTGCCAGCTGTGCCAGAAAGCACAGATTCCATAGTGTGAGGATTTATCCATTCCCTTCAATAGCACTGAAGGTGCTGGCTTTGGTGGTTCACTCTGTCTTGCTTCCTCTAAGACTTTGTAAGGTAGCATCAGTGGAGAAAGGTGTTCTTCACCTGTCCTAAACATGTACACACACACACTAATAACAGGTGTGTCCTTCTGTAAGGTGACTCTAAGCTAAGGGACACAGCACCAGCACTGTCTCAGTCTTTGGAACAGGGCAGAATAAATATAGTAGAATTGGTTTACAAGAACAGAAATGAATAAAAAAGGCAGTTCTCTGCTATTATAGCACTGAACACTCAAAATCAGTTCCAGTCTAAAGTCTGTCAAATGATGAAACACAGATAGTGCGTTTGGAGTTTTCAGTTTAACTTCTGACCCTGAGCTCCCTGAGGACAGTGGGAATCCCTCTGGGTTTGATAAGCCACAGTAGAGGCTCTTTCCTCAAGGACAGGTAAACACATGGTCATTAAGAGGTTGTAAAGTAGAACTGAGCTTAGGGACTTGTTTTCTCAGATTCATCCTATACTGTCAGCTTGAACACGTCTGTGAAGATCCCCTGGGGGTCCTGCAGTTTTCCCTCTTTGGCTTGTTCTCAGGATTTGTTTTAGCAAGTTCCCTGTCCACAGAGAGGTGTGACAGAGTGTTGCTTGAAAATCTGGTTCTGTTCACTCTGTCTGTATCACAGCAGATGTAGTTTGTTTGCCAGGAAACACCAGTATTATCATCTGACGGAAGAAGGGGACACATACCTTCTAACTTTATTTGTAGAAGGTATTTTAAAAACTTGGTGTTGTTGCCACAGATAATGTCAAGATGGAAAATCCTGAGTCACAAATAAGGATACAAAGGTAAATGCAAGTTTGCTGAGCAGAGACAATTACTTAATCTGTGCTGTGGAACAACAAGCCCACTGGCATCCTGAGCTTGGTTAAATGCAGAAGTGACAATGATGGTAAACATGATGTAGTTCTATCTCCATGGCAAAGTTCACAGATTTTTCTATGGACCCAGTCCAAATGCTATTTGATTTCTGAGGAAAAGAAAAAAAAGATGCTTTTCTGTGCCTGCACAATGAAGGAGATGAGTATCAGTTTTGCTTTCAAACACAAGAGTCTCAGAATGTATCCAGACACATGCAGCACATGACTACACAGCCAGTTTCTCGTTTTTTTTTCACTCTCACCAAAAGTTTCATCAAAGCTGTGTAGATGTTTGATGTTCCTGGTGAGTTGAGGTCAGTGCTTGCCTCTTGGAACTGAATCATGTGAAGTGGGAGCTGAAAAGGCATGGGAGAGAATAGGTACTATTTTTAGCACAGAGACATTCTTCAGTGGCCCTGGCATCACTGGAAATATGCCAGGAGAAGTCTCTATTGGGGACAAGATTCATGAAGTAAGATGCGGAAGAGACTCCACATGGAAGAAGTCTCCACGTGGAGACCTGCAGATAGCAGGTTTCCCTACAGTCATGCCACCAATACCTATTTGCATTTGGATTTTATCATAATTGTGTGCTAATACTTCAGTCTTCTTGGTTTTTTCCTGTGGTCTTTCAGGGTGTAGCACAGATGGTGACTTCTCTTGTGTGTTTTGCCCTTTACACTTGTTTCTAGTGACCATCTGACTGCCTTCATTGTGATTCTGTTCTTTTCAGAGTGCTATTGATTATATACCTCACTACGAAGGAATCCAGCATAGAAGAATGGCTTCACGAGCCACCATGGTCTCCAGGTATCTATTTTTAACAACCTGAGCAATTGTTGCTTTAGAAAAAAAGAGACCCCTATTTCCCAGGCCGCGCGTGGCTGACCTCGGTTAGTCCGAACTCCTTTGACCTCAGCGCAGCTTAAGCTATGTGACAGCCGAGTCAGCCCCTTTAATTCCAGTCTTTGTGAGGCTCATGTGATAATCATGCACTTGCTCTGTCAGAGGAGCCGGCAAAGAGCGATTCTGTCTGTACTTGCTCCCTGCAGCAGCCCTCTTTCTTGCCTTCTCTCTTCCACCAGATTCCTTTCATTTTGTTGGTTCTATTCAGGAACAAAGAGGACTTTGTTGAATTGCCTTTGTGGTTTATTTTCCTGAACCTTGGAAGATAGCAGACTTTTGCCACTGTTTTATCCAACCCTTTATCACATACACAATACCCTGAATACTTGAAGGACGGTAGTGTGTGTTAGCCTAACTTTCTGTCTTTTTTTTTTTCAGGTTGGAAGCCAAGGCTGACTTCTGGATGCCAAGTTAGGAATAATTGCTGGAGTACAATCTCATGGAGGAGTCTGTCCACACAGCTGCCATAAAGGCTCCAGTCAGAGAAGCTAGAGTTGTCGGTAGATTTCATCTTGTTTTTCATGTTCTCTGGCCTTACCACGTCCCACTGTCTACACAGACGTATTTATTTACAGATAAGCTGTAAGATGCGGAACACATTCTCATCAAACAATCTTTGAGCACGTGTTCAAAATGGGGTAAAAATGCATTGACTGGCCCCTACAGCTGCTAATACTTAGCAGCTTTTATCTGAGCCTGTAAAAGTGTTTTGACATGATAAACTGCTACAGCCTTCACAGATGGAGAAAGGCAGTTGCAGAAGAGTTAGCTGAGGAGCTCTGGTTTATAGACTGTACCATAAAAGACTTCTCCAAATCTCAGGACAAGTCAGTAGTGTGTAGAAGACTAAAAAGAGCAGCTGACTAATCCTTTGCCCTAACCACTGTCCCAGCTGCTTTTCGCATGACCTGCCACTCTACCTATTCCCAACACAAAGGTCCTAACATGTTTGCTTTATTTAATGCATCAAAGCATCTATTTTTTTAAATGTTGGAAAATACAGCCATTACTCAAGGCTGCCCTTGAGTGATAGCTTTATCTGTTTTGTCTATTGCCAGAGGACATGGAGTGATACTGGAGAGTCTCTGGACAAGGTAATAACAGAAAGTTTCTTCATCAAAGCTCTGCCCATGAGGGACGAGATCTATAATCTCTGTTTTTAATGGAACAGACTAACATCTCCAAAGGCATAGTAGGCGTCAAAATACAGTGCTTCTGAGCTCTGTATGCAAAAGTTCAGGCAACGCTTAATCCTGGGGGTGACCTCATGGACCTCGAGGGAATTTCATCAAGGATGTAGTTAGTCTGTATTTTGCAATAATCTGTAGGAAATAAGCTTGGCACTTCAGAGATAAAATTTGCAAGCAGTACCATTCCAGTCACCCACCATGGATTGTAGGCAGAATTTCTCTGACTGTTTATTTCAGAAAAGGTCTCCTGTTCGAAACTGAAACTTTCAGCCCTTACTCCAGCAAAAATTGCACAGAAACCAGTAGGAATACTGCCTGAAGCAGAGTGAAATAAAAACTGGAGGATCTGGTGCTGTGTTATTTGGCTCGTGCTGCAGAACTCCAGCAAATTGGTCTCTAGCAAGTAAAGTGAGCAGTTTTGACAGCTTTTATTATATTGAATTACAATGACAAATAGGGACATTGATTTGTAGAACATTTGAAAGCGTGATAAACACAGTCCTAATGAGAAAGATATTTCTTTTTATTTGACAGACACCACTGTTTTTTCTAGTGTATATTCTAGGTGCACCAAAAAAACTAAAAGTCCTGGTTATTTGAGGTAATATTCCTGAAACACTATTCTCTAAATCTCTAAGCTTTCACTTATTACTTTTTATTCCCAGAAGTATTTGATGATTTTATTGCCCACAAAAACTGTAACAGCAATAAAAGAAAATAAAATCATTAGTGCAAACATAGAGAACCTCACTGTTTTCTTATGTATTCAAGTATGAATTTAGTTAAACATGCTTTTCAACATTAACAATCTTCTTATCCAGAGGATAAATGGTGCTCACAGTAAGGAGATTGCTCTTTTATCCCTTATGCAGTTATAGTCCTTGGGTTGTTTAACTCCAGTTTCACCCACCATAGCGCTTTTTGAACTTTGAAATACAAGTACTACAGTGAGTAACTTGTTGTATAGAGGAAAATAATTTTTTCAGCCACATGGATATAACAGTTGTAGCAGGCTCTTTGGAGAACTATCTGTTTGGAAAGGAGCTTGTATGTTATAGGTGCTGCCGTAAAAAGGAACAATAGCAAGATAATTTCGCTTATCCATGAGTAATGCTTGCCAGTGAAGGCATTTTACTACAGCTGTTAGTGATTCAATCACTTCTAACAACGAGTTTAGTCCAGGTTGTTTGCATTTTACAGGAGTGTTGATTTCACTGAAAATCATTTAGTGCTTTTGTCTGTTGTATTTCTAAACTTGCATCTATCTCTGTCTAACCTAATACCTGCTTTAACACCTGCTTTAAGTGTGAAGAGTCACGCTGAACTTGTGCAGATTCATTCTGTTATACCAGTTCCCAACCCACCCCCCATATATTTCATCACCTGCTTTGCTTTTGATATGGCATTAAAATGGAACCAGGAGGTTATTGCTGTTCGCATAAGTGCACTCACACGTCCAAGCCCTCCCCACAGGCACACATGCATATGCATGCACTTCATACACACAAGCATGTCCCTGTGAACACATGTGCCCCTTTGGCACTGTGAATCTTGCTTTTTTCTAATTTTCTGAGGAATTTTCAGGAGGCTTAGCTCAGCTGTGTCTCTGCTGTCTAGCCTTTCCCCTTACTTCTTACTTTTCGCTTGCCCGTTTCTCTCTGTCCTCCCTGCATGCCCACCTCAATCACTGTTGACACCTGCTGAGATCAAGCCCATGAGATGCCCGGGGCAGGGACGTTTCTCCTAGTGCATCCTGACAGCATTGCCTATTCTCTGCAAGTGTATCAGGCTGGGAACTAGCTCTTTGTGCACGGCTGCAGTGGCGTGCAGGACCAGATGAGAGGGAGCTGCCAAGAAAGCCACAGGAGGAGAATGCATATGGAAATGAAGCAAGATATGGCAAATATATATTCCTGGTTTAAGTGGGTGCACAAGAAACAGCTGCTGCTGGGGCAGCCTGAGCTCATCCAAACCGTGCTGAGAAGGGGCACAGCTAAAGGAATTTTTCATGTGTTGTCACATCCTCAAGGCTTGTTTTTCAGAGCACAGCAATGCTTTTTATTGTCTTGGAAGCCACCTTCTGCACATTTACAACTTTTAAATCAGCCTTACTTGGATTCAGTGGAATTAGAGATAGGGAAATCCTATTAGGTCCTATTATCATTTGAGCTACCAGAGTGGTATTGTTCTATATGTTAACTTGCCAAGCACTCTGTTCACGTTTAAATAACACGGTGTAATAACCATGTAATTATTGTCTATGCCTCTTAATACATATTCATATGTTTGAAAAAAGATTTTTAATATTTCTCTTAAAGCTCAAGCATTTTCCTGCCTATTTTTAACCCTTTCAACCACTCCTCTTCAAGAAGATCATGTTAACTTAATTTTGTAGATGGGGCTGTGGAGAGAGGGTGAATCTACACTGACTGCTTATGACTTATTTCCTTTTACCAGGTTGCTTTTAGGCTCCATTTTGAATCAAGCAATTCCCTTAGAAACAAAAGCCAAGACAAGGGTTTATTCCTGAGACCTCCCCAGAAGCACAATGAGGTAAGAAAATGCCACATTTGACTCCTTGCACTCAATATAGACTATTCTCAGAGGTCGCTCAAAGTAATGTTTGAGCCCTGTTCCTGAAAGGCTGCATGCAGCTTGAGGATGAGGCTCTGTAATACATCAGCGCACATTGTCCTGAACTGGTGACTTTAAACCTTCAAATGTGTTTACAAATAACAGATGACGTTCTCGTTACAACACGCAAAGGATGCCACAAGTTACAATCCTTGTGTGCTTCAGGCTGCTGTAACGTCACAGATGCCATCCTGAATGTCCTGGGACAGAACTGCCCAAGGCTTAGAATGTTAGAAGTTGCGAGGTGTTCTCAACTTTCCATGAGCTCCAGTCCTTGGAGTGGCAGGAGAGGTGGGAATCAGCTAGCATGAAAAGCAGAGGTGGAACTTATTTATCTGAGATGGTGGTATCCCAATGCGTCTACTCCCGTGTCCTCTCCCTGTCCAGCAGCCTGGTCTCTCGGCTCACGCTCTTGGCTCACTGAGGGATGCCTTCTCCTCTCTCCTCCTGCCAGCTGTTCCCATCCAGGCACACTCTGGCAGCCTCCTTACTCCATGGCCAGGGTTTCTGCAGAGCTGTGTGCTTTGGCATTGCATGGGGCAGCTCTGGGATGCAGGAAGCACACAGGGGTTCCCAGAGCAATGAGGCTGAGCTTTCCTTCTGCAGGAGGGTTTCTGCCCCAGCCATGCTGAGGCCTGTCCCAGTGATGGACCCACAATACAGATGTGTATGCCCAGAAGTCAGGAGCCTTCTCACCAAGGTGTTTGCCTGTTGTAGAAAAGACACCTGAGGCCCATGAAGATGCTGGCCTGATGCCAGTACACAGCTGAGTGGAGACCTTTTACACCCAGGTGAGAAAGAAGATGCAGCTCAGAAGGCAGAGAGCAAGTGCCTAGAAGGACTAACAGCTCTTAGTGACATCATGGTGACACTCCTCCTCAGCTCCCCATGCTGTCATCAGTGCCCAGGGTCTTCTGGGCAGTGAAGCTCTTCTCAAGATCCTGCCTTAGCTGCAGGGGAGCAGCAGTGGAGGCACCAGCCGTGAAGACTGACCCTGCGGACCTCATAAGCACAGCTGTGGAGAAGCCGGTGAGCTAGTCTACTTTTATTTTTTTTTTCATCCTTACTACCACTTAGGCTTTTGTGTGCCAAATACAGTATTTTGATAGTACATGTGGTTTGCTAGAGCAATGTGCTGTTGGAATTTCCAGGTTCTGTTGTGCATGAGTTGGACCTCTCTACAGGGTAGTGGATGGGCAGGTCTCTTTATAGCGACGGTTAAAAAAAGAGGGGGAAGATGTGGGGACACACTTCAAAGAAGCAGGTGAATAGGTAGGAAAGAAGAAAGTGGGGGAACAATAGCTATGAGGTTGACTTGGAGAATTGAGGATATATATCACAGCTGAGGATGTATATACACATATGTGTATACTTGGCAGCCCTGGGGCTACCTCCCTGACCTGGAGAGGAGCAGAAGCTCCTGGTGGGTGGAACAGAAGTGAAAAGAAACCTCTATACATCTCGTGTCTCTGGCAGCAGTGTTGTAAGGGGACTTTCCTGTGAGGGGTGTGTGGGGAAAGGTGGGGAAGACAGACACTGCCAGCACAGGTTTATTGGTGACCTGGCTTATGGGTGGCTTATTGGTGACCTGGCACAGGTTTTGCAAGAGGCAGCAATTACTTGTCCATCCTGTTTCCCCAGGCTTGTCATCCTGAGGTCAACTAACTGAGCATATGCTCTCCTGAGAGCTCACAGGCAGTCAGACCCATGCTTGTCTTGATATGGTGCCTGAATTGCTGTAGGAGGTGGTAAGCAGAGATTTCCCAGGTACTGAGAAGTGTTCAGTTGCTGGTATCTGAGACAGGAAGAGAACCCCAGCTCCTGTGGCACAGAGCAGAGTTTTGGATAGATGCTCTTTTACAGGTGTCTGGTATAGCTGATGGTTCTCTCTGAGTCTTCTGCTTAGGGCTAAGAAAATGGAAGTGTGGCAATCTCTTTGGTTGAGATATTTGTGGAGAATTTTAAGGAGTTTCATTAATTTTCATGGATATCTGGAGAATGCACATTAGGCAAGCACCTATACAACCCTCCTGGTATCTTTGGTGCAGATATTTTATGAGCAGACAAGCTGGCAAATCTCACAGACGTCTATTGCAATCATGCCCATGGTGGTAATAACCATCCCTGAACCGGTTGCCAGGAAAAGGTAGTAGGTAGGACTCTCTAAGGGGATGGCAAAAGTCTTCTGTATCACCATGGGTTTCTCTAAGGGGAACTGCTGATGCAGGGAGACTTGAAGCTGGTTTGTTGTGTCCAGAAATGTTGCCTCCATTGAGGGTAATCCTGGGTGCACAGCACAAGCTAGTCTTCCAGGGGCAAATAATCCTAGATCCAACATCTCCTCTGAGTATGTAAAGACCAGCATAGAGACCAGCTTCTGCTGTGTCCCATGTGAGTGCCATCAACATGGGATTGCTGCCCTTATTTTGGCATCAGTCTTGTCCCTGAGAAACAAGTCTGCCCAGCTGATGCAATGCCTCAAGCAAAGGGACTTTTTTTTGAGAAAGATGGAAGATCTATTGATAGTTATGGTGCATTAAGAAAAGTGTGTCCAGCAGGTCTAGGGAAGTTCTTCTCCCCTTTTACTCTGCCCTGCTGAGACCATAGCTGGAATACTGCATCCAGTTTTGGGGTCCCCAATTCAAGACAGACAGGGACCTACTGGAGAGAGTCCAATGGAGAGCTACGAGGATGATTAAGGGACTTGAACATCTCTCCTATGAAGAGAGACTGAGAGAACTGGGGCTGTTTAGCCTTGAAAGGAGAAGGCTGAGAGGGGATCTTATTGACGTGTATAAATATTTGAGGGATGGGTGTCAAGAGGAAGAAAACAATCTCTTTTCAGTGGTGCCCAGCAATAGAACAAGAAATAATGGGTTTAAGTTAGAACATAGGAAGTTCCACCTCAGCATGAGGAGAAACTTTACTGTGAGGATGACAGAGCACTGGCACAGGGTGCCCAGAGAGATTGTGGAGTCTCCTTCTCTGCAGACTTTCAAAACCCACCTGGATGCATTCCTGTGTGGCTGCCCTAGGGGATCCTGCTCTGGCGGGGGCGTTGGACTGCATGATCTCTAGAGGTCTCTTCCAACTCATAACATTCTATGATTCTATATATGAAATAGTAGCAAGGGCCGTAGGGATGAGCTCAAGGAACTTGTTCAGTGGTGAAACAAGTGGGAGCAGTTGGTGATCATGCTGCTGCCTGCATGTTGGACAATGGCTACCAGAAAGCTCAGAGCATGGCCTGCTTTTAATGTGCTTGCTAATGCTGTGGGGTAAACAAGGGTTGAGCATGATGTGTGGGACAAGCCAGAGCTGTGCATGGGTAGGTTCAGAGGCCCACGGATAGATGTGGGCCTGTTTTCTGCAAGTAGCGCTGGCCAGTAAGATGTGGGCTCTTTGCATTACTTGTCCCAGATATTTGTGACAATGCAGAGGGAGACACTGAGAGAACAATAACTCTCCTGTTACATTTACAGTGAATGGATTTGGGCTTCCTAAGTCCCAGTGTGTCTGTTAGACCCTACTGTAACTCCAGCACTTGGATCTGTTTCTCATATTATACATTACTTTCCTTTGGGGAATCCCTCTTTCTCCATATAAGAAACACGAAGCACAATCTGTAACAGGCTCTATTAAATTATCCAAGAGATGTTGTGCTGGAGAGCATCCCGGGAAGTCATCCCCTCACTCTGAGGCAAGATCACACTTAGCTAGATGGTCCCTGAGAGAAATTCCTGTAACTCTTCCTTGACACCTCCAGTGATGCAGCATCAGCTACAAACAGAGGCTGCAATGCTTCACTCCCCTTTGCACTTAATTTATTTTTTTTCCTGCTGACCTCAACATATCTTTGCTGCAAGTCAAGCTTGCACTTTCTTGTCCAACTCTTGCTGCATATGGCAAAGATTTCATTTGGTAACAGCCTTTCCTTCACATTGGACAACTCTTCGGAGGCTTCTTTCTCTCTATCAAGGCTTCTTTTCCCCAAAACACTTAATTTTCCTGCTGTGCTCCGCTGGCTTCCCTGCACTGCTCTTCTGGTGTGAGCTTTGTGTGCCTGTAGACTTTGCTGGCAATTTAGATCTAACACATAATGTGTAACACAAACCTAGGAGTGAGGTGACTTGCTTCAAAGACCAGGACCCTGGCTGAATTCTAGCATGTGGTTCTCCTAAAGGATAATAACTCTATGGGGATTTGGTGACCCCTCTGTAAGTGCTGGGGAGGAGAGTGATGGCCAAGGCCTGGGGAGCTCTTCTGTGGCATGTTGGCCCTCCCTGCTCCATCTGCTTTCTATTGCACTTGAAAAGGAAATTAACTGAGCTAAATGATTTCAAAGTGACATTCCCCACACTGCACTCTAATTCCATAACTGCCAGCTCCATGCAGTTCCCAGTACTAAAATATTTAAAATAATAGTCTTCGAAAGGAGCCAAGGCTTCAGAAGGGCCATACACCACCTCTGCTGGAGCAGTAAAATGGTGGCAGAATAATTTCCATATGTAGTGGATGGGAGTTTGGTTATTTGGGGGTCGAGCACAATTTCTTCCTTTGCCAGGAGTTTCTCTAAGCCAGGAATAAAAATTATTTTTTCTTTGCGGACTCTATTTAAATGCTCCTTTGACTGATATATCAGCCATGGTTTGATCTCCAGTTGACCGCTCAAGCTTGCTGGTTCACATTTTTGAATAGACAAAAGAAACTTTCTATTTTTTTTTTTTTAACGTGGACTACTCTGTATCTCCATATGTCAAGAAGAGTGAAATAAATTTTTACTCTTAGGCCTTTGATCTGATTTATTTTCCATGTGCCGTTCTTTAAGTGCCCCTGTGGCAATGATAGCAATGGCTTGGTTTAATCTGACATCCATTAATTATGTCTTGAGTGTGATGTAACATCTGGGACAAGAAAGACAAGGCACAGCCAGCTGACAGCGGGTAGCCACCAAACATTTGTTGTCCAGTGGTGGTTTGTACATCACAGCTCAGGAACTGTTGGCTTAGAGAGTTCAGCAGGCAAACCTGCAAGACTAATTGTGCTTTTTATTAAACCATTAGCTGGTTCATGTTGCATTCATTCTCTAACGCTATGTCCATTTGCTCCATGGACACCTCATATTTTCCCTCCCCTTATATTTTTGATCAGCTGTTTTTATTTCTTGAAATCTACCTCTGAAGCCCTTCTGCACTTTTGGCATAACACATCTACCAGAATGATTGACTTTGCTGTATAGTATTGAGTCCACTTCTGGAACTCATCAGGTTATTATAAAGACTATGGTATGTATTCCATTAAATGAATATTTTATATGTGTATCTTGCCATATCTTTAAACAATACTTCTGTTGGTTTTGACAGGGAGAATTTTTTCTTAAAGTAGAAAACAACCAGAATAAAAATAGCAAGCGATCTCTCCAGCAATGAGCAGTCAGAATTTATGTTCTCAGTGTGCACGGCTCTGAAGATGTGATGATTCCATTCAGCTGAGCATCAAAAGACTTTACTGAAGTGTAACTGTCACTTTGATCAGAAAGCTGTATTGGAAACTTAATGAAAATTAGTGGCTGTTTTTGACAGTTGCAGTTCTTGCATTTCTAATTGTGATGTTGATACTATGGGAAAATAACCTGACCCTGTTGAGTCCAGAAACTGTGTTTGAATTTTGGGTGAGAGATTAGATCAGGCTTTCCTTTTTTTTCCGTGAATATATTTGCCTCGAATGTTGGTTCCACCCACCTGATTTCTGAAGTTGGACTTTTTTTTTTTCTTTTTGTCCTGATTGGAAATTAGTTCATCCATTCCTGATTTTCCAGATATACCAACTTTCTCAATAATTCCTAAAATGGATGCTATTTCCTACTCTGGGCAGGAGAAATAATCTGACAGCTGAGGCCCTAGATCAAGACTTGGACAGTTTTGGTAAAATTGTGTGGAAAAAGCTGGTGATATTTTGTGTGAGAGTTCAATGTCTTGAAGTTTGGTTTTGTTGCCATTCTGTTGTGCTTGACTTTACAGAAATCACTGTGGAGGCTAGAGAATACTGCAAGATGAAGGTAGTTTGGGAGGTTGGCTGTTGGAGTGGTGGCAGTGAATGTGTCAGAAATGAACACTGTAGATCACTCCATGGGAAGAGTTTTGACTGGCCCTTCCTTTGCATTCTCTCAGGTGCTGACTGAATCCGATTTTGAAGTGATTTCCTCACAACTAAATATAAACAGCTGGGGGCAAAACAACCTGCTTTTTTTCAGTTTTGGTCTGAATTTACCTAGAAAAAGAAATTTTTTTTTTGTTCTTTTGCTATTGTGTTTTTATTTTTAAAAATCCCTCTTAAAAAAAAAATCTCACATTTAAAGTTGGGGCATTTATTTCCTTAAGTCTTTTATTTTACTTTGTGGTCCAATCTAGGAGCATTAGCATATTACACACGATCAGACAGTGATCTTAACTTTTTAAAAATAAAGATCTATGAGTTAGTCCCAGTGTTCAAATACCTTAAATAAATGCCTACAGGTGAGGCACTCCAAAGGCTTCTACAAACACCAGCTGTAGTCACGTTCAGAGGTTAAGCTGACAAATTAACATATTGAATTTGGAAGCCCAGCTCTGAACTTTATGAGATTCAAATTATTTATTGCATGCTAGATTTGAAGCCTGCTGATGACAAGATCACAGCTTCCCACTGTTGTAATTCTGCCGTTCCAGACACGGGGACTACCTTCAAAGTGGATGGTGGAAAGCAGGCAGAAATGCCTGTAAACACCTGCCCCCACCCTTGGGGTGAGGCAGCAGCACTCATCCTCAATTCCTATTTTTCAAAAGTCAGTTGGTAATTTTGCTAGTGTTGTTTCTCTTGTGATGCAGAGAACTATCTGCCTTGGCCAGAGCTTAAGCCATCCGCAGCTCCTCTGCAGAACCAGCTTCGCAGGGGAATGTCTGTGGGTTTTTTCTCAGAAAGTGACCTCTTCCAATGGTCAGTGCCAGCTTGCTCAGAAAAATTAAGCAGGTTGTTAAAGATTAGCTTGTGGCCTGAAGGCTATGGCCTTTTGAAAGGATCTTGTTTAAAAAAAAAAAAAAAAAAAAACCAGAAAAAAAACCCCACAACCCAAACCAGAAGAGTTGTTTTGTCTTCAGTAAAAGGAATGGTTGATAGCGGAGTGGTATGTTTCTTTGGTGACAACTTGCATCCCTCGCAATGGGTATATCTAAATTCTTGTTTCCTGAACCCTGGAGAGGAGTCGAGTGTCCGAAGAGAGTTTCTTTGCTCATGGGTCCAAGACTTCGGCTTTCAGTGTGCTGGGCAGACAGTTTGTCTCCGCTTTCTTCAGGAGCGCATTGCCAGAGCTTGCCTGGTTGCTCCTGACAGCCAGCATTTCCCACCGCAGAGCAGGCTGCTGCCTCCTCCCCAGGTCTATCGGCCTCCTGGAAAGACCAGCAGACAGCTTGGACGCCCTGCCATTCCCAAGCTGTATGCGCTAACCTGTGTGCTATGTGGGCTGTAATCCCAGTTTTTGCTAAACAAAAGCGAATATAGATGTTCCTGCATTTAGCCTGAGCAGCCGTCGGACACGCTCGCCACGGCCCTGGGGAGGCTGCGCCTGCCTGGCCTCCACCATCGCAGCAGCAGGGATGAGCCATGAAGCTTTCCTCCTCTTTCCTAGTTTGCTTTGTGCCCTGAAGCTTGAAAGTGTAAAGCTTTCCAAAGCACTTGGCTTTATAAAATGCTTGTAATTCAGGGTATTTTTATTACCCATGTGAAGGCTTCCACCAGTGTAACTTCATGGATTTCTAGAAGAATTATTCTTGACTTCTATCCATGTGAGAAGAGGATCATATTCCAGGACTCTTCAGCCTGGGACTATTACATTTTCAATTGGAAGCATCGGCATTTTGTCTATAGACATTTCCAAACCTAAATTATTCTGATCTTTGAGTTCCACCAATTTATTTCATTGATATTTTGATTTCTTGGCTGGTTTTAGGACGGAAATGAAAGTTGAAATAACAGGATTCCCTCCAGATTGGGAATTCTGCTTTTTGAGCAGGTCTTATGCACCATGGGATTCTTTTGTTGCATATATATATATACATACATACATACACATCTCTCTGTAATGAGCACCTTGAGACCCTGAATAGAAGTTCATTATAGTTATAGCATTTGGCTATTTACCAATTAATAGAGAAATGTCCAACTTCAATGCTAACTTCATGGATAAGCTTCATATTGATCAACTTTTAAAAATACACTGTAAGGAATACAATAAATACTTGAGAATAAAAGACATGTGTGTTTGCAAACTGAATGCAGCTTGCAGTGAAGAAAGCAAGACAAGTAAACCCATGATATCCAGGTCAGTCTCATGTCCTTGAGATTTTTGTGTGAGAATTTGGCACAAGCAGATTGACTATGGCAAAATTAGAGTGTTTTGAGCATGCTGAGCATCCCTTTTAAGCTCCCCCAGGCAGCTGTTTCACACTCCCCTCTTCTCCCTGCATGCCTCCTCTTCATCTCTGATATTTGGAGCTGTTGTTCTCTGCTGGCCTTCATCTTTCCCAAACCGACTTCTCTGCCTTGCAGACCTTTCTTTAAACAAAGATCTGCTTATGCTTAAAAATCTAGTTCAAAATCTTTTTCTCACATTTTATTTTCCCCTCTTGCCTCTCCTTCCCCCCTATCATCAGGCTTTTCAGGAATACGACAACTGCTTTTGGGAGGAACCCTTGGACGAAGGCAGGGAGGGCAAGAGAGCATCTTTGTGGCTAGGAATACACAGGGGAAAGTAATTTAAATTTATCTCTCTCCTTCTGTCTAATACCAGAAGCTTTCTGTTTCTGAATGGAGACAAACCAAAATTTTGTCTTGTGGTGGTTTTTGGTTGCATGATATCTTAAATGTTCTTGTTCCCTGGGTGTCAGTGGGGACAGCAATGTTGAGTGCCTCTGAAAATCCTTCTTCTTAGGAAGCCCTTCCTGGAAGGGCTGGGCTAGGTCAGGCTTGGCCTCGTATGGCTACAGATCGACTCCGAGTTGGGCCTGAATGCACCTGACATATGCCGACCCGATGGCTCAGCTAGTCTTTTGCTATTTCTGTCTTTTCTTTAGGGAGACAGCTTGACTGCTTAACACAGCGCTTAATTCTAAGGTCACGATCTGCATGTCTTCAGGTCACAGTGGAATTTTGGCTTGCCAAGTGTTAAACCTTCTGTGTTTATAAGCATTAAACCTTAATGTGGTTACTGCTCACTGCTCTATGTGTTTTGTTTCAGTCTTGTGAAGACTATGACATATAGCTTAAGGGCACTGCAGACTGTAACTCAAGCTTTGTTTAAGAACATCGTAGCTAAAAATGTTTCATGCTACTAACACATTATGGTAATGTGGGACACTACGCTGTGTAAATATAAAACTTGCGTGTTACAAGAATGAGATATTTTATATTTTCTTGCCAAGGGAAATATTTACTTTTTCTTTATATATAATATTGATTTGTACATCATTAAAAAACCACCATATTTTGCTAGCTTTTGTGTGAATTAGGGGATGGCATCTTAAGTTTATTTTAAAAATAGAAACCACATCATGCAACCATTTCTACATGATGTGGGAGTGCTGACCTCTTTTGTCACTTAGAAAGCACAGCGTGGCTGAGTAGGGATGTCTGGTTGGCTTTTCCAGCGGCTGCAGCACTGACAGCCTGCAGGTGAATGACATGTGGGGAAGACTCCCTCTCTTCAGTCTTCCCACCTTCTCACTTATTTCTCTGATCACTTTGGATCAGCACAAAATTCTTGTCCCACTGAGCATCTGCTGACCTCAGTGATCTGCTGAAGTCAATCAGCCTTTGCTGATCTCAGCGATTTCCCTAAGAGCTGTCGTGTAGATGGAGGCTTTCCTGTCCTTCTTAAGACCTATATTTTAAGGACCTGTCCCAAAACTCACTGAGTCTATGGCAAGCCTTTAACTGACCTAAATAGGCTTTAAACTGAGTCTTATTGGAGAATTTGCTAGTGGAATGCAACAGGGATTTTGTGTCCTGGATGTTTTAAGCAGAAGTGCCTTTCTGCTTCTGGACAAAGAGGGTAAAGCTGTATTTCTATGGGACATTGGAATGGTTCCTGATGTGCTTCTGGGGAAGTACTCGTATGTAAAGGACCATGAGCAACTCTTCTGCAAGCATTGAGAATTGTTTAAAAAGCCACTTGGCAGCTTTTTAATCTAGTTACAAGAATGTGTGCAAATCTTATTTCAAGGTAAGTGGAAAAAACCAAATACTGAGCTATTAAACTTAATCTCTATCCAGAGCATTGTAATAAATAAAGAAGGGAGAAAATACCTAACTACCAAACAACCATGCAAATATACTAGGTCTTGTAAGTTCGTGTTTGCCTGGACTCCAACCAATGCCTGGTTGCACACTGTAAATTTGCAGGTGGTATTTCTGTTTGATTTTATTTGGTTCTCCAGGTCTGTCTCTTCTCTAGGTGGAGGGTATGCAGAGGTGTTACTTTGCTCTGCTGTATGAGAAGGTCTTACACACACATTTGGATGAGGTCTCACTATAAAAAGCAATGATTATTTTGCCTTGTATGTATTGGTTAAGGGACAAGACCTATATAACATAGCATTTTGCCATTTTGTTGTTATGGAGCAATTGCTGGCATGTTACAATGTGTTACTATAGGAAGCCAAATTCTGATCTCATTTGTAAATATGCAACCTTTATAGAATATAAGAGGCTCAGATGAATGTAAATGAGAGCAGGAGTCTACTTCGTTCTCTAGAAATTTCAAACAAAGTATAATCGTAGAAAAAAAGAGGTGAAAGTGTCCTCAATCATCAGTGTAGATCACAGCAGGACCGATTACGTCTGTATCATTCCCGTCAGCTGTTCATTTAAATTGTACTAGAAGATAATCCAGTATGCGAAACTCCACTCCTTACCCAGATGATATACTCCAACGCTTCACAGTTAGGCTTTCCTTATGTCAGATCCGAATCTTCCCTGATGCAATCTTAATCCAGTTCCTTTTTGTTCTATCTCCCATACAATCACAGAATCACAGAACGTTAGGACTACTACTCTGATTTTTATTTTGCTAGAAATATCTTCTTGTATTTTCTACCTGGAAGTGTTCACAGACTTGTTTTCCAACAGAACAACTGTAATTTAATTAAGGTGCTATGAGACAATGAGAATAGAAACTATTACATCTACTAACAACAGTCATATCTCTGCTTATCTGCATAATACAAAAGCGATTTAATTAAATGACTCTGCTTAGTCAAGTCGATTTGCAGTCTGAATTTGCCATTCCTGCTAATGGAGGCAAATTTGTTTATTTTTGGGAATTCCAGAAATTCATGTAACCATTTTCCAAGAACGGCTGTTGTCAGCAGAATGATAGTAATGTTGAATCATTTGTGTTGGGTTGTGACAAGAATTTCCATTCCTGAAGAGACAGCAATTGAAAGGCAGGAGTACGTGCAGTCACAAACCGTGTTGGGCATGTTTGGTGTTGATGAACGTGAAGAGGACAGAGGAGCTTTTAAGACACCAGCCAGCCAACAGAAAAGGGGATTGTTTAAGGTAGGGCACCACGGACTTGGCAAAAGAGATGAAAACTTTGTCCCTGTGAAGGAAACTTTCTAAAAATGTCTCACCGTTGGCTCTGCTCCACTATTAGTGAGGCTGGAAGACATAGGAATAGCCTAAAGGATTTAAAGCACGAATGGGAGTTCTCTGCTGTACCATACCGGTGGAGCTGGAGAAGTGCTCGCAGCAGTGGGAAATCCTTAGCGAATATCCCTAGTGTAGACAGGGCCCCATGGAGCCCTTAGGAGTTAAATCTGCAGGAAGTAAAAAGGGGGGGAGGGAGTGTGAGAGATGCAGTACAGACCGTTCCTAATAGGAGTAAAACTGCACATAGCCCAGAATACAATATACGGAATATAATTGAAAAAGATGTTTTGAATGAACAATAACCTTTAAATTCTTTAGTGTGTGTTCTCTGAGCTGTATAATGTTCTGATTGTTAAGGCAATTAGCTTTTAAAAATAGTTATTTTTTTAGATTTTAATTACATGCTGCATTTTGCCTTTGTTATTAGACGGGGTCAGTAAGGTTACTGAAGTAATTATTGCGCTCTGCTTGGCACTGGCTAAAGCATAACTGGAGTAACTGCATTCAATTCTGTATGAAAAAACGTGGACAAATTGAAAAATGTAGAGGAGTGGAAGAAAGATGGTAAGAAGTTTGGCATTCAGGTCTAAGAGGAAAGGTTAAGATAACTTGGCACCTTTAGCCTAAAGGCAAAAGAAGAGTGTGGGGAACATAATAACAGGATACATAAAGGAATGTTATAAAGAGGACAAGGATCAATTATTCTCATTAGTCAACAAAGATGGGACAAATAATAATTGGCTGAAGCAGAAGGGAAGTTTTAGGTTAAATATTAGGCAAAACTGTAGAAGAACTGTTCGGCAGTTGGACAAGCTGCCAAGAGCTATTGGACAATCCCTGTCATTGGAGTTATTCAAGGCCAGATGCCCATCTACAGGAACAGTTATAGAATAATTAAATCAATCCTGCCACGGGCAGAGGGGTGGGCAAGGGGTCCTTCTGGCCTCAGTGACCAAGTTCTTGTTATGGATCTACTTTTTTGGGATTCACATCCACCCCCTATTTTGTAAACCATGGAGTCTGCTTCAGCCTCTGCAAATATCAAGGAGGGCAACAGTTTAAAGCTGCTCTTCTTAGGGTCAGAAAACATGTGAGACATAAAATTATCCCCTGATCTGTGGCCATGAATTTCTTTTTACAGCTTCTTAGAATCAGACTTCCTCTCCTCTGGGTGCCTCTGCTTTGTCCCTTTGAAAATTTGAGCTCTGGGAGAATAAAGTAGTAACCAAACCAGAGTAGAATGGCTTTGGATTTATTCATTGCTATTCACTACTTTATGGCAGCTTTTAGAAGTTGGATTGTAAATAACCTCTGCGTTTTATTGACAATATGCTCCTCATCTTCCCTGCTACTTATATGGAAGAATCTGATGACGCCAAGTGCAAACTCTGTGTTGCTGGTGTCAGCAGACCTCCTCCCATGGATTCTTTGAGATGTTGAAAACAAAGAAAACCAGGAGTAATTCTACAAAAAGCTGATCTGGTGCACAAGGGTTACGAGCTGGATTTGGCCCAGAGATTGGCCTGGATAGGTTCTGCTTCCATCTTCACGGCAAATGTCAAGGGATGGTTCCAAATATTGGTCACTGTGTATGCAAACAGATGGGATATTTTTTAGAGGTACATCATGCTGTTTTCAGCACATCTGAGATTAGAATCTGGCTTCCTGATAGGCAAAAGTGAGATGGCTTATGTGCACTCTGAGAAGCACTGCAGAGATGATAGAACGGGCAGTGAGCTAATTTATATTGCCAATAGTGATCTTAAAGTGGTAATTACATATGCAATTACAAACCATGAGCCCAGCCTGTTTATTTTTCCCCTCTAGTGCTAATGAAAAACAAAGTAGTATTAGTGTTCTGTGAGATCCTGACTGCAATGCAAGCAATCATTCAGCTGACTGACTGGAAGGCAGAGGCCCAGTAAAACACTGCTTGGGTAAAAAAAAAAAAAAAAGAAAAGAAAACAACAGAGCACTAATGACAAAGTCATACAAAATCCTTGTATTTGCTAAGCCTGAAAATACTGAGTAACCGCTAGTGTCTGAAATGCCCTGTCCAGCCATGCTCTGCCTACTTTTATCCAGTGACACTATTTCAGAGATACTGAGATATGTCTGTCATGGAGATTGCTTCTCTTTGCCAAATTTAGAGACTAGAAAATGATCAGAGTGGGAGATGCTATTGCATTGCATTGCATTGCATTGTGATGCACAAAGCAAACAACCCCATGACCACAACCATGAGATGCCTTCACTAAGGTCCATCACTCTTTTTTCTTCTGCCCTTGGGTTTCTCTTGACATGAAGCAAAAACTGCTGGGATGATTTGAGGGGCTGTTGTGGAAGGGTTCCCTGTCACTTGAGAGTCCTGAGAATGCCAAGCTGGGAAAAGTCCCCCTGGCTGCAGGTCTGTGTGCTGACTGGTTACTTTCAGACAGAGACAGGAAGAGCTGACGGGTGCCACCTTGCTCCCCATCATGGTCCTTGTATGCCCAGGGGCTCCATGGGGAACCACAGTTATCTCATCTCTAGGCTTTGCTGTCTCTCCCTCTGAGGATGCTCAGATCATCTTCTGCAAAGTGTGGAAAGAGAAGGGGGAGATGTTTTCCTCAGGCCTGTTTTTCTGCTCTTGTGGAATCAAAAGAGACCATTTCATAACATTATCTCTGTATTTCTTTCCTAAGAGCGGATTGCATTTTTGATGAATAACTACTATTTAGCATCCATTAAAAACAAGCAAACAATGATCTTCAAATTTAGCTATCCTTGGCAAATATTATTAATACGTATATGTCTAATAGGTCATGCATATAAGCGAGAGGGGAATGAACCTTTTCTTCTGTAATGTCTTTTAATGAGTCTACGTGCAAAACTTCATCCAATGGTTTTTGGAACTATAAACCCATTCTTGGCTTAGTTCTTCAGGCTCTGCTAGCTCTTTTTTTTTTTTTTTTCTTTTTATTTTGCTGCCTTCTCGTCCTGGACTAATTCATATGTGAATGCGGGGGGAAGGAGTACCCTCCCTACCCTTTCAGGGCTGAATCGAAGCAGTCTGGAGGGCCAAGAGGCCAGGTATTTCTACCTACAAAAGTAGCTGACATATTAGAGTGGAGGGCAACACAGTCCAAACAACAGTGGCCCTTAGTAACTCAAAGCTGCTTGACGTGGCCATGCCTTTTCTGCTTGCGGGTCTCCTCGCCTCCTAGCACCACTTTGTAACCTCGGGCACCCTCGAGACCCAGCCATCTCGCTTTTAGTTCACTGGGGAACTTGTGACATAACAGCATTAAGGCTCTGCCTGTGCTGGGTTTTTCTATGATGAGGGTGTTTTAAACAAGATTCCTGCTGCAAAGTTGAAAGAGTAGAGGAAGAAAATAAGGCATGACTTTGGGGTAGTGCAAACGAGTCATAGGAAACTCACTCTAGAGCTATCTCCAGAGACTAGTCAAGACAAAAGTTACAGCACAAGCATTTGGAAGGGGGCCACTGCAAACAATTTGTCCTCATTCCAGTTGAGCAACTGTAAGCAGGGACATTTTCAACACAGGCCATTTAGGGACAGAAGGAAAGATTGGATGGCACTAAAAGAAACTACACAAATACATGGTGATAGGATGACTCGGCCACCCGCCACACATACTCTGCTGCTTCATTGTTCTTTCTCCTATCATCCCGACATCTGAAAAGGTCCCACCCCAGCACAGCCGCACGGCACAGCAGAGAATGGCATAAATTAACTCCAGGTGGCAAAATCACCTTCCTCAGCTGGCCTCTGTTTGGCAGAGAGGGAGGGCAGCGGTTGTATGTGTGGCAGGAGCTGAGGACAATGAGGTGAAAAAGGATTTCACTTGTCAAAGTGAGCAATATAGCAAATAGAGGGAGAAAAGATGCTTCACCCTGCTGTGGCATATTTTGCTCTGTCAGTCTTAGGTTTAAAGGGCAGCAGTCATCCTGCTTCTTAAAGAAATGCTTGGATGTGATTATACCAATTTCTTTAATCCTTCTCTTCCCTCTAATTTACAAGCTGGTTTTGCTCTGCTGTTTTCCCCAGTGTGCTAAAGGCACCCTACCTTTCCATGGAAAGCTTCTGCCACCCTCTCTGATTTTGAATTCATTGTGCATAAATAAGAACAAGGCCTTCTCAAGCACCTTGGCATGGGGTGGGAAGTTGGATGGGAGGATGGTGCATGATAGAAATATTTTGTAAGGAAGGTCTGAATATCTGCAGCTCCAGTGCTGGACAGCCATTTTCCACTGTGCCTTTTTTTTTTTTTTCTCTTTTTTCCCCCTTTAAGCATCACATCACAGTACAGTTTCATTCAGTGAAGAGCTGGCATTCGGGGGATGGCTTAGCTGGCCTGTGTTGGGATGGGGTGCCTTTCATCTGGAGGTCACTGCTTTGAATTCTGCCCACATTGTTGGCAACCATGAGCCCTTCTCTTCTGATGGCAGCACAGCAGCATGTGCAAAATTGCTAGGAAGTCTCCGATCCTAGACACCATGTCTAGATCGTAAAAGCTACCATAACAATTGAGTCTAAATGGCACCCTTCTTGGCAGCTGAAACAGAGGCCAAGCAATAAAAGGGCTATGGAGAATGGACTACTGTCTAGCATCTATAAGCTAATAGTGAGAAACACTGGTGAGGGAGTGTGAGAAAGTATGCATGGCCCATGAAGGCTCTTTTGGGTGAAGAAAGAGCGTTTCAGTCTCTTCAGCTGAAAGGCTAACACCTTTCAATAGCAGAAGAATCATTTACAAATGTGAGAACAAAACCATTGTTAGTCCTCGTGCCTTTAACAATGCTGCTTCCTGTTGGCATCTTCTGCTTACTAATAACACAGTCCCACAATTTGTATCTTCACAGTGCTGCACGAGCATTAACTAATTAATCCTTTCTCACCCCTCTGAGGCGAGTAGTTTTTTATTTTTAATGGCCTGTCGTGGAGTCATCTTCCTCAAAACTGTTGCAGATATGTTTATAAAGACTACATAACACTGACTACACAGCCTATGCTAACCTTGGGATCTCTGCATTTGGTACAGCTGTTCCTGTTCAGGTAAGCTACACCCAGTTACATGTTTTGCTGAACTGAGGTCTTAATTAAAATAAATGAGAACTAATTCTTGGAAAAAATATTCAGAGCAAGGCAGGGTTTCAGTATAATGATACGAAACAAACAAACAGCCCCTCCTTTCTACCCCCCAAACAAATCAACTCCCCTTCACAGGAATAATCTCCGGCTGTCTGACCTTATTTATTCAGATGCTTACATGAATCATCATCTGAGCAAGTATTCCCTCCTACACCTGCAGTACTTGGGGTTACAGTGCTCCTTGGTTTTCTGCAGCAATAAGAGCTCAGTGTTACTTGGAGCCGTCTCCATCTGGCAGGCCATGAAGTCCACAAAAGCACAGAGGTCTTTCTGTAAAAATGGAGACAGCCCAGATTGCTTTCTCTTTACACAACATCTCAAGAGGACTCCGGACTTCTCTCTTTTGCAGTTATAGTCAAGTGTGCAGTCTCTTTCCCTCCTATCTACTTCTTGTGTGATGACCTCTTCTTGGGGTAAAGAACTGCGTGGGTGAGTTTGGGGGGAGGGGTTGTTCTTCTCAGGAAAGCCAAATTGCAGGATGCAGCACATCTTGAGCTTGGCAGTCTTTCACACTTCCCCAAGAGGCAGCTGAAGGGCCCAAGCAGGGGTAAGACGTTATCAGCTCGCTTCTGGCGTGCCAGAGCATATCTTTATACACAGATAGTGACACACTGTGTGCACCACGGTTGACCTTTGCAGACCAAAGGAGATCCTTCAGTGGTGGCTAAGGGAATATCTCATGTCATCTGTACGCTGTTACAAGGCTGAGCACTTAACAAACAAGTAGGTCTGCAGCGTTAGCCATAAAGTGTGTGCAAAAGTGAAGGCAGAAACTAAACTCTGTGTTATCTGCTAGTCATTCATTGTTTGGAGGGAATATCCCAAGAGCATGGCTGAGCATTGGTGTTGCAAAGTTCTATACATTGCTCTTGGAATGGGGTCATTTGTCACCATCTGGGATTATAGTACTAGCACTATACGAGCGTATTCAGAGTATTATGCAGCTCCAGGTTTCAGCCATATGGAAAAAGTGTAATATAGTGAGAAATTCAATCCTTTAATAGAATCCAGAGCACCCTCCAGAATGTTTTCCTTAGTTTTATTTCTTTGCAATGCAGGCTTAATAACCACTGATGTAGCATTTAAATTGGAAGAGATGCGACATCTAGATAAGCTGGGAGATCTGCTGATACCAAATGCCTTCTAATAGGAAAATCCCTTGCTGTTTCAGTGGAAAAACCCACCAGGCTTACTAGAGCCAGAGGAAGGCTATGGCACAGCTGTGGCATGCATTAACCTCTTTTGACTTTTGTCTCTGTAGACACCCAGCAGGGCTCCCTTATCCCCCAAAAATAGTCTCAAGTAATTTTGACTCTGGAAACTGTCTTTGCACTCGCCTCTTACAGGCATTGTTCATGCAAAATGCTAAAAGCATAAAAGAATTGCGACTTGCGAGAGGATGATGATGATGCATGTTTATCCATCTTTAAGGACTAGATTTGTGGTAGAGCAGTCATGCTGATATGACCTCACTGCTTGTAGGAGACTAGGTTGGTGTGTGCAAATCCATAAGCGACTGTGATTACACTGATGAGCTCAGAATCCAAAAATGTTTTTCTATAGTCTTGTCTGGTGGTGCGAGGCCAGCCTCTCCAATGCTGGATAGAGCATGTGAAACTGGATGCTATGTTGTTAAGGATTTGGAGTGATGGTGAAACTGAGAGGAATTCCTGTAAGAAATTAACTTCATTGATTGAGAAGTAATGATGTCTGGACCAGACTCGACTGCTGGCCGAGCATCGACAGGAGTGTCTGAGGGAATTTGATGTAATTCTGAGCTTGATGTCTCCAAAAAGGACTGTTCCTGAGATGTACCTGGCATGGCATTGTAGCCTAATGCCAGAGAAATGCAAATGTTCCCTGAAAGAAATGGTGGGGTTTTCTGAGGCCAGGAGAAAATAATATATGTTGCTGTCTGGGAAAGGTACAAATAGCTACAGCTCAGTGCAAAAAACTACATTATAGCTATATCTGGCTTAAGTGCTACATAGTTCTGTGGGCTGTTAACAGCTGTTGCCAGAGCAACATGTTATGACAAGCTGTGTTGTATTTCTGAACCCAGCAATGTTAATGGCACCACCTCCTCTATCTCCCAGTGAATGGGAGTTACCTTTGGTTGAGAAAGGTTTGCAGCCCACCCCAAACAAATACCCTTGAAGCTCCATTTGAGGAATTAATGAGGCTCACTGCTAAGTTCAATGTGTGTGACAAATAGACAAATAGTCCTCTGATAGCCAGGTCTTCCTTGTCACTGTACAGGTCCACAGAGCTAGTCACACAGAATCACAGAACGTTAGGCATCAGAAGGGACCTCAAAAGATCATCTAGTCCAACCCTTCCTGCCAAAGCAGGATCACCTAGAGTAGGTCACACAGGAATGCATCCAGGTGTGTCATCATATTTTAAGAACTACATTTTTAGAGCTAGACCAGGGGAGGAGATGACAGTGGGAAGAGCGCACAGATTGGCACACAATGGGGAAAGAGAGCTGGAGAGAGGCAGAGAAAGTCTTTAAAACAGCCAGCAACCAAACTAGTCGCAGCCCCATGTCTACATCTATATTCTAAATCAAACAGAAGAGGGATTTGTTCCGAGGTGGGTAGCCAAATTGCAGTGCAATTTGATTTGGTTCAGTAGATCCCTCTGTGTCTCATTTTTTATAAAAAGGTTTAAACCCATCTCACGGAGTATCTGGAAAATTTTTTAGAAAATTCCTATTTTTTTAAAAAAAAAATCTGTTCAGTTACAGCTGTCTTAGACAGGTTATTTTCTCATCTTAGGAAAATCCTGCAAGTAAATTCCTTGAGAGAGTGCCTGAATGGTGTGGTACCCGATATCTCAGTGAATCAGGCTAGTAGAAGATGAGCTTTTCACACAGCAAGACAGATAAATCAGTGGCAGTGATGTAGGGCAGTAGGAAATTCTGTGGAAAAAAAACCTTAGCGATTCATAAGTCAGAGGAAAAAAACCCTGTATTGTGTTGCTTAGTTACTTTTCTTTCTTACTAACACAAAAGAGGTCACAATGCAGAAGATCACCTCGAAGAAGATTCCCACTTCACTGGCCCTTCCTGGTGAGTAGCCAGAAATGAGGAAAACCGAACAAAGACTTCTTCCAAGGGACAGCAGAGGGAATGGGTGCAGCGCATGACAACCACATTGACCCGTCTTTCTTGGTTTGTGTGAGTCAAAGCAAAGTGTAATTGTGATGTAGCCCTTCTTCAGCTCTTGATCACTTGACAGAACAATAACACTGAAAAGATAAACGAAGTGATAAAATAAACAAATTCTCCAAAGCTTTTATAATCTAACTGATTCTTTTCTCCCAAGAACAGCCTGCCCAGTGGCAAAACTGTGAATTGTAGTTTGTTAAAAACAGTGGCCTACTGAGCCTGGAGAGAGAAATGCTTTGAGTGAGAGGAAACAGGCTTTTCAATCACTTTGCAAAACCCAGGCCCTTAGACTCTCTGCATATTTGATATGCTAAAAATAACTGTGTGACATGGTTTGTGATCAGGAGCCATGCTGATCATGGCTGGCCAAAGCCAGCAAGGAATGGCTTGGGCCATTACTGCCAAGAGGACGGGCTGTTGTAGACCACAACTGCCTTGTTCCAAAAAGCAAATAACCCCGAGGGTCTGATCTGCAAAACTGCTGAAGTAAATGGGAGTTGTGGTTGCTCAACATTTCCACGGAGCAAGCTGCTCCGTCCTCATTAGCTGTGCTGCTGTAACTCCTATAAACCCTGCAATTTCTTCCCATGCAGATAAACTATTTTGCAGGAGTATCCCAACACCTGGGCTCTGCTGATATCCTGCCACCTCCCAGCTGAGTTTTGGCCCTGGTGCTGGCTCAGAAACTGCCCCAGCTGCTCTGAGAAAAGAAAAAGGTCTTAGAAAGCAGCTTCTGCACTGGCGTGAAGGCAGAAGGCCTTCCATGGTCCCTCACACTGTGAAAACTCCTGAAATACTTTGGTATTCATTTTTGGTAGCCTAACATCTGTGGATGCCTAATTTTACTAATCCCGCCTCTGACTAGCTCAGGCAGGCTGGCTGATGCGTTTGCAGAAAGATGGAGCTAACATGTGCACGATCAGGAAAAAAGCCAAATCCTCAACAGACCAATGGAATCAAAGGAGCAGGTTTCTGGGATTTGGACATGTCATGTCTGCCATCATTACTAGTGAGGGCTTGTTCCATGTAGAAAATGAAAAGTAAATAATCCAGCACCACATAAAAGCGGAATAAATTTACTGGGACTTTTGACAAATGAGGGAAAGACTTTCAATGGTATTTAATTGAGGTTCTTGGAAAATAATGTGATTAATAATTAAAATAAAAATATGTGAATTCCTGAACTTACTTTATTTGGCTGTAAAAAATAATTGTATATGCTAAACTAATAGGCAGGAATACAAGTGATGAAGTGTTGCTGCAATAATAAGAGTTGAAATCATGGGGTCCCACTCTCAAATACAATGAGGTTGTTAGCATGAGATCTTCTTGGCATGAAGATGTGATCTGGTAAAAGTCTGACCAGTGAAGTGGAAGCCAGGACATCATAAGTTCTGTGCTGTTTTGCTCTTTGATTGATTGGGTAAGGCACAAATTGGCACAAAGAGCCACTTTCAGTCTCAATTTACCCATCTGTAAATGGAGACATATATCACAGTGATGTTATCAGACTTAATTATTGTAACATATTTAAAGCTTCTCAGGTGTAAGGCAGTATAGAAAAAAGCAAAGTTTATTGTTTCTAGATGTGAGATTTTCAGTATTCGCAATCTGGTATTTCATCTGCAACTTTAGCTGTGAATAATGTTTTGCCTTTATACACACACACATGTTCTAGCTGAAAAATAGCATTCCCTTCACTGTCTAACAAAGCTTTCCCTAGTGTGGTTCAGCATTCAAAAATAAGACTGAAGTTCTGTCAGGCATTTATTTCATTTAAATCTTCAACTTAATGGTTCTGAGCTTTGTAAGATGCTGATTTGCAGGTAACTATAAAATAGCAAAAGTACCACGTAAAGATATAACACTGGTGAACAGTTTATTCGTGACATAAAAGACCCCTTAACTTTACAAGACAGAGTTTGTTATAATGAATGCTAATTTTTTGTGCAGGAATCATTTTGTACATAGAAGAGGATGCCCACAGCTATAGAAGTACCAGTGTTTGCTGTGTATAAAGGGAAGAATAAGTTAAGTAGCTGAACATGCTACTGGTTTTGAAATACTGTGGTTGTCTCCATAGAAGAAAACACTGGATTTGTGTAAAGAGATAACCAAGGGCTGTATGATGATGCTTTAGTCTCTTTGAGCTCAGAAGGTAGAAGCACTCACTGAATAGGGTAGGACACGCCTCTCTTGGCCTTAGAGCCTGGCTCAAAGATCAGTTTTCAGTTCCTGGTAGACCAATGCTCCCTGATTTACTGTCAGAGGAGGGGACCTTGCACACTCACCTGCAGCCTTGCTGTGTGTCCAGGATGCCCTTACAAGTGGCTTTGCAATCCCCTTTGCACAGCTGTGGCAGTGCAGTGGCAGTGCCCTGCAACAGGGGCAGGAGCCTGGTGGGCAGTACGAGGGGTGTGGCAGGGCAGCGCACGTGCTGAGCGTTACACCGCGTCGTAGTGGCAAGTGCGATGTGCCTAAGGAAGAGTGGAGCTGGTACTGGACCAAGCAACTTGCATTTTCACCAAACATTAAGTAATGAATATGAGTGTGTATGAGTGGTAACACACTGAAGAAAAACTTGTCTGAATACCCTGCACTGAATACAGGGAATTAGAAGCTGAAGTAGCTAATTCCCCTCCGCTAAGGGCAGCTGTGTTTGTCAGGGAGATAGGGAAAGTGTCAAAAAGAGACCCTATCTCCAGGATATTCACCACAACCCCTGTGTCAGCTCCCTGGAAAGGCAAACTGGCTCAGAACAGCCCTGTACCCTGGCCTGGGTCTGACCTTAAGTGAGTTGGCATCATAGTAAAATTCGAGGACCTGATCCTTCCTGTCCCTTCCTTCGGGGTGGCTCCATCTACTTGGTTTGTCTCTGAGTTCTCCTCCCTTCCTTCCCAGCTCTTTTCGCCCTGAGCAAAGCTGCTGCAGAGTCTGTGACAGGAGGGCTCCCCTGGCTCCCGCTGGGGCTGAGCTCTCCCTAGGCACAGCTGGTCGGGGGTACCCTCATCTCACAGGTGACACCTTTCACTGCTTGGATATGTTCTGTTTAGGCCTAATTCTCCTCTCAACTAATTTTAGTTCTATGTAATTCAATTACTTGAACAGTGAAGTTGCCTCCTGATTTATGCTGGTGCGAGTGAATAGAGTATCAGCCCTTGAGCCTTTTACCGAAGTATGATGTTACACTATTTCTGGACATCATCATGTGCTGTTGTGCAACAGATAAGAATAATGCTTGGTAAGTCATTAGTACTTCAGTTCAATTTGTGCTAAAATCATCAGCTACATCCCATTTAGTTTCTAAAGCCTCCTCATTATTGCTGCAAACATCAGACCCATGACCTGCTTTCCACTCTGTGAGAGAGGAATAAGTGAATTTAATGCAGTCTCTGCCTCAGGAAAAGTCTACTGCTGCTCCCTTGAAATCAGGTGGTGTCTTATCATTGACTTCAGTGAAGGTAGGATAAGGTCCAAATTTCAAACACTTAATTTTCCAGCAGAGGAGAGTCAGGCTTAAACTGCTGCACTTCTTTGGCAAATAGTGAATGGGACCTCATTATCTCCGTTAGGACGTGACTTTACAGACGATTACATGCTGAAAATATGCCACTGATAGACTGGCTCTGTCCTGAACCGTGAAACTGGCTCAGAGAATGAGAGACTGCTAACTTTCAAGACACTTCATTCATTCTCATATCATGAATGGTTTTGTCAATGAATGGGATTACTGACCTTGATGATCTGGTATCAGCATTTCCATTGCTAGGTACAAGCATACAGTGACTACTGAGCATTATTCCTGCATTCTTTTCAGCTGAAAAGTCATCCACAGTAGCATTTACCAGAATTTCCCTCCTTTTAATATACTATTGTGACCCTGCCCATTTACAAAGAATTTGATGTCTCTTATGAAAATAATTCACAGATTAAGAATCAAAGGAGTTGCTCCACAAGTACTGTGTAGAAGATCTTGATCTGACTTCCTGCATATATATTCACTAAACTGTTATAATGCAAGAAACAAAAAAAAAGTGTTTTATTAGCTTTACTCTTATTGTATATTGGAGGTGAAATACAACTAGCACAGGAATAGAAATGGTTTGACCATGATGGATCTTTTTGCTCCTGCCACATATTCCCTGAACTTTGCTTTTTAGAGGTATTATGGGGCTGAAACCAGTAGTCCATGTGTGCTTCTCGAGAGCGTCTATGACGGGTGCTGCATAGAAAGCCTGTTGAGAGTACGTAAGAGACAATGATTTATGGATTTATTCTTACAAAACTTTTCTGAGTCAGTTGAATACTCTTATTGCTGTTCTGCAGATGGGTAAATTGAGAGACTGAAAACTTAAGTAGCACGCACAAGATCACCCAGCAAGTCTAGGGAAAATAGGCTGGAACCAGAATGTTTCATTTCTATTTTCATGTTCTGTAAGTGTTAGATCATCTTTCTCCCATGATTAGCTGCTATTCTGGCATGAACTCAGGACCATTATGATAGAGCTATTTTTTATACAATGGGATGAGACTGCCATGGCTTTAATTACAAGCATGTGTTCACTCTTTTATGGCATTGTGATTGTTATGTAAGGTGATGTGTAAAATTAATGAATTTTAAATTAGGAGTTTACGTTGCACACCCTTTGGGGTGGGAAAATTTTCTTCGTCTCTGTCCATACAGCACATATTAACTTGGAGTCCTAGTTAATGCATGGACTCTGGAACTGGTACACCAATGCAAGACTACAAGTAATTATCAGATTATTTTTACTCAAAGTAGAAGTTCTTTTAAATAAATGAGGAGGAAAACCCACCTTCAGGAATTTGCAGAAAAGACTCAGGTGCTTACTTCTGGCTGAACATACTCTTCACAGAATTTGCAACTGATGGGACACATACCTTTAAACTTGAGTTTAGGAGTAGGGGCATTGTAACCGCATGGCCCACAACATATGCTCCTAAATTTTGTAAATTTAACCCAACTCTTTTGAAGGACAATGTGATGATTTCAGAAATGAATAAATCATGGTACATTTATAGCTTCTTTTCAAAGAAAAGAAAGGTAGCCAATCCTTATGAGTAATAACTATTATTTAAAGTACAATCTGAGATGCTCCTTGTAAATTTTCAGCCAGGGTCTTGGCATGACTTAGTGCCCAAGAAAAGGATATCTATATTGGGAATCAGCAGCTCTTACACAATCTTTGTGATGATTTGGAACCACTTAAAAACAAGGAGTTGATGATATAATACATTCTTTGGATTTGGAGTTGTTCCCCGTATTCCTGCTTTGAATTAAGGGAGTATATTGGTGGTTTAGTTAAATGTCTCTTAGTTAAAATTATATGTCTTTCTTTATCATGCAATTGAAGCCAGATCCATCTCTTACTGTAAAAAAAAAAAATTACAGGTGTGAAGAACTTTTAACTGCTCTAAGCCTGAAGTCCTTTTATACTGCAGTGGATTTCAAGCTGTGGTCTGTAGGTCACCAAAGACCTGGGGACTGTCTGCTGGAGGTCTGTAGAGGAGCTGGCTGGTCAGATAGGATTGACCCTTTTTGGTATTTTTTATTTTTATTTTTTTTCCTCCAACAGCTTAACGATGTTACAAGTAGCTAAAAATGCATCAAGTATTTCCCAGCTAGCACTTTTAAATGTTAACACTTGTACTTGCCTCAGGGCTGTTATTCAGCCACCAAAGCCAGGAGGTGGCCTGTGTGATCAGAAAGCAGGGGTGAGTCTCAGTGGCAAAATCTATGAAGATGCTGTCTGTAGTCTGAAACTCTTTAGGAATCTCTAGCATATGTCGTGCTTTAAATAAACATACCTCAAGCAACTGAGGAATATTTATATTGTTGTGAGAATGCAGATAGGGCTCTAATGAATTATAATGATTTTTTTCAGAGGACTTGCTGCTGGTAGCATGCCCTACAATAGCTAATGATCAGCACACTGAGGGGACAAGTAAAACTCTTTCTTTAACCTCGAATAAGCAAACAATAAAATAAAGATATGAACTATCATTTCATCACTTAATAAAACACCTAATCTTTTTTTTTTAAATTTGAAAAGCTTATGAAGGATACAAGATAAACAATTGCTAGTTATAGTAGTATAATACATACTGTGTATTTGATTAATAGTTGTAAACACATGATGAGTCAAAAGGCTAGGCTACAACATTTTGCAACCTTGAAACTCCATTCAATGTGTTCCCTATGTGGCAGAGAAATAACCCAAAATAAAATTTAATCACCCGTATATGTGGCCTTTCTAGAGCTGGTGCTAACAAAAGGCTTTGCTGTTGAAGGCACTATTTCCCCAATCAATCTGGAAGGCAGAAAACTGTTTCACTCGTGTTTTCCTTCTAACACAGAGAGCTGGTTACAGCAGGGAGAAGCATGGGTTATCAAAATATTTTTTGCTATGGAATAGGCTTATAAATCACAGATTTCACAATGCTACTTATACTGAGTTTACGATGGCAATTGCCTGTCCGTTACAACTGGGACTACTAAAAGGATTTGTCACTAAAATTCTTGAGGTGAGAATAATTTTTGGCCATTTTTAAACTGATGCAATACAAAATTACAAAGGGAAATAAAATGCAGTTAAACCCTGGGCAAAGAACTCGGGCAGTCCACTCTAGGTGACTGGTCTAAAAGAAGAAATTGATTTCAACAGACATAGTCGATCAATCATGAACTGTTGAAACAATTAGTTAAAGCTATTACTTGGGAATCAATTGAAAAGAAACTGTACCATTTGCTCAATCCAGCAATTTAAATTTCTCAGGGTGGGAAGCACTTACTGCCATGAATAAACTGTGAAATGTATCTTTAAAATAAAATTTTTAATTAGAACTGGCAGTTCTGAACCTGCTGTTGGCAGGAGCCAACCTACTGAAAAAGAGCCCAATGCAATAGACTGTAAAGTGTGTCTGCTCACTGCTTTAGCATTTAAGAATAAAAAAAAAACCAAAACAACACCAAAATAATCAACCTTTAAAACTGAAAGTTGTGTTTCAACATCAACATCAGGAGATTTTTTTTCCCCGTGGTTAAAAGTTTGGAAGTTTGAACTGTCATTTCTTACAATAGATGCCAAATACAGCTGGTTTCCTGAAGGATGAAACTTGTTTTACAGGAAAAGGGGGAAAAAAAAAAAAAAGAAAGAAAGGAAAAAAAGCACCTGCTGTAGTAAACTCAGAAATTTTATTACTGTCCTACAATCTACTATCTACTGCTAGACTGCTGGTGTGGGCAATCCTTCATCAGTTGTGACTTGATTCAAGCACTCAAGCAAGCATGTGCTAAACTACAGTTTGCTTAAATTGCATTGTCTTTATCGGGACTTAAACATGTGCTTAAAGTTGAATATTTGCATTTTAAATTGAGATTATGTATGACACCTACTTGGCAGAAATTACCCATGTCTTTTCAAATATGCCTAACTGCGTGTTTCTGAGAATGGGAAAGTGGTGCTAATGCTTTCAAAAATCCTATCCTAGGCTGAGTAAAATGGGTGAACTTGTTGTTTTTGTGAACATTCTTGGGGGGGAAATAAAAGCTTATGTTAAGGGCCAAAAGGTTAGGTGAATGAAAGAGCAAAGTGTCCCATGCCACCTGTCTCTGCTCGTTGAGTCCATCTCCACTTTCCTTCCACCTGTGGTTTAGGGGACTTGGTGGTTTCAGCCTTCCTCTTCTTTCCTCTTGCTCTGTCTGTGCTGTCATTAAGCATAATCCATTTCTTCTATAGTCCAAGCCCTGTAATCCTTGTCGTTGACCTCACCAGCCATGTGCTCAGTGTGAGCGTGACTCACAGCACCGATGAGAAATCTTTATTCTCTCTAATTTGACCTTCGCAAGGAAGGGGTGGAGGGGGGGTGGGGGGCAGAGAGAGGACAGGGGAGATTCTGATATTTCCAAACTTGCTTGCTGGAAGTATTGTGTCAGTTAAGATAATTTGGTGTAGCACATAAATCCTTCGGCTGACTTGCGATTCCCAGCACACTCCTTGTAGTCTAATTGAGGAATTGCATTTCAGTCAGTCACATAGTCTGGTGGAAAAGCAAGAATGTGAGAAACAATAGGGGCAGGCTAGTACTGAGTCAAAACAGATAAAGCCAAATTGCTTGTTGGACTGAAAGACGGGAGCAAGTTGATGGGAAGCAAGTTGGTCAGAAACCCACTGCTGGTGCTGAAGGCTGGGCGAGCGGTACGCTCGCTTTGTGTGTGAGCAGAGGGGACAGCCAGACAAACCAGCGAGAACGCCATGAATCTTTTCTTCATGAAAGGAGAAAGATAAGGGCATCAAAATAATACAGTATGCTACAGCCTGCCAACGGATTTCAGAGTGAGGAGAACACTCTACAGATAGATCCACAGGAAAAAAGTAGCCGGGGTGAAATAAGCCTGTGGTTGGATGTGAAGGGAGCGGTGCAGGGACCGTGCAGGAGGGAGGGAGCAGGGATGCCTGGGGCTGCTCGCAGGCTGCAGGCAAGGCTCTGAATCAGTTCAAGATGGCTACCCAGGGGGAGCACGTGGTGGGCCTCTTTCTCCTCTGGAGACTTCTTTCTGTTCTCCTTTTCTTGGTGATTTTCTCTAATCTGAAGAACAAGATGTCCTTACCGAAAACAGATGTTTTGCTCCCTTGCATATGGGAAAAAAAAACCCCAAACCTCCCCCAAAATAGAATAAACCCAAAGAATGCTGAGACAAGGGATGGGTTTCCACAAAGTCACGAGAACAAATCTCATCGTTAACGCCCTAACCTGGCCGCTCATTTCCCACTGAAACATCGTGGAAGCTGTTGATGCCAAGGTCCATGGTAAGACCTGGGTCTAGGAGGGGGCGAGCTGTGTGTCTGTGTAAAGCCTAACCACCACGCTGGGCTGGCTCACAGCCTTCCTCATCCATGGTCTCCCACTGTGAGATCCTGGTCAATGGCAGTTTCTGTCGTTGGCTTCAGTGTAACTAGGAATTGGTCCCAGTATTTAATTTTAAGCACAGCACACAAAAAAAAACCCAAAATCATAACATCCCTGCTACATTTATAGAGCTGCATAAACCACTGATTAACAAATGGATGAGATACTGAACTTTGCTTTACCATCTGTCTTTAATTACATAAAATAACTTGAAGCAATTAACAAGAAAGAAACACTGTGACACAAATAAATAAATCCTATTGATAGAAACAGATGAGGGAATACTTAGGATATTTGAATATATGGATGAAAGTCCCTATAGCTGCATAATCCACACCCAGTGATATTACAAGTATTATCTAACAGATTTATACTGACATTGCCAATTATTTTTGAAAAATAATAGTTACCTGCAAAAATTCAGAGAAACAAAAGGAAAGCTCTGTGATTGTGACCAGAAAAAGAAAGTGTGTGGTCCAGCCTACAGCCGTGATGACTAAGTTTTGTCTTTCACAGATAAGAGAAGCTAATATCAACAGAAAAATATACAAAGCATGAGGTTTCATAACTGTGGACCCAAAACCAGTCAAATAAATCTGAATGCTTCTAAGTGTTTAGGCACCCATGGGGATTAGTCTCTTTAACACTTTGTAGGATTTAGGATCTATTTTTTCAGCATTCAGGTACACTTGTTTGCTTTTTCTGTTTAGGCACTTCGAAAAAATGAGTGCTGTATGATAGCTATTGAGTGACTGCTGAGTGAATTAAGAATTGACTAACTGAGAGGTGTCAGAAAGTAGCTGTCAGCTCTGAGTGAAAGCTCTGAAGCCAGTTTGCAGAAATGGATGTTATGCCTGGCAGGCTACAGAATTGTCCTTCAGGACTGAGAGACAAGTACATCTCTAATAAAACAACACGTAGTAATTGAAAGCTGGTTGGAATGATAAATAAATTACGAAGAAGGAGCAGCCCAAATTTGGTGAGTGGGACTTTTGCAGATGACATGAATTTTAAACCATGCACTAAGCGTCTGCACTGATGCACTAGAAATTGTATCCCAAGGGTGTTGCTTGAAAAGGCTTTGGTGTAATTGTGGGGAAGCAAATGGTCACAGGACTGGCTCTGATGGTGCAAAAGACGAGTAACGTCGCCTTTCAGTGAGTTAGCAGGGACATACAGGTTAAGTGTAATGCTGACTATATGGCGGTGGTGTGTTGCAGTGCTGTGGGTGCTAGAAATCTGAAAAAGGATGAGAGAAAAGGCATGAGAACTGCTTGTAGATTGGAGAATATGCTTTGTTTCCCTAATCAAAATGAGGTGACTGGATTGCAGTGTATAATTACCTTCACAACAAGAAAAAAAGTGTCTTGCATCAGATGAATGTATTACAAGAATCGGTGGGTGGAAATGTAAACCAAGCAAACTTAAGCAAGCAAAGAGGCTTGGATTTGTAGCAGTAAGCGTGATGAACTGCTGAAACAAAGTGCCCAAGAAAGTGATAGTGTACCTATCAGAACTGGATCCCTTTCTGGAAAATACATGTCAGCCAAACAGAAATTATTGATCTCAGTATATGGGGAATGGGGCAATGCTGTAATCCATGACAGAGAAGAAGTTAGACAGGATGAGTTAGTTGTCCTTTCTGGCCTCAAAAGTCATAAATCAAGGTAAATATCTTAAACATTTTAGGTCAAATTCTTGCTATTTCATACAGCTAAGTTATCCACTATTCTCAAGGGAATACTGTGGCAAATAGTATCAAGAGCAGCAAGCGATACGGGCTTGGAAATTATAAAACTTATTAAATATACCTTCAGGTTACTATGCAACATTATACATTCTGTATGTTGTAGATTTGGCTGTAGGCTACGGTCAGCATGCTCTGAGTCGCCACTCAGCAAGCGAGGTAGCGCTGACAGCAAGTGAACTGAGAAATAAACAGACTGAGTGGGAATGCAGGAGAGGGGGTTTAGGGAGCACTGAATATGTAATTTGCTACTGTTTCAGATATTCACGCTGAGAGAAGGAACTTTGTTTTGCCGGGGAACACTGCTGTGTAGACTGAAATGGGAGAAAAAATGTAAACAAAGGGCAATGATCAATTGCTGTGTTATCGTAGCTTGTAGAAATGTCTCATGGGTCATGGCAGGGACTTTTGACAGACATAGTTCGATTTAATATCTCTATGGTAATCTCAAAGCAGAGGTAAACAGCAGAACAGTGAAATGTGCTGATGATACTAAACTGGGAAGGAATGCAAACAGGAGACAGCAGATAAATGATATCAAAGGACCGGCAGATATTAGAAAGCTGAGTATGAAATCCTCTGAACAACTAAAAAAAAAAGAAATAGAGAGGGAAGGGAAGGGAAGGGAAGGGAAGGGGAAAAAAGATGAAGAAAAGAGAGAAGAGAAGAGAAGAGAAGAGAAAGAGAAGAGAAGAGAAGAGAAGAGAAGAGAAGAGAAGAGAAGAGAAGAGAAGAGAAGAGAAGAGAAGAGAAGAGAAGAGAAGAGAAGAGAAGAGAAGAGAAGAGAAGAGAAGAGAAGAGAAGAGAAGAGAAGAGAAGAGAAGAGAAGAGGAAAGGAAAGGAAAGGAAAGGAAAGGAAAGGAAAGGAAAGGAAAGGAAAGTTAAGTTATTGGAGTGTGCATGTACTGCCTATCAATATTGCTGGTAGAGTTTCAAGGTATAGCGACAGCAGATCATATGGGAGTGAATATCAGTTTGCAGAGCAATAAAGGCTACAAGCATACAGACATGTCACGAAGCAGAGAGACAACAGTTCTCATGTAAAACCCTGTGCTATAGCATTCACCTCTGTGTTCAATATTGCCAGCCACTGACTGACTGGAAGGAGTTGGAAGAAATCCCACAATGATTCAAAGGCTGGAAAAATCACTTTGGAGAAAAGACTGAGGCTCAAACCCAGCATCTCATTAAGCATAAACTTAATTTAAAGTGCATGAGCTGTGCTGCTGATTTAGACTCCCTTTATAGCCCTGCTAGGTGCCTTTAACAAAGGAACTACATATCAGCTTAAACGGTGCACATGCTTAAGTTCTTTGTTAAACCTGGAGCAGAAGAGGCTTGGTTAGACCTGTGAGGAAATGTGACAAAAGTCTATGAGCCCTCGGTCACTGAAAGGTGCATATTGGCTGCATCGAAATCAGCAAACAGTCATATATTTCCACAAGGCTGGGCTGCTGCGCTCATATGCGTGAAACGAAGGTCTGCAAAGACTTAAACCAGCCAGCACTATTTAGCTGAAAGGGAGGAAGGCAGTGAAATCAGGCCTTTAGGGTGTATTTTTTAAGGTGAAAATTGGAAGTCAGTCAGATGGTCTTCCAAGGGGAGTTCATATTGCTGGGAAGTTTAGAATGGGTTTGAACAAAGCAGCAGAGAGTGCCTATAAAGCACAGCTTTATGTCTTTACGCTGGAAGGCTGGGACTTCTTCCCCATCCCAAGAATTCCAAATCATATGTAGTCACCACAAAAGCTCCACAATTCAAGGTGGGAGGAATGGTTCCCTTCTGAGCCCTAAAATCATCTTTGTGACTGTTCATAAAAGAATTCCTGTGAGGCTGAATTCCTTAGGCTGATTTGAAAACCAAGGAAAATTAATCTTTGAGAAATAAGGCTGTAAAAGGCTGAACTGGGATCACAGATATGGTGGGAAGTTCTCTTCTGTGTAACCATTTATTGTTCTTATAACTAAAAATTATCTGAAGCAGAGAGCAGTTTGTTCTCTAGGAATGGCATTTCGGGGGAGTTAGTACTCAGTTCTTTTCAAAAGTCAAGAAAAGGTGAATATCCAGCTACTTAGACTTTTAACCATTGCCACAGACTTATTTTTTATTTTATTTACCTTAGTCAGAAATAGTAGAAAACAGCTCTCTTATGGAAAAAATTAACACTTCAGTATTTCCCTTAAATAATGATTCTTGACTTATAATGCACTAAGTATCACATGATTTTATAACTAGTATTAGCAAATCACTGTGTAAAAGAACATGCAATATTTAATTTTATCTTTCAGAAAGTTAATAGTGAAAATCAAGAAGTGTTGACTTTGGTAGGGATTTAGACTTGGAAAGTTAGCAGGGACTATTCTGGACTTTTCAATACTCATAAGAATTTAATAAACCCCATGTATAGATTGTGAAAAAAAATCAGCAGAAGATGACCAAGGGAATGGTGATTAGGATAGAGTTTCCCTTTACAAATCTTGATTGAACAAATACTTAAAAATCATGTTTGTTGTCACGGGATGGAAGTCAGGGTATGAGGTTAAATTATTAACATTGGTGAGTATCTATACATCCTTCTCCCTTTTTTTTTTCCTTTCTCATTGCCCTTTATAGTCCAGTTTTATATTGCACTGCTTCATTCATTCCCTAGAGCTGTTCCTCTCCCAACGGGATGTCTCCATAAGCTAGTTCAAGTGCCTAACTTCCAACTTGCTGCTCTCCTCATATAGTTACTTAGTTCTAACGTTCAGCACTCGGTTTCTTTTGGATGCTGAGTTGCTGCAGCAGTTGTTAAAATTTTTATGTGTAGTACAGTACAAAAGCTACCAAAAGAGGGCAACATATGAGCCAACAATGAGAAATGCATCCTGATAAGTTTACAGTTGTGTATTTGTGACACCCTCCCCCTTTCTTTTTGATAGAACTAGAAATTTTAGCAGAGCTGGTCAGGAAAGAGAATTTCCATTCTGTGGGAAATTCCATCACTTGGGAAAAAAGTAAAGGTGGAGAAGTTTTCATGGATTGAAAATTCAGGGAAGATGTATTTGGCATGATGGAAGTGTTCCATAAGTGTCAAAACATTCTCATACCCGAAAAGCCCGAAAGTTATAATGAAATTAAAATATTCAATTTAGTAGGAAAAATGTTAACTATATGAATGCTATAAAATTCAAAACAAAATTAAACGAAAAAAGGAAGCACTTAAATGTTTTCACTTTATGGAAAACAATAAGTATTATTGAATGTAAATAGTATTTTAATCTGTCTCTATTAAAAATGTTATCAAAATAACTACGCTTTTAAAAAAGCAAGCTGATCAAATTGGATTTCCTGAAAAAAATATATGTTTCCTCTGAACATTGTTGCATTTTCTCTCAGAGAAATACCTGAGAGAATTTCAAAATACTCTTAATAATCCTGAAAGAGACTAAGGTAATTTGGACACAGCCCAGGACTGTCCCCGATGTTGTGTTTGTGAAGCTAGAGAAAGCCCTATCGCAAACACGAGGCATGTGAGCTCAGGAGCTACTATACCCTGGACAACACTGAATGTGCAATCATTGGCAAATGATTTATTATAAACAAAGGGTGTTTTGGTTTTTTTCCCAAAGTATTCAGTAGTACTCCAAGGAGTTAAGACAGTCTTGAACACAGGCCAGCATGGCAATGGATACAATAAGCAAATATAATCTACCACACTTAGGGTAAATATTTGGCTACAAATGTATTGAGAGCTCTTTAATTCTTTGTACACTTCTATGATGAGAACCAGAGGAAAGGCAGGGGAGATGTAAAGGGTGGAGGGTGATTTTTTTCTTCTCTTATCAGCTGTCCAGATAGGCTAGCTGCCAGTCAAATTAAAAACCTCACTGGAGGAAATGAACGAAGGCCCATAGGTGTAGAAGTCTGCTGTTTATACAGCTGCACCAAGTCCTGCTAATGATCAACCAGAACAAGCCAAGTCCTCGTGGAGATATGCAAAAATTCTGTGGCAGTGTCCGAAAGGTTGACTACCGTTATGGGCATCCTCAGGGTTTTTTTTTTTCTTTCTTTTATTTGTCTCACTTCTTTTCCAAGACTAAGTTCTTTTTTCTTTCTCCTTGCTTTTATTACAGCTTAAAATGATGGAAAGTATCCAGGAAGGAGAAGGGAGCAGATCTATGATCTATCTGGAGGGCAATGAAACAATTGGAAAGTTTGGAAGTACTCACCCGTCTCAAAGACAGGATGTTCTGCTTGGAGGAGCAATACCTTGTCTTCTCACATTTATCCACGTCCTGCTTCTGCATCTGTATTTCTGTGGATTCCAAAAGAAGAAAAGATTTATTTTTTTCCCAGCCAGAAACAAGTAGAGATTTCTGTCTGAAGGGTTTCTTATTGTCTGATCTATCGCAGGAACAATGACTTCACATCGTTCACCTGATGAAGGGCTGCAGAATCACAGGGTGTCAAATAAGATATTCAGTATAGGAATGACAGCTGCACATACTCCCTGTGTGGCTGGATTGAGTGTATTGACTCTAATCACAGTGTTTTCAGATAGCTCCTGTATACTGGATATGCAGGAAGCTATTTATACTCATCTGCTTGGTCTTCATTTCTTGTTCTGCTCATCTATTTTTGATTAATGCCTTGATACTCCCTCCCAGGCAATGATGCTACTTTTGGGAGAAAAATGAGAAACTGGATGGAGTATAATACATGTATTTTAATGGCAACTAAGAAATGTGTTTCACTATCTGTGTTTATTTGTAAGAAAAAAAAGGTAAATTGCATCCTTAAATATCCTTGCCTCATGGGTATGAGCCTACGCATGTCTGACTGCCATATTTTATCCCCACTTTACCCATCAGCTCAGTGACTGGTGTTTATTCAGGAAAGAATTAGTCCATGCACACAGACAGACTGATTCTCACAAGTGGTTCTGTGTATGCCTTTGCTTCTCGACTTCTGCCAAATTCAAGCCTAAATTCTAGGAAGCAACAATAACAGGAGTCATGTTAGACTTAAAAGCAATTGCTTTAGCTCTGTGAACACAAATCAGTCTTCTTTTTTTTTTTTTTTTTACTTAGAAATTAAACATGCTTTGGCTTCTCCAAGCTAGCATAATTTTACCCTGCGAGTCAGGTTATGAAGAGGGATCTGTTACTCCCTTCACAGATGTGGTATGTGAGCCTAGTTACATCACGTTTTGAGGCAGACGGATCTCCGAAGGGAGCTGCAGTAGCCAATCATGGGCTTTCTGTCCCTTGCTATTGATTCTTGTGGTTTGTCTGTTTCTGATTTTATTTCTCTGTGTAGTTTAAGGGCAAGTCTGTGGTTTGCTCCATGTGCCCAAGCAAGGGAGCAAGGGTGCAGAAGACTGCCTGAAAATAAATAAATCCAAACAGATAGACTAATTACAAGGACAAATGTCGCGGGATGGAGAACACACAGCATCCTCATGATCAGATGCGCCTGGCCTATTAGAGGAGAGATGGATGTTTCACCATGGCATGTATCTCTGCACCACCTCAGAGAAGAGAGCCAAAGCATCCTCTTCTTCACCTGGCTGAGCAAAACTCTCCTGTGTTGTTTGCCCACACGGCGTGTCCCAGCATGGCTAACAACAGGTTTCCTGAGGTAGGGGAGGAGCAGGCTGGGAGATGAGAGGCTGCTCTTGCCTCCCCAGTGCCTGCCCTGATAGTCAGAAGGGCTGACCTGAGGAAGGACGTAATTTACACCTAGTTGTTTTATGCTCAAGCACATTGCTTCCTTCTGTGGAATAAGAGGACAGTCATGGATGTTGTCGTGACTCAGAGTCTCCTGGGGCAGTACAGCTCTGTGCTGTGCCTATAATCAAATGACCCGGGGACTGAATTAAGCAGGCTTTTGATGTCATTCTCTGGGTGCTGCACCACATGAGACAATTGCTCCTAATGTAACATTAGGCTATCTCTTAAACATAACCATGAAACTAACTTTGACTTGCCGGCAGCTGGTACAGACAGTGGCCTCCCTACACTGCTCTGGCACTTAGCATAAGAAATGTCATTATGTGGGTGGATTAGGCAGAACCTGTCAAAGCTGTGTGCGTGTTCTTTGGCTGTGCTTCCTTCCCTGGGCTAATAATGCCAAGGAGATGAGGAGTGGGTTGACACATTTTCTGGCATGTGTCACGTAACCCAGTGAAGTGGAGGACATGTCAGCCACAAGACTTTTCTGCTTTAGTAAGTCGCAGGCAGAAGTGACATGTCGCAGTGGCTAGCAGTCTTAATCCTAGACGTATTCACACCACTAGAACCTTCATCACGGCTTCAGCCTCCCCAGGCCTATGTGGTGGAGCCAGAGGTATGTTTGGAGGAAAGGATAAAGATATGTATCCAGACAGACATTGTTTAAACTCAGGGAAGCAGCAGTAGACTGAGGTGTTTGCATAACATCTTACCTACAGACCCCAAAGAGCTTTACAAGTTGACTGACATGATCTCCATAACAACCACTGAATTTGGCACAGAGGTACAGGGGGAAATACTCAGTGGCTGTTTTGCAGTGTGCAGAAATGCTCCATACCAGTTCAGTAGATGATGGAAAGAATACCCACACCTGATGAGAGATTTTTAGGACAGAAGATTCTAAAGCAAGACAACTGGAAACTGATGAAATTTAGCATACTGTCACTGGCTGCCTGAACTGGTGTGAGGGGAGTCAATATGAGTACTGGGGCGAAAGAATTTCCCAAGGTCCAGCACAATCTCAAGGTAAATCATCCTCAGGGGAACAGGGAAGAGAAGTGTATTCAGTCTCACAGAGAAGACTGATTTTGCACAGCTCCCTGTTTAAAATCTGTGCTGAGGGGAAGGAGTTCAGTTCCTGGGCTGAAGCAATATGCCAAGTGGGTTCTTCACAAATCACCACCAGAGTAACAGAGGATGGTACAAGCATGTCTGCCCAGTACAACTGAAATGCCACTTCCCATCACTGCCAGTATGTTGCAGGCTGTGTTCGGTTGTCAGGAAGAGGCATACTGGCTGGGTGTCAGCTGCATACCACAAAACACACAAGTCATAGGTCTGATGTGACTTGTAGCAGAGACAGCACTCAATCCACCAGCAGGAGTAATTGTACTGTATTTTTCTTTTAGCTCATGATTTAATAAAAATAATAAAAAATAGAGCGAGCAGTTTCTGCAGGTAACTAGAGATGAATTACAAGCATTACTCCATTGTAGCATCTGTAGCATCTCAGGTCAAGAACTGTAATCCCCAGGTGCCATGTTCTGGTTCTGTGTAAAACTGAAGAGAAATAGTTGCATAAGCACATATATGAAGTGGCAAAAATGCAGCTTGGCAGGCACAGAGGCAGCCTACATGGACAAGGGGAGTGCACGATAACTCCACAGTGATGAGGGTGCCTCCTTACTTCACTTGCTGGTGTTGAGCCACAGCATGGAGTTGTAGTGAGGGGGTAAGAGAAATTGCCCCGTAGCTAAACCTCCTGCAAATGCGCATCATCTCTCCTGATGTGGGTGCTGCCCCTATGCCTGACACAACTCCTTAGCCAGTTGGTCAGCTGGTGCCTAGTATGTGGGGCTGAGGAGCTGGGTGAGAGCTTGAGGGACTGCATTGGCATGCTCTGAGGTGACAGTTCTGCCACAGGCGAGGAAAAGACAGGGCATAATGCTGAAATGGGAGATAACTCTGCCACTAAATTTGTGCTTGCCTGCACTGCTTGACATCTGTGTGAAGTTGAGACAACCCGCACCAACATGATACCTGACACAGAATTTGTATTGTCCCATGATCTGTGACCCTGCTCAGGTTGCCAGATAACGTCACATCTCCAGTTGTGTAACACCACTGTGCTCTCCAGATCCTGGGCCTGCAATCATTACTGAGTTGACTGTTTGTTCACTGGGGAGGGAACTCAAATATTATTAATCAGTAGAAATATTAACTACGTGTCCTGTGTTGGAAGTAAAGCAACCCAATTCTTCACACATTCACATAGTGAAAGTAGGAATTCATTGGAGTGAAAAAATGTGTGCCAGCATGGCTAAAGAAAGAGCTTTCATCTTTGTATGAGTACATGACGTGCAGGGTACACAACAATGTTTAGGTAGATACCAGTGTTTTGTAATTCATGGATCACGTAACTTTAAAAAAAAAAAAAAGGCACTGATGCCACAATACTTTTCATTTACAGCCAAATAAAAATTAAACTAAACTCTGCCTGTTCATTTATTGCTTTTATTTCCCCCCACCTGGTTTCTTTGTCTGCTTTCTTTTATGGTAATGTGTATCTTGCTTGGTTGCTTGTTTGTTTTTCTTTGAAATAATTTTGCATGTAATTTTCTGAACTCTTGCAGAGCAGAGAGACTAGTAAATGTGTATGTTTATGCACTTTTGTCCATGTACATACAGAGACTGATGGATAAGCTAATAAAATGCACATCTCTGCAAGCCTTTCATGCTTAAGATCCCCAAGCAGAAGTTGTGAGTATTCAAATAAAGTAGAACTGATCCAAAATGTACATATTTAGCTTAGATAATAGCAGTCCCCAGATATGCGCCTCTTTCTGCAGTTGGAAATCTGTCAGTTGAACAAAGAGCAGGATATAGCGTGAATCAGGCTTTCCTAAAAGCTTTATGTGATAGACACAGTTTATGGAGTTAACTCCATTTCTCTCACATTTCAAAAGCATACTCAGACTCTAATTATCATGAGGATAAATACCCCAAAATATTTTTTTTGTAGTCAAGGATTGCAAAGTGTTTTAAAAGTCAGAATATATGTTAAAAGAAAACAGTTTGTCCCAAGGCTTATAGTTCAGCTGTGCAAAGCTTCTTCTTGTTCCTTCCATCTGAAAAATTATTCCTGAAAAGTCGTTACACATATGGGGTTTTTTTTTTTGCTATTTTTCAGGAAGAAAAAAATCTAAATGAGCTGTAAAACTCGTGTTGTTCTGAACTCCTCCTCTCCTTTTTCACCGATGAGTTCATCAAACAAAATTCCACAAGAAACAAATGTTATTATGAGATTAGCAGAATGAATGCCAGAGTTCAGATACTAAACAATTTTTTAAAAAACAGTGAGCTTAGTGACGTGAAGGAAGTTGTAGTTTAAACATCAAGGTCAATTATTTCGTTAAATATTATTTAAAAGTTACTTGCCTTGAAACAAAACCAGAGCTGTCCATTTCCCAAAAATGCAAACAGATTATTCTGCCCCTGTTTGTCAGCTTCACTAGATAATTTCTATTTGATCTTCAAATGAAAACAGTTTCTGTTTCAAATTTATACAACAGGCTGCCTCTAAAAAGAAAAAGATCTTAAGGTTGGACTGCTGTTTACTTTCCCTTCTAATCCTGTGAGAAGATTTGCATAAGAAAAGCAAGTAGATTTGAGTCTAGGTTTTTCTGTCTACATCGAAAGCATAAGGATCAGCCAACCCTCTCCAGCTATTCAGAAAGAAAACAATTGATTTTTTAAGCCAGGTGAGCAGGAAATCTTTCAGTTAGTTCAGCAAGATTCCTCTAAAAGTAACAGAGACTACTTATCAAGACTAAATGGAGCTTTGTTAAATAATTATAAAAGTCAAATACTGAGAGTCTAAAACCTAAACCCTCCAGTTCCAGTTATGTTTCCTCATAGTGTGTGCTTAGCTTTAAAACAACATCCAGAATTGGTATTTCCTGGATCTTGCAAAGCAGCCCCTTGTATTTGCAAGTAGTCTTCTTACAGTTTCTAACAGTGTTGGTCTCATTTGGGACCTCAGTGAGCAGAGCAGTGCTAGGTGGTGAGGTGAGCTTTGGATGTCACAACCTCACAAGTGCCCCCAGCTCCAGGTGTGACCCCTGGAGCAAATCGTTTAACTCTGCTGTAGAATGGAAATATGGAGTCCTATCTACAAAAGTGATGTGAAGCAGAATAGTCTAACATGTGCAATGTACCTGGAGATTCTTTTGGTGTATGGAAAGGCAAATTATTATTTCATAGGAAGAGAATTAGAAGGGATGTTTTGGATCATGGCGTCAAGTCCCTTGCTGTGGGTGGTAACCACATCTCAGAAGCTGGTTCACAAATCAGTCAAATTCCATCTTCCAGTTACTTTGATGACTTCCCTCACCTGCGGAAGGCCTTTCTGGGTCTTCACTGTTCTGGTGGGGTGAAAGATGCTTTTCTGTTTCCAGCTTGAATCCCTTCCTGGCCAGTTTGTACCAATTCTTTCTCTTATTTTATTTGGGTGGAGAGGAGGGAAACTGTCTCATAATTTTAAGATTCATTTAAATTTTCCCCTGAGCCCCAGACACCTGGTGGAAAGATGCCAGCAATGCTGTAGGCTGGTTCGATGTACCAATAAAAAAAAAAATTAAATTTAAAAAAAAAAACCCGAGTAAGTAAGAAAAGCGCCATTCTTAGAAAGCCTCCAGCGTTCCAACTAGAGCACAAATAGCTTCTTATTTGGGACTCTCCTCGGGTAAATCAACAGCCTCGGGGCACGGGGCCGCAGCTCTTGTGGTCTTGCACAAACCCAGACGCCCCCCTCCCGGGGGTCACACACAGGGGAGGGAGGGAGGAAAGGGGAGTGGAGACAGAACCATCGTCAAAACATAGTTGAGACCTCGCCCGAGGGAAACTGACGCTCCGCTGGGGCAAAGCAGCCCGGAGAAACCCCCCACTCCCTGGGGCGCGGTCCTTGCCCGCCCCGCCGGGGATCTTCCCCCTCTCTGCCCGTTCCGGAGGGCTTGTCGCCGCTCTCCCTGCCTGTCTCAGCAGGGTTCTGCCCCTCCCGCCGGGACTCTGCCCCCTCCGTGCCCGTCCCGCTGGGGCTCACCCCCGCGCCCCCGGGCTCCAGCCGCCGGGATGCAGCGCGGAGCGGCAGGGCAGTGGCAGAGTTCGGCGGGGAGGCAGATCTCCGTTTTGGCCCTTGGCTCGGGTTCCCCCCTGCCCAGGGAACAGGCGCCTATGCTGGAGATGCGCTCCCCAGGGCCGACGGTGATTTTTCGTTTGTTCGTTTTTGACTTTCTTCCTCCGCTGTCTCCCCGCAGGCTGTCCTGTCCCCGCACCGGCGGCCTCGAGGGCGGGCGGGCAGCGCTCTGCCGCCTTCTCCCGAACGAGCCCCGGGCACGAAGAGGAGCAGCCTGCCGGGTTGAGACGGTGACGAGCGGGAGGACTTCGGGGCCACTTCGTCCTTCCTGTGGTGGGGGACAGAGGCAGTCGGTCCGTGTCACTCGGCGACCTGTGCCCCTGCTTCGCACGGGTGAAGGCAGTGCGTGGCCCCGTGAAAGGACGGTGCGGTGACAGCTCTCTCCCCCGCACCGGGCACGGGCTACAGCGGAGGCGCACGAGGTGGTGCCAGGGGCCCGGTGGGCCATCGGGAAATGCCACTTGCAATCCCGGACCGAAGAAATTCCAGACCGTGGTTACACTTGGCTCGACTGGGGAGCAAAGAGCCACCCCCAAACAACTACTCCCATCCCCCAAGCCAGCGAGGCTAAAGCCAGAACCACCGAACGCCCTCGAAAAGCGCCGGCCGAAGCTCAGTAACCCTAAAGAAAACTGAAAACCAAAAAGAGAGCGAGCCAACAGCACCACCAACGAGCACCCCCGAAACGGCGGGGCGAGCCAAGCCGCACCGCCCCTCCGGGCTCGGCGCTCCCAGCCCGCAGCCGGCCGCAGGGGCCCCGGTCTCCGGGGAACCACCGTTGCCCTCCACCACCGTCGGCTGGTTCCTAATTCCGACGAATTCAACCAGATTCCCCAAGTGACAACGGGGGCGGGATGGGGTTTAACCCCCGAGCCCCGTTACAGTGAAACCACAAGACAACAGATGCGGGTAAAGGGGAGAGAGCGCGCTCGCCGCGATGAGCGCAGCCGCGAAACTTGCGGGGGGCTGGGGCGCCTCGCACAACGGCGGGCAGCAACGGGAGAGCCTTTCCCGAGGGCTCCCGGAGCGCAGAGAGGAGCCGAGGAAGCGCGCTTTTTCTCGGGGAGGGGGACGGCGGTGTCCCCGGACAGGGCCGTGGGCGGGTGAGCCGCCCCGGTGCGCACCTTCCACCCCCGCGCAGCTCCGCCGGGACCTGCGCGGCTTTTTACACGGGCGATCGCTCCTGGCCGGCTCGCACCGAGCAAGAGCCTTTCCGGGAACAGGCTACTAAGAGCTCAGCAGCGGGAGCGGCGGGGGGGCGGAGGGAATGAAATAAAAGGCTAAAGAAACAGTGTGATTTTGGGACCAGGACCAAATCCTAACGTGTTACATAAAAGCCACGGGCGGTTCTTATCGGCAAGCCCGGCCTGAAGAGGAACAATCCCCAGGAGCGACTCCAAAACAACCCTGTTAAAGGAACAATTGTGAAATGCCAGCTTCCCACCAGAGTATGAACAGCAGGAGCCGGGCATGTCCTGTCTGTAACCGGGCTTCTGACAACCAAGAGAGAGAGGGGAGGGGACGGGGGGGATCCTCTCTTGACAAGATTTATCAAGAAACATTTAACTGGGCTTTAATCATATTAGCAAGAGCCCAATTAGGGCTGGGAGCGAAGCGAGGCGGCCGGCGGGCTGGGGAGAGGAGGAGGAGCAAGCGGTGGAGTCACTCGAGGATAAAGTCCTTTCATCAGGCTGCGCTCTCGGCAAGCAGAGGAGTGCGAATAATCAGTGGCCTTCACCGGGGGGACGGGGGAGGGAGCGGGCGGGGAATGTGTGTAAAGGATCATTAAGGCCGGGCAGAAGGGGGTTTTTGTTGTTGTTGTTGTTTTTAATTATTTAGGTGTTGTCTCTGGGCTCTTTCGGGCGCTGTTCTCTGGGACGGAGCAGGGAAGAAAAGAAGGGGTGCGGAGGCACCTGCTGCACCACGATGACCTGCTCTGAGTGTGCGGATGAGGCATCTATTCACTCCCGGGGCGAAGAGGGGCTCCGTCTCTCCTACCCCCTCCCCCCCATCTCCCCGAGGGAGAATTTCCTTAAAAGCCCATTCCCGGGTCGCCTCTCCCTGATGTCGAGCACTTCCCTGGCGGCGTCCCGCCTCCCAGCGCGGTTCCTCGGGGGGAGCGCGGCGCCCACCCCCCGCCACCCCCGGAGGGTGCGGGATGCGGGGGCGCAGCCCCATTGCGGATGCCAGCCCTGTTAGCCAGGGCTCGCCGAAAGCCCTGGGAGAAGCGCGGAGACAGGGGCAAAGGGTGTCTTCCCGGGGTTCGAACTTTCCATCCTTTCGCGTGGGCAACCTGCCCCGTCCTTCGGGACTCGTCCGTTCCAGCTGTAGGGGATGGGGAGGGCGGACGGCAAAGAAAGAAAGAAAAACTAAAGATGACAGGTGGGAGCAAAGGAGGACGCTGGCGATGAGCCCCTCCCTTCCCCCACCTCCGGGTTACGCCACCTCGGGGACACGCCGGTGGGAGCGCGGCAGCGGCGCTGGGCTCCGCGGAGAGCGGAGGCGGCCGTGACCCTGCCCGCGGCTTTCGAGACATCGCCGGGCAGCTGCCAGCAGCTGCCCCTCTTTTCCTGCCACTTCCCGCGGCCAGGTGGGGGGAGATAAGGCTGCTGGGCAAGGATACACCTTTCGCCCAAGAGGAGTCGGATCTTTGCACGGCGGGCCAGAGGATGCTGTTGTTTTTATTTTTTTAACTGGGCAGGGCCGGAGGGGTATTGGCCCGTCGCATCGACTAGCATCCCTGCTGTCAGGAGCGATCCCTCCCTCCACCCTCGTCGGGCGCGGAGGGGCTCTCGCCCCCTCCTCCCGCCTCCTCGGGCGCCGGGCCTGGCCGCGCCGACCCCTCCCCTCGCCCCGGGCCGCCGCGGCCGCCTCCTCGGGGACGGGCGGCCCGGGGGGCAGCGCCACCCCCTCCCGCCCCGTGCCCTTTTTGTGACCGTGTCCCCGCCGCACCTTCCCTGTCCCACGCTTACCTTTCTGGCCCGGCCGCCGAGGGGCTCGCCCCCCCCGCTCCCGCCCCCCGCCCCGTCTCCTCCATGCCCGCCGAAGGGGTGTCGCTCGCCGCCGCGCCGGCAGAGCCCCGGCTCTCGCCTTGCGCGCACTCGGCTGGCGCTGGCAGCCCCGCCGGGTTCATCCGAGGACAGCGGCGGCTCCGCGCCGCGGCTCGTCTGGCTGCCAACGCCGCGGCGAGGCTGACGCTGCCGCGGCCGGGGGGTGACTCACGGCGGCCCGCGGCAGCCGCCGGTTAACGGATCCGCCAAACGCGGGGAACGGGTGCACCGCGGCCGGTCCTCGCCCCCTTCCCCAGGCACGGCCACCCCTTCCCACACATCCCCCTCTACGCCCCCCCCCCCCCCCCCCCCGCCGATCCCCTCTGCTTCTCCAAAGTGGAATAAACGCCCCGTTTCCCGGCGAATGTTCACCCTAAAAGGAACGCGTGTGTCCCGTCCCCCCTCCCCGCTCCTTGCCGGGCCGGCACCCCCGTCGGAGGCGGGCCGGGGTCCCTCCCCGCGGCCGGCAGCGCTCCCGGCGGCACCCGCCCCCCCCACGTAAGTGACCGTCGGGTGCGGGCAGGGGGGTGGCCGTCCCTCGTGCCCCTGTCCCGGGGCGTGTGGCCGGAGGGGCTGCGCTCTGGCGCCGAGGGCGAAAGCCGGTTCGGGAGGGCGGCCGGGCCGGGGCCGAGCCCCGAGGCCCGAGATCGGCCCCGCGGGGCTCCGCCGAGGGAGGGTCGCTGGCCTTTACCCGGGCACAGGCGCACACAGCCAGGAGCCGGCGGGACGGCGGGGTGCGGGAGGGAAAGGAGGGCTGAGTTCTGTAAAGGGACCCGGAGTCGGAGCGCCAGAGTGATGCACATCGATGGTCTCCCGCGCTCAGCAAAGAAGCTGCAGGGCTTTAGCTGCGTGTGGTTTCCATGGAGTCCTCGTGGCTCGTCCCATCTAGAAGGTATGGCAGATGTCTTCATGGGGAGCTGCAGCGGGTCTCCTTCTTCTGCTCCGAGGTCACAGGTGGAGCCTTCTCAGATCTTTACCCTGCGTAGTTCAGCACCAGCAGTGCTTTTGAGAAGCGTGCTTCATGCATGACATCCTTGTTGTGAAACATTTTTGAAGTGGAGCTGTGGCAACGCACATCTTCCAGTCCGCCCTGTCGGTTGGATGCACAGTTTTAAAAGCAATGGCTCCTTAAAATTAAGAGATTATAAACAGCTCATTTATTAAGAAACTCAAACCATAAAGGTAATGGGAATGAGTGCTATGTTCTCTGGATATACGCTCAAGTTTTGGATGTAGGGAGAAGGCATAACTGGCCCTGTACTTAAAAATACTCCAAAGCTACTTGTCAGAAATGTGCTAAAATTATAAGTCGTGGACTTATGGACAGGGATTATGTTGTCAGTGCTTCAACTGACAAGTTCATTTTCAAGTCCAAATTTCAGTCCTTTGAGAAAAGAGAGTAGGAGGAGGAAGAACCTATTATAAAAGAAATGCTGACATTGCTAACTGTGGCGGTGTGAATTCACTACTATAATAAGACCTCAGCTAGCAGCCTAATTCCAAAGAGGTGATGTTATCCAGTAATAATGTAATCAGTTTGTTGGCTGTAATATAGGAAACTGGGAATTGGTCTATTTTATTGCTATTTTTGGCCAAAATAAAAACAAATAAAAACCTATAAGATGCCAGGCGGAAGGCAGGAGAGCCACCTTTGCTATTTAAAATAATAAAACAGAGCTCTTCGCATACATTTTTCACTTCAATGCAGTTTTACAAAAGCAGATTTGAAGAAGGACAGCTAGTGAGAATGCAAGCTTTCAAGCTAGGGATTGGAGGATGGAAAGGCCCAAGGGTGGAACATTGTTAAAAGTTTTCAGAGAGGTCCCGAAAGCACAATGTTCACTTTACAAAATAGAAGTTTTCTCCTGGGTAATCACTGAATGAGTTCGCATTGATTTGCAGCTGCAAATTTAAAGGAAAAAAAAAGAAAGAAATGAAAAAGGCAAGTGCCCTGTTAGTAATTTAGAATTATGCTGCAACCATTAAGAAAATTGCATCAGATATATGGAAAATAGGAATTGACCGCTTAAGCTTTTGAGTTTATATATTCAGTATTCTCCAGCCCTTGCACCTTTATTTTTGATATTTTTTAAGTGTCCTGACAATTTTCTAAGCAGCTTGCTCTTGGATTGGAAATAACAGCATAAGTGATTTTCAGTTAAATCTGCTGCAGAAGGTTAGTGAGGCCAGAATTTCACCCATTGTGAAGGTAGTACTGTTGCAAGAAATTGCAAGGATAGAGACAGACCATATTATCCCTCTAGTTCAGGTGTAGATTTTGCTGGTAGTCTTGATGGTGCTCTGTATGTTTAACTTGATCCAAAATTTGCTGAGATCAATGGTACTCTTTGGGTTGGGGTTAAGAAATCTTTGAAGGATCAAGTCTTAAGTTTTTTAATGTTGCTAGGAAGCCTAGCAGTATTAAGACCAAGATACCTGAAAGTATGTGAAGACAATTAAAACAAAGTAATGAGTATAGTCAAGTCATAGCAGTCCATTTTAACAGAATGCCTTGTAAATAACAGAACCTCACAAGAATACTTGGGTGTGTCTGAGTCAACCCGTTCTGGAAATCCTATGATATGCAGCTGCAGAAACTACACAGATTCTTGATAAATTGTCAACAAAACCTGAAAGGACCCTAAGGGGTTTTATTCAAATTTGTTGAAATTTCTTGAAAGTCATGTTTCCTGAGTTATATACGAGCTCTATTCTGTTTATAAATATATCACATGTTATCCAGTAACTCTTGAAAAGTAGGCTAAAACTACTACAGTGACTACCTTGTTCATCTGATCTCCTTAAGGCAACATTAACCCTCTTTTTAGACTTACTGCTTAACAAAGCTTTGTTTTAGGTATTACAACCATTTGTGAATGTGTGTATGCTGTGGAAAATCAAGGGCTGGCATCTGCTGTCAGGCTTACATCCAAAAACATACAAGTTAATTTGCACTGTATGACCACTGGCACTATGCAGTGACAAATTGGAGAAGGTATTCTGAAAAATGCAGATGATTCCAGAGTTGCCCTTAAACACTTGTTTGAAGCTAGAAAACAGATATGATATAATGGTAGTTGTTTTGGGTTTTATTGTGGAAGATAATACCAGCTTGTGATTACCGATTGGATGTGAAACAAAATTTTATGGCTGTATGGACTGGATTTAGCACGTCAGCTGTCATACAGGATGCTTGTGGAAGCACTGCATATTAGTTCTGCAAAATGATTCAAGCAGCAATTAATCACTGTTTCTCACAAATACAAAAATGATAGGGCATTGAAAAATTAATTGAGAAAATTAACGTAGTATGGTAGTCTGGATGCCAGCTGCCACACACGAAATCCCCAAACCGCTAATTGATGAAAATTTTAAGAGATATCAGGTTAGGGATTGCTCCAAACAATGTATTTCCACATTTTTTTTCAGAAGTGTTCACTTCTGGCCACCACAGAGAGATTACATTATCTGAGTATAGACATTTTTTCTTCCTTGGTGCATTTTTTTGAAGTCCTATCTCCTTCTTTATCATTAGTCATGGTTACCTAGCTTTTTCATTTTGATGCAGAATGCTAGGTTTATTGTTGAGAGATTGAGGTCAGAGGTGTGTCCTTGTGTAGAAGCAAAAGAAGCAAGTGAAAGAGGAATAGGGAAAGGAGAGGGTGTTTGGAGAGCAGAGAAGGACCGTAGGAAATGTGAGGCTCGTAACAGAATGACTGGTGATGCATGGGACAGGAAGAGACTGGACCATTGATCATGCAGAAAACAGTGTTCAGAGATCGTGGTTTGATTGACCTACCCCTTATTTAACGTGCCCTGCATTTCTCAGTGGAAATGCAACTTGGAATCTATATGCAACAGTGAAAGACTGAAAAAGTAAGGAGAGAATGAAAAGCAAGAGGCAATTTCCTAATTTTTTTCTTTCCTATTTCTAAAGTCTGCTGGACCCACACATTCGGTAAGGCACACTTAGAGAGAATCTTGGACAAAACTAAGCTGGAACTAGAACAAAGTTGGAAAGGAATTCCAAGAGGCAAGAAAAAATATTTTACTTCTTTTCTCCCCCTGAGGATGTACTTAATGTCCAGCAAAATCATCTGCCCCTAGGCAAATGCCTGACGAAAAGATGCTATGTGTATCTACTCTGTAATCAGAATTCAGGATATATATATGTAACTGCAACTCGTACTTTTGTCTTTCTGATAATATGTTGACCTAGAACTTTCACATTGTTATCTTTTTCTACTTTCTTTTTCTTTCATTTTTTCTTCTCTGCTTTTGGGACAGAAAATTCCTCATGCAGTGTGGTCCAGGTTATTCTGGATGTCTCATACAAAGCAGTATCTTATTCCATGCATGATTTACTCATATTGCAAAAGCAGGGTGAGTAATGGGTGCTGGAATTTAGCTCTATATTGCATTTTGCATCTGGAGTTTCTGTAATAGGTTCATGAAGTTCATGGACTACCCCTAGTAATTCTTCTATTTTTCTACCTCCCATTCCTGCTCTTTTTCCAATTTTCCAGAGATTTCTGCGATCCTGGAAGACTCCACAACTTTGAAAAATGATACAGAATTGCATCAAAATACTCCAAGCACTGTATAAACACATACAGTGTATTTGTGATGTAAAGAGAGAAAGAGCAGGGTTTGACTGGGCACGATCCCTTATGGTTCTAGGACTGCAGGTTAGCATTGCACCCTTACCAGCAGCACTAGGCTGGCAGGTCTTAGGGATGCACCATGTGTGTGCAGAGGACAAATAGTGCTGGACTATTCACATTACAAGTGGGATGCTTTAGATAGTACCCTGAAACATCATCCTTGGGTATCCCAGGAGGAAAACTGCTTTCTATGTACCAGTGATCCTCTGAAGTACATGCCGTAGGACTCCAGGTGCAGGGGCAAATGTGAGGTTTAAAAGAAGCTCTCCAATGCACTACATTCCTGATGTAGTGCTCACAGTGACAAATAGTCCTGGTCCAGATCTAACTTTTGGGAGTACATGCAGGTCAGACAAAGAGGGTCTCAGAAAGAGATGCACACCAACCAAAGTCTCCAAAATCACAAACAATTCATTATCTTATCTGGAAACAGAAGGGAGGGGTTGTCTGTACTTGCACTTTGTTCAAACTTCAGTTAGGCTTCTGCTGCAACTTATTTCCAGTCCACATAGTCTGTGTCAGACTCTGGGCTGTGGGTTTTCTTACTGATGATTCTGCAGCCTCCCAGGGTTCCTGGGGCCTGAGGAGAGCCGGTGTACAAGGGTGTGTTCAGGGATCTCTATTCAGTGGAGAGAGGTGGTGACAGAAGTTGCTGTTAATTGTTGCCATATGGATAAAGGTTGGGTGTTACTGTGCCAGTCAGTCTCCTCTTCTTTGGTCCAATTCAGAGTCAAGCCATCTAGATGAAATTAGGGAAAAGTGTCAATACAGATAGTATTTGGTCTCAACCAAAGAGAGAGAGAGACAAGGAGGAGCGTAAGCATCTGAATGTGTACACAGGAGTGGTAAGTCTGTTGGGTCAAGCCGCGAGTTTAGATCCAGAGGGCACACGTGGGATAGATGTGCTGAGTCCTGGCTTGTGTCCTACTAACCAGATCCCAGTCAGTTGTGAAAAAGGGTCTTATGCTTTCCAGGATTAGTTGGCCATTTAATTTGTCTTTCTAACTAGTCAATAAAGCTCAAACAATGCTCTGCTAGAAATTGTCTTTGTTTTAAAATTGCCTTATTCCTATGTGTCTAAGTCTATATTTGTATGTGAATTGTAGGGCCTTGGGGATATATGTAGAGTTCAGTTAAATTTTGACACAGGAGCAACTGCATTATTTTCCCATTCATTTTCCTAATCTGTAAACAAGACTCTTGGCACTGGCAGTCTGTTTGAAATCGAGTTGTGGAAGTGCAAGAGTTCATCACCCTTCTCTTGCAGCAGCTGTCAGTGCCATCTGAATACTGTGTGCCTGCCTTAGGGAACAGCAGTGAGGTCTTCCTTAGCTGCTTGGGCAGGGCCCTAGGAGAGAGCAGCCCTCCTACTGGCTACACGACAAAGGGCACAGATACCATGTACAACATGCTCGCCTCTGCCAAGAAGAATTAGTGGGACGCTTTATTATCCACATACTTTCTGAGGCTGAGCTTCAAACTCTTAACCTGAAAATGGATTCAGCAGCATATATTTATTGCAGCTCACTAGGTTCCACTTTTGAACAGGAATAGAAGAGCTTCCCATGGCAAGCCTTTATTTACTTGTTTATTTAATGTGCATTATTTCTGCTGCTGTCTTGGTGTATTAACAGTAATTTAGAGAATAGTCTGGTAAACGTTTTAGTTCATGTAAAAATTTATAAAATAAAAGATAATATATTGTCTGGTCACTCACTTTATATTAAGATTTCATTAATATGCTTCTCCTAAATAACAAACAGCTCCTGCAGAGCTTGTTAGCCATGTGAGGACCATGCGGTGTAAGCAGTTATAAATACACCAGTAAAAAACATTCCAGAGAATTGTAAATGACTATAATGTTCAACTCCAGTGGGTTGCTGAATAGTATCTTTATTCACTTATTAACCACTTATCAAAATGATTTGTCTTGTATTTAGGCTTAATTTGATGTTCAGTGTAAATTTTATATAAAGCCTGACTTTGTTTTCCTTTGCCAGACATATTTATTTCGGAGTCAAAACTCAGTCTCCTTTGCGAAAAGGAGGAGAATCAAAAAGGCATGATAATCAGCCTAAACTCATCCAAAGCACTTTAAAAATAGCCAGCCCACCTACTGCACTGGGAGATTATATAGTGCAGTGTACAGAAGCACAGTGCAGAGTAGCTAAGGAACCATGCAATATGTAAGCTTTTCAAAATGTGGCAGTGGCTTTCTAACCAGTATCAGATTTGCTCCTGCCAGGGCACCTGCCCCTCAGAGCCCCTCTCTCTTACAACCTCGTGCCCAGGATGTTGAATTCTGCTTTCCACAAGAAATGGCCCCGCACAGATTTTTGTTTCCAAATCAGTGGCTTATAGTGGAGAGAGCCATAGCAGACGGTGGTTGAAAAGACCGTTAATTGGTACATGTAAATTGGCCATTTTACCTAATTTCCCAGTAAACAGTCTTTGAGTGAAAGACGTTTTGGCATGTGAACAGCATACATTGTAGAAGGTGCTGTAGGAGGATGAGCAGTATGCATGTGTGTTATTGCACCTTGGCTTGGGTCAGGTGGTCATACCACTGTATCTGAGGGCAATTTTGTACCAAAATAAACTTTGAAGTTGACTAAAACAAAGGGGATTTTCCCATGGTAGACCAAACAGAATGTGCTGTGCAGGGAAATAAGGAAATAGTGTCATGGTTTTCAGCATCACTGATTTTCAAAGGGTTAACTACCTGCCAGTAACTGCATCTTATTAATGTAATGCATATTGGCATTTCCTTTGCATATCTCTTACAGAATTTGATGAAACAGCTTTTGTTTGTTCACACTTGTCTCCCTTAAAATTTGTATATCATCAGTAAATGTTATTTTTTCTGCAACAGCTTGCACTTTCTTCTCTATGCAGACAGAAGTCAAGTCATCATATTGCTTTAGATTATCATTTTCAGATTGATTAAAAAAGTAAATATGTAGACTTCTACTGCTCCCGACAACAAGGATTGTAAGCAATTTACATGCTAAGATTTGTTAAATTTTCTGTCTGTAGAAGTTAAGTCACTACGGGAATGGAGAGGTTTGCACGGACCTGCAACATATTAGGCCCTTAATACAATTTCGAATGCTTTTTTGTGGAGCTGGAAAAAGCAGTTGATAGTGTGAGTCCCAGTTAACACATGGAGTGGCCTTTATTGTTTCCAAAGCAAAGGAAATTCTCTACAATGTTTTGAAGAATTTTGGTGTCGTTTGGTAGCAAATACCTTCACAGGATGAAGGTTGTCTAGACTGTGCACTTCGGATTTTTTGAAGCATTTTATTTATCTGAGAGCTGGAGTTCCCTAACTGGTTGGAATTGTGAAAACCCCAGTGTGCAGGGAGAGAGAGGAACCTTCATGAATCTTGTCTGACATTTACTGTGCATAATTATGAGAATGTAAACCAAGGGCAAAACTCAAAAGATGGTCTTGGATTCAGTAAGAAACTGTCTGAGAGAGAATTGAAATGGAGACAGAACAGCCTAACAGCTAGAATGATGTCAGACGTTTTGCAGGAATCTGCTTCTCTGTAACTTAGGATGGCACGTGACCCCTTTGTGCCACACAAACAGTTTGGCTGACGGCAGGCACAGCCACAGTTTGGTGGCAAGGTGGTGCAACCTTCTGTTACTGATTTGGACATAAATTCTGTAGTCCCAACGTTGACTGAAAAGTGAGACTCGTAGACCATCTCTGACAAATGCTACCAAATTGTTTATGAAAAACCAGTGTTGATTTTACTTAGTGTCACACTGGAAAGTCATTTTAGAACATGTTTGGGCTTTGACACCCTTTCTTAATATTTTTTCTCCATATCCTTTTGTATATACAACTAAGTCACGTTAGTGACCACAGGCATGAGTCTCCATTCCATTGCACTGATTTTATGCCAGAGTAACCCCACTGGTTTTCACAGTATAAAAGACTGATGAAATGTGGTGAAAAATTGATCCCATACATATTCCAATCTCTGAGTGACTTAATATTTAGTGCTAAAACATTTTCAACCTTTAAAAACAACACTTCTATCAGTCATGTTACAGATTTTAAGTTTGCTGTCTCACGACTTGCCAGAACTGCAGCAATTGCTGGGAAGTGAGCATGTCCTTAATTATGGCAAATCATGGGATATTTGATTGTTAAATTTAAGAGTCCTGTATGAGGGTCAGCTAGTGCTCTTGTATATTGACCTCAGTGTTGAAACATGTACCTTTCCCACCCAGTCTCTGTTTTAGGGTAAAATAATAGAATAATTTCCATAGATGTAGGCTATTTTTTTCCTTTTAAATGGTAGCAGTTTGAAATCTGTGTCAGACTTGCAATGTTATGGACTGTGAGAGATAAGTTAACAGAGACCTTGAGAAAGTAAACAAGGCACAAGTTAGATACAGGATGTTTCATGGGTCTGTAGGTTGTTCCATGGCTACAGAGGTAAAACAAGTCTCGTTTAAATATGTTTACAATATGTGTGTTTCTCTTATTACATATAAGCATATATATATATATATATACACATAGTTTCTCAAACTACTGACTTAGTATTTTATTTGCAATAGGAGGGAAGCATTGTGGTATCTTTAAATTTCTGAAATTAATGAGCCTGCTCCTGTTAAAATTAGCTGCAAAGCTCTGGCTGATAGCAATAGGAACATTCTTGATGATCATAAGAAGCTAATACTCACAACTAACAGGGGAAACCAGGACTGTAGTCTCCAAGGACAGATCATTGAAGGGGTACAGGTGTGTAAAAAGCAGGCTGGGGTCTGCTGTATTTGAGACTTCGCTACACCACAGATTTCCTGCGTGACTCTTAGAATAGTTAATATGGTTCCCTTCTGAATCTGTAAACTGGGCATAGCAGTGCGTCCTTACGTTAAAATGAATGATATGCTCAGATAGTGATCTGTGGCACATTTTGTGGTTGCAAGAGATTTCTTGTAAGACTCAGGCATAAGCTTAGTCTGAAACGGTTGGGTAAAGAGTACTAGTAGTTAATTAATTGTTAATTAGTTTAGTTAACTAGTAACCAATATAATAACAGCTGTTGCTCCTGCTTGTTGTGGAAGGAAGTCAGGACGGTTGGTCTCATGTGGTACTCTTAAGGGCACTGCAGAAGAGCAATGGTGCTGCAAGTCAATGAGTGCCTCTTTTCTTGTATATATGTCAAAATTGCTGCAGATTAATGAGATATGATGTGTCAGGTCCCTTCCAACTTGAGATATACTGTGATTCCATAGGAGGAATGTGGTAAGTGTGTATACATTTAGGCTGTGGTATATTTAAGGCAGTGGAACTTGGTTTAGCCTGTAACAAAAACGATTGTGTTAAACCACATTGCATTGTGCTAGTTAAGGGCTGAGGGCATACAAAGACTGCTTGGTTCAACTGACGTGTGGTAACTTGTTAAGCCTTGGTAATTTGATCTGAGCTCATATAACAGTTTAGATAAGAAATTGTGGTTGTTCCTTCTGGTATCAACATCTCTGGTTACATGAAAACAAGTCTGGCAATATAAAGGTCTCAAGAAGATTTATACTGGTTAACAGTAATCCTCCCTCCTTTTCTCTCTTCCATTTTTTACCAATTTCGATTGTCTGAAGAACAGATTTCTGGTTCATGGGAGATCTTGTTTTTGTTAATTATTTTTTTTTTTCATGTGTATGTGTGTGTGGTTTTGGTCCAAATTGATCTGGGAAATAAAAAGATTTTTTTCTGCCAAGCAGAAATTTCAAGATAATTTCATTCTGGAAACAGCAAACATTTTATTTCTGAAATAAATTGCTCCCTGGTTCCTGCAGCTTTTCAGTGAAAATGGCATTTGACAGGTGACCGATTCTCAGCTCTGTAGAGCAGTTGTGGGGCTGTACGGGACTGGCGATGCTTTGGCAGCACTGCTCTGAGGGATGTCTAAAAGTCTGTTGCAGGACTTTTGGGCTCTCAGTTTGCATTTGCTGGTAGGTGATCAGAAAGTCTGGAAATAGTGGAAATTACTGGGATTTCTGTGTTTTCTGTACCCTTAGTGGGAAGTCACTCCTTTTAAGGTCAGGGTTTCCGGGACTTCCAGCTTAGTGGTTGAAACCACAGAAGCTTGGTATTTTCCTGCTTTGGGACACTCCATTGAGCAGATCCACCTCCTGATTCCTAACTAAACTCACCTTTATTTCAAGGGAGCCGTTTCACACCTTGTTCTCTAGCATCAAGGTGCCGTCCTGTGCTGTAGGATGCAGAAGGAAGGGCCTCCTGTCTGATTATTTAATCTATCTCCTCACTGAGGACATACCTACCTTGCTTTCAGCTAGCTCACTAGGGTATGGGTAGCAATCCAGCTGTGGAAGCGTGGAATTTAGTGTGGGCTGATTCCTGTATGCAGTTTACCCAGCTTCTCTGGGTGCGTCCTGCATGGTTGCTAGACCACAATGGAAACTACCCACGCAGCTTCAAACGGGTAATGAAGCAGCCTCGCACCCACCACACCCAGCGTCTGGAAGATTCTGGCCCATCTTGCAGAGTAACACTATGTAGAGTTACAGCATGTGGCTTTGGCAAGTCTGCAGGCACAGACAGTCTTTGAAACAAAAACAAAACCATGCATCCTCACCACTGTTTCTTCCCTTATTTACATGACTAAATGCTGCAATGCACACATGTGGGTAAGACCAGGAAGAACGCACCCTACCAGTGGCTATAAAGGAACTTTAATGGCTCAGCACCCTGCAGGATCTGCTGCTTGAGCTGATCCACAGCTTTCTGTAGCCACACCAAGGGTTTCACACATCTCAAGCAGAGTTGGCGCTTGCAGTGTGAAAGCTACCTAAGAGGTGTCAGATTTGGCCTTCAGAACTGAAGGAGTTTTATCAGACACTTTTACAGGCAGATTGCACCTATCCTTAAACCCCGAACATCCATACGTTTCACCAGAGATGCAATTCCTTTCCTTGTCTCCTCCACTACATGAGTGATACAGATCTCCTGTGATTGACATATAGGCACGGAAAAAAATAGATTTCTTGCAGTCTTTCATGTGTTGCTACAAGTATACTTCTCCTGCTAAGGAACCAAGCAACCAAACTCCTTTTATTGCCTGCATGACTTGCACTTTGCAGATTTTGGTCTATGGATCTCTAGAGATGGCAGGAGATAGCAAATATTTTAGATGAAAGATGACAGAAGAAAGCAAGAGTTGTTTTCAGTCTTTGCTGGCATACTGGCTCGTTTCTTCATCTCAGACACTTTTGCAGAAAGGCTTACTGTGGGAATGTTAACACTGAATGTATCTGATCTTTCATGGTTTAAGTGATTTCTGCACGAATGCATTGTGTTCTCCTTGTGCAAGTACCTGTGCATGTGAACAGATTTGAGCCCATACTGTTTTGGCTCTTCAGTTCATCTTTGAAGATGCCTGCCAACCTTAGAATTCCACAGCAGGAATCTTGCGTAAGACCACATGTGCAAGAAAATCATCCATGTAGCATTTAAAACCCATTGTTTCTTCCATTAGTTAAGAGGAAACACAGTTAGACTAGTTTCTTACTGAATGTGTTTTTTTTTATGGCCTTCTCACAGCTTTTGATCTTGTGGGAGCATGTAATCATAAATTATTAAAAGGAAATTCAAGTTACTCAAAGCTAAACACATCATATATCTTAAGGGGAAAAACGTATGTGAATGAATCCATAGGATTAAATCACTGTAAGACGTCATAACATTCTGCTGTGATTGCATTATAGGGAACCTGATAATCCTAGTTATCTCATGAATGTTTTATTACAGAATGCAAAATGGCGCTCTAAGCACAAAGTGGAGCAAGAGAGCATATGCAAACACGTATGTACATACTCGTGTATACACACATACATTCTTTTGGTACATGCTTATTTCCTTCCAGATGCAGTTAGAGTCCTGGCTGCTGTGAGGATTTGGCAGCTTTCTTGCACAGTGTGGGTGTTTATCATTCTACTGTGATTGTTCATGTTGTGATGAGTTTCCTCCTGGGTGCAGTTTTCAGACACGTGTTCCTGTCAACCAAGGTCAATGCTGAGCCAGAGAAGCAGTGCACAGGTGGTATGTCAGAGTTAGTCTCTTTCTTTTGGCTGCAGACAGTGGCACTTCTTAATTTAACTTATGATTAAACCATTGCCCTGATACAATACCAAAAATATTAGAGTCTTTCTGCCTGGATTTCAGAGAACTGGTTCTTTAAATAAACAAGGGAAAAATGAGTGAATGCATAAAAATAGACTCTGAGGACCTGACCAGAAGCCTGTCGAAGTCCATGGAGAGCTCTGCCTCAAGCCCTTAATGCGTGCTCTGGTGTCTCTAATCCCAGGTAGGAGTAGCATTTTGTTGGCAGGAGGTGGCTTCTTGTTACTCTTACAAGGTGGCAGTGAAGAAAGCTCAGGGTGATGGGAGAGTTCATGGCAAAGAATTATTTTTTTCTGCTTGGGCGGCAACTGGGTTCTAAACAAAAAGGGCCTAAGGGAAGAAATGCATCAGGGTCATTACAACTGTCATTTGGCAGTTACTAACATGTATTCTTGAAAGAAACTGTTAACACAATTTTGCTGTTTCTTGCCAAACAGCAAGGGCAAGCTGGCTATGTTTTGGAGCCAGAATTGGACTGCTAGCTTTAGAAATCCTCTCTAGGATCAGCTGATCAAAAAATATGGGAAACTGAACATGATTAGCCCTCCTACCTGCAGAAGTCTATGCTTGTCCACTCACAAACACATACCGTGTTTCTGTCAAACTTCAGATGTATAATAGAGATTATGGAAAGTTACACCAGATTTTTGCCTGTCCTTGAATGACAATAATTCATTCTGATGAATTAATAACCTATTATGAGGTAATACTTTAAGATCAAAGATGCTGATATTAATTGACTTGGAAGAAATTTATTCAGCTATTTAGACTGTATAATGGTTTTTGTTCCCCTGGGAGTGGATAAAAGCCAGATTTCAGCCTTGTTGGTCAGATTTTTCCTCTTAGAGCAGCACCTCCTGTCCACAGTAAAGGAGAAATTGTTTATTCCTCCCTAGACCTTGATGTTTCTCTGTTCTCTTTAGCCTGGAACAAACAAGCCAGAACTTGCCTTTCACTGTGTCTAAATTACCAACATCCATGTCCTGTGAAAAATTCAAGGGTGAGAGGGGACACCAGTCCCCAGGGTCTATGACAACTCAGGATTCACTGTGATTCCAGTACTGCTGCTGTGGCATGGCTGCATCAGCCCTTTTAGAAGGGCTGGTGGTAAAGTAATGGTAACCTGGAGTACAAAATCAGTAATACGATTTGAAAAAGGGACAACCTCTGCATGTGGTGGAAGGAGTAATTATAATGTTCCAATGAAGCTGGATAGAGAAGGATATATAAAAGGTGGACTGAAATATGATTTACAGTGTCTTCCCATCACTGCCTTGGTTCGCTTGAGCAGTTTAACTGTGATACTGTATCACTAAATATTGTTTAAAAGCTTGACTTCAGTAAGTTCAGTACAATCCAGTCCAACCAATACAGTAAGCGTCCTCTCTGGAAGCTTATAGAAAGTTTTCTTATTGCTCCGAGACTCTTGTTTTTGTTGAGATTAAGCTGGTACTTTTTAATGTGCCTTTGAATTTGTTTGTAGCAGTTGACTGTGCCAAGCCCTGCCAAACTGAAGGAGATGTAATTCAGTTACTGTACAGTATAGAATTTCTTGTATGTGCTATGAATGTTGGCACAGAGGGAGGCTGGATTAGGTGAACTCTGCTGATCTCTCTTAGTACCTCGTATGTTTCTTTCTCACATGCATAAAGAAAAACATCCCAAATTCGTTTTCTTGATGTCATTCTGAAATAAATCCGCTTTAGCCAATGATGTTAAACCACCAAGCCATGCTACTGATATGGCTGCATTTTATTACCTGCTTCATGCAAACCGTGAATAATACAGAGGGCACTTGGTACGTGATTGTAGCTTGAGATGCAGGATGTGTGATGCAATCCACTACAAGGCTTATGCACATATGCACCGAGCATATTTTTGAGCTACTGTACTTTGAAATCTGTGCCAGACATCTATGCAGCCAGACAGTAAACAAAGAAAATGATACCTTAGGCCAGAAAAACCTTCAACGGCACAGAGGGCTTACCTCAGAGATTGCAACCGGGAAGCGTGGCAACGTGTTAAGTCACAAAGGTTAGTAGGCCAACCAAGGAGTGCTGTGCCTGTCAGCTACACGTATGGGAACTGAAGTCACTGGGAGTTTTACCACTGATTTCAAAAGGGTTAGGACTGCCCCAAGTGCTGCCACAGTGGTTTCGTTTCATTTGCATCAACGGAATTGCTTCAGATTTCGTCAAGGATGCAAAAAGTGAATTCAATCTGCTCTCAAAGGAAGTTGGGAAATTTTATATTTATTGCTTCATTCAAAAAATGTTTTCCTCCAACTATCAAAATACTTCATGAACATTTTGACTTTATGTAACAAGTGCTCTTAAACTAAACCCGCATTCTGATGCCATTGAACAGATTCCACTGCATGAGAAAGTGTTGTAATTGAAATGAATATTAACAGCAGACTCTTCCAGATCCCCAAATGGGACTTTAAATTACACAGTTTTGATATGTGGCTTACATGTTCCTGGAAATTCTGTGAAATTAATGAAAAGATTGAAGAAAACACTGGCTTTCCCCCCCCCCCCCCCCCCCCCAAAGCCAAATGTAAAGTTAAAAGCAAAGCTTGAAACAATATGGTCTGGCTGTGCAGTTCATTCTAGAATTCAAGGAGGTTTGACGAACTGTCTCACATTCCTCAGTTGCAAGTGAATATAGCAATAAAAAAATATTCTGGAAATGGGGAAATCAAGCATAAAATGTATTCATAGAAAACCAGGCTGCTGTAGTATGATACTACTATTGATTTTGTTGGGTTTTTTTTTTGTGTGGAGATTTTATTTTTGTTAGTTTTCAGGTGATTATTCTGTTCTTGATCCATTTGTAATAATGATTATTATGACATGAGTAGAGTAATGTAGTGGCTAGCTAATGATACTGTCTTCCGAACCATCAAAATCAGGTTGTGATGCCTGATGGGAAATGTAGTGTCAGATCTTTTCTCATCATTATAACGAAAAACACTCATAGTGTCAAAAGTTGTTTTCCTTATGTGCCAGACAGTACAATGGAGAAATTTGGAGAGTGTTTAGAGCTCTTGGCTTCTTTCTTTGGAATATCTGTACACTGGCTCTACTGAAGCAGGAAAACTAATGTTCTTAAGGAGGAAGAGGAGAGAATGAGTAGCAGAAGACATTAAATTGCAGAGCAGTCAAATAGGAGGAACACTGAAATGTGGGATTTCTCCCAGCAGATGATGCCTGTAGTCCAGAGGCCTCAATGTCTGAACATCATCCAGTATCTGAGGAGACTGACGGGAAGTCTGGCAGAGGGTTTGTGCCAGTGATATGCTGTCTGGGAAAACAAAAAATATTGCCAAGAATTGGTCCTTGGATTTCAGTGACAGTTTTGCAGAAAGAAAACTCAGACTGATAAGTGACTAATTTAAAGATATTAGTCACACTAATATTGTCCTATCTTTTCTCCCTGTATAATATCATTGTCTGAAAAGTAAAGAATTATCATGGTTCTATCTGCCTTCTTCACTGGAGTGTGCTGTAGTTGAATGGCTAGTGCAATACTGTGCCCAGAGGAACCAACTCTACAATCTAATCTTGAACTGCCAGCTCTAATAATTCAAAGGAAAAGGATTTTCTCTTTACTGTGGTCCCCCACTATGAAAGAGATTTTCTGAACAGAGTTTTATGTTTGAGATTCTGCATTTTCCTCAGAGTTCATCCAAGGGGTCACACATCCACAGCCTTCTGCTGTAAATAGCTGGATGAGACCCCTTAAATGCAAGAACTGTTTTTTTTTTTTTTTTTCAAAAACGTAGAAGGTCTTAGCGTGTTCAGTATCAGAGAGGTGGCTCACCTTCCCAAGATTTTGTCAGCTGCTTGGTGGCAACTGACCCCGATTATGTGAAGAAGAGACATTCATTTCAACGAGTGGACTTGCTCCTTCCCCTGTGAGCTAGTGGTTAAAATTATTTCACAGGATTGAGAGCAGAGTCAGTCCTGAATCTGCAGCTTCCCTGCACTTTATACACATTGGGTTATATAGTTGTCATATGTGAGGGTTGTAAAAGGATGATAAAGGTTCTTTAAGCAACATATAAATAATAAAATTAGGGGCTGATTGACCCTTTACAGGGGGCCTATTTAGCTAATACTAACAAAGCTTTTTCTCCCATTTAAATTAACATGGTGTCCTGTTTTGAGAGCACCAGGATAAAAGTTTTTTGGGGCTCTTGGCACATGTGACCATCACCATGGGGGAGGAGGGGCAGCTGTGCCTGTGGGGAGGAGACGATGACACAAATGGACCAATCATGGTGTTCCTTCCCATGGTGCTCAGTATAAAAAGGCCCCTAAGAGGAGTCCTGAGTTCTTCTTGTGTCTGCTGTGCTGGAAGGGTTGCTATTGGCTGTTTGTCTTCCTGTGCTGCTGCTGTTCCCACCTCCTGTTTTCGTGTTGCAGAGGAGTACCTTTCTTTAGCACAAATTGTCTTCCCCTGGCTCCTTGGGTAGGAGAAACACGGGCACTCCAAGGCTTCCCTTTCTGTTTTTTTGGGCTCTCATTGGGACTCTGGGCTGTGGTGCTCCCGTCTGCTGCCGAGTCCAGTCTGGACTTTCCTGCTTGGGGCCTAGTTGCCATCCGGAAGGCATGGGTTCCATATTAGCATATTAATTTGTATCTTTGAATATATTTATGTACTTGTGTGTATTTGTATATAGTTCAACATCTTCATTGTTATTGTTAGTATTGTTTCCTGTTTCACATGGGTTCAAGTTTGTTTTAGCTGCTTTTGTTATAATTCACTCTGGCTTTTTTTCAACACTTGCCCTTTGCCTTTGTGATCTGTTTTCCTTCCATCTGTAGTTTCCTTTCCTACGTTTCTCTCAAGCAGATTCCTTCCATCCACTACAAGAATGGGTACTCAAATCAATTGTTGATTGAAATCCTGGCTCCCTGGGAGTTTCCCTCCGCTGCCTTTAGCAGTGTCAGGATTCAAAATACATTTGTTTTTCTTTCTTGCCATTACACAAATACTGCTCCCCAGTAGGACTTTGAAGTTCGTATTGTATTCATTAATAAGATTTTAAATCTTTTCAAGACAGTCCCTCCTAGCCCTTCTCCACCAGCAGGATGCGTAGCCCATTGCGTATGAATTGGTTCCGGGAGCGGGGCCAGGGAGCATGGGAGTGGGGCTGGGCCAGGAAGTGGGAATAGCTGCTTCCCTACTCGTAGGAGAAGCGATTTCTGGGTCTTAGCTTGTGAGGGTTGAGGAGGGAAGAAGCATGGCTGTCTGCACTGAGCATGGGTGGATCAGCTACTCAAAGGGCTGCCAGCAGTAGTGGGGAGAGGGGTCTGCTAGGACCCTAGGAGATTCACAATTTGTGAACCAGCTGTGATTTCAAAAGTTAGTTTGACCGAACTGGGGCGAACTGTCTCCAGCACAGTTTTGGCTACCCACAACCTCTGTTGGCTTAGTCCTGTATTTCTGATGCCAATGCATTGCCTAATGATGTCAGCGGGTGTTTTGGGTTTGCAAGGAATTCAGGAATGGGATCTCTGAAAAACAGAATCTGTATGTAGAAATGTCCTAAACCAGAAAGATGTTTTGCAGAAACTTGCATTAAACATTTTAGCAAGAAAACTGAGCTTCTTTCAGTCCCTTGGCTGTTTTTTTTTTTAACGAATTATCCTTGCAGGTAGCTCACATTCTTCCAGACTGCCTTCAGGTGCTTTTGTAAAATGCTTCTGAGTGGGAAATAACTCAGGAGAATATTTCTGACCAAGGCAGCATTCACCAATTGCCTGGATACCATTGAAGTTGGTGAGACTTCAGAAGCTTAAATACTCTTCTAAATTAAGCCTTGTTAGCTACTCCAGTAAATGTTTTGTAGAGGTGATAATGTCTCTCATGATTTTTTTTACATGATTTTTGTCTTAGAATTTAACAGTGTGCTATTGTGTCTGTGCAGGCCTTTGCTAGGCTTGATGCTTTCCTCAACTGAGTGAAGTCACCACACTTAGTTCTTCTAAGGGTATTTTCTACCATAGCCACTAGTAAACTGCCTTTAATGTATCTTCTCATTCTTGTAAATTCTTTTGGAGTAGCCTTTCTTTCTTTTTTCTTATTTTTGCTTAATGGCACATAAAGTCTGAGACAGGAATTGGGTTCTTTGTGGTAGAAGTGTCGCACATAGTATGAAGCAATGCCTTTGTCAATGGGGCTGTAATGGGCTCTTTGGTGGGGCTCACAACCCACAAGTGCTTTTTATGCCCTTGTGCAAAGAACTGATTATAGTCTGACCCAGACAATAAGTATTCACTTTCCTAATGCGATGCTCTAAGTGTTCAGGGATTTCTTACTTATTAAGTGCCTGATGTGCTCAATAAATTCAATGGGTTCATCAGTTATAAACATCCCCAGGTAGCTTCAGGATGCAAGTTTATGAAATGTGTCAGCTTGTTATATGTTAATTTTTATACTCAAGATGTGCTGGACCCCAGAGAGTTCCTGCTGTAGCAGTGTGTTGAATCAATTTCCATGTAGCCTTCAGCCACTGCTGCGTATTGGCTTTTGTCAGACTGTGACAACCCCAATTGTGTTGGGATTTTCTTACCTTCTGAAAGAGAAATGTCATTGGCCTTTTCTGACCTTGTCCTGTGGTCACACATGAGATTTTGAAAGGCCTTTTGAAATGACTTGGCTTCTCCCTTGGTATGATAATATTGCGGAGTACTACTTGCTGGATTTTCCTGCTAGAACATAACAGTTTTTACAGTGGTTAAGTTTTAAATAGAGTTTGAAATACTTGGCATCAGGAGAGAGGTTTTTGCGTGCAATATATTAGTCAGCGTGACTTGTTAAACCCCTAAAAAGAGTGGCTTGTGCTAGAAACTTCATATTCCCTAGTAAATCATGGAAGTGTAGGAATGGGAGGGAGCTCAGGCGACCAGTCCATCTTTCTGTTCTGTGGCTGAGCCAAGGACTATTTTTGACAGTGATTTGTCTAACCTTTCCATAATGGGCTCCAGTGATGAGGATTCCATGACCAGCCTCAGTGAGGTGTTCCAGTGTATGGCTGGTTTTGTTAGTTATTTTGTCCTAATACCTAACATCTTCTTTTGCCCCACGGTAAGCAGAACTATTCTTCTAACCTTGCTGGGCATGAAGAACAGTTGATCACTGTTGTATTTATAGCACCATCTTGCATATTTGAAGAATTATGTCTTCCCTCAGTCTCTTTTCTAGACTAAACAAACCCAAATCTTTCAGCTTTTCTTCCTAGATCATATATAGCAGCCTGATTTGTTTTGTTGCTCTTCTCTTCAGTCTCTTCAGATTGTCTGTATAAACCTTGAAACGTATAGTTCAAAACTGGACTGTATTTTTGATTTAAGGCATCACTAGTGCCAAGAGGTGTGGACTAAATGCCATATCTGCAAGAGAATCATGCTACTGACTCACTTTGCACATGGTTGTATCTATGATCTTTCTGCAGCTCTGTAGCCACTTGCTTTTCTCTGCTTTGTAATTTTGCATTTGATTTTCCTACTGAGGTGCAGAACTTGTCTACTTATTTCATCCCACTGATTTCACAGCCACAGATTAATTGACAGCTCTTAGAACCTACCCTGTGAAGGTTTCTGTGCTTTTCACAGATGCTTTACAAATTGCAAGTGCACCGTAATATTCCATCTTTCTACTTCTAACTGGGCTTTAGTCATTTTTTTCAAAACAAAGTGATGACAATACATCTTTCTTCCAAGAATTGTATAGTAATGTGTTTTGCAAAACTTTCTTCTATTGGTTTACTGGTGAAAGCATTGGAGGTATGTTGTGCAGCACGTGTCACAATCTTACTAAACTTGAGATCCTCTCTTCTCTTTCTCCCTTAACCTGTGGTCTTTAAACGTGGACCAAAATAGTATGATCTGACATGATTTATTTTTTCATCTCCATTAGGACGGTTGGCCAGAGTACTACCTGTGGCCGTGGTTCCCCCAGCCCTTCCCTAGGGCCAGTAGTCACTTATGCTCAGTCTGATCTGAGTCACACCTGACAGTTTTATTAGTGCTCATGAACAGAATCAGGCAGTGGTTGGATCGCTAGATGAAGCTCGTCAGTATGTCTGTAATACATGGATTTAGGCTTCTGGCACGCAGGCAGCTAACACCCTAGGACGCTGAGTTGACAATAGATGTCTTTGTTAATCTCAGAAATAATTGTAACAGAAAAAAAATAATCTTGCCATGATAGTCATCAACGAGGCAGACCAAAAAAGAACCCTAAACCAAAACAACCCCCCAAAAAAAAAACCCAAACCCCATAGCAATTTATCTAGAGTCTGGTCTATTAAGTAGCAGGTTTCCCAACACCGCAATGATCCCTTTTTTGCTTCCCAAATTATTTAAGAGCAATAAACATACTCATCAACTGACTTGTCCTCCAGTAGCATTGAAAAAGTTTTTAAAGGGCTGCTTTATTCCCCCTCCCCCATTCCTGGCAAATGTGCAAATATCTAACTGAAGTCACATTACTTAAATAGAAACTAATAGAAGAGCTGGTTGTACAAGTAGTTCAGGATCTGGTCACAATATGCACTAAGCTGCTGATCCTCCTGGGGTGAAATTCACCTTGGACAGAGACAAGGATTGCACCTTGTTAACTCAAAAAAAGGTAACTATCCTCCTTGTATTTTAGTCAATCCAGCTGTAGAGTGAAATGGGAAGGCAGAAGAGGGATCTCAAGAGTGGTGGCCTGATAGCTCAGTGACTATTTATAGCAAAAGGGAATATGATGAAAATATTTTGGCTTTATATTAAGTTATCCTAAAGTGAATCATGGTCTCTGAACCAATAAATAATGGAGAGAAGTGTATAAAAAGGAAAAAATATTAATAAAGCCATGATTTTTTTTTTTGTCTCTGCTGGAAGCGTGCTGTGCCAGTTGCAGTAGTAAACATAGCTCATGTGAATCACTGGAGATGAAAACCAGCCATATACTTAAGCTTAGGTGGCTCATATGGGTTTATAACTGTTTTGTATCTTTTGAGCATTCAGGAAAATCCGGCCCACAGATTTTTAAACTATGATTCTGGCTACAGAGGCAAAACACATTCTTTTCTGTTTTTAATAAGTCTCTCTCTTTGTGCAACAAATCCTTCTAAAAAATTGTACCAGCAGTGCTAACCAATGGGTAGCAGCTAGAGGCCGGTGGGGGGAGAGGAATTGCTTTGGCTGGACATCGACTAAGGGATTTGTACACCCAAATTTCTATTGTTTTTAATAGGAATTTGGCTTCAAAAATCTTAGCCCTCGTATGTATTCAGTCTCTAACAACTGGAGGTCTCTAACCATACATTCCTGTCTTGCTGGATCAAATCCTCTGGCGGCTGGTGCACCAGCCAGGGGAGAACAGGTATGTTGTTGCACACATCTTCTGGTGCACTTTGCTGCTTTTCTGATTGAGGGCACCTACCATCTGCTGCCTGGAGCTTACAGCTGAAGGAAGAAGGAACCCATACCCCACCAGGAGTGCAGAGGTTACTTAATAATCTTAGGGTTTACTGTGTTATAATGTGGATTAGTTTTTCTCATTCTTTTCAGAAGATTAGGAGAGACTTCGTGAAAATGCAGGACGTTTGGGCATTCTATCTTTACTCCACACACTCTGGCATACTGTCATTCTGATTGTCCCATGCAAATAACTGAAGAAAGTCGAAAAAATAAATTAAGAAATAATCTTTGAATAGGAATAGAATTTTCTCATTTCAGTTCAGATGGGAAACCTGAATGAAAAACTAAAACTTAAGCATGTAAGAGGGGAATGCTAATTTAGTTTCTGAAGACCTATATGATTATTGAGAACTTTGTAATTTAAGATTATTTACAAGAAGGCTAAATATTACTGTTAGCTTATTGTATTCAGTTCATCAGTGGCTTATAATTAAAGAGTGTAACCTGGTAAGGTGGTTGCAGGTGAAAAGAAAATTTTTTGCAATAATGTTTGCATTTTCACTGCCTGTTCAAGTGACCCTTTAGTCTATTCAGAAGAGCCCTAGCTATACAGGTACATCATTTCCTGCTACATATGCTGATGAAAAAGTTGTAAAGGAGTAGATTCTTGAGTAGAACACCAGTAGTGGTGGGGTTAGATTAACATATATCCAATGTAAGTTTGTTAATGTGGAGGATGTCAGAACAGTGAGAAATTCAGAAACCTTGATCAAGACAACAGGACACATCATTTTGACACAGGAATTTTTATGGATTGCAGGAGACTGGCTGTACTCCAGAATTAGTCCCAGGCTGAAGTGTAATTCCATTCTATATCTTCCTTTGTGTTAGAAACCTGAGTAGTGAGTGGTTATTACACTGAACTGTATTACGTGAGCTATTTAAGCACACTGAGTACAGTACATGATTACAACTCTATTTTTAAGTACACTTCTCTTTAATGTGTTTTTACTTAGAATGGCTCTATAGGTTAATGTTGGACTCAGCCCGTATACTCAGTGCATGTGGTTCTAGAGGGAAGTTGCATTATCTGCCGGTGCTGAGCATAATGAAGAAGGGAAGTGCTCTCCAAACTGTATGAAAAGAATGTATGAACAGGCATGATATTTCTACTTTACTGCCCATTGCAGCTTCTGCTTTCAACCCACGGAAACAAGTGCTCAGTGCAGAGAAGCCGATGGCTGAGATTCTCTGCCTGTTCCCATAAATGTGCAGCTTTCTGGCAGCACAGCACAAGTCTTTGTGCAGGCAATGCAATCGCCAGCTAGTGGGATAGGTTAATGGGAGGAATTACGTTTAAATGCCTCTTTACCACTCAAGGATGTCTCTAGGTGTCACTGGCATTCCTCTGCCTTCCCACCTGCCTTCTCTCCCGATATGCCAATTTTTTTCTGGGATAGTTTCTGCTAGTGAAATTCCCACAGGACCCGTCATTCTGTTTCTGAGGTTGTGCCACCTGCCCGAGTCCTGACCACATCAATCCCTGGGTTTCCAGCCCACAGCTTAAAACTGAGAGAAGGGTGTTCTCATCCCCTTTCTTTCCTATCTTACTCATTACAGCAAAAAGTATGTGTAGAGAATATGTACAATTTAATGAGAAAAAGGTGGTGTTGAATCGACCATTCATTAAGATTCTTACTTTCAGACAGGAGATTTTGATTCAGGTCTTTTGCCTGTTTTGGTAGATGAAAAGATCTTTTACCCAGGATAATGGTGTAACACTAGCTGGGGTTGGGGCTTTTGTACTTGGTGCCCTCCTACTGATGTTCTTACTGTATTTTCCTTATACAGTATTCAGAGGGTAAGAAAAAGAATGATTTTTAGAAAATCTATTTTAGGACATTTACTACAGAGGAAGGTCTCTACCTGTTGAGACTAATAGGCATCCAGAAAGTGGAACAGTTTTTTCAAAAAGGAGGAAAATAAAAGGGTGTATATGTATAGGGGAGTGGGCAGGACATTGGGAACCCGCTGTGACAACTCAGTGGCTGACATTTTGCTGGAAGATGTAGGTTAAAATCTCTCAGTAGAGGAAGAACACGAAATCGAGGCTGACTGTTGAATGTCCTGACACTTGGGTTACAGAGTACAGTCTGCAAGCCAGTTTGTAAGTGTGTGTGTGATCTTATGCTGCACTTGTCTTTGTGTTTCCTACTAGCTAGTTTAAGCAGCTTCCTGCTTGGCTTGCTGCTGCCTGTGTATCCCATTTCAGTGTGCCTGAGGCCTCTGATTGATTTATGTGTTGCTGCCAGCTTGGGACAGCTAATGTGGTTATCACCTCTAGCTGTTTGCTCCACCCTTAAAGTGCTAAATAACTCCAGTGGTTCAGCAGCTGGTTTATGAACAGCTCAAATAGTGCAGCGAGGGTGCAGGGCACACTTGGGTACAGTAACCTCATGGTCTGCCTGAGGCTGAGCCATCTCTTCTGATCCATTCAAATTAGTCTCTCCTCACATGGCACAGAAGAGGTACAAAGGTGAGCTTCTGTTGCCAGATACCCTTCCTAATCTCATTTAGATGCACAAGAATTATATTTTATGGTGATGAATGTAGCACTTCTAGTACAGGCTTCTGAATTAAATGCCTAAACCTTGTGCATAATGAGGAGCCTCATTCGACAGATGCTAAATTAGGAAGTGCTCTAAAGACTGCGGAAGCCTGTTCTGAGTATACCTGGAAGTGAGCACCTCAGGAATGTCACTCGGAAATGAAGCCGTCGGAGGCTGGGGTTCAGTTAGCTTAATATGACTCTGCTTCTGAACTAATTTTTTAGATTCTCTTTAAAACTGTAACTGGAGAAACGGACACTCTTTTATGGTATAGAGCATCTCTGGAAATAGATGTCTCCAATAGGCCACATGAAGTGTCCCCTGAAATGGCCCATTTTTTGCCCCTGTCTGTCAGGAGGCAAGGGGGCTACTCCAGCTGCAGACATCATATACCAGGTCCTCAAAGTGAGATGAGATGAATCTCTCCTATAGGAGCCGGAAGTGAGCTGGGCAGAAGCTTATCTGGAGATTCAGTGGGTCAAAATTTGGGTTTAGGCCCTTCAATCCAGGCACAGTTCCTTTGCATATCCAGGACTTTACAGCTTGCACCTTTGAGAAAGGCATAAAGTTTCTGAGTGCTGGGATTACTTGCAGGAGCATGTGTTTGTCTTCCCAGTGTGTCTCAGCAGATGTGGAGGTCAGCCTCCCTGCTCTGTGGAGGCAGAATCTGTCCTGGGTGTCTGCATCTGCTGTGCCTCTGCTGTCTCCCTTTGTTTGGACTCATACGATGAGGCACTAGGACATGGCCACTAAGCAAGGACCCTCCTTGTCCCTCCAGATTTTAAGTACCGCACAATGTGGAGTGCTGACTGGTCTCCTAATTGGGCATCCTAGTGTGTCTTTTTATGCCCCATCTCTGCAGCTGCCTTTAGCTCATATAGAAAAGGAGACATTTCCTCTTAGGCACCCAAATAAAAGTTAGATTCCCCTAAGTGCTCACCTACTCCACACTGTTTTTTTTGTGGTATCTAGGGTTACTTGGCTTAGGGTTCTCAACTCAGCATTATGATTTAGAGAGAGAAGAGAGAATTCTGTGTAGAAATGTCAACAATATCAATGACTCTATGTTTCTGGGAAATGTCTAACTGATATAAACTGTGAAAAAAAATCTGCTGGGAAAAGCTATTTTAGATTAGAGAGTTTACATAGCTAAGGGGAAACTCGTCTTGTTTTTCTGGCCAGGTTAGAATGGCAAAGGTAGATGCATATAAATATCTTTTTTTCTTTGAAATGTTTATCTAGTTATTTTCCATTTCTTTTTCTTTTTATTGTTTACAGTCCTCATGCTTATATAACAGTTCTCAAGAGGAAGCTACTAACAAGCCCATCCGATACTTTGTGCCAGCTGTTGGAGTGGGGTGTGGAGGCATGCTGGGTTGGACTAAACTCCACCTTCTTTTTTGACGTATGTTATATGAGTGACACCATAAAATATGGTTCAGTCAGAATGATAGCCCACTTAACCTTTTGGCACTCTTTTCATTAATTTCTTCTTGGATCAATTATTATGTTTTGTCTGTCACAAAACTGAGCTGAAAACTCCTCTGGGCATGGAATGTGTCATTCATTTAAACAACATCAAGGCACGCTGTTCATGTTTAATTATTGCTTTAATGCAAGTGCTAAACTGTTTTCAGTCACATCTAGCAAACATGTTTTCGGGCACTGGTTGCTGCCTGACCTCAAGTAAGGGCAAGTTAGGCTAAGCCTTGAAATGCTACATCAAGCTGTCATCTCAAATAGAAGTGAGCTCATTCATCCTCATGTGAACTATTATATAGATGAACTGATGGAAGCAGGACATATTAACTGCCCACCAGAAAGGACATTGCTGTATGCTGATTTATGATGAGTTAATTCTAGAGTAATCCTATTGACGATGCTTAAAAACATCTGCTTACAATGTTGCAGTAGCTAAGCTAGCAGTATTGTGTAGTAGATGAAACCCACCTGTTGATGAAGTCTTTAAAAAAATATATATAATAATTCTGTTGATGCTGTTGCATCAAGATATCCATTATGGCCCGACACATTAATTTGGAAATGGTCAGAATATTTATAGGCCCAGTTCCAGCAGAATGCGAGCATGGGATCCATGCTCTTGCTTTCGGTTGCTCAAAAGGCCAGTTTGATGCAACATTTCAAAGTGAATGCCATGCTAATGTCACTTTAATGGCAGAGATAAAAAACCCAACAAAATAGAATTTTTTTTTGCAGGATATGGTCCATGTAGAAAGCAGAGTCTAAGCTATGTGTATTTGAGAGATCAGTCTGAAATATTAAAGATGGAAAACACCATGATACCTAATGCCTTGGAAGGGTGTGGATTTACTGTTTTTTTTTCAAATAAATTGCATTCTGAGCATGGGACATCCACAGTCACTTCATAAGGCTGATGCATTCCAGTTTTAAACTGACTAAGTCAGAGGGCATATCCACTTCAGTTGACCCACCATTCACCCCGATTTCATCATTACCCTATATTAACAGTTGCTGAATTACAATAACAGCACTTATATAAAAGATACAGACCTGACTTAAAACTTTGTGCAGACATGATCCTAAGTCTTGAGGGTCTCGTGTATTTCCAAGTAACGTCTGTTGTGAAAATTCATTATATCTAGCAGTAGATTTGTTTTGACATCTGAGACCAGGCTTTCCTGGCTTTTCCTTTTTCTCTTCTTCCTTCCTGCCTGTCTTTCCTGTTTCTCCCGAGCCACCCTGCAGTCATTGCTGGTGCTCATCACTCTCCTTTTTTCCTGCTGGTGACAGTGGGAGCAGCCAGCAGAGCTTGGCTTGACAAGTATCAAATGAAGCTTATCTGTGCGAGAAATGTCTACCTGTTTTAGTGACAGCCACTAACCAACCAGATATTCTACCATGAGCTTTTGAAAGCGAACTTGTAAGCATGAATGGCTGCAAAACCAGTTGTCTTTTGCTGTCCTTAATGTAGAACCATTAAGAGTTTTAAAACTTCAGCTTAACTTTTGAGTTTGAAGAAGGCTTTCTTTGTAAATTTCCTGGCCTGGAGTGTTCTTGCTTCACGCTCTTGCCACGGTACTCTGTTGGTTTGTCCCGGTTCGAAGGAATAAATCCTGTTTTAAATTTCCTTGGTCTCTTA